>CP050231.2:16079438-17325009 GCA_012066045.3 Morus alba
AGAGTTAAGAATAAGAATTTAAATGAGAGAAAGTATTGTAGTAAAATTTTTTAAATTCTATTTTTTTTGAAAAATACTGTTTAAATTTAATTTAAAGTGATTTGAACTCATTATCCAAAATAATATTGTCCCTAAAATTATTATATAATAATTCTTTTTATTTTTAATTTTATTTATAATTAGTATGGAACGGTTTAAAATGTATATTTAGATTAAGATTTTTTTCCTAACATTT
This sequence comes from Morus alba, assembly GCA_012066045.3. Lineage (NCBI taxonomy): Eukaryota > Viridiplantae > Streptophyta > Magnoliopsida > Rosales > Moraceae > Morus > Morus alba. The sequence continues at coordinate 16,079,674 of CP050231.2, forward strand.
AAATTTTTTTTTTTTTTTTTTTTTTTATAGGAGGAAAATATTATAATAGAATTAATTATTTAAATTAAGTATATAGAAAAACGTACCCTATAATTTTCAGTTAATAGTAAAATGTTTATATATGCTATTGTTTGCATATTAGAGAGGCACATGTAATATATTTATATGTGATTTATGAGAGTTACTCTTGTAATATTAGAAATTATGAATTATTGATAGTTATTTTTTAATTATAAAGGGAATATTTATTTTTATATTTATTTTTGATTTTGAATTATAATTTATAATTTTTTATAATATATTTTTATATAAAAAATATAAGTAAAATAATAAAAATTTTAAATAATAATTTTAAATTTATAAACTATAAGTCTCGTTCATTTTATAAATTTAAAATTTAAAATTGAATTAAAATATAATATTTTTTTTAAAATTATTTATTATAATAAAATTTAAATTTTGAATTTAAATTAAAATAGGCGGTGCCGTACACACAATTATCGTGTTTCAATTATCTTCGAATAAAGATTATCACTTTGATTAGACAAAGGGGACATTGATGTGACTACACGATCAGACATGGCTGTCCAGTCCCGACGGCACCGTGCGCACGTTATCAGATACGGTGCTTTAAGCCCTTCGCGCGCCGAAGATAAGATGTTAAACTGCGCACCCGTTGTGCATCGCTGTCTTTGGTATTAGATTATTGTACGATGAGATGCACTGAGAAAAGTTATCTTGTCCAGTAATTATTCACCACGTCATCAGAAGAGTCCAAAACGACCGACAAGATGAATAATGACTTTGTCTAATAACGGTAAAAAATTGTATTCCATGGAACTTTATGTGGAGGAGTTAGCACTTGAATCTAGGGTTAGATCTCGAAAAGTACTGGCAGATATCTTTTGCGCTGTGCGCTGCTTTAATTATTCCTATCTCGATCTGCGTCTATCGTCAGGTAAACTATTCACTGCTGCTCACGTGAACTTAAACCTAATTAATAATAAACAATTTTCAGTACAATAATAATAATTTTTTAATTTTTAAGGAAAATAATTTTTACAATCCCACTAAAAATATGTGTAGCCCCTCACTAAAATAGAAAATAAAATTATTTCCTTCAAAAATAAATTATTATTATTATTTTATTGAAAATTATTTATTATTAATTAAGTATCAAATTCAGGTTTTTAAGATATTTTATAACAATACTTTATAATTAGAGAAATAATTATCTGATGTTTGTTTCTTATATTTATTTTTAATTTTAAATTATAATTTATAATTTTTTATAGTATTTTTTTTTAAAAATACACATAAAATAAGAATAATTTTAAATCACGATTTTAAATATATGAACTAAACGTTCACGGTGTAATTTGTCTACTAATATTTAAAACATTTGGGGTTTCTTCTGAAAAATTATAAAATAGAGATCAAACTATCACATATTAAAGACTGGTTTAATTTATTCGTTTAAATTACTTAGTTTTAATTTTGACATTTAAAATTTAAATTTTTTATGAGAAAAATTATAACAGAATTAAAATAATAATTTAAATGTATAAAATAAATGAGTCCAATTTAATGACAAACAATGCTAATTACTCGTTACACTATTTGTCTCTAAAATTATGCGTTTGTCTCATTTTTGTCATGGACATTCAATTTTAGGCATTTAATTACCTTGATATTTCTAAAATATAAAGTTTTGACTCATTCATTATCAAAGTGCCCATTTTCGAATAAAATGTAGCATGAATATGGCTCAAGAAGGTTTTAAAATACATAAATTATAAAATAAAAAAAATCTAAAAAACTTATTCAAAAAGGAAAAGAAAAATAAATTTGGATAAGGTACAGTGTAAATAACCTAATAATAAACCATTGTAGTTGTTAGAAAACAAATTGTATATGGTATGATAAAATAAAAGATTCTCCAATAGAAAATTGACCATAAAACATTTATTTATCGTTAAATTTATAAATGTGTATATTAAAATAATAAATCATATGATGTTAGAAAAACGCACAACGAGTTGCTGCGTAATATAATTTTAAAAAATTTAGTTGGTTAGCAAAGCCACTTAAAACATATTCATGATTTTATATAACATAAATAAAAAAGATCTAAATTGTATATTTTGAGGTTTTGATAACAATATATCTGACATATCAAAGTGTTTTAAATAACAACTTGAAGAGCTTCAATCAATTAGTCTTTTTTACTATTCTCGTGTCAACAATTGAAGTGCAAGTGGACGCAAGTCTTTTAATCTCCATTTGGTATCTTGAACTCCTCTTAACTACAAGAGCCAAAGAAAAAATTGATCTCAAGATTTGATCAGTTTTTCCTCTCAAGATCCCTTATCAATAGCCTCTAAAAGGTCTCTCAAATAATCTAATAAATAATGAGACTTACTGATCTATTTATAGAGTTGACAGATTTTTGTAATTCATAAAACTGCCTATTCTCTCGTAGTGAGAATTCTTAAAGCGTAAATAAGATTGAACTGGATAATGCACTCTTTTCTACTCCATGGTGTTTTTCCATTAGGTTTTCTTGGTTAAGTGTTTTAACGAAGAGTTATATTTTTTTTGGTAGCCTAACCCTAAGGACGCGTTTGAAACTCGTTCTAAAATGATTTTATTTTTTGTATAAAAATGAAAATGAAAACATTTTCAATCTCAGACATAAATTATTTTTAAAAATGCGTTTAGTAGTTTTATCAAGATATTATTTTTAGTGTAAAATAACCTATTAATGTCTCTTTTCTCTCTCTACTCGAGAGAGAAAAAAATGAAAACAAAAAAATGAAAAATGACTAAAAATTATTTTTCATTTCTCTCTTATTTTACACTAGACTAAAAAATCGTTTTCATTTACTTTTTTTATCTTTACTGTTTTAAAAATATTTTTATTTTTTTAAAACATAAAAAATAAAAATAAGATCAATTTTAAACACGGCTAAAATTTCTTCAAAACATTTCCATATATATTATATTTTATTAATAAATAAGAGTGAGAACTTGATAGCTAGTGTCGTATTTACATTCATAGAACTTGCTTTTATGAACTTTTCGTGGATTAAGGAAAATTATCGGGTACGCATGCGGAAGCGTTTTTTTTTATCATTTCAAGTAAAAAAACTCGAACGGGAGATATAGAATTTAAGTTTTATTACAGTAAAAAATTTTCACAAATAATTATATTTAATTTTTTTACTACAGTAAAAAGTTCTCACATAAAATTAAATTTCAATTCGAATTAAAAACTCGAATTAGCGAATTAAACGGAGAGAAGGAAAGAGAGTTCTCGATGAACGTGATCATAATCACATCGATCCTTAATTGCTTAGGGGTGTCTGCGGTTATTACAAAAATAAGAGAGAGAGAGAGAGTTTTATTTTAAAGATAAGAGGATATGATGAGCGATATTGATTCAAGTATTTGGGTATTAAAAAAATTAAACCACTTCAAGTTATTTGTAAGGCAACCATAATCATATAATCTGGACTAGTACAAATGTTATTTTGCATCATATATTTATAATATTTTCTTTTTGGGACGTGGTTTTAATGGTATCGTTTATTTTAATGTTTGATGACATTAGATAGTTAATTAAAAAAAATTAATAACAATTAATAACAATTAATAAAATTTAATTTTTATCTTATCATATTATTAATTTTATATATTTAATGAATAATCAACGATAAAAAAGGTAATCGTTAAAAACTCATTCTTTCTCCTTAAAGAGACACAAGACACTACACATTATGCGGTTATTATCCAATCCTATTTTTGAAAATCTTTTAGGTCCTACAAAGAGCCAAAGGACCTGACATTAATAATTATGTATGGACGCACTAAATTAAAATTTTACTTGATATCCATATCATGAATAGAATAAAAAAAAGAAAAGAGAAAGTGATTTATAGCATTTTTCAAAGAAAGAATAAAATGACTTGTAATAACATGCAATTCATTTCGGCCAAACCCAATTAAGAAAAAATTTGGTCAGTCTTTGTAGCAGGACCGCACTCAGACCGATCATATGCTTTTAAAACTGAATGGATGGCTAGAATAATCATACATTTCATAGAGCTATATAATTGGCAAAAATGAATTAATATGTATTGTCCTTCATCAAAGTATTCAAATGTTAAACGACGAATATACTCACAAGAAAAGACAAATAAGAAGCCAAACCAGAAAATCTTGCCCAACAACTCTCAAGATTTATCTATCCATTGCCCTGAGGTTCTCAATCATATGTCATTTAAATAATTCAATAATTGAACAAGCTACATCGATAAATTAAACTACAAAATAGCAATAATCGCTTTCTTTCATGCACTTAGTATCTATTTAGGTCATGTTCATTTTTTCAATTTAAGTTTATAATTCAAATTTTACGATAATAAAAAGCTTTTAAAAACAGTCATATCTAACTTTTTTATTATAGTAAAAAGCTCTAATATAAAATCACATTTCAGATCGAATTAAAAACTCAAATCAGCGAACTAAACATGCCTCTAATTAAAGTCGTGTATGTATATATGTATACACATATATACATAGATATGTATATATATTATTTAAATGTTTCATTTCCATCAGTAACTAATAAATATAGAAATTCAATGATGTGTCATGATTAGAATTCAATCTTATTAATTATAATAATTATTTTCATCAACTATCTAATTTATTATAACTATCAGATTAATATCTTACACCTAACCATCAAAGAACTAGTAAATATAGAAATTCAATGATGTACCATGATTAGAATTCAATCTTATTAATTATAATAATTATTTTGATCAACTATCTAATTTATTATAACTATCGATCAATATCTTACATTTAATATAATAATAATAATAATGTATATATTGAAATAACCATTAAAATCACACCCACATATATATAATTACACAGATAAATTTTTAATAGTTAGTTTGATATATATATATATATATATACATATATGTATGTATATATAGATATATAAAGGTTTTTGTTATGGTCCACGGATAGATGACTCATGAAAGGTAATATGTGCCAATAAAAGACACAATATGACGATCATTAAATATAGTATTGACATTAGAGAGGTGTAATATAGCAAATGTTACGTTTAATGGTTAATATGTTGTTATGTCTTCAATGTTACATATGATACTCTTGCACACTACAATAAAAATCGTTTTTAACGACTCATATTAGATGATGGTTTATAAGGAAGCCGTCGTCTAAACACCAATTAAAAATGTTGCACAAAAATTTCCCATGTTCTGATTTTCATGCTGTAATTAGATGATGATTTATTAGAAACTGTCATCTAAAGTGCCACATACGATAACGTTTTTTCAGAAACTGTCGTCTAATACTCTTTTAGAACACCAAACTTCCTCATTTTGCGAAAATACACTTGAAAATCAAACATTGACCCGAATTGTGACTTTCATTACATGTTTTTGCCAATCTCTCCATCCAAACAACACAACTGATTTGCCTTTCGTTCTATCGCTACTCCTTCTCGTTCGACGTTAAATCCACATTCTCCTCGAAATAAATTTTATTAATATCCTATTTTTATACATAAATCTTAACATGCATGACATCCAAACAATAGTGAACGAACAGTGAACTCCAATATGGAAGCTCGAAGAAAATCGACTTCTTCTTGCATATCTAGTCACAAAATTATTATTTTTGTCATTCTTCTTCCTATAAACAACTTTGGCATTCTTCACCATCTCAAATACTTGTTTCCTTATCAACAATTCTGGAGGTGATATTTCTTAATTATTACCATTAAATGCTTTTTTTATTCGCCATATCAATGGTTCGTAGGTAAGAATCTCCTATAACCATTGTAAACCGTTTTCTTTCCATGTTTCAACCGGAAAGAAGATGTCTCTGTCAAGCGAATGAGGCAACCTATGGAACTCTTAATCGAGTACCCAACTAGGATTCTAAATGCAAGAGCCATTAATGATCCATATGAACATTGCACGGATTATGAAGGTCTCTTGACGGAAACCATTCTCAACTTAGATCCCTTTTTCCCACAATTTCCTAAGTTCATCGATCAACCGTGCCAAGTAGACATTAATGCCATTTTCAGGTTGATTAGGTCTTGAGATCAATAAGGTCAACATTAGGAACTTCCATTTTATGAACAAATCTGAAGGTATATTGTAGTTTACAAGAATGACCAGCCATGTACTATGCTTGCTACTCAAATTTCTATGTGGATTCATTCCATCAGCTGCTAAAGCAAGACGACATTTTTAGGCTCTGCACTAAATTCGTAATACTCCGCATTAAATGTCTTCCGTTGTGGAGAGCAGACTATCATCGATGCTCTTATCATGATGGAAAGTTAATTTTTTTGGATGACCCTCATTCTTATACTATCGCTTTAACCATGGTTCTATTGGAATGTACCATGACACCTTTGTTAGCACTCATTTTCTCCATTTCCTATCTTTTTTCCACCTAGACTCATGGCACACCGGAGACTTATCGAAGTCTTCACACTCTTTCTAGTATAGAATGCAATTATTCGAGCATGTATGTATCTTCTCATACTCCATGCCCATAGCGCTCAATGTCTTCCTAGTCTCGTACATATTACTTGGCACTGGATTATTATTTGAAAGTGCATCATTTAGAAATTCTAAAGGTTTCATGAAACTTACATTGGAGCACCCACCTGAAGCCTTCAAGTTCCACAATCTAATCAAACCGGACAATTTGGTGACAATTTGGTATACTTCTTACACCTATTATACCACGGTGTCTCCACCTCAGTCATCATCTTCTCAAACAACTCCAGTCGGTCCACAAATTCTTCCTCCAAATCATTTTATCATTTCAACCATGTTACTACCATTTTTTCATGATCCATATAAGCATCCTCATTTCCTCTAACCATCGATGATAAAGTAGGAAGTACATCTTCACCGTTCCATATCCATGTTTGATAAGTCCAATCAATCCCATATCAGAATAAATGAAATCTAAGATCCTCTATTGACTGTTTCTTAATTTTTCCACACTGTACACACGAGTAATGAATCATATTTTTTTTCATGGTATTCTTTGCAAATGACACAAATTCTTTGACCCTTCTCTTATATTCATTACTCATCCTATTTGTAAACATCCATTTTCTATTCGTTGCTACACAAAACCAAAATAACAAAATTACAGATCCCCAATTAAAAGAAATAATTTTATTAACAAATTTATATGTCAGTAACAACTAAAAAAAATCCAAACAAACACATTAATCATACAAAATCAAAACAAACACAATCACATAATCCAATGGGTACAAAATCACACTACCCAAAAAAAAAAAAAAAAAAAACTCATGCAAACTAACCTTCAAAACACTTCCTATTCAATTTCACAAAAAAAAAAAAAAAACAAAAACATTTGTTTTATTATTCAAAATCTAACTAAAACCTAAAACTCAAATCCATTATCTAATTCAAATATTATGTTAACCTAAAAATACCTTACTTGATAGAGTTATGTCAAAGGGATGAGGATAGGACCGTGGTGACACGGACTTGACGAGCGACGGCGGCGACAATGAAAATGAGCAACAACGGGATTGAAGCGCCGACGGTGACGCGGGCAGAGACGATTTATGGTGATGGGCGGGGGTGAGCTGGGTTCACAGTGTCAAAGGAAGAGAGAGAGAGAGAGAGAGAGAGAGAGAGAGAGAGAGAGAGAATGCATTTTCTAAAGTTAAGAGGGAGAGGGAGCTGAGTGAAGTCGAGATTTAAGGTCCGTTTGGTTCGAGGATTCAAATCATGTGATTTGAACCATTTTTGATTTACGTGTATTTTTGTAAGAGAAACCATCAGAATGCGAACAAATCTAATCATGATTCGAATCAGGGGACGAATTCCCCAACCAAACGGACCCTTAATTGAAAGCCGTCGTTTATTATCTTATATCATACAAAGGTTTTAGTAAAACCGTCATCTAAATTCCAAGATGGCACCTTCTTTTTTCATTTATATAGATGATAGTTTCTTGAAAAACTGTCGTCTATTAATAGTCGTAAAATAACATATTTTTTGTAATGCTAATAGAAGGAAAAGTAAATACCGATAAAAATGTATATGATTTTATTGTTTACGGGAATAAATCAAGTAAAGTGTTAATTTACTAAAGTTGATAGGTAAAATGGACTTACAAGGAAAATTGGATTCATGAGGTAAATACTGAATTTGCCAATGGCGTCAATTCTGGATTACTTGATAAATCATGGGTCATTCGATGTTTCATAAATTGCATCGGGAAATTGCGAAGGTGATCGTACGATGGAGATCCCAATCCCATGGCTATGGCGATCGTACGTTTAGCGAGAGTGGGAGGAGATCAATTGAGAAAGGTCTGACTTTGATGGTGTGTTGGATCACCCCAAGGCATTTTTTTCCCAATTTTCATAAGGTCTATTATCGTTGCAAGATTTGGACAAAAAAGAATGTGATTTTTTTTTTTTGGTGGAAATGGGTCAATGGATAAGATATAGACTTCATTTATTTTACCGATTCGAGTTTTGTTGTAGTAACAATTTTTTATAAACAGTCACATTTAACTTTTTTATTATAATAAAAAAGCTCTCACATAAAGTCACATCTTAACTCGAATTCAAAATTCAAATCAGTGAACTAAACGAGTTCAAAATTAATAACACATACATTCAGAGAGAAAAAGACAAATGCACAAGAGAGAAGGAGAGAGAAAGGCGCATGAGGAGAGAGATTGAGAGCCAGAATTTACGGTTTTCAAACTCGAGGATTTTTTTTTCAAAATTTAAAAATTGCTATTTATTTGTAATTAAAAAAAAATGATAAAATGAGAAAATTTTAACAAATATATTCTTTTTAAGAATATTGCTATTTACTAACTAATTAAAATAGTTATGTTATTTATTATTTCAAGTTTTTCAAATATGCTATATATTACAATTACCGATTGACCCTATTTACTACAAAAGTTTAGTAAATGCCTAAAAGGCAATTAGATTTTTTATATACCATCATTAAATAGCAAGTACACGTTAGGAAGAGAATCAATAATCTTTATTTTTATGATCTTACTTTTGTTTCCAATTTAAAGAAAATACACCATAAAGATTAATGCCTTGTTCACTTCGCGAATTCGAGTTTTTAATTCGAGCTGAGATGTGACATTTTGTGAGAATTTTTTACTGTAGCAGAAAAAGTTAGATGTGACATTTTCTGAGAGTTTTTTACTGTAAAAACCTAAAACTGAAAACTCGAATCGGTGAAATAAACGAGACTTAAATTATATTTTTCACAAAATAAAAAAAGCAAAACACTTAAAAGATAAAACATTGAAGATAAAAAGAAAAAAAAAAAAAAAAAAAAAAAAAAAAAAAAAAAAAAAAGAAGAGAGTCTGCCACGCGGCACTATTAAAGAGGAGTACCGTAGCATGATGATTTGACTCTTTTATGTATGGTTAGATCTCATTATCTTTCCTTGAACGAGTTGGTAAACCTAAGGATATTCGATACATGAGTTTATTGTTTGTTTGTTATGTAACCAACATCATGTGCCAAGACAAGCTAAGAGCATCGAGGCTATCCGAGTTTGATGAGGTTAATTGCACGTCTGTATGCGTTTTATCTCAAAAAGCAGTCACTAGTATATCACGAATATTCTTGTTCTGTTCAAAATTTAGTTCGAATTGAGTGTTGGTCATAGTTTGAAAAAGTTTATGAAGATCGGGAGGTGATCATTTGCTACATTTTTAAATTTGAGATCCATACTGAGTCAAAGACAGACTATAATACAGGGAGTTTTAAAATAAATTCGTAATCGTTCAAGTAAAATTTTTAAATGCTTAGACACAACGTAAAACTCTTCACCTCTATTGGTTATTACAACCGATAAATAATTTAATATTTGTTATTGATTGCATTTAATTGCCAACCATTATGCTACTTGGTGTTACCTTGCGACCCTCGAGCCTCTTCCTTTAAACCGAGAATAAATGCTTAGACACATAGATACTCAGATGCTTAGACACTTGAATATTCAGGACTTGAACTGTAGTAACCGAGAAAATTCCAAAATTTTAATAATGTAATTCATGTATTTAAGTCAAGGATTTTCCTAGAAAATCATTATACTATGTACATTTTGTGATTGAAGGATTTATGGAATTAACATCTGCATTCCTAAATTCTGTAGCAGATTTCACGTTAAGTTCACGTTTTTTTTATCAAGTAAATTCAATCGATAAATTCTCACCGTACTTTAAAATGGAAGAATTTCCAGTACAGATACAGTTTGAGAATCTTAATTTTAAGAATCTCCAAGCACAATACAAACTAGCATCCAGTACTAGTATACAGGAGAAAATAACTGTCAGTATAATTTTTGACAGCTTTAATGAGTAAATTTAGAAAGTAAACAAAGGTACAAGGGTTAGATTCATTTCTCTCTCTCCTTCCCTCACTTGGCTGGCCAAAATTGAGTATAGCCAAAAAATTTGGCTAGTGAAGTGTGCTACATGGACTTCATGATGAGATGTGATAAGAGAGGGAATATGATTAATGATTAGTTTTTTTCTCCTTTTCTCTTCACTTGGCCGGCCATCCTTAGGAATTGATATCCAAAAATTTTGGTTATATGTTGAGTATGTTAGAAGCTTACAAGTAAAGGTGATGAGATAGTAGTGGTTGAAGGGGAATTAATGGCAACATGGGCTTCTTCTTTTCTCCTTCCACAACCGGTCAAGATTGGGGGAAATTGAACCAAAATTTGGTTGATTGAGAGAGTTGATGTGGTGTTAAAAAAATAATTTCCAAGTGCCTATAAAAGGAACCACCATAGGATAAGCCTCATTTTTTTTTTCCCTAGCTTTTCTCTCCCCCAAAAAATCCGGCCATACCACACTCCCCCACTCTTCTCAAATATTTTCTCCTACTCTCCCAATCTTGAGCCACTACAAACCATAGAAGAAGAAGAAGGAGATCAAAGGGTCTAGGAGGAGTCTAGACAAACATTTTTTCAAAGGGTATAACTCTAAATCCTTTTTTTATGTTTTAGTAAAGTTTGAAATATAGAAATATTCCTCTATAATTTCCTTATACTTTCTAGTTCCAAGCCAATAACAAATCTTAGAGGAGTTCAAGGTTTTCAAGGGAGAGATATAGTTCTTCAAGGGTAAACTCTCAAACTCTTCTCCATTAATTTCTAGCCAACTTTAAGCTTGGATTTATGGATGTAAATTTGTGGTTCTTGAGGAGATGAGTTGTAATAAGGGTGTGTGGGTTTTATGTTGGTTTTGTGAGTTTTGAGGTTAGCTTGATGTGGTATGTTTATGCTTGATCTAAGTTACTTATTTTCGGATTAGAGGAAAATATTTTCCGGTGACTTTGACCGCGAAAGTGAGGGCCATAGAATGAGATTTTTCAATGTTTTAAAGTTTGAACTTATAGCCCTGGATGTTTTGAACATTTTTGGTTACTATGAAAAAACCTAATTTTTACTCTAAAACCAAGTTTGAAGTCATTTTGTAAAAACGGACAAGCTGTCCAACACAGCTTCAAAAAAAACACTGGCAGCCACTGATTCAGCCAAACGGGACTCTTAGATGCTGAATCTTGATTTTTCACAAAAATAACAATTTTAGATTTCGATGAGATGAAGAAATTTCATGAAGAAAATATTTTCAAAATCCGACCCGAAGAGGTACTAAAACACAGATTCCCGAAACGGCACAGTTTTTGACTAAAACAGTTTCAGGAAAAAAAACAGCAGCTACGGTTTTTAGCCAAACGAGGCCTTTAGAGGCCGAATTTCAACTTTCACAAAAAACGAAAGTTTTAGATCTCGATGAGACGAGAAGGTTTCATGAATAATGAAATTTTGAAATCCGACTCTAAAATACAGTAAAACGCTGATTTCAGAAACTGCACAGTTTTTAACGAGACAAAAATAAAACAGTGTCGATTTCAACAAAAAGTTATAAAAGAACCCGAGATAGAATTTCAGTAATACACAACAACATTAAACCTTATTTTAATGGAAGTATTCATAAAGGAAGTTTTCAAGAAAAAAAAACTTTCTTTAAAGAACATAGGGGGTTACCGAGCGAATTATCCCGACGGGCACCTACGAGCCCAATACGATAGGTCCGTAGAATTTTAAAGATTTAATGTGGGTCCAACGCCCACATTAGTTTAAGAGACATCGTTGGAGTATAAATTTCAGCGACGTAAAAGTTAGAATACCATGTATAAGTCCTAGGCCAAATTGGACCTTAATATCGTAGCAAAAGAAATTAAGGAAAATAAGATTTTGAAGATTTAATAAATTAATCTTTATTATCCTTTAGTAAACAAAAGGAAATATATGCCTTATGGAAAGGGTTATATTTTTCTTCATAAGTTGTTAAAATAGAATAGCAAATAATAGTTGATCTCACACTCTTAATGGGTGTTTATTTTCGAAGAAAAAGTAAGAGACTAGGGTCATTAGGCTAAAAAGGGATTCCAGCTTTGAAATCAAGTAAGTAAGAATCTCGCCTACAGTATAAATAGATTTTAAAGTAAACAGTACACATGAACTATATATGTTTGAGTACATTTAATGTTATGCTATGTTATACTACATGCACTTAAGTAGTACACCCGAATTATATGTGTTCGAGTACATGATGTAGTATGCTATGCTAGGTCATTTTGCATACACCTTAATAAGTCAAGAGGAACTTATAAGAGTAATCTCAGTTGAGTGCCGTATCAGCCTCCACAAGGGAGGTAACTCAGGCTCCACAAGGGAGAAAAAAAAAGGATGTCCTCCGACTCAAGGGAGGCATTCAAGTTATAATCACGGTGTCATGGGGGACCTTGCAAACCCTCACGTCCCGATGATTGCGCGCAAGTGGTATGTGAGCACTCGGGCCCATCAGTAAGAAAGATAAGATAAGATAATAAGATTCTGATAAGACATCATAATTAAGCATAATTGACTCATGCATATTTATTCATGTGAACGTACAGTTATTTTGCGGGAGATAGTTCCTACTTGCTGAGCGAAAGCTCATTATAGAATGTTTATACTGTAGGTAAGCAACCGGCATATAATGCTTGATGGATTGCTGGCGAGTGGACGAACGATGTGGGGCTCGGGATGTGGATACCACTCGCAAATATTTCCGCAATTAGCTTTATGTTATGAATAGTTTTGTTAATTATGATTTTGAAAACAGATATGTTAAGGTTTGAATATTTTATTTAAGAAAGCAATTTTGTATCTTATGTTTATTATAAGACCTTTAAAAAAAATGTTCCGTAAAATTTTAAGAAATTTCAGTAAGTACAAGTTAAAAAGTTAGTTACAGTGACGGCCTAAGAGAGGGTCGTCACATGAACACTCAGATGCTCAGATGCACGAATACTTGGATGCTTGGGGTGCTTCGACGCCGCCCGACCCATTAGTGTTCAGACTTTGCTTAAACCACGTGGAATAATGCCATGTCATAAATATATTATTATAACAAAGCCCATCCAACACCTAATATTGTAATTGCAATCCTTCAAGTCAATCACTAATATTTTTTTAAAAAGACTGACTTTTGGGATAGTATGTCATAGTACTGTTATAAATAATGACCTTAGTCATGGTGTCCCCTAGTGCAAGAAAGCTCTCAGAGAGAAAGATGGAAGAAGAAGAAAGCGGCAAATCATCTTTAGCATATCCAATGAACAGTGGAGATGGCCCCTACAGCTATGCCAACACCTCCGTTTCTCAGGTATACACATTTTTTTCCCCATGTCTTTGCAACATCAAAAGTTCGAAGGCTGATTTTTTTATGAAAAAGGAGAAACTTTCCCCGTACAAAATTTTGAAGGCAGATTAATTCAATTTGAGTTGCGTATTTATTGTTGCAAGTCATATTTCAAATAATTGATTCTACTTTTTGCAGAGAGTGGTCATAGATTTTACTAAAGAGCTTCTGCAAAAGGAAGTAGCAGAAAAGCTTGACATAGGATTTAGTAGTACGAGTCCTCCAAAAGCCTTTTCCATTGCAGATTTAGGTTGCTCCGTTGGGCCAAATACATTCAGTGCAGTGGAAAACATCATTGAAGCTGTGGAGTTGAAGTTCGAATCCGAAGGCCTCACTTCCAAAATTCCAGAATTCCAAGTTTTCTTCAATGACCACACCTCAAATGATTTCAACATGCTCTTCAAGAACTTTCCTCCAATCCGGCGATATTACGCTGCCGGAGTTCCCGGTTCTTTCTACGGTCGCATATTTCCGGAGGCTTCTCTTCACTTTGTTCATTCTTCTTTTTCCATCCACTGGCTTTCTCAAGTGCCAAAAGAAGTAGTAGACAAAAGCTCTCCTGCTTGGAACAAAGGGCGAGTTTATTACTCGAATTCTCCTGATGAAGTTATCAAGGCTTATAAAGCTCAATACGAGAAGGACATGGAAGAGCTTTTGCAAGCCAGGGCACAAGAGGTTGTTTGTGGAGGATTGATGGTGTTTATCATTCTGGGCATCGCCAACGGAGTCAATCCTTTTGAAGCAGGGGGAAGTAGGGGTTTTGACCTTATAGGATCTTGCCTAATGGACATGGTTAAAAAGGTACATAACTATTTAATAAGGAGAAATGAAAAACGATTTTTAATCGCTTTTTATTTTTTATTTTCGTTTTCTCCTCTCTCGAGTAGAGAGAAAAAGAGAGACATTAATGAGTTTTTTTTTTTTTTTTTTTTTTTTTTTTTTTACACTGAAAACAATCTCTTGATAAAACTACTAAACGCATCTTCAAAAATAATTTATGTCTAAGACATTTTTTCATTGGAGTATAAATTGTACTTGCTTCAAAAAAATCAAACCAAAAGGTTTATTATTTTGATCATGAACCAATTAATTATCTCAAATAAGCCAATCAAAATCTTATAAATCGGCAGTCACACAAGTAATGGAGGTGATTATTTGGTGCCTGCAAATTAAACATATTTTAGAAATAATTTGTGAAGTGTGAAAACTTATTTTTAACATTAGGGGTAGTTTATATTTTTAATGATAACAGCTACTAATTTAATTTATCTCTCCTTGGACAAGCACAAGAAAATTATTCACGTACTTTTGGCCTCGTGTGAAAGCCACTGTCTCGTACGTAAGCTATTGAAATTATGGTTCGGAAGATAACAAGGACTATGATTTAAAAATACTTTCACGGCCGGCTAAATATAATTTTTGGCTGCTTTTGTAGTTAATATTCCTTTATGTCAATAACAAATACGTGCGCAAAATTGGAACTTATGGAAAGCTTGATTTGGACCCCCTGTTTATCTGTGTTAATATTATGAGCGCGTTTAAAATTGTTTCAAAATGTTTTATTTTTGTATGAAAATGAAAATGAAAACGTTTTAAATCTCGGGATAGAAATCATTTTTAAAAATGCATTTAGTAGTTTTATCTAGAGATTGTTTTCTTTAAACAAAAAAAAATCGTTTTTTATTTCTCATTTTATACTAAACAAAAAAAATCGTTTTCATTTCCCTTTTTATATTTATTACGCCAAACGACGTTTTAGAAATGTTTTCATTTTTTTCTTTCTCAAAAAACGTGAAAATTAAAAAAAAAGATCAATTCCAAACACGCATATGTTTTTATAGTTTACTTAACTCGTCCTTCGTCAATCCTGTAGGGAATAGTTAGTGAGGAGAAAGTGGACTCCTTCAACATACCAACTTATTTGATGACACCTCAAGAATTTGAAGCCGCCGTGAAGCGAAATGGAAGTTTTAGCATGGAGAGAATAGAAGTTCTTCCCCATGTAAAGGTAAATGGTGCTTCTCTTAATGCCCACCAACTTACGTACTGTGTGAGATCTACTCTTGGCGAACTAATCAAGCAGGAATTTGGAGAAGAGATTGTGGATGAGCTTTTTGACTTGTATCTTAAAAAATTAGAAGAGATAGATCCAAGCTCTATTGCTGAAGCGGAGAAAACAATCAGCTTTCTTGCTGTGCTTAAACGCAAAGCATCGCAATAGAACAAGCTGTTTCGTTGCTCTGAAAAGATTTGACAGTATTATTTATCCTTGGCTTCATGATCAGGAGTATGTTGCAATATTACTTAAGCAATTCACCTACAAGATGCGCTTGCGCCTACACTAGGGATGCATAATTAGCCTCTTAATTCATCGCTTGCTTGTTGTTTCGACAACTACGATCTTGTATTTCAAGTGTGAACGACGTTATTTAAATGCTTTTGTAAGATCTGATTGATGGTAAAACCTTTGTTGTTGACACAAAATCACTAAAAATAACCTTGTTACAAGAATATAATAGCACAGTAAAATAATAACACAATGATATGGTTATTTAACGTGGCCAAAAGTGCCTTAAAAAAGAATACAATAACTAATCACACCAGATAAATGGAAGAATCCGACGTGAGCCCGCCTAGAACCGATTCCAACCCTTGCCATCAAGCAACAATGGCGGATCTCCAATGACCAGCACCAAATACTAATAGGCAAACTCAGTTGCTTATGTGTGTAACCTGAAAACAAATAATATAAATATCTTTTCCCGATTCTACCGTGCCCACCCTTTTTAGCAGACCTCTATATTACAACTTGTCCCATTATTCAACATATCACCAAATACTAATTGCCTAATTAAGACTACTAATTAATCGTACCTTTCTACCAAACACGAATTATCACTACACACAACTTTCGACCACACCTTTTTAAAAAGTTTATTTTATTTTATTTTATTTTATTTTTTATTTTTTTAGAACAAAAATATTCCATCAGTGGTATTAGAGCTGCTTTCGGTTTTCTATCGGGCGTAGAAAAAATCTCTCATATTATAAACCAATCACGAATGGACGACTCCAAACCGCTCTTCCGTTCCTCTTCCAATTTTCCATGGATAAAATTATGATTTTTGGTCCATTAAAATGACGACCTATTTTCGCTCCCAAAATCTGCGGAAAATTGTTGAAGAGGGATTCAATGTTCCAGAAGACGTATCCACCTTTTCAGCTAATCAAAAGAAGGTGCTCAAAGAGAACAAACAAAAGGATTCTCAAATACTAAGGGCTCGTTTAGTTCACTGATTCGAGTTTTTAATTCGAGTTGAGATGTGACTTTATGTGAGAGCTTTTTACTGTAGCAAAAAAGTTAAATGTGACTGTTTCTGAGAGCTTTTTACTGTAACAAAATTCGAATAGGTGAAATGAACATGGCCTAAAAAGGTACCAAAAAGGTATGCACCGTCAAATTATAGACTCTTCGAATAGATTTTGAAAATATTAAAATGAAGGGTAATGAGACCGCAAATTAATTTATTCTAGAATAAAAGAAATAGTTAATCAAATGAGAGCCTATGGTGAAAAATTTTTCTGACAAGAAAATTGTTGAGAAGATACTAATTTCTTGTACAAAAATATGATGCAATATATACCTTCTGCAATTGAAGCAACTAAAGAATTTGGGCACAATGCCAAAATTGTAAAAAATTTGGGCACGTTGAAAATAATTGCCGTTTAAAGAAAAATCATCAATCTAATTTCTTAGAAGAGAAAAATGATGAAAATTATCTCTTCTGCAAAGCTACATCAGAAGAAAAGAAAGATGCCCGGTACCTAGAGAGTGGTTGTAGTAACCACATGACAAAAAATGAAGGCATTTTCTGTAGTCTTGATAAAATTAAGACAAAAGTCAAAATTGGCGATGGTGACTTCATGGAGGCAACAGGCAAAGGGACCATTGCTATTGACACAAGAAAGGACAAGAAATACATCACTGATGTACTCTTATCCCAGCATAGATCAGAACCTGCTCAGCGTGGGTCAAATGATGGAGAAGGAGTACTCTTTGCATATAGAAGGAGGTTCTTGCACAATCATATTTTTTTTATAGAATATCAGAAAGAAGTATATAAATATTTTTTTTGAAGGTTGATTTAGTATTTAGATTAGTAAAATCTCTGATTCATGAATTTATTTTATGAATTACTATCTATTAGAGAATTAATGATATTTAAAGATAAAGACATAATTAGAGAGGTTTATGGATTTCACCTAGCTCTAATTATGAATTATTTATGGGGATTGATCTATGTGTAATGATTATATTAAATGGACACTTCATTACTTGAAAGTAAATTTATATCTAATAAGTCCGTTTTTATCTTGGTGTCACAAGTGGTGTTGTAACACTTTACTGTAACACTGTTTTTAACAGTAAATCTAAAATTAAACCAGCAAGGCAAAATGCAGGAATGTAAAGAACACCAAAAAATGATATCGCAGTTCGGTGCGCACACCTATTCTGTGGAGCCATGCCCAGACAATGATCAATCCACTAAGTTCAAAAATCTACAAAGGACCGAACAATCTTACACACTCAACGACTCCCTCCTTGACGATGTCGCCGTTGCCTAGAATCTCCTTAAAAAGCTTGATCAGCGAGCACCACTCGACTTGACGGTTTTCTCCCGAAACCAAAGAAAGCTTCTCCTGAAGAACCAATTCAAAAGTGTTCTCACAATCCGTCGCAACACATCAAGCAACTCTTAACATTACAATCTCATACTCACATGAACACACATAGCTTTTTCTGTATTCAACACATATTCTTCACCTCTCGTTCTTTTTTCGCATCAAAACCCTGATGCCACTATATATACCATCACAGAATCACACCCCTCAATCATCCACGATAAGCACATCCAATCATGGCAATATCTCCCCCATTAACACCACAAATTAGGTCACCAGCCCCAATGACAATAAGAAGACAATCGTTCCCAATATTTCCCACAATTCTTTCCTTAGAAGAGCTAGCCATAGTGCTCCAGAAAGTCCACTCTTGATTTTCAGCAATCAAGATCTTTGATTTGCAGCCAATAAACATGACAACCAAACTTTCTTTAAGAGGACTACCAATTTACAATGCCAACCAATCTTACAACCAATTTGCCAAAAATAAGCGAACACAAAAAATGCACTAACAATCTCCCCTTTGGCTATTTTTTGGCAAAACTAACATTACTAACAAAAAGAACCTCTATTACAAGATAAAATATTAAAAACCAACTAAGGGGGTTAATTGAATTAAGAGTTCTCCCCCTTTTTGACAAAAGACAACCAAAGTTAAAAAATAATACTAATAGAAAAACATTTTAGAAGCTGTTGCTTCTCCTGCGTCCTCTATGAGTCTTACTCCCCTAGAATGTAACACTCTCTTAAACTTGATATTATCACCTGTCAAATGCTTGGACCAGCCACCATTACTACACACACAACCATTAGTACATGCTTCTAAAGAAGTATAAGTCCTATGACACCTTAATCAGATTTCCTGACCCAAACACGTCTAGGAAATTTGTTTTGCACATCAATTCTTGCTTTAGGTGTCCTTCTTGAGTTTGCGAAATTTGCTGGATTCATGAGCATACCTCTCTTCAAAGCAGTCAAATACTTATAGCATCTTGGTCTTATATGGCCAGCTAAACCGCAGTAATGACATATGAGAACAAATCTTTTATGTCGAGGGGGTGAAATAATAACCTTCTTACTGAGGGTTGTTTGAGGTTTAGGAGCAGGTGTCTCCTTCACAAATATTGTCTTGGACATTGAATATTCACCGGTGTAGCCAAGTCCATGACGATCATAACTTGTTTTTCATGTAGGGAGAATATGATCCAATTTGGTGGTGCCGGAATTCATCATCTTCAAATTTTTCTGAGTGCTCTCCAGTTCAGCCTTTGTGTCCTGTAGCTTTTTCTCATTTTTAGTAGCTTGAAATTCATAGTTAACGACAGCCCTCTTAAGCACATCCTTCTCTTTAACAAGCTCATCAACTCGCTCCCGTAGAGACTTATTCATTTCACACACTTTAACCCGTTTGCTGAACAAGGTCTTATAAGATTCTTGTGTGGCATCAATAGTCAACTCCTCACCATCATTGTTACTTTCAGAATCTAAAAAATCTCCTCTATTTTTCACTGTTCATGGAATCTGTGACAGGTAGTGTTGCAACACTGTCTGTGACTCCTTTTGTAACACTGTCTGCAGAAATACTTTGATCAATATAAACATTGAAAGCAACATAGTTACTCACATGGTCTTCATCCTCCTGACTGCCTTCAGAGTCTTCATCACTCCACGTTGCATTAAACGACTTCTTCTTCTTGAGGGTATTGGCACATTCGGTTTGAATATGTCCATATCCGTCGCACTCTTGGCATTGAATACCTTTGTTTTTTGTCTTTAATTCTGTGTTATTTGTTGCAGATTTACTCTTTTGAAAGCTGCTGAAATTGCCATTTCTTGAATTCTCATTCTTCCTATTGACCTTCTTCATCACTTTGTTGAATTTATTCGACAACTTTGTTATGGATTCGTCATCATCATAATCAACTTCGGCTTGAAAACAATACTTTTCTCCTTCTTTCCTTCCTTGTTTTCTTCCAAATTCATCTCGAAAGTGCGCAAAGAACCCATTAGCTCATCAAGTTTCATTGTTTGGATATCCTTGGCTTCCTCAATAGCTGTCACCTTATAAGCAAACCTCCGTGAAAGAGACCTCAAGACCTTTCTCACAAGCTTCTCCTCTGATATTTTCTCTCCAAGGGCAAATGCCTCATTAGCAATATCACATAATTTTGAATTGAAATCAGAAATTGTTTCATCTTCAAGCATTCATAAGTTTTCAAACCTAGTAGTGAGAATTTGAAGTTTTGATAGTCTCACGGCTGCCGTGCCCTCATTCGTCATTTGTAGAATTTCCTAAGCCTCCTTAGTTGTCTCACATGTAGAAATGAGCTTGAATTGATTGGCATCCACTCCGTTGAAGATGACATTAAGAGCTCTTGAATTGCTATTCACCAATCGATCTTCTACAGTAGACCATTTCTCTTTAGGTTTCATAGCTTCTTCTCCAGCATCATTTTTTGTAATGGGGTGCATCCAACCAATCAACACAGCATGCCACGCTTTCTCATCAAGTTCTTTGATAAACGGCTTCATGCGAGCTTTCCAATAAGAGTAATTGCAGCTATTGAGGAGAGGAGGATGTGAAACCGAACCACCTTCTCTCAAAAAATCATCCTTGCCATAACTAACCAACTCCTAAAATCTCACCAAACAAAGGGTTAGCGAACCGCTCTGATACCAATTGTTAGGTTCGTTTTTATCCTGGTGTCAAAAGTGGTGTTGCAACACTTTACTGTAACACTATTTTTAACAGTAAATCTGAAATTAAACCAGCAAGGAAAAATGCAGGAATGTAAAGAACACCAGAAAAATGATATCGTAGTTCGGTGCACACACCTACTCTGTGGGGCCACGCCTAGACAATGATCAATCCACTAAATTCAAAAGATTATAAAGGACTGAACGATCTTACACACTCAACGACTCCCTTCTTGACAATGTTGCCATTGCCTAGAATCTCCTTAGAAAGCTTGATCAACGAGCACCACTCGACTTGACGGTTTCCTCTCAAAATCAAAGAAATCTTCTCCCAAAGAACCAATTCAAAAGTGTTCTCACAATTCTTCACCTCTCATTCTTTTTTCGCAGCAAAACCCTCATGCCATTGTATATACCATCACAGAATCACACCCCTCAATCATCCACGATAAGCACATCCAATCATGGTAATATCTCCTCCATTAACACCACAAATCAGGTCACCAGCCCCAATGACAGTAAGAAGACAATCATACCCAATATTCTCACAATTCTTTCCTTAGAAGAGCCAACCATAATGCTCTAGAAAATCCACTCTTGATTTTTAGCAATTAAGATCTTTGATTTGCGGCCAATAAACATGACAACCAAACTTTCTTTAAGAGGAATACCAATTTACAATGCCAACCAGTCTTACAACCAATTTGCCAAAAATAAACCAACACAAAAAATGCACTAACAATATCTATATTTATGTGAGTATAATTCAAAATTTATAGTAGAGTAACATTAAAATTAATAGAATTAATTAATTAATTAAAGAGTTTTAATCAATTAATTTTATTAAAACTTGAAATTATAAAAATTAAAGTTACAAATTAAAGTTTAAGGGATATTTTCTAATAAGGGCTATATTTAGGAGGAACCCGTGTAATTTGTCTAAAAAATAAGCTAATGACTTTTTCATTTTGGTAGAACTTTCAAATAAGGTGGCTTACTGTGATTGGATTGTTTGGATAGGGGATCCGCATCTTGAAGCACTGATTCGAGAAGCAAAAGGGATATTTTCTAATAAGGGCTATATTTAGGAGGAACCCGTGTAATTTGTCTAAAAAACAAGCTAATGGCTTTTTCATTTTGGTAGAACTTTCAAATAAGGTGGCTTACTGGGATTGGAATGTTTGGATAGGGGATCCGCATCTTGAAGCACTGATTCGAGAAGCAAAAGACATATCGCGTCCTTTTGACTACCACAATATTTTATTGAATTTTTGTTCAATTAGTCATCAGATATTCTGTCAAAATTTTATCCTTAAAATAACCATTGCTCTATGTGGCTGTTTGATACATATGATTGCCGTGCTAAAACTTTTAACAAAAGGACTTTTCCAGAAGTTGCCGTAATTCATTGAATAAATAAGCATAATTTAGTTTGTTAATTTAAGTTTTTAATTTAATTTGAGATATAATTTTATGTGAGAATTTTTTACTATAACAGAAAAGATTAAATGTGATTTTTTATGAGAATTTTTAACTATAATAAAATTAAAATTAAAAACTCAAATCGGTGAAATGAACGAGATTTAAGTGTATTTGTCATTTTTTGTAATTTGTATTGAATGAAAAACTTTATTTTTTTCCTAATTAGTTTTGAATGAGTTCAGTATTAGGGCATGTTTAATTTGCATCAAAAGGTACAAGAGAGTAATGAGTGGTTCTCCTTTTCTTTTAAGGGTGTTTAGTATAATTGTCTCTCAAACTTATTGTGGTTTAGTAAATTGCCCTTTAAATTTTTAATTTTAACAATCAACCTCCTAATCTTTCAAAATGGTTAAAATGTGTGCCATTTAACTAAATTTATACGGATTTTTTTGATAGATTCAAGATATTAAAAGTTAAGAAATTGAAAGATTTGTGTCACATTTAAATTGAGATATTAGAATTTATTATCGAACGTGCTTTTAGATAGTACTTAACACAATCATTATCAAAATGGGACATATTACAACAACTTTACAAGTCAAGGGGACAACTTGCTAAAATTAAAAGTTTAAGGGGCAAGTTGCTAAGATAGTACAAGTTCAAAGGACAAATGTGTAAAATACCCCCTTTAATGTATTTACTTACAAAATCAGTAAAAGAAAATTACTGAATTTAACTTTAAAGTGCATGTGTATGAATTTTTACCATTTACTTTTGATTAATAAACTTTTAATTAATATAGTTATTTCACTTAAAAGGATATTAATCAAAAATAAAAAATAAAAATCTAGACTCGTATACTTTAAAAGGTATTTACTTCTTTTTTCTCAATCAGTAATGGGAGTTTTATGGACTCTATCCAATATAAGGAATGCGAAAATAAAATATCAAATATTTGCATCGCCTGGTATTTGATTTTCTCAAAGGGAATTAATGCCGAATTTTTGTTATATAGTCAATAATTACTTAATTTACAAAAAGACTTTTTAGTAATAGTCAATGATTACTTAATTTGCAAACTAATTTTTTAATAATTACATTGATAATATTATAATTCTTAATTTTAATATACAGTAGAAAGAAAAAAAGTTATTTTTCATTATACAATTTAAAGTTAAGTAAACACTTAAAAAATAAATCAATACTACTTATTCTTATTAATTTTCTTTTTATTACCAACTTGATGGAATTCGTTTTGTAGAAAAGTCATAGCGATCAAATCCATGTATATAAAGACCTATGGTGAGTAGATTTTGTTCATCATAGAGTAACAGGCAGAATTAGAAAGATGGCAGAAGCAGAAGGGAAAGCACATACAACGAACGGAGGAAGCGGTCTTTATAGCTATAGCAAGAACTCTGGTTTTCAGGTGAACTCAAATGTCACATCTTTCTTTTTTTTCTTTTTCCATGGGCGCCCCGTACTTTTCTCATTTGCGTCTTTAGTCCCTAGTATTTGTTTTTCTTCTGATTCTTATTTAAATCTATTATCATCTTAGTCCCACTTTTTTTTTTATTTATTTTTGTTCTTGTCTTCGTTCATTTTGTTTTTTGTTTTTTCCCCCGGATCCTCCTTTCTTTTATTTTTGGTTCTTTAGTCCCTCTATTTTTATTTTTTCTCTCACTCTTTTATATGGTAAGAGGGATGGAGAAGAGGAATAATAGATAGTGTTGGAAGATGGAGAATGTGAAGAATAGAGAGCATTATAATAATTCTTTATGTTATTTGGTAGGAGGTAGGGAGAGTTAAAAATATATATGATAGTATTTTATTTAATTACTATATTGTTCATTTTACAATTTGTTAATAATTACTTTTAAAGGGTAAAAAAGTTATTTGTTTTTTAATTTTTGGGTGAATTGGTAGGATCATTTTATCAATAGAAAGATACAAAATGGTAGGCCGGTGAGAGTGTTTCTCCCTCATTCTCTCCTCTCCATCCTCTTCTCCGTACCAAACAAGAAATTCACTCTCTCTCCACTCGTCTCTCTCCCTCCTACCAAACGTACCTATATTTAATCTTATCATTTTTCACCACTATATATTCTTTTTTCTTTATGTTCCTTTTTTTTTTGTGTTTTTTTTTTTTTTTTTTTTTGAGTCTTCCTTCCCCTTTTCATTTGCTTCTTTAATCCCTCAAAATTTTTTTTTTGTCTCACTCTTATTTAATCTTATCATTTGTCCCTGCTATACATTCTTATTTATTTCCTTCTTTCAAATATGATCCTCATAAATATTTTTTCTCCTAGTTGTTCTAGTGAAATAATTTTTTTGGTATTAATTGTGTATTAACTAACAACTAACTAAGATTTCAGTTATCAAAAAAATAAAAGCAATAACACAATAATTAAAACTTAATACAATGATGGGACTTACAAAATTAACCACATAGTAAGTGGCTTCAACTAGTTAATGATAAAAGAAAAGAGGGTTTTTTGATAAATATTCAACTAAGAGACAACAGCCAAATGAAAGAAAAAGTTAATCAGAAAATATATGACAGCCAACATCCCACAATGTTTTCACACAACACAAGCAAAAATATGTAATTCTCTAGACTTTAAACAATCTATTTGCCTCTTTGGAGTCTGAAATGCAGAGAGAGCATACTAACCATTACAATAGAAAAGCATGATCCGAGCATATCTTATATCCAATGCCAAAATTTTATTTTACTTTTCAAACTAAACCGTCATATCAAACATATTACTTCTCATATTTTTGCACAAAATAAAGCATTAACATTTGCATTTGCACTTGATATGATCGTTTTGAGGAATATGATATATTTGAGAACCCAATTTTTTAAATTGTAGAGAAAAGCTATAGATGCTGTAAAAGAACACATCAACAAGGCAATTGCTGAGAAACTTGACATCGATATCTTTTCATCTTCAAACACCTTCCGTATTGCTGATTTGGGGTGCGCCGCTGGGCCTAACACATTCCTAGCAGTGCAAAACATAATTGATGCTGTAGAAATAAAGTATCAAAACCCGGGAAAAAGTTCTCAATGTCCTGAGTTTCATGTATTCTTCAACGATCGTGCTGCAAATGATTTCAACCAGCTTTTCGTCAGTCTCCCGCCGAAAAGGCGATACTTTGCCGCGGGTGTGCCAGGATCTTTCCATGATCGATTATTTCCGAGGGCCTTCCTTCACTTTGTGCACTCCTCATATTCTGTCCAAATTCTTTCTAGAGTGCCAAAAGAGGTTGAGAACAAGAGTTCACCTGCTTGGAACAAAGGCAGGATCCACTACTCAAACTCTACAGATGAAGTTGTCAAGGCTTACACAGCTCAATATGCCAAGGACATGGAAAACTTTCTCAAACACAGAGCAGAGGAGATTGTCCACGGAGGACTAATGGCCTTTATCATTCCTGGCCGACCTGACGGGCGTCCTCATTCGGAAGTTTTTGTCAACAAAGCTTGTGAACTTTTGGGATCATGCCTCATGGACATGGCAAACAAGGTAATGAAAATTTATTGTATATGCTATGTTGGAAAATCTTTTTTTATTTCAAATATAGAAAAAATACACAACGTACCCTAAAGTTTTACTAAACATAACGTTCGCAATGTATAACTTGTTTGTTTCGAGGGTTTGAACCACGGTTCAAAACTTTTTGCTAAACTGCTCTCTTCCGCAAAAAAATAAAAATAAAAATAAAAATAATTTGTTCAAAACTATTAACTAGATGGGCTATTATCTAGGTTCTGAAAAAGTCAAGGTTTCTCATAAGTTTTTGAAAAGAGTAGTAAACAATACTTCCCTTTGACAAGCCAACTTATCAATAATCGCAAAACTCTGAACATTTAAGACTATCTAAATTTTGATTAACTAAAAAGTTAAATGAATAAACTCTGAGATTTATAGGAAAAAAAAATAAATCCAAATAAGGTTTTGGTGCATCCTGGATTATAAGCATTTGGTAATTTGAACTCTAAATTGTTAATTTTGGTACATAAGGCCATACTTTTTAATTTTGTTGTAATTGTGGCCCAACATCTAACAGACGCCCATTTATAGACAAAAATTGCACTAGAAATTTCAACAAATGCACACCAAATTTTTCTGGGTTGACAAGTTGGATTAAGAACTTTAATTTTAACATTTCGGACCCTAAGCAGTCCATTAGTTGATGTCCGTTATTGATTGAACTACACTGCCAAAGGTTATCAAATTTGGGTCTTGAACACCAAAATTAAAGTTTAGGGTGTAACATGCAAAGGATGTTAAGTTAAGAGTGCATAAGTGTAATTTGAACAATTGAAAAGCACAATATATATATATATATATATATATATATAATTAAAAAAAAGACTTACATCTATTGTGCAAAAATTAACTCAGTGGATAGCAAAAGTTAACTTTGAAAATATATTTTCAAGTAGCTTGCGGATTTAGAGACTGGCTTAATGCATGAATGTTCTTATACTCATGAAATTACAAATTGCAATATTGAGAACATTAATTTACGTTCTTTCAAATTTGAGATCCTATATAGTTTCTTACAAGTTCCATCTGCTTTTTCTTACATGTTCTATCTGCAGGGTAAGATCAGTAGTGAGAAGGTAGATTCTTTAAACATGCCACTATATTTTGCATCTCCCCAAGAAGTTGAAACAGCAGTGAGACAAAACGGATGTTTCAGCATAGAAATGATGGAGATCGTACCCCAAGAAAAGCCTCAACTCAAGGCGTTTACTTCTGGCATGAGATCTGGCTCAGAGAATATATTAAAGGAGCATTTTGGAGAGGAGATTTTAGATGAGCTATTTGATTTATTACACAAGAAATTCGAGGAAAATTCATTCTCCGTCTTTGAACCACAAAATTCAATTAGTCTGTTTGTTTTGCTCAAACGCGTCAGCAACTGAACTGAGTGCTAAGTCCTGCCTGAAAAGTAAATAAAAAAGAGAAGTAATATACTACTTGTATTTGTTAGTATGGTTGAGTCCATCCGTTGTAGGACTATAGAATCTCTTGTTTTGATTTGCTTGCAGTAATTTGTTGGAATGACTTTTCTTTTCAAATATTCAGTCAACTACCTTCTCAAGGTAAATGTAATGTCAGGATGAATAAGCAATTATATGTTGAAATTTTTTAGTCAGGAATGAAATGTTCATACAATCGTAGATTCAGATTGAAATTACGTGATTAGTGAATAGGTAATCCATAATTTGTTTTCTAATAGTACATGATTTTGTATAATCCTTTCCAATGTTTCCCCCACGATCCAAACCTCATAGAAATCACAATCACTAGGCCTACTATAGAGCCTAATCAATGCAGAGCTTGTAATGACAATTTCACCCACAAACCCCGCAGACCTTGACCCCTAGCGGGGCGGGTTATACCTGATTTTTGTTTCCCGGGTCCCCCGATTCGGGTTCGGATGTCCTTCAAAATCAACTTGTGTAATTGTGCATATAATTTCATATGTTGCCATACTAGACTTTCCTTTATTCATTTAGAAGCAAAAACAATAAAGGTATTACTCTACCTTTATTACTCTGCATTCCCCCACTTCCACCTTTCTGTATTTTTTTTCTTGAATTATTGTAAATGGGTTAACGGTGATTCGCAAGTTGCCTGAACCCGTGACGCCTCCCTTAACGGTAAATTGGTGCAAGGACGGGATGGGACGGGACCTTCACAAAACGGTGGCGGTTGTGGGAAAGGTCAACCTGCCCCATTGCCATCCCTTTGAATTTCATTCAGCCATAAATTGCGATTATCTTTTTCTTCTTCCCAAGCAAACTATAAAGGGTCAATGAATGAAAGCCTTTTCTACAATTTGTGGAGTTTTCAAAGTGGTTAAGAACTATTATCGCCGGCAATTCATCTAGCTTTCAGCTGAAGATTTGAGAGTATCATCTAGATTTTTTTTAATCTCCTAGGAACAATTCATCTAGTTTTGTCAACCCATATCTTACCCAATGCAGTTTTATTTATTCTTTATTTTCTCTGGAAATCTACACAAGGTGAAATGGGGTTCTTGCAAACAAGCTGCCAAGTATTCTTTCTCAAGTGAACCATGTCCTCAAGATTTCACAGCTAAGCACTGCCAGATTATAAACTTACAAGAGAAATGTTTTTTATTCAATATTTGAGGGGGAAATTATGTTGGGTGATCTTTTTTAACCACCTCTTTTCATAAATGACTGAACTTTTTTTATTTTACGAAAATAGCATTTTTAGATGAGCCAGTGATTGACCTATGGACCAGAATCAATATGTGATTTCCGATTCATTATTAATTTATCAATGATTTATCATTAATAAATATGTAATTTATTGATTAAAATTGCTTAATTATTAATTGATTTTGATTAATTATTAACTAATGTTGATTAATAATAAAAAATAATCGAGTTAATCAGTGATAAGTTAGAGTTAATCATAATTGATTGCTAAGTCAATCAATAATTGACTACTAAGTTAATGAGAACGGCAATTTCACAATTTTGTAAAACTTCGGCCATTTATGAAAAACATCCTCCAAAAAAGGTCATTTGTGCTGAAATCCCTATTCGAGGGTTATAATTCCACGATGATCCATGACTAAGACATGTGAGGGCATTTTATCATTCTCGACCCTCAAAATATTTAGAGTGAAGAAGAAAAATAACCCTCAATGTAGGAGCAGCGCTCAAGAGACGCGAAGAATGCCGACGCAACGTAGGTGCCCAACCAGTTCGCCATTCTGTTGATCTTTTCGCACGTGCTCGTGCCTTAGTTCTCCATGGAAGAGAGAGAGAGAGAGAGAGAGAAGAGAAGAGAGATGGGAGAAGATAAACAGTTCTGTTAATTAGGAATTGAAAAAATAGGAAATAGATTCTAAAGAAAAAGGAGACTAATTCCACGAAATTAAATTTCAGAATTAATGTGTTTACTAATAATATATCTAGGAATTAAGTTACCAAAACATATTATGTTGTTTAGTTATATATAAAAGTTAAAAAAAAAAAAAAGAACATAATAAATGTGCTTGCAAAATACTCTTCTATTAAGTGAATAACTAACTTAATAGGATAAAGTTGATAAAATAAATAAATTAGTTCTTATTTATTAGAGAAAAAAAAAATAAATTATGTAAATAGAAAGTGAGATATAAATTCTCACTTGGTCCTATTTATTTCGTTGATTCGAGTTTAGAATTCAAGTTTTTGCTTTCTGATAAAAAAGCTCTCACAAACAATCACATCTAACTTTTTTACTACAAAGAAAAAGCTCTCATATAAAATCACATCTCAATTCGAATTAAAAACTTGAATTAGGGAACTAAACGGACCCCTAAAGAGTATAAGATTGAGTCATGAGGTTTTTGGTGATAGGTGGGTGTCGAATATGGAGGGTCAAGATTATTCTCTTGTAAATCTTTTTTTAAATCTCTCATTGATGATCAATCCTCTCATTCCTTCAGTCTGTGTCCTTTCATTTGGAGCGCCTCGGTTCCCGCTAAAGTACAAACTTTTAATTGGCTGCTTGTGTCACTAATGATTTGTTGCAAAGGAGAAAGCCATATATCTAGATATTTAGTTAGATTTTTTTTGAATATTTTGATATTTTTAATTGTTTTTCTATTTTTTTATTTGTTTTGAATGTTAAGGCTCTAGATAAACGATATGATTTATGTTGTAGATATTTTATTATCAATTTAGTAGATATTAATAATAATTATTACATTAAATGTTTTTATGTTTCAATTTAAATGTTTCTATTTAAATTTAAAATATTGCTCAAAATCACTATCTATTTAAATAAATTAAAAATATATTAACATAATAAAAGCAGATATGATGTTAATATGCGTTACTTTTAATTTTAAAAAATTACAAGAGTATGAACATAACAAAAGAGAAAAATTATTGATCTGTACTATAATAATGTTAAATAACTGTAAGAGGTTGAAAATAATAAGTCTAAAATGCTATAAGATCTCAATTCTATAACGTTTTTTATATCATTTTCAGAACGCTATGTTTTTGTAGAATTTTTAATAACACCCGATGTTCTAACGCTCCACAACATACTCTTGATAGTGCTTAATAGTACTTTTAGTTAGCTATTGATAATGATACTTGTTATAGTGTCTCTGTCTATCTCCTAGCTGGTGTCATTTTTGCAGAAGCACTAATGAGACTGGGAATAATCTTTTCCTTCACTGTCCTTTCTCGATGAGCATTTACCATCGTGTTTTGGAGAAGTTTGAAATTGTTTGGGTAGTCCCTAACAGAATCTCAGAGTTATTTGGCAGTGACTTTCTATTTGGAAGATCAAAGAATATAAAGAGATTGTGGAATGTTGCGGTACTTATTGTTACATGCACTCTGCGATTAGAAAGGAATAATCGTATCTTTGACGACGCTTGAGGAAACTTTACCGAAGTTTGAATAAAATCATTTACTGGGTTGCTTTATGGTTGTCTCAGTCGAAAATTTTAATGGGGTTTCATTCTCAGATTTGTTAGGGGATGTGACATTATTTTGACCCCTAAATTTTTTAGGTTTAGTGTCAAGCTGGGTCGACCATCTCTTTTAAAGAATGGGTTGGCCCAACCCAAACATCATGTTTTAAAATTTTTTTTTTTTTAAAATTTTTTATAAAATTTTGAGACGGATCGGACAGGGTCGATCCTCTATCTTTTAGGGCTGCCTAACCCGAATAATCTTTGATTCGGGCCAAGTAGCTCAAACTTACACTTCTACTTTCAACGTACCCTTGTTATTCTAAAATTACCCCAAACAATTTTAGTAGAATTATTAATTCTTTATCATTTTTCTTTTTACACCCACTATTTTATTTTAATATTATCATTTATATATTTTTCTATTTTTAGTTGAAGCTTTAGGCATGACTCTTTTTTTTTTTTTTTTTATAGGAAGAAAATTATTAAAATTTTTTTTTTTTTTAGAAAACATAAAGGACACTCAAAAATATAAAAATAGAAAGCAATGTAATTCAAAAAATAAAAAGATAAATTAAAAATAAGGTAACAAAGTTATTATATTATTGAGGTATGATTAAAAATACAAAATAAAAAAAGAATGAAAAACAAATAGACTAGCATAACAAGCATAATAAAGAACAAAATGAAAAAAAAAAACTCAATTCTATGTGACTTAACGCAAAATAAAAACAATAACACAAAATGAAGAAAACAAAAGGCAAAAGAACTATCATCATATAACAAATAGCAAAGAAAATTTAACATACCTCTATGTGACATTGTTGGAATAGCTGTTGAATGGAAAAAAAAAATTTTAAGTTTAATCATAGATTTTAAAATAGCAATTATTTGTAATTTGAGAATATGATATGCGAGTGTGTGAAGAGGAAAAAACAATAAATATTATTATTTTTCATAATAAAATTTAATTATGTAATTAAGTCTATTAAAGTCGTCATTTTTTTTTTTTTCATTTTATATGAGAATCTTTTATAATAAAAAATTATAATTAAAAAGAGATGTAAAGAGTAAAAAAAAGTTTGTGAATAGAACCATTCTTTCGTCTTTTTTTATCATTTTATATGAGTCTTTTCTAATAAAAAATTATAATTAAAAAGAGTGTAAAAAGTAAAGAATAGTGTGTGAATAAAACCACCTCATCTACAATGGAATTTTTAATTAATAAATGCGCCCTAAACGCGTCTTAATGGTAAGTTCTCTCTCTCTCTGTTTTTTTTTTTTTTTTTTTTTAAAAAAAAAAGTCGTAATTTCCTTTTTCTTTTCCTCTTTTTATTGAAAAATCGTCAACCGGATAAGCTTACTACTTATCAACATCCAAACATCCTGCAAACGTGACATCCGACGTGTCATGCCACATCATGTATTGCGATCCAAAAGAACTGACCAGAACAACCAATGTATTATGGATAAGAAGATGTGAACAAAGAAAATTCAATCGCAGAGCGACGAGAAAGAAGAAGAAGAAAAAAAAAATGGCAGCAACAAGTTCAATTCCTCTTAACCAGAATGTTTTTCGTCTCCGTTTCAAACCATCGAAACGCCATGCTCTCCTACCAGTCGAGTCCTATTCATCTCCTCGTGTTTTTTGCTCCGGTAATTGCCTTCAAACTTCCGAGTTTTTTCTCAGAAAATTACAATTACAACCGTTTTCTGTTTTGGGTCGGTCAATTCGTTTTCGTTTTTTACTTTTTTTTGGTGTGTTAATCAGCTTAGTTTTGTGTATTTCGTTGTTGTGCAAACTAATAGAGGCAATTTATGCTTGTGTAATTTGGAGAAGTTTCTAGGGATGGTCCAGAACTGAAGGAAAACAATAATATTTCTCCTACAAAGCAGCTTAAGAATGTGGCTTGTGGAGTTCTTGCTGTTTGGGCCGTCACTACAGCCTCACCTGTTGTTGCTGCTAATCAGGTTTTTAACACTTTACCTTATTCTTTAAAGTACCCTTTTTTACTTTTCTTTACTTCTCATCAAAGTTAACTCGAGTGACATAGAGCCAGTTAAGGATTCCTTTTAGAATTGTCAAAGTTATTTTGTGCATAAATGAATGCAACCAGTATCTTTTGTAAAATGGTAAGGAGTAGAATTGCAAGTTTGGACTGAGGCCCATCCTTTTAGCCCAATCCCGGTCTAAACCCTACGGTCGGGCCAGCTTGGGTTGAGGTTTCAAGTCCGAAAGCTTATTTGGACGGGAGGCGGCCATAACACCATTTTTATAAATTTTTTTCTTTTTAAAAAATGCTTTATAAGTTGGGAAATAGTAGAAAATAGGCCAATATGAAAAGCTTAAGAAAGAAAATAGGCCAATTTTTAGTTATAGAAATTAATAGGCCATAACTTGTCAAGTTATGATTCATAACCAGATAAGTTATGGATAAACTTGTCAAGTTATGGTTCATAACCGGACAAGTTATGGACAATTATAAATAATAACTTGTCAAGTTATAGTTCATAACCAGACAAGTTATGGACGAAAATAATAATTTGGCCTATTTATTAACTTATGTAAACTATTGGCCTATTAATTTTAATTCATCTCAAATTTTGGTCTATTTTCCTCTTTCTCCCTTATAAGTTTCGTGCCGGCCCGAAATTCTTATTTAGGTCGTCGAGCTTGGACTGGGCTGGCCAGACGGCCCAAATTTTTACCTCTAGTAAGAAGTACATTGGTAGGAGCTTTCTGCATCCATATCATTAGTATATGTTTTTGAACATTAAATCTAATTAAAATCACATTAAAATAAATAGTACAGAGAACTAACCTAATATAGATATGATGGTTTAACATGGTAACCTTACCGATGAAGTATTTTTAATAGCTTATCGTAGCATTCTCATTACAATTATTTTGAGAAACTAAAATCTTTTAGAGTTTGTACAAAACTATGCAAAATGGAAGACTAAGGTCTCGTTCATTTCACCTATTTGAGTTTTTAGTTTTAAGTTTCTACAGTAAAAAGCTTTTAGAAAATGTCATATCTAATTTTTTTTTTGTTACAGTGAAAAATTCTCAGAAAATGTCACATCTCAACTTGAATTAAAAACTCAAATCTGTGAAGTGAACAAGGCTTAATACACTAATGCCTTTTATTCCAATGGTATACCATTGATTATTATTATCTTGATGTTTACCAATGTGATTGATTGATTTCTGTCTTGCACTGCAGAGGTTGCCTCCATTGTCGACAGAGCCAAATCGATGTGAACGAGCCTTTGTTGGAAACACTATAGGACAAGCAAATGGTGTCTATGACAAGCCGCTAGATCTCCGTTTTTGCGATTACTCAAATGAGAAGTCCAACTTGAAGGGGAAATCTCTAGCCGCAGCACTCATGTCTGATGCGAAATTTGACGGTGCAGACATGACGGAAGTGGTGATGTCAAAGGCTTATGCTGTTGGAGCTAGCTTCAAGGGTAAACATTTTGGCTCCGTTTATGTCTCGTATGATTCCTTGTTACATTTCCCCCCTAGTTGATTAAAAAAAAAAAAAACATAAAGTCGTAGAGTCCAAATGCATTCCCAACTATGTGCAAGTATTTTCCATTTATGGAAGCTACCAAGTATCAAGATATGATATTACCAATCTGGTTGTGTTGACATGATTTGACGAAAGGATCGATGTCCAAAAAAGTGCAGACCACTGAAAGAATAATGTTAGAGACACAGACTCAAATATCAACTTGTGTATACCAACTAATGTAGTATGTGAGTTATTAGTTTTACATTGTTGGGTGTTTAAAACATTACCACGTCAATTAATGATAAAAGATTGCACCAATAAAAGGATGAGAACTAACATGCGCCCACATCAGTTGTACTAGAGTTGAGATTTGAGTTTGTGGTCCTAACATTACTTCATTTGAAAAGCCAAAATAACATTCTCTAGGATTTGACATAACTCATAAGTAGCTAAGGTTAGGCTGGTTAGCTTTGTTCTCAAAGCAACAATTTGGAAGTAAATTAAGCAAGATCCTAAGAATACGCATCCTCTGAGTACCTTTGGATATACTATTTTTCGTTACTTGATTAATATGAAAATTTATTTGATCAAATCTTTGCAGGTGTGGACTTCTCGAATGCGGTAATAGATCGGGTTAATTTTGGGAAAGCTGATCTCCAAGGAGCTTTATTTAAGAACACGGTACTATCAGGCTCCACATTTGATGATGCAAAACTAGAAGATGCAGTCTTTGAGGATACAATTATAGGCTACATTGATCTTCAAAAGCTTTGCACAAATAAAACCATTAGCCCCGATGGAAGAGCTGAACTCGGATGTCGGTGATCACTCTTGTCCTGGTCTTACTTGTATCTTCTTTTAAAGCATTAAAAATAAAAGGACGAGGCTTCCATTCATGGTGATTTAATAAAAGTAATATCTGGTAAATAAAAATACAAGCATAGTCTTAGGTCTCTTATCTGTTTGCTGATTTGAGTTTTTAATTCGAGATGAGATGTAACTTTATGTGAGAGTTTTTAACTGTAGCAAAAAAAGTTAGATGTAAATTTTTGTGAGAGTTTTTAACTGTAACAAGACTGGAATTGAAAATTTGAATTGGTAAAAAGAACGAGGTTTTAGTGTGTTATATACAATACCCCGGATCAACAAATTCATATTTGATAGATGCCAATACCCTTATATATAGTGATTCAGTTATATAAGCACATTATGATAAAGATTTTTTTTTTTTTTTTTTTTTTCCATTAACGCTGGTAAATAATAAATATATTTTCTGCATAGACGTATTGTATTATAAATTTTTGCTTTCATTAGCAAAAAAGTAGCCTTCATTATGATAAATTTTTTTTTTCTTAATGTTATACGTTCTGTTAGGTCTGTTTTTTGTCGTTGGTGTCACGAGATAGTGTCATAACACTTTACTATAACACTTTGTTTTAACAGAAAATCTGAAACTAAACCAAAGAAAACAAAGAAAGCGGGAAAATAATGCGAAACATAAAGGACACCGAAAAATAATATCGCAGTTTGGTGTGCACACCTACTCTGCGGGGTAACACCCAGACAGTGATCAATCTACTAAGTTCAAAAGATTACAAAGGACCGAACAATCTTACACACTCAACGACTCCCTCTTTGATGATGTCGCCATTGCCTAGAATCTCCTTAGAAAGCTTGATCATCGAGCACCACTCGACTTGACGGTTTCCTCCCGAAATCAAAGAATTCTTCTCTCGAAGAGCCAACTCAAAAGTGTTCTAACAATTTGTCGTAACACATCAAACGATGCTTAACATTACAATCTCATTTTAACATGAATAAATGCAAATTTTCTGTTTTCAGCCTTGTGTCTGCATAACACGTTTTGCCATACAACCCACTAATTCACCCTGCCTCAAGTCTCTAGATCACCAACCATCAATTGTCAACGATAACCACACCCAATAAAGGTAATATCTCATCCATTAATCACAAAATAAAACTAGTAGCCCTAGTGATAATAAGGAGACTATAATTCCCATGATTCTTTCCTTAGATGAACCGGCCATAATGCTCTAGTGAAGGTCAACTAAGTAACATGAGCAGAGACCTATTTTAGAATGCATTACAACCAATTTGATAAAAATAAGCCAACACAAAATGCACTAACACGTTCTATTTATGAATCGGTAATGCGGTAAACATCTATGGTTTGAGTACAAAACATAAGTTTTAATAAATCGGTGTTTAAGCATCTTTTGTTAGGAAAACAAAAGAACTTGTCATTATGATAAAGATGTCTTTCGTAGTAATGGTATTTTTACTAATAAGCTTTGGGGTAATTTTACAGGCACCTTTGCTGTGAAATGATAATGCATATTTATATTTATATAAAAGTGCTTGTTTTGTGACTCTGTAAGTTTGTTACGTTAGAAAAAGATCTCATTCTCTATCACTGACGAATGGAGAAATTTTTCTAACTGGAGCTAATTTTAAGTACATATAAAGTTTAGTCAAAATGTATCATTAAGTTACTGTAAATTGTCCAAGACGAGATAATCTCATGTTTTAAAAAGTATTGCTTAAGAACCGCATTGTCATAGTTACTGAAGATTTTCTCGATGTACATAATTAAAGTATTATCAATCAATTGATCTCCATTATTTCGATTGCTTAGTCCATTCTTCATAATATGCATAGAAAAAAATATATTATCTACAGTAGCGGTAACAAGTAGTATAGGGTTAATATTAATGTTAAAAGAGATAAACTAATAGATATGTATTATTTATTTTAGTTAGTTATAAAAATCTTTTAAAGTTGAGATTAGTAGTATTTTTTAGAAAGTAATATCTTTAGAGGTGTTTTTTTAGAAAGTTGTATTTTTTTTTTTTTTTTAAAGTTATAGAATTTTAACGATTAGATTTTCAATTTTTAGGGGAACTTATATCTAATTATCTATAAAGATACCTTTAGATATATATAAGTTAAAAAACAAATTTTAAAAAGTTGAGGGAAATTAAGCACCCCTATGCCTTAGTTGAAAGCTTTTTCTTGTGGTAATGAACACTCGTTTCATTAAAAGTTTGCTTCTTCTAGAGTTTAATTTTGAACTGATTTCTGAGTTGTCATTTTTCTTCATGGCCAACAAGTTCAACGCTTTTCTGATCTCATTCTAATTATCTAGTACAAATAGCCCTCCTTAATCATAATTCATAGTTTATATGCTTAGTAATAATACTTTGTATTACCAAAAAAATGTTGTTCACTATAAAAATGAATTTGGTGTTTGAACATATTGAAATGAACTTAAAACTTTTCATTATGAAAATGATGTTATCATTATAAAAAAGAATCCTGATTCTACACATGATATATCGAAATAAAAGCAATATAAAGAGGTTCACAATATCATCTAATTCAACCTATATGAAACATAATACCAAAAAATCACAAAAAAGCCAAAAAATAAAGAGAACATTTTGGCTATTTTTTATTTTGTAATATTTTTATAACGTGTGGATATTTTTATTTTACTCTGTTAGTTTTCCCTGCTTTGCTGCCCTCCAATTTAAATCTAAGGGTATAAAACATGTATCCTATCAGTAGGAAATCCGTACAATACCCTAAAACAGAGGTTCCCAAAAAAATTATATACCAGGTCTTAAAAAAAAAAAAAGGAGAGCATATTTTGAACAACTCTAACAAATAAATGTTATCTTCAAATGCTGTTGCACTTGCATTGTAAATAATCTTTAATCATGGAAATCCGTGGATGTAGGAAGCAATAGCATAGAGTACTCCCATGGACTAATATATATATATATATATATATATATATATATATATAAGCAAGGTCTTTGGGACCAGAATGGTACTTGTACATTTTTTGTATGAAGTGTGTATATTTACAGTAAGTTGTGTATATTTACAGGTAAGTTGTGTATATTTATTTTACACTTGTATAATTGTGCAATCGTATATATTTTACATGTAAATCGTGTATATTTACATATAGATCATGCAT
The DNA here is from genome assembly GCA_012066045.3 of Morus alba. NCBI lineage: Eukaryota > Viridiplantae > Streptophyta > Magnoliopsida > Rosales > Moraceae > Morus > Morus alba. Next base: position 16,118,342 of record CP050231.2, read on the forward strand.
GTTAAGTTATAAGAAACGACAATGCATATTAATCTTGAAAACAAGTTTTTTTTTTTTTTTTTTTTTTTTTTTTTTTATAGCAATTAGTGAACACATAGAAGGAAAATATGTATATTGACTGATTTGTTATATTTCATGTTAAATATACACGATTTTATATGTAAATATACATGATTTACGTATAAATATATATAATTTATACACAATTATGAGACAATATATATATATATATATATATATATATATATTCCTCCACATGCGCGTTTTTCTCCCCATAGAATGCCTTGTTTGGGAAGGAGTGCTCTTCACGCAGTCTAGGGGTACCAAAAGTCTGGTTATTGCGACGGATGAGTGAATGTAGGCCCCGTTTATTTTATTGATTCGAGTTTAAAATTCGAGTTTTGCTATAGTAAAATTTTTCAGAAATAGTCACATCTAACTTTTTTACTACAATAAAAGCTCTCACAATAAAATCACATCTCAACTCAAATTAAAAACTCGAATTAACAAATTAAATGAGCCTGTAGTTCATGCTCTTAAGCATCCGAGTATTAGATCATCTGACTCCAACGTTATTGGAGATATACTTTATATGTTTCCTCAGGTGTCCTGTGATTCCATTCGTTACATTATCCAGATAGAGAATTTTATAGCCCACATATTAGCCGTCGATGTTAGTTGAGTGGAGACTTGTCCGAAATTTAAAAATTGTATTGTACAAGCTGATTTAGCTTCTTTTTAATAAAAGCAAGTTTTCACTTCGAAAAACAACAAGAAAAATAAGATAATGGGACCGTATATTAATTTAAGAAAAAAACTGCAAATGACCTAAATATTTAACGAAGATTAACACAAGATGACAGCAATATCAACCGTTTAAGAATATCATCTTGTGCATAGAAACCAGGGAAAAAGAAGATCACATAACAATACCAAGGTGAGAAAGAAAATTCACCAAATAACAGTAAAAATCTTATCAATGAAAAGAAAATAATGTGAAAAAAGAAAGCTTGAGACAAAAGAAAAAAAAAAAAAAAAGATGCAGCTTTTTTTGGGAGCAAAAACAACCAAAAGATCAGAATTTTATCAATTTCTTTTAACAGATTTCTTAACGAACATGTAAACTATGAAGAATAAAAGTCCTTTGATCATAAAATAATCCATCAACGATAGAATTCGCAACCTTACACTACCAAAATTTTTCCTTCGAATTCATTACAACACACCAAAATATATTGATCTAACCCGGTTTGAATTTCACCAGAATTCATTTATATAATTTTCTGGCCCTATTATCAAGTTAACATGGAATATACAGTTTAAAATCCCCTTCAAAAGGTGCAGCTTACTTTGGAAAATTGCTCCCTTACCAGCAGGGGAATAACGGCATCACCATTTCTGCAAATATCACGAATCACTATGTCATCTTCAAGCACGTTACCATCATATATCAGCTTCTGAGCTTTAATTGTTAGGAAAATCACGTTTCCTATAAAAAGTGTCGCCACATATTATTATAATAATTATATCAAGCTATTTAATTAATTGGGCCAATAAAGTGGTCTATTTAAAAAAGCTCAAGAAGACTTCTAATTGCATATGAGATAAATGAGTGAATACCTAATGCTTATCCCATAAGGTTTAATGGGAGCCTATAAGATAAGTATATAAAGACATGGTTATGGTCCCAAATACATCAAATCATTCGACATTTTCTCTCTTCCCCATCTAGAGAGAAAGCACCCTAGTAAGTAACTTTGGTGATTTGACTGAGAAAGACAATAACCGGTTTACTAATCGTTATAGTAATGTAGCAAAAGTGTCGATTGTTGTTATTATTGATTCAGGTACGCTTCCTCAATTTTCTTGGTAATTTGGCATTATGGTTCTTAGAATTTAAGAATATGACGATTAAAATTATATTTATAATTAAAGTCTAACAAGTGTATGAGAGCAGTCATCATGTTAAATTATTAAGAGAAATTTCTTCTCCATTAGGCGCGTGGGCACGTCACTAGCTGCGCAGACGCACCCTCCTACGTGCTGTTACAACAAGAATATTAAAACATATATAAAATAACCCAATACAATCGTGTCAAGACTTATTTAACTTGAATTACTTATTTATTTTAGGTTGAAAACTTAGTTTGTAACATTTCAGGTTTTTATTTTTTTATTTTTTTTCGAAACTTAAGTCAAGGGAAAGTATTTTCTTTTCAGGTCTTGGAGCTTAGAACTAATGGAAGGACGATATATCTTCGAAAGTATTTTAGTTTACTTGAAACACCACATACTTCGTCCGAGTAAAGATTACTAGAGTACGAGCTAAAAGCAATTGTCTAATGGTCATATTACAAACCCAGTCACAAAATAATTTAACCTCACAAACACATGATCACAACACCATACCTGAACTGTTTCCTGTAACACTAGGAAGAGAGGAATATCCTCCGATTCTCAATAAAAGGCGCCTTTAATTGGAATGCTCTGTAGGTTTTATCAACCTGATATTTTGTGTTTGTCGGAGCCTTGGGTTGATATTTCTACCGTTCCTTCTAGTTTTTGGAATTCTTTGAATTTGAGAGTCGTCACTTGTAATGATCGTCCTGATAAGTTATCTAATATGTGGGTTCTTGCTTCAACTTTCTTAGACAACATTGACGTTTGTTGGTTGTGCTGTTCAACAGCTCACTATGTCGATTAGCACTAATAATTAATATTCTTCATAGATCGTGCTGAGACATTGTTGGTAATGATGCTGTTCGAATTTTCCAACCAGGCCATCTCGTTCCAAATCTTTAATCAAACTTTAATTGTTTTGATTCCAAAAGTCAAGAAAGCCATTTTATCTTGAGTAATTTTCTGTTAAAAATTATCACTAAAATTTTGGCAAATCGTCTAGGATTATGTAATTGCTAGTCGTATAGTTTCCCAAAATCAATTTGGGTTCATTCCAGGGCGTCATATTCAGGACTGTATTGCAGTTGCTTTAGATGCATGGCATAAATGTTTTAGACAAAAAGAGTTTTGGAGGTAGCATGGCTCTTGAGATTGATATCTCCGGAAAACCTGTGATACCATGAACTGGCCATTTATTTTTTCAGGTGCTCTCGGCCTTTGGATTTGGATTTTCAGCTAATTTTATAAATTGGATTTCTCTGATCTTCAGTTCTGCCAGAATGTCTGTTTTGGTAAATTAGGATGTGAAAATTATGACGGAGATCCAATTCTATGTTCCTTGCTCTGTTGGATCCTCATCCATATTTCATTGGCCATAAAATATCTGGCCGTACCAAAAAATCTGTTGGCTCCTCATCCAAATTAGTAATCTGGTGCCACATTACTGTCATAGCACAGTAATTGACAGGCATGTCTGTTAAAGGACTGACAATTGATTCCTATTCTTTAGCCAGCAAAACAAGAAAATGATAATTGAGTGTGGATTTTTCTTGAATCAAAAACAATAATTGAGTTCAAATCAAACAATCATAAACACATGTAACGGGCATGTAGTAAGAATATCCAATCCCAAAAAGCTCCTTTATTTTTTCATTTAGTTTTTTTAGACGTGATTCTTGGGTTCTAGAACCAATCAAAATGAGTACTTAATATTATATTGGTGATTTGTTAATTAAATTATAGGGAGAAGCAAGCAAGCAAATAACATTTTTGTAGAGGGTAAAAAAAAAAAAAATTTATAATAGAAAGTTTGAGGAATTGTAACTAAAAATAAGGGTAAAATGAAAAAAGTAAATTCAAATTTTCAAGAATTTCTATTTACTAACTAGCTAAAATAATTATGCTATTACTACTTATTGTTTAAAAACTCGTCTACATACTACAATTTTTGTTCAAAAAATTGTTTTGACCTTGTATTTAGTCTTCCAACAAATTAAAAAAAGGCTAATCTCTTTTTTTTTTTTTCTTCGTTGTTCTCAAATTATAGGTGAAACGTTATTTTATATCCAACTTTTAAATTGTCTTAGAGAGAGTTGTTAATTTATCAAATTGTCTAAAAAATTAGTTATGTTGAAAAATCATCTATATACTTGAATTTCTGTTCAAAAAATTGTTTTGACCTTGTATTTAGTCTTCCAACAAATTAAAAAAAGGCTAATCTCTTTTTTTTCTTCGTTGTTCTCAAATTATAGGTGAAATCTTATTTTATATCCAACTTTTAAATTGTCTTAGAGTGAGTTGTTGATTTATCAAATTGTCTCAAAAATTAGTCATGTTGTCCATCTGACTCATTAAACTTTGAAAAAAAAAAAAAAAAAAACACATAAGGACCATGCGTAGCTTCAAATTTAATTTTGTAATTTTATATTTTAGGATACAAGAATAAAAAACTAACCCATGCATTTTTTTAAGTGTTATCTTTAATGATCAAATAGATCGAATAAAAAATTTGACACAATTAAGTACATTAAAAGTAATTTGAGTTTTTAATTTGAGTTGAGATGTGATTTTATGTGAGTCTTTTACTGTCGTAAAAAAAATTAAATGTGATTATTTTTTAGAGCTTTTTACTATAATAAAACTTAAATTTTAAACTTAAATCGTTAAAATAAATGGAGTCTAAAAACTCTTTTTCAGATGTTTTAAAAGTCTAAAGATAGAAATGAAATTTGAATTATAGTATAAAGACTGACCAAACTGTAACCCAATAAAAATTTATTCAGACACGCGAGACATTTCGTACTGCCAGTATTTATGGTAACCTCCAAACTCCTCTAGAGGCTGCGTCCTCTATTTCGTGCGCATAAAAAGGCTGCTTCCTTCTTCATTAATCACTGCTCTTCTATTTCCTCTGTTATATTTCCGCATTACGTTTTCCTCAATATTATAAAATGGCATTTCTCTCATCCACTCCGAGTAAGCTCCCTTCTTATGCTCTCTAGTCCACATCTTGCATTTCTAACTGTGGCAAAGACAATACTTAATTCAAACAAATATTAGCTTAAACTTTGTGTACTAACTTTTTATGTAATTTATGTGGTTTATGAAGTTCGATCTGTCCTTGGTGGCTGCTTTCATGTGCAACTTAGCATCCGCAATTTCATCGTTCAAAATTTGTTTTAAAATAAATTGGTGTGAATTTTTCATTAGTGGCATTATTCTTGAACTCTTTTAGGCTTTTGGTTAATTTGAGTTTTTAATTTTAGTTTTTCTACGGTTAAAAGCTCTCACAATAAGTCATATATAATTTTTTTTTACCACAGTTAAAAGTTCTTACATAAAGTTACATCCCAATTCAAATTAAAAGCTCGAATTAACGAACTAAACGAGGTCTTATAGTTGTTTTTGTTACTTTGTGTATTCAAGATTTATTTACTGTTTTCCAATATGTAAAGGCCTAACGACGGAAGTTGTGGTACGTCCGATGAATGGCGGAAATGGACTTCATAGTTATAGCAAAAACTCAACTTTTCAGGTGCATATTATCACAAAATTACCTGTACCCTTATAACCTTATTCCATAATTAGTTAAAGACCTAAAAAATAACCTTTACCCTGTTTTGTAGAGAAAAGCTATAGAAGCTGCCAAAGAACTGATCAACAAGGCAATAGCTGAGAAACTTGATATCAAGATTTTCTCTTCTTCAAACACCTTTAAAATTGCTGATTTGGGCTGCTCTGTTGGACCTAATACACTTCTAGCAGTGCAAAATGTAATCGATGTCGTGGAACGCAAGTTTCAAAGCCGGGGAAAGAGTAGTCAACACCCCGAGTTCCAAGTCTTCTTCAATGATCAGGCATCGAATGATTTCAACCAGCTCTTCACATCTATTCCTCCGAATATTCCTTACTTTGCCGCCGGCGTGCCGGGTTCTTTTCATCGCCGCTTGTTTCCAAATAACTCTCTTCACTTTGTTCATTCCTCAACTGCTGCCCACTGGCTTTCTAGAGTCCCAGAAGATGTGCTTGACAAGAGCTCTCCTGCCTGGAACAAAGGGAGGGTTCACTACTCAAATTCTACGCCTCAAGTTATAAATGCTTTTGAAGATCAGTTTACCAAAGACATGGACAACTTTATGAAATTTAGAGCACAAGAAATTGTCGTAGGAGGATTGATGGCTCTTATTTTTCCGGGTCGCCTTAACGAAACTCCTCATACTGAAGCCTACCCCAACAAAGTATTCGAACAACTTGAATCTTCACTTATAGACATGGCTAAGAAGGTAAGGATAGAAAGCTTGAACATTTTGTTAATTTAAAATTTTCATTTAAATTTTCACTTAGTATGCAATGGGGATGAAATTATCTATACTATATTTTGCAAATCTTTCATCAATTTTAGCGTCAGTAACAAAAACTGTAGAAAAAACAAAATTTCAGGAAGTAGTATGTAAAAATTAAACAATTAGGGATCAAATATCACTGCTAGTTTACCAATCTATCCCAAAGGCTTAAACTTTTAGGAGGTAGGCGAACAATAGTTTTTATACTTTAACACTCTCTCTCATGCGTGGGCTAGAGAACGGGTAATCATGTGGGTATATAAATTGGAAAGCCCGACACGTAAATATTTAAGCCTGAGATGTATTAAAGACCCAACACATGATGACAATTTAAATGAGAATAAAAAATGTAATAATGGGGATTTAAATTCAGGACCTCCTGCTCTGATACCATGTTAACCAATCCGTCCTAAAAATTTAAGATTTTAGGAGATTGGCTAATAAAATTTTTTATACTTTAACAATCACAATACTCATAGTTTAGAGACTAACAGTGCTAATAACCTTTTCTTGGCAAAGCATGCATAGATGCGAAAGATTCATCACCTATGTTTCTAATAGAACTATTCTTCAGTTTTTAAAATAAAGATTAATAGTGCAACATATGGAATACATGCTTCCTATGCTTCCAAATCTGCTACAAATAGTACTTTTTGATTTTTACTCATTTCTCTGTTATTTCTTGAGACAGGGTATTATCAGAGAGGAAAAAATAGATTCCTATAACATGCCAATATATTTTGCATCTCTCCAAGAAGTGGAATCATCTGTGAAACGAAATGGCTGTTTTAGCATAGAAATAATGGAAAACATACCTCGTGAAAAGCCACAACCCAATGTTATGTCATCCACTCTCAGAGCTGCCTTGGAGGGGATCATAAAAGAGCATTTTGGAGATGAGATTTTGGATGAGCTGTTTGATACATTAGTATGCAATGAACTTGAAGAATCATGTAAATTAGTTGACCTCTTTGTTGTACTAAAACGCAAACGAAACGAATAGAGAAGTGTCAATATGCTGTATCATCAATTGGTCCAGTCTGCAAATTTTAAACAATAGAGGAGATAAAAAAAACACTTATCAAAGTAATATTAAAAAAAAGGAAGTAGATTAAGTTTAATTGCCTAATGTTTTTATTAGAGATTTCAATATGTTTACAAAACTCTTCCTTTACTCATAGTTTGGATGTTTGTATTTAACGTCTTTATCTTTTTATTTTACTTCCATATAAATCGGGCTAAATATTGTCACTGCAATTCAGATGTAAGACTATATCATTGATATCGAATATTATATGTTTTCTCTCTAATGTTCTTCTTTTCCTCTCTCCATTCTAAACTAATTTGTCTATCTTTTTCTCTAATTGTTCTTCAATTTCTCTCTCTTTCTCTACTGTTCTTCGTCAATATGATATGAAGACTTTACAGTATTTTGTTCTGTTTTTGCCAATTGCCCCTAAGATAGCTTGTCAAGTGCATAGTTGAATTTGACATTTTATAGACGTGACAATTCGTCCCTCCATTATTCGTTGGAACTGAGACTGATACTAAAAATTAATCCCCAGCTTTTCCAAAAGATTGTACCTTCTCAATATTGGCAGCCACTGTAGGGAATATTTTGAAAATTTTTCAATTTCGTACGATGAACAATAAAAATACAAAATTTTTACTCGTAAAAATAATTATTTCATCATACAAAATATTTGCAGCGGAAGTTTCCTATAATAAAAGACCATCTCATAATATATATAAAATAATTTTACATTCAGAAATTGTACCTTTTGATGTTCGGAGATGACGCTCCCACAAGATCGAGTTGACGCGTTCCCATCCGATGTGATATTTTTTGAGAACTTTTTACTGTAGAAATTTAAAACCGAAAACTCAAATCGGTGAAATGAAGGGAGCTTCAATGCTGATGGAAAATTTTAATAGGGTATATGGGTGAGGTTTTATTAAGTCTTTTCGTTTTCAACGCTTAGAAAAAAAAATCTCTCAATCGAATTAAAACAAAAATGTTATAGCATTTTTAAGAATAGAAAAATTGTTGTTTATTAATTTGAGTTCGAGTTTTACGAACTCGAGTTGAAGGGGAAACTTGAACTCGAGTTCCAGTCCCAAACTTTAGTTCAAACTCGAGTTCAAACTAAAAAAAATACATGAAATCGAATAAAGTTGTAACTTTCGAGTTGCATTTTTTGAGTTTTTCACTCAGCCGAACATCCCCTTAATCTCTTGAATGATGTAGGAGCCTTCTTAATCTACTAATTACAATGATGCTCTAAAAGATGAGGTTGCTCAAGAATGGTAAAAGGCAATGAATCTTGAAATGGAATCTATGTATTCTAATAAAGTCTAGGAGCTTGTAGATGTACCAAATGGAGTAAAACTTATTGGGTGTAAATGGATCTACAAGAGATAGAGAGGAGTATATGAAAACCTTTAAAGCTAGACTGGTAGCAAAAAGATATAATCAGAAAGAGAGAATCAACTATGAGGAAACTTTTTCACTAATGGCTATGCTTATATCCATCAGAGATTATGCTTTCTATTGATATAGTGCTAGATAATGAAATCAAACAAATAGATGTCAAAACCGATTTCCTTAATGGAAATCTAGAAGAAGACATCAACATGCAACAATCAAGTGTTCGTAGTTGAAGGCCAAGTACACATGGTGCCATCTTTTTTTTTTTTTTAACCAATGAGCAGGAGAAGAGAATGATCCTTGACTAGGCCGAATGATGCCTTGTTCAAACATGTCGCGAACAAGTTTCTCAATCTCATTTTTCTGCAAATGAGGATAGCGATAAGGCCTCACATTAACAGGGTTAGTGTGGGGAAGGAGGTGGATCTTATGATCTATAAGTCGATGAGGCGGCAGACTGCTTGGAGGATGGAATATGCCATAATACTGGTGTAATAATGTGGCAATAGGCTTAGGCAGGGAGCTTGGAAACTCCACCGTAGGGGACTCGCATCCTAAAACTGCTAGCGGTGTGTCAGAATCATCCAACGGTTGCAGCGCAAATAGACTACGGATCTCTTCACTATCCATTAAGGCTTGAAGCTAACGAAGGGTGATGAGATTGGAAGTGGCGGCCAAATCACCCCGAAGAACCTCCTGGCGATCCTCCCAACAAAACAGCATAGAAAGAGCGGAATAATCATGAGACACCCGACCAAGTTGCTGGGGCCACTGGATTCCCAGAACAACATCCAGACCTTCGATAGGCAAAATAAAGAGATCCAACAGGAAGACCTTCCCCTGCATTGACAAGGCTACCTGTGGGCAAGAATAATGGCAAACCAAAAAATCACCATTGCCAATGTAAATGCAGAAAGGTGAAGTGAACTGAATAGTAAGATCAACACATTCGGCGACCACCGGCTTGATAAAGTTATGAGTGCTGCCGCTGTCAATGAGAACTTGAAAACAGTGAGAGCCAATCTCGCCAAGCAGCCGAAGAGAACGGGGGTTCCCTTGCCCTGCTAAAGCATTCAAGCTTAATATGTCCCCTATAACCGCCTCATCAAGAGGCTCCGAGAGTGGCGAACCCACCGTGAGTTCATCCTCCGCCTCATCATCCGTGCCCATTAGGAGGAGAAATTTACTGTGGCAATGTAATGACTGAGAAAATCCCAGACTTTAAATAATACAATTTATTTATTTAAGCCAAGGATTTTCCTAGAAAATATTATGTGACTGAAGGATTTATGGAATCAATATCTCAGATTCCTAAATTACGTAATGATTTCACGTTAAGTTCATGTTTTCGATCAAGTAAATTCGATCGATAAATTATTGTTGTACTTTAAAGGCGGAATAATTTTCAAGACAAGTATAGTTTGAGAATCTTAATTTCAAGAATCTCCAAACACAAAGATGATGTTAGTAGCGTACAAAAAAAACCAACGACATTTTTAAAGAAGAGAAAATCCTTAATTGCCGGATAGCTAGGTTAAAGTCACAAGATAAATACCCATAGTAGAAGGGTACAATGTGAGCTCGGGATTTGACACCGTCGAAACAAATCATTCCCGGATTTAATGCGAAAAGTTAAATTTAAAATTTATTCAGTCTAGAATTAATTTCAAGACTTAAAAGCAGTTTAAGATATTACGCGAGTAAGAACTTAACGTGATATCATAGTAGACAAGGATTTAACAGTTGAACTGTAAATAAGCGATGAAAAAAAAAAAGAGAGCCGTCGAAAACAGGAATTTCCTGTAAGTTAAGTACATTTTTCAGTCAGTATGATTTTTACCTGATTCAAAGGTAACTTAAGAGAGTGGACTAGAGTACAAGGGGTAGGTGAGATTTTTCTCCCTCTCCTTTCCCACATGGCCGACCAAGCATAGCAAATGTAGAGCCAAAATTTAATTAGTGGAGTGTGTAAGTGAATAACATGGTAAGGTGTGATGAGATGATGTCATGTGATGATGGGAGGAGAAGAGTAATCATGAAACCTTTTTCTCTCTCTCTTTCTTCCTTTGGCTTGCCGTGTATGAAGTTTTAGACAAAAAGGTTTTGTAGGTTGAGTGTACTAGAAGACTTGATGATGGGATGAATCAAATCAACTATTTATAGAAGTGGCTTACCTCACTTCTCTCTTGAGACTCCAATCCGGCCATGACTAAAGGGAGGGTAACATGGCTTTAGTTAATTAAATGAGGTTATTAAAAGAGTTAAAATAATTACCTACTTGCCTATAAATAGAACCACCTCAACCTAAGCCTCATTTTTTTTTGCTCACTTTTCCTCTTTCTCTCACTAAAGAACCGGGCCTCTCCTTTGCCAAAATACACTCAAAAGTTTCCATACATCTCACACAAATCTTAGCTTAAGTTGGAGGAGAAGAGAAGGATTTCAAAAGTTTTCAAGAGAGAGTTCTTCAAGGGTAATTTCTTAAACTCTTCTCCATTATTTTTCTAGCAAATCTTAAGCTTGAGATTATGAATGTAATTTGTGATTCCTTAAGGCTATGGGTTGTAATAAGAGTGTGTTAGTTTTATGTTAGTTTTATGTTGGTTTTGTATGTTTTGAGGTTAGTTTGATGTGATATGTTTATGCTTGATTTAAGTTTGCTTATTTCCGGTTAGAGGAAAAATTTTCGGTTACTTTGAACACGAAAATGAGAACCCTAGAGTAAGATTTTTAGGTGTTCCAAAGCTTAAACTTGGAGCCCTTTATGTTTTGAACATTTTATGTGGCTGTGACAAAACCCCATTTTAACTCTAAATGCAAGTTTTAAGCTATTTCTCGAAAACAGCACAGGCAGTCCAAAACAGTTTCGAGAACAAAACTGGTTCAGCCAAAACGAGACCTTTAAAAGCTGAATCTCGGTTTTTCATAAAAACAACTATTTTAGATTTCGACAAGACGAAGAACTTTTGTGGAGAACATATTTTTAAAATCCGACCCTAAGATATAGTAAAATGCAGATTTCCAAAATGACACAGTTTTTGATTAAAACAGTTTCAAGAAAAACAGCAGCTACAGTTTTCAGCCAAACGAGGCCTTTAGAGGCCGAATTTCAACTTTCACAAAAAACAAAAATTTTATATCTCGATGAGACGAGGAAGTTTTGTGAAGAACAAAATTTTGAAATCTGACTCTAAGATATAGTAAAACATAGATTTTAGAAACTGCACAGTTTTAACGAAAACAAAACTAACCTAGTGTTGGTTTTAACAAAAAGTGATCAAAGAACCCGATATGTGATTTTAGTAAATTATTGTGGTTTTAAACCTCACTTTAACAGAAGTATTCATAAAGAAAATTTTCAAGAAAAATGCTTTCTTTAAAGAACATAGTGGGTTATCGAGCAAATCATCCCAACGGGCACCTACGAGCCCAACACGATAGGTCCTTAGGATTTCGTGGATTTGATGTGGGTCCAACGCGCGCATTAATTTAAGAGACTCTGTTTGAGTTTAAATTTCAGCGGCCTAAGAGTTGGAATGCCATTAATAAGTTTCTACGCCGAATTGGGCCTTAATATCATAATAAGTCCAATGAGAAAAATAATGGAGAATAAGTTACTAGATTGGGTAAATGATTTTCAATCTAGACATAAGTATGTTAAGGGCAATTAAGGAAAATAAGATTTTGAGGATTTAACAAATCGATCCTTATAGTAAATTATCCTTCAGAAAAGGAAAGGAATACCGGCTTTAAGAAAAGGGTTAGATTCCTTCATAAGTTGCTAAAATAGAATAGCAAACGACGCTTAATCTCACACTCTCAATGGGTGTTCATTTTCGAAAATAAGCAAGTAAGAGAATAGTCTGTTTGGCGAAAAGTGGATTCCAGCTCTGTAAATCAGGTAAGTAGGAATCTCGCCTACAGCATGAATAGATTTTAAAAAAAAAAATTTACACATGTTATATATATACATGTTCATGCTTTAAGTATTGTATGCGATGCCATGTCATACTGCATACACCTTAATAAGTCAAGAGGAACTTATAAGAATAATCTCAGTTGAGTGCCGTACCAGCCTCCGACCTAAGGGAGGTAATTCCAGCTCCACAAGGGAGAAAAGAAAAAAAAAAGAATGTCCTTCGACTTAAGGGAGGCATTCAAGTTATAATTGTTGGTTCCCGAATCGAATTCGGATGCGGAAGCGCAGCGGAAAGGCGGATCATGTATAACAAAAATTTTCATAAAACCTTTGAGATACTCTATAGATTATATTAATTTATGCACGAATAAATTAATCTCATTAATTCATTTATTAAGAACTCAATTCGGAAAAATACCTGGAGGCCGACTCGGTTGATAACTTGAGTTCTTTGACCTCGAACAATCCTTGCTCCAAAGCTTTGTGTTTAGAAAACCAATGTCTTCCACGTCAATTCCTAGAATCCACGAAGACGTGTGTGTGGGCACACATGAGACAAAACGGGTTACAATAAACACTCGAATTTCCACAAACACCAACGCATGCACGATGTGAAATTTTTGGAGAAAAACATTTTTCCTTCCTCTCTACATGGAGAATTTCGGCCAGCCTTAACAATTAGGGCTGAAAAAATTGCTTCAAAATTTCTTTAGAGAAATTTTGGCCACCTCTAAAATTAGGGCAAAAAAGCATTCCGAAAATTGTCTCAAAAAATCTTTAGAGAGTAGAAGTAAAACTTCTAAAAGGAATCCAATCTCTATCTCTAAGATAAAGCTTGTTAATTATCTCCTATTTGAATTTGGAACAAAAAATCCCTTCCCCTTATCCTTAAGGTGGCTGGCCACACTAGTAGGGTTTATCCCTATGTGTGGCTCCTATTTTAGATAAGGAAGAAAGATATTTTATCCTTTATCCAGTAGTCCAATTTTAATTCTAATTCAAATTCGAATTTAAGTCAAACTTAAATTAATTTGAATTCTAAATTGAACAACTTATCAAATAAGTTTAAATGGATAAATCTAAATATGTTCAAATTCAAATTTAAATAATCACATTATTTAAATAATAATTAATTCTCAATTAATTATTTTCGAGTGTTTAATTTTAGAATTGCAGTAATTCTAAAATTCCCATTTTGTCCTCCTGTGGTCTGCGTAGAATTACTAGGACGACGCGGGGACTAATGGACCTATAATCCCGAGCTCCAATAGAATTAATAATCAATTAAACACTTTAATTAATTAATTAATTCTATTAATTCCAATAGTTACTCCACTATAAACTTGGAATTGCACTCTCGAAATTATAGATATAAATTACTTCTAAACCGTGAAGTGTCCATTTGATATAGTCATTGCATATAGATCAATCCTCCATAAATAATTCATAATTAGAGCCAGGTAGAATCCGTTAACCTCTCTAATTATATCTTTATCCTTGAGTACCATTGATTCTCTAATGGACAAAGATTCATAAAACACATTCATGAATCGGAGCTCCCTTTTGGTCCAAGTACCGAATCAACCCTCAAGAGAATTATTTATCTACTTCTTTCTCAAGAAGGAATGGATTCCATCTCGTATAATAACATTCCCACTACCTACTTTATCATGTCTCCAAAATACAAGGAATAGGATTCGGGGTCTCGGAATCCGTGCATCGGTAAATCAAAAGACACAAATCCATAAATAGGAGTCTGTTAAGAACTCGTGGATTAAGATCATTCTATATATGACCATCGATAGACTCAATTAGAATTTCTATACTTAACGGAAATTATTAGAAATTCATATTGTGTCTGTGTCCTTGTTCCACATAATCTCATTATGCGAAATACACTCATTCAATATCTACGCCATATTAACAATCACGGATAACACTTTTTCCATTCTAAATGGAATGACATGTATTAATAATGTTTTAATTAAAGATTCCAAACTTTAATTAAATTCATTATGAACATTACTTTTTGATTATTATCCTTAAACATTATCCTCTCGTATATAACACTTATATACAATGTTTAAGGTTACATAAATAATCATGGAATTTTCATTGATATTCATAAAATATTCATAAATATATGCACATAAAATAATGAATAAACTCTTTTATTAAATAAATAATAAATGTCCTATTACATCTCATGCTTCTAGGACACCATTCCCAACAATAATCACGTGTCCCAAAGCGGTAGGATATGTCTCGGATCCCGAAACTTTCTAGGTGTCTATGACTAATCTATGCTCGGAACAATTTCCAGATCAGTTAAGAATTTTCTAGAGTCGTCACAGGCAATGGTGGTTAGCACCATATTTCTAATCACAATTGTAACAGAGTCCTTTTTTCCTGTTTTTCCTGTTGTTCGGCCAGGGTGAGGTGACGAATTGGTAATGTGGGTAGGGGGAGCAGAGGGCATGGGTGGTTTAGTTTAGTGGGCGGTGATGCCGGAATGGTGTGCGAGCCTGGGGAAGCAACATGTAGAGTGTGGTGGGGGACTGAAAAAGGGGTCACAACTGGCTTGGAGTGGGGTTAGGGAACAGGGTTGGTAACGGGGAAAGGATTCCATTTGGGCCAAGAGCGATTACACTGGCGGGCTTCATCAGAACGAGCCTCATAAGCACGGTCCAAGGCAAACACCTCCATTAGAGTGACAGAACGGATAAACCACAATTCCTGACGAAACTCCAGTTTTAGACTGGTGAGAAAGAAACTAATCAATAAGGGTTCAAAAATACTAGTAATCTTATTCATCAGGTCTTCAAAAGCTGATTGAAAAGCAACAACTGTAGTGGTCTGAGTGAGTTTAGATAGGTTACCATGACGTTCATCGTATAAGGAAGCACCGAAGCGGTACTTGAGGTTGAGACCCAATTCCTTCTAGGTCTCAATAGATTATTAGCCTTCATCCATTGGTACCACGTGGCCGCGGATCGCTCCATGTGAAACATCACAATACGAAGACGGAGGTGTTCCGGTGTGCCGTGAAAATAAAAAAAACTCCTCGATCCGAAAAGCCCACCCATGCGGATCGGAACCATCAAACTTAGGGACCTCCATTTTATTGGAATGCAAACCCGGTGGAAGCTCAGAACCATTGACGTGGTCGTCGACCACTAGCAGCAGAGCAGAGGGAGGACCCAAAACACTTCCAGACACGCCCGGAGAACCATGAATTTACGAGTGCAAATCCTCCAGACGGGAATCAACCGTGGACATGTACTGCTTCAAAGTCTGATGCAGGGCCAGTGATTGGCCTTCGAACTGGGTCTGTAACACCTTAACCGCTGCAAGAATCTCTATATCTGCCATGACAGAAGGAATGAAAGCACTAATGATACAATTAACTCGGCACGTTCACATGAATTAGTAGAATTCCACACTCCTCGAGCGAGTGCCAGCTCCAAAAACGCTAGAATCAAAAAGAAGAGAAAAGGAAGGGAAAGGGGAGAGAAGGAAAAGGAGATTAAACCAGTTAATTCATTGCTTAGCAACCGAAAGGTTCCAATCTCTTATACCTCCTGGCTCGATTAACACAGCTAGGAAGGTGGTGTAACGGCTTAACAAGAAATTACAGAAAGAAAATGGCAATGGAAAAGATCAAAACAGAATAGGTGGGATCTGTCCACAATCCCGAGGTCTTCCTCCTTACGAGCTTCTGCTCAACTGTTCCAACAATGATTCTGCCTTCAAACGAAGTAGTCTTCCAACCACACTGGGGGCTTCCGGTTCCGTGTTGGGCCTTTGGTAAGTTGGGCATTGGTATATTCACGTTGGGCCTCCTCTTCTCTGCAAGAGACTTGGGCTCTTCCTCAAGCTGCTGCTCTTGTGTCTCTTCGGTTTGTCCTAGTTGGACGGGCATGGATGTATCAAGATCCAATTCTATGTTCCTTGCTCTGTTGGATCCTCATCCATATTTCATTGGCCAGAAAGGTCTGGCCGTACAAAAAAATCTGTTGGATCCTCATCCATATTTCATTCATTGGCCATTGTAATCTGGGGCCACATTACTATTATAGCATAATAATTGACGGGCATGTGAGTCAAAGAACTGACAATTGATTCCTATTCTTTAGCCAACAAAACAAGAAAATGATAATTGAGTATGGATTTTTTCTTGAATCAAAAACAATAATTGAGTTCAAATCAAACAATCATAAACACATGTAACGGGCCTGTAGTAAGAATATCCAACCCCAAAAAGCTCCTTTACTTTTTCATTTAGTTTTTTAGACGTGATTCTTGGGTTCTAGAGCCAATCAAAATGAGTACCTAATATTATATTGGTGATTTCTTAATTAAATTATAGGGAGAAGCAAGCAAATAACATTTTTTTGTTGAGGGTAAAAAAAAATTATAATAGAAAGTTTGAGGAATTGTAACTAAAAATAAGGGTAAAATGAAAACAAGTAAATTCAAATTTTTAAGAATTTCTATTTACTAACTAGCTAAAATAATTATGCTATTACTACTTATAGTTTAAAAAATCATCTATATACTACAATTTTTGTTCAAAAAATTGTTTTGACCTTGCATGTAGTCTTCCAACAAATTAAAAAGCGCTAATCTCTATCTTTTTTTTTTTCTACGTTGTTCTCAAATTATAGGTGAAATCTTATTTTACATCCAACTTTTAAATTGTCTTAGAGAGAGTTGTTAGTTTATCAAATTGTCTCAAAAATTAGTTATGTTGAAAAATCATCTATATACTTGAATTTTTGTTCAAAAAATTGCTTTGACCTTGTATTTAATCTCTTTCAGGCTTTTAATCAATTTCAGTTTTCCTACGGTTAAAAGTTCTCACAATAAGTCACATTTAACTTTTTTTTTTTTCTGATTAAAAACTCTCACATAAAAATACATCTCAACTTGAATTATAAACTCGAATTAACGAACAAAACGAGGTCTTATTGTTGTTTTTATTACTTCGGGGTTGTTCTTTTACATTTTTGAGTTAGGGTGACTCGGGTGATGATCTTAAGTTGAGTTTGAGTTATAACTTGAGTTAAAGTTGTAACTTGAGTTTGTGTTTGGATGTGCACATTTGAGTTATGATTTGAATTGAGAATCGTTTAAGTTTGTGTTTGGATAGGTCAAAACTTAAATTTGTATTTAGATAGTATTTTAATAAAAACTCAATGGTGATGAAAAATTTTAATAAGGTATATGGGTGAGATTTTATTTGTCTTTTCGTTGTGAATGTATAGAAAAAAAAATCATCTCATTTAGAATTAAAATGAAAAAGTTATGGTATTTTTAAGAATAGAAAAAATATTGTTCATTAACCTGAGTTCGAGTTTATGAACTCGAGTTGAAGGGGAAACTTAACTCGAGTTTAGCCCTAAACTCAAGTTTAAACTCGAGTTCAAACTTAAATTTTACAAAAAAATATGAACTTGAATAAAGTTGTAACTCGAGTTCAAACTTGTTTTGAATTTCGTTGTTTCAAAAGAACAACAACCCTTCATGTATTCAAGATTTATTTATTGTTTTCCAATACTGTGTTCGAGTTATAGCAAAAACTCAACTTTTCAGGTGCATATTATCACAAAATTACCTGTAGCCTTATAACCTTATTCCATAATTAGTTAAAGACCTAAAAAATAGCCATTACCCTGTTTTGCAGAGAAAAGTGATAGAAGCTGCACAAGAACTAATCAGCAAGGCAATAGCAGAGAAACTTGATATCAAGATTTTCTCTTCTTCAAACATCTTCAAAACCCGAATTTCACAAAGTCGGTGGAACCGAATTTTTAGGGGAATTTTTTTTTTCAAGCCAAAAAATTTCCTATAAATACCCCCTTTCCCCCAACCATTTTTCTCACCCAAAACTCTCATTCTCTCTTACTTTTTCTAAATCTCTCTCAAATCTCTCTTAATCTTGCTTAAATCTCTCTCGATCTATCTTCTTAATCTATCTCAAAGCGTTCTCAATCTCTTTTCCTTTTTTTTTTTCATAATGGTTTCTTCCGTTATGGTGGTGATATTCCCATTGATGCCTAATTCAACATCAAATAAGGGCAATTTCCTAATGTTTTCAAATGCGGGAATCGCAAACTACGTAAAAGAGTTGGTGAGGAAACGCTAATCCGAGCCCTAGTGGACTTACTAGAGGTCGTGGACGTAGTGGTGGTGGCACTGTGGGCATGGAGATGAGGCAAGCGGTAGTGCTAGTGCAAGTGTTGCAAGTTCTAAGAAGAAATGCAAGTGCACCTCAAATAGTTTGGGGAGCACTTCAATACATTAGGAAAGATGCATTAAAATTATATAAGCAAGAAAAAGAAGCACTAATCAACCTTTTACACTCTACTAGTGATTGTATTAACGGCGGATATTTGGTCCGCCGTTCCCAACAAAAATTATTTAGCTGCAACCGGACATTATTATAAATGTTTTGATTTGGATAAGAGAATATTAGGTTTTAAATGTGTTATAGGATCACATACTGTCAATTTAATATATAACACAATTTTATCTGTCATTGACGAATATAGTTTAAGAGATAGAATAATGGCCATAACACTAGATAATGCAACTGTAAATACTAAAGCAATAGAACTTTTTGAAAATAATTTAAGTTTATTCGGTAATAATGATATATTTCACCAAAGTTGTGCATGTTATATAATTAATTTAATAGTGAAATCCAGTTTAAAATCAATGTCATGTCATATTAAAAGAATTAGAGATAACATTGCTTAGATTAAAGGTAGTAATCAAAGAATACAAGATTGGTTTAGATTTCTACAAGCATGTAATCAAAATCCTAGAGCATTAGCCTTAGATATGTCCATAAGATGGAACTCCACTTATATAATGCTTGAACAATGCATCCCCTATAAAGATGCTATAACAAATTATGTTATTGCAAAATTAGGAGCATGATTTATAGATGAAACTGATTGGCAAATTGCCGGACTATTGTTTAACTTTTTAGGTAGATTTCACAAAGTTACTTTAAAGCTTAGTGGAACTTATTACCCAATGTCACCAATAGCGTGAGGAGAACTTTTAAGAATGTTTATTTTATTTAGTGAATTTAGGACACACGAGGTTAGGAGTTCCTATAACTTCAATGGATAAGAAGTTTAAAAAATATTGGTCTAAATTACCAATCTTGTATGGTTTCGGTGTTATTTTCGACCCTAGATTAAAATTATTAGGTTTAGAGAGTGGATTAGAAAACTTAGGTGACTTTTTAGCTATTGACACTACTGACTAATTTCCTATTATAAAGGAAAAAATATTTTCTCTCTATAGCTCTTATGAAAGTAGGTTTAGAAACACACCTCGTATAGAAGAACCGCATCAACGAGATGACAATCTGCATTGATTCTTGAATGTTTTCGGGTTGTCTAAGAAGAAGAAGAAGACGACGGCAACGACTCAAGGTCAAGAAGAATCTGGGAGTGGATCTTCATCAAGAGGTGGTGACAACAACGGCGGCTTCAATGAGTTAATGGCGTACCCTGAGTGAGGGCTTAGTTGTAGACAATAGTGAAATGTTTGATTTGGTTTAGTGGTGGAGGGCATGAGCATTAATTCGGCCGATCCTAACACGGCTGGCAATGGATATTTTTTCGATTCCAGTCTCCACTGTTGCAACCGAGAACAAGTAATCAGTACAACCGGCTGAATACTTGAAGAACGGAGAAACGCATTGCAACAGGATATTGTTAAAGCTTTGGTGTGCATCAAGGATTGGGATCGTTCCGACCAACGCTTACACGATACAATCTCACTGGCAAGCTAGGAATGGATCGACGAATTTAATAGATTAACTTTTAATTTCCAAGACGATCCTTCTACTTTAAATTAAATTTTATTATTGTAATTTGTAAATATTTATTTACTTTGTATAGTGTTATTGTAATCTTGTATAGACTTTGTAAGTTCGTCAAATTTGTAATTTGTCCCACAATGAATGCACTCTTTTTCCTTACAAAGTACGAGACAATCATGAATTACAAATTTAAAAATCAATAAAGAAATAATTTTTTTATATAGTTCGTGTGTTCATTTCAAATTTCAAATTGTAATATATATATATATCTATCTATAATAATATATAAATATATAATAAAAAATTTTAAAAATTTAGGCATTTTCGGTCGGGCATCGGGCTACCCGATCGGGCACAGGCAGCCAAATGCTGCCCGAAGCCAAATGCAGCCAGCCAAATTGTAATTTCTGCACTATTTGCCAATAATTGATAGAGGGGTGCCAACTCAATTTGAACGTCTCGTTTAACAGCAAATGATGCTTATCAATTGATTCATTAGAAAAATATTTATTTAAAAAAATAAATTCAAGTGCAAATTTTTACAAGGTCCAAGGAGAAGACAGAAGACTCACGTACCCTTTTGGTTAAGTTTAAATTACGTATTGACGCGAAAAATCTCTCTAGAAGGTATTTAAACTACTTTAATAATTAAATGAGTTGTATGAATTAATTGATTTGAGGTAAATTAAGATGTGAAAATTATGACGGAGATCCAATTCTATGTTCCTTGCTCTGTTGGATCCTCATCCATATTTCATTGGCCATAAAAGATCTGTTGCCACATTACCAAAAAATCTGTTGGTTCCTCACCCAAATTAGTAATCTGTTGCCACATTACTGACATAGCACAATAATTGACAGGCGTGTCAGTTAAAAAATTGAGTGTGGATTTTTCTTGAATCAAAGACAATAATGGAGTTCAAATCAAACAATCATAAACACCTGTAACGGGCACGTAGTAAGAATATCCAATCCCAAAAAGCTCCTTTATTTTTTCATTTAGTTTTTTAGAAGCAATCAATATGAGTACTTAATATTATATTGGTGATTTGTTAATTAAATTATAGGGAGAAGCAAACAAGCAAATAACATTTTTGTAGAGGGCAAAAAAAAATTTATTTAGACACGCGTGACATTTCATACTGCCAGTATTTATGGCAACTTCCAAACGCCTCTAGAGGCTGCGTCCTCTATTTCGTGCGCATAAAAAGGCTGCTTCCTTCTTCATTAATCACTGCTCCTCTATTTCCTCTGTTATATTTCCGCATTACGTTTTCCTCAATATTATAAAATGGCATTTCTCTCATCCACTCCGAGTAAGCTCCCTTCTTAAGCTCTCTAGTCCACATATTAGCTTAATTCAAACAAATATTAGCTTAAACTTTGTTTACTTACTTTTTATGTAATTTATGTGGTTTATGAAGTTCGATCTGTCCTTGGTGGCTGCTTTCATGTGCAACTTAGCATCCGAAATTTCATCGTTCAAAATTTGTTTTAAAATAAATTGGTGTGAATTTTTTTATTAGTGTCATTATTCTTGAACTCTTTTAGGCTTTTGATCAATTTGAGTTGTTTTTAATTTGAGTTTGTCTACGGTTAAAAGCTCTCATAATAAGTCACATCTAACTTTTTTTTACTACTGTTAAAAGTTCTTACATAAATTTACATCTCAGCTTAAATTGAAAACTCGAATCAACGAGCTAAACGAGATCTTATAGTTGTTTTTGTTACTTCGTGTATTCAAGATTTATTTACTGTTTTCCATTATGTAAAGGCCTGACGACGGATGTTGTGGCACGTCCGATGAATGGCGGAAACGGACTTCATAGCTATAGAAAAAACTCAACTTTTCAGGTGCATATTATCACAAAATTACCTGTACCCTCATAACCTTATTCCATAATTAGTTAAAGTCCTAAAAAATATCCATTACCCTGTTTTGCAGAGAAAAGCTATAGAAGCTGCCAAAGAACTGATCGACAAGGCAATAGCTGAGAAACTTGATATCAAGATTTTCTCTTCTTCAAACACCTTTAAAATTGCTGATTTGGGCTGCTCTGTTGGACCTAATACACTTCTAGCAGTGCAAAACATAATCGATGCCGTGGAATGCAAGTTTCAAAGCCAGGGAAAGAGTACTCAACACCCCGAGTTCCAAGTCTTCTTCAATGATCAGGCATCAAATGATTTCAACCAGCTTTTCGCATCTATTCCTCCGAATATTCCTTACTTTGCCGCCGGCGTGCCGGGTTCTTTTCATCACCGCTTGTTTCCAAATAACTCTCTTCACTTTGTTCATTCCTCATGTGCTGCCCAGTGGCTGTCTAGAGTCGCAGAAGATGTGCTTGACAAGAGCTCTCCTGCTTGGAACAAAGGGAGAGTTCACTACTCAAATTCAACGCCTCAAGTTATAAAGGCTTTTGAAGATCAGTTTGCCAAAGACATGGACAACTTTATGAAACTTAGAGCACAAGAAATTGTCGTAGGAGGATTGATGGCTCTTATTCTTCCGGGTCGCCTAAACGAAACTCCTCATACTGAAGCCTACCTCAACAAAGTATACGAACAAGTTGAATCTTCACTTATGGACATGGCTAAGAAGGTAAGGAAAGAAAGCTTGAACATTTTCTTAATTTAAAATTTTCATTTAAATTTTCACTTTGCAATGGGGATGAAATTATCTATATTATATTTTGCAAATCTTTCATCAATTTTAGCACCAGTAACAAAAACTGTCAAAAAAACAAAAAATTAGGAAGTAGTATGTAAAAATTAAACAATTAGGGATCAAATATCACTGTTCAGGATCAAATATCACTGTTAGAAAAAGCTTAAGCATTTAGGAGGTAGACTAACAATAGTTTTTATACTTTAACACTCACCCTCACGTGTGAGCTAGACAATGAGCAATCGTGTGAGTAAATTAATTAAAAATCTCAATACGTGAATATTTATGCCCGAAATATATTAAAGACCCAACACATGATGACAATTTAAATAGGAATAAAGGGTGCAATTACGAGAGTTTTACCTCAGGACCTCCCGCTCTGATACTATGTTAACCAATCTATCTCAGAAACTTAAGATCTTAGAAGGTGGGGCAACAATAGTTTTTATATTTTGACAATCACAATACTCATAGTTTAGAGACTAACAATGCTAATAACCTTTTCTTGGCAAAGCATGCATAGATGCGAAAGATTCATCACCTATGTTTCTAATAAAACTATTCTTCAGTTTTTAAAATAAAGATTAATAATGCAACATATGGGATACATGCTTCCTATGCTTCCAAAGCTGCTACAAATAGTACTTTTTGATTTTTACTCATTTCTCTGTTATTTCTTGAGACAGGGTATTATCAGAGAGGAAAAAATAGATTCCTATAACATACCAATATATTTTGCATCTCTCCAAGAAGTGGAATCATCTGCCAAACGAAATGGCTGTTTTAGCATAGAAATAATGGAGAACATACCTCATGAAAAGCCACAACCCAATGTTATGTCATCCACTCTCAGAGCTTCCCTGGAGGGACCATAAAAGAGCATTTTGGAGATGAGATTTTGGATGAGCTGTTTGATACATTAGTATGCAATAAACTTGAAGAATCATCCTTAATCATGGAATCATGCAAATCAGTTGCCCTCTTTGCTGTACTAAAACGCAAACAAAACGAATAGAGAAGTGTCAATATGCTGTATCATCAATTGGTCCAGTCTGCAAATTTTAAACAATAGAGGAGATAAAAAAAAAAAAAAAAAAACACTTATCAAAATAATATTAAAAAAAGAAGTAGATCAAGTTTAATTGTCTAAAGTTTTTTAGAGATTTCAATATGTTTACAGAACTCTTTCAGTGTCTTCCTTTACTCATAGTTAGGATGTTTGCATTTAACTTATTTATCTTTTTATTTTACTTCCATATAAATCGGGCAAAATATTGTCACTGCAATTCAGATGTAAGACTTTATCATTGATATCGAATATTCTATGTTTTCTCTCTAATGTTCTTCTTTTCCTCTCTCCATTTTAAACTAATTTGTCTATCTTTTTCTCTAATTGTTCTTCAATTTCTCTCTGTTTCTCTACTGTTCTACGTCAATATGATATGAAGACTTTAAAGTATTTTGTTCTGTTTTTGCCAATTGCCCCTAAGATAGCTTATCAAGTGCATAGTTGAATTTGACATTTTATTGACGTGACAATTCGTCCCTCCATTATACGTACTGAGGCTGATACTACAAATTAATCCCCAGCTTTTCCAAAAGATTGTACCTTCTCAATATTGGCATCCACTGTAGGGAATATTTTTAAAATTTTTACAATTTCGTACGATGAACAATAAAAATACAAAATTTGTACTCATAAAAATAATTATGTCATCATGCAAAATATTTGCAGCGGAAGTTTCCTATAATAAAAGACTGTCTCATAATATATATATTTTACATTCAGAAATCGTACCTTTTGATGTTCGGAGATGACGCTCCCACAAGATCAGTTGACGTTCCCCATCCACACAGATCTTTCAGACTATTCTCAAGTTTGACTGCACTAGGCGAGTGGACACCTGTACACTACAAGAACAGTCAATTAGTTATATGAACAAAGAGAAACAAACTATCAAAGAAAATAATATTTGGAGTTTAACTTGAGTATTATTTTTAAGTTAAATTTGAGTTATAATTTGAGTTTATGTTTAGTTGTGTATATTTGAGTTATGATTTAAGATAAGAATCTTTTTGAGTTGTGTTTGTGTGAGTCAAAATTTAAATTTCTATTTAGATAGTATTTTAATAAAAACTCATTGCTGATGAAAAATTTTAATAGGGTATATTGGTAGGGTTTTATTCGTCTTTTCGTTGTCAACGCATAGAAAAAAAAATCTCAATCAGAATTAAAACGAAAAAGTTATAGCATTTTTAAGAATAGAAAAAATACTGTTAATTAATTTGAGTTCGAGTTTCTTGTTAGCGTTTATGCCCGTAGGAATAAATGTAACAATTTTCTTTGAGACATTTTGACTATTAATAAAGATTTGTTTATTTCATATATTTATGTAATGTCCTCTTTATGTTTATAATAGTTGAATGTATGATAAGCAAACCGAAAGTCCGAGATCTGTCATTCTAAATCTTTAGATCATGCATGTAATGTGAAGAACATGCGGAAGAGAAGAATCTAAAGATGATAGTCTAAATGTTATGATCCACAATCGAGAGAATAAAGTTGGGCGCTTTATTCATGTTAAGATTGTTATGTTGTCTACTTCCTAACGGAGACGGCTTGTCTTGGTCGTCGAGAGATGGGACTCCATGGGTGGAGACATTGATATAGTTTCTAATGGTGAAATCTATATTGAATCGCACCAAAGATGAATTGTTTTAATTAATAATTCTGTTTGAATAAAACAATTCACTTTTGACGAATTATATGTTGTCATCTTAATCCCGAGATGGATGATGAACCCGTATACTTGACTTGTATCCTTTGATGTACTAAAGGGAGACATCCCGACATTATGCAAAGTTACGCTTGCCGTGCATTTTTGGGTATGACTCGTGTATGTCGTGATTCGTTATTCATAGATAGTGGAATCCATAGCTCCTATAAAGAGTCAATGATATCCTCTTATGCATTATCAGTGGATTGGAAAATACGAGCGCTCGGCCATTGGACTACTCTATGTTATCTAATGGTTTACTGTTTGTAATAGTATGAATAGTATTTTTCCAATTGTATGATAATGGAATATAAGATAAATGTAATCGAGAAAGTAAAACAGAACTTGACCTCAAGTCGATTATGGATATCCTATGGGGATGATATACTAATATATTGAGTCTTGGACTAGAGCTGATCAGAGCTTTGTAAATATGCTATATAAATCGATAGTGCAGCTCTAGGCTTTTATTG
This sequence comes from Morus alba, assembly GCA_012066045.3. Classification (NCBI taxonomy): domain Eukaryota; kingdom Viridiplantae; phylum Streptophyta; class Magnoliopsida; order Rosales; family Moraceae; genus Morus; species Morus alba. The sequence goes on from CP050231.2 coordinate 16,144,692, forward strand.
GAATAGCGCTAGAGTTTTATAATCATAAGACGAACTTGTTGGTTTACAAGTAGCGTTGTGATTATAGGAGCTTGATTTATATATGTCCATCGGGTCCCTTTGCTAGCTCACATAATTTCCTGTAATGATACGGTGTATTTCCTACATATTGGTAACTTGTGTTATTTCCGTAAAAGAGGTGCAAAGTTAATTCATGAGTGATTTATCGGGTGAATTAATTGATAAATTGATTCTAGATAAATGGGTTGAATTATTGTTTTAAGAGTTGTTTAATATGGGAAGACTACTATATGACTGTTTTGATCAGGCAATTTCTCTATTGGGTTGCTTGAATCAAAACTGAGGCTCTATGTAAGTTTCCCATGTTGAAAAACTAGGAAAACAACTTTCGTCAGTGCAGACAGGTCGACCGGTGGGTAGACCGGTCACAGGTCAACCGGTTTGTGAAGGATAGGTCGACCGGTGAGTTATAACGTTTCTATCACCGGTCGACCGGTTGTAATGCGTAACGTGTGCTGATGTGGCAAAATCGACTCTGGGTGCGATTAAATCTTTGGGAAACCTAATTGTTACGGAAGTATGATTTCCTAAACAATATAAATAGCCTATTAAGTCACATTACTCATTAGATCACTTGAGAGACTTTTTGGAGGCTATTGATAAGAGATTCCAAGAGGAAAAATTGTTTAATTATCGAGAATAATTTTTCTTTGGCTCTCTTTGTGATTGGAAGGAGATCAATAATACCAACAGAGATTAAACGACGTGTGCCCACCCGCACAATCGATCGTGGAAAACGAGAATAGCAAAGAAGACCAGTTGGTTGAGGCTCTTCGTTCTTTGTTTGGGAACGCTTTGAACTGTCAGACGTGTAGTTTCCTGAAATCTCAAAAGGTATGATTTAGATCTTTAGTATTTATGTTATATAGCATCATGAACATGTTCTTGTTTGGCTTTGACGTTGATTAAAATTTTTAACTTCCGCTGCGCACTCGATGCCATCATTTTTCCAACATTTCTGAACTCGAGTTGAAGGGGAAACTTGAACTCGAGTTCTAATCCCAAACTCGAGTTCAAACTCGAGTTCAAACTTAAAAGAATATGAAATCAAATAAAGTTGTAACTCGAGTTGCATTTTTTTTTAGTTTTTCACTCAGCCAAACAGCCCCTTAAATCTCTTGAATGATGTAGGAGCCTTCTTAATCTACTAATTACAATGATGCTCTAAAAGATGAGGATGCTCAAGAATGGTAAAAGGCAATGAATCTTAAAATGGAATCTATGTATTCTAATAAAGTCTAGGAGCTTGTAGATGTACCAAATGGAGTAAAACTTATTGGGTGTAAGTGGATCTACAAGAGATAGAGAGGAGTATATGAAAACCTTTAAAGCTAGACTGGTAGCAAAAAGATATAATCAGAAAGAGAGAATCAACTATGAGGAAAATTTTTCACTAATGGCTATGCTTATATCCATTAGAGATTATGCTTTCTATTGCTACAGTGCTAGATTATAAAATCAGACAAATAGATGTCAAAACTGATTTCCTTAATGGAAATCTAGAAGAAGACATCAACATACAACAATTAGAAGTGTTCGTAGTTGAAGGCCAAGTACACCTGGTGCTATCTTTTATTTTAACCAATGAACAGAGAAGAGAGAACAACCCACGACCGGGCGAATGATGCCTTGTTCTAACATGTCGTGAACTAGTTTCTCAATCTCATTTTTCTTGAAATGAGGATAGTGATAGGGCCTCACATTAACAGGGTTAGTATGGGGAAGTAGGTGGATCTTTTGATCTATAAGTTGATGAGGCGGCAGACTGCTTGGAGGATGGAATAGGCCATAATACTGGTGTAATAATGTGGCAATAGGCTCAGGCAAGGAGCTTGGAAACTCCACCGAAGGGGACTCACCCCCTGAAACTGCTGGCGGTGTGTCAGAATCATCCAACGGTTGTAGTGAAAATAGACTATGGATCTCTTCCCTATGCATTAATGCTTGAAACTGATGAAGGGTGATGAGATTGGAAGTGGCAGGCAAATCACCCCGAAGAACCTCCTGGCGATCCTCCCAACAAAACTCCATAGAAAGACCGGAATAATCGTGAGACACCCGACCAAGTTGCTGGAGGCACTTGATTCCCAAAACAACATCCAGACCTTCGGTAGGCAAAACAAAGAGATCCAATAGGAAGACTGTCCCCTGCATCGACAAGGCTACCTGTGGGCAAGAACAATGGCAAACCAAAAAATCACCATTGCCAATGTAAACGCGGAAAGGTGAAGTGGGCTGAATCGCAAGATCAACACATTCGGCAACCACCGGCTTGATAAAGTTATGACTGCTGCCGCTATCAATGAGAACTTGAAAACGGTGAGAGCCACTCTCGCCAAGCAGCCGAAAAGAACGCGGGTTCCCCTGCCCTGCTAAAGCATTCAAGCTCAACATGTGCCCTGTAACCGTCTCATCAAGAGGCTCCAAGAGAGGCGAACCCACTATGAGTTCATCCTCCGCCTCATCATCCGTGCCCATTAGGAGGAGAAATTTACTGCAACAACGGTGGTTAGCGCCGTATTTCTAATCACAATTGTAAAAATGTCCTATTTTCCTGTTTTTCCTGAAGTTCGGCCCGGGTGAGGCGACGAATCGGTAATGTGGGTGTGGGGAGCAGAAGGGGTGGGTGGTTTAGTTTAGTAGGCGCTGAGGTCGGAATTGTGTTCGAGCCTGGGGAAGCAACATGTGGAGTGTTGTGGGGTCTGAAAGAGGGGTCACGGCTGGCGTGGAGTGGGGTTATGGAACAAGGTTGGTAACGGAGGAAGGATTCCATTTGGGCCAAGAGCGGTTACTCTAGCGGGCTTCCTCCGAACGAGCCTCGTAAGCACGGGCCAAGGCAAACGCCTCCACTAGAGTGGTGGGATAGGTAAACCACAATTCCTGACGAAACTCTAGTTTTAGACCGGTGATAAAGAAACTAATAAATAAGGATTCAGAAATACTAGTATCCTTACTCATCAGGCCTTCAAAAGCTGATTGAAAAGCAGCAACTGTAGTGGTCTGAGTGAGTTTAGATAGGTTACCTTGAGGATCATCGTATAAGGAAGCACCAAAGCGGTACTTGAGGTTGAGCCCGAATTCCTTCCAGGTCATCAACAGATTATTAGCCTTTATCCATTGGTACCATGCAGCCGGGGATCCCTTCATGTGAAACATCACAATATAAAGACGGAGGTGTTCCAGTGTACCGTGAAAATAAAAAAAGTCATCGATCCGAAAAGCCCACCCTTGCATATCGGAACCATCAAACTTAGGGATCTCCATTTTCATGGAACGCAAACCCGGTGGAAGCTCAGAACCATTGATGTGGCCGTCAACCACAAGCAGCAGAGCAGAGGGAGGACCCAAAACACCCCCGGACATGCCCGGAGAACCATGAATTTACGAGTGCAAATCCTCCAGATGGGAATCAATCGTGGACATGTACTGCTTCAAAGTCTGATGTAGGGCCAGCGTTTGGCCTTCAAACTGGGTGTGTAACGACTTAATCGCCATGAGAATCTCTGAATCTGCCATGACAGAAGCAATGAAAGCACCAATGATACAATTAACTCAAGATGTTCACACGAATTAGTAGAATTCCACATTTTTCGAGCGAGTGCCAGCTCCAGAAATGCTTGAATCAGAAAGAAGAGAAAAGGAAGGGAAAGGGGAGAGAAGGAAAAGGAGATTAAACCAGTTAATTCATTGCTTAGCAACCGAAAGGTTCCAATCTCTTATACCTCCTGCCTCGATTAACATAGCTAGAAAGGTGGTGTAATGGTTTAACAAGAAATTACAAAAAGAAAATGGCAATGGAAAAGATCAAAACAAAATAGGTGGTATCTATCCACAATCCTGAGGTCTTCCTCCTCATGAGCTTCTGCTCAACTATTCCAACAATGCTTCTGCCTTCAAATGACGTAGTCTTCCAACCACGCTGGGGGCTTCCTGTTCCGTGTTGGGCCTTTGGTAAGCTGGGCTTTGGTATATTCACGTTGGGCATCCTCTTCTCTGCAAGAGACTTAGGCTATTCCTCAAGTTGCTGCTCTTGTGTCTCTTCAGTTTGTTTTAGTTAGACGTGTAGGGATGTATTTGTTGGTTGCCGAATTGAATTCGGCGGCAGAAGCCTGGCGGGAAAACAATGGACCGTGTATAACAAAAATTTTCACAAAACTTTTGACATACTCTATAGATTATATTAATTTATGCACAAGTAAATTAATCACATGAATTTATATTATTCAAGGATCAATCGAAAAAATACCTGGTAGCCGACTCGGATGATAACTTGAATTTCTTTGACCACGAACAGTCCTTGCTCCAAGCTTTGTGTTTAGAATACCAAAGTCTTCCACATCAATTCCTTGATTGCACGTAGACGTGTGTGTGGGCACACGTGAGACAAAACAGGTTTCTTAAACACTCGAATTTCCACAAACACCAACGTATGCACGATGTGGAATTTTTGGAGAAAAATATTTTGCTCTCTTTTTCCTCTATGAGAATTTCGCCACCACTGATTTTTTTTTTTGAAAAATATGTTTCAAAATTGTCTCTACAATTTTCTATCTTTCTCATATTTAATGAGTAGAAGTCAAACTTCAAAATAGAATCAAATCCTTATCTTCAATTTTGAAATTGGAACAAAAAATCCCTTCCCCTTATCCACAAGGTGGCCGGCCACACTCTAGGGTTTTATCCCTGTGTATGGCGCCTATATCAGATGAGGAAGGAAGAGATTTTATCCTTTATCCAGTAGTCCAATTTTAATTCAGATTCAAATTCAAATTTATGTCAAACTTAAATGAATTTGAATTCTAAATTGAACAACTTATCAAATAAGTTTAAATGGATAAATCTAGATATGTTCAAATTCAAATTTAAATAGTCACATTATTTAAATAATAATTAATTCTCAATTAATTATTTTTCGAGTATTTACTTTTTAGAATTCCATAATTCTAAAATTTCCATTTTACCCTTTATGTCTGGTAGGATTACAAGGACGACGCGAGAACTAATGGACCTATAATCCCGAGCTCCAATAAAATTAATAATTAATTAAACACTTTAATTAATTAATTAATTATATTAATTCCAATAGTTACTCCACTATAAACTTAGAATTGCACTCTCGAAATTATAGATATTAATTACTTCTAAACTGTGAAGTGTCCATTTGATATAGTCATTACATATAGATCAATCCTCCATAAATAATTCATAATTAGAGTCAGGTAGAATCCGTTAACCTCTCTAATTACATCTTTATCCTTGAGTACCATTGATTCTCTAATGGATAGTGATTCATAAAACACATTCATGAACAAGAGCGCTCTTACTGATCCAAGTACCGAATCAACACTCAAGAGAATTATTTATCTGTATCTTCCTCAAGAAGGAATGGATTCCATCTCGTATAATAACATTCCCAGCTACCTATTTTATTATGTCTCCAAAATACAAAGAATAGGATTCAGGGTCTCAGAATCCGTTCCAAGTAAATCAAAAGACATAAATCCATAAATAAGAGTTTGTTAAGAGCTCAGGATTAAGATCATCCTATATATGACCATCGGTAGACTCAATTAGAATTTCTATGCTTAACGGAAATTATTAGAAATTTATATTGTATATGCGTCCGTGTTCCACATAATCTCATTATGTGAAATACACTCATTCAATATCTCACCATATTAACAGTGCAGATAACACCGTTCCATTCTAAATGGGAATGACATGTATTACTAATGTTTTAAGTAAAGATTTTGAACTTTAATTAAATTCATTATGAACAATTACTTTTGATTATTATCCTTAAACATTATCCTTTTGTATACAACACTTATATAACATGTTTAAGGTAGGGGTGGCAATCCAGGTAGCGACACGACGACACGACTCGAAACCCGCACGAAATTAGCGGGTTTGGGTTTGTCATAAATAGGTCCGGGTCAAAATCAGGTCGAACCCGTAAAACACGATTAAATAATGGGTCATTTTCAGGTTGACCTGCCAACCCGCAATTGACCCGTGATAACCCGTTTATTAAACGTGTCATATTTAGGTGACACGATTATATAACCCGTTTATTACCTATTTATTACCTAGGTTAAAAAATGTTTCACTATTACTATTCTCTATTTTCTCTAATCTCTCGCAGCCGCCCATTAATTTTCAATTTTAAACCCTTTCTTCTCTCTGTCTTTCAACTCTCTCGACTCTCTTGGTCTCTCGCAGACTCTCCGCCGCCTGCTCTCAGTCCACCGGAGGACCACCGCCTGAGCTCACATTATCACTGCCAGACTCTTCGCAAACTCTCCACTGCCGGTTCTCTCCTTCTTCTTTCCTCTCCGCCCCATTCTCTTTGGACTTTCCACTCTCTCCGGCAGATTCGACCTTTGGAACTCTCCACTCTCTTCTCAATCTTCGTCAAAATCAGCCTTGGGGAACATATTCTTTGCGTCGGGAACATATTTGGTGTTGTTCTTCGACAGGTATTTCCCCTCTCCGCCCCATTTATTTCCCTTGTTCTTCGACAGGTGTTGTTCTTTGACAGATTTTATTTCTTCTGATTTGTAATGTATGCTTGTGATTTTAAAAATACTTGTGATTGTGGAAATGAATGAGATGGAAAAAAATGATGAATGAGGAGGAATTACAGATTCAGATTGTGTTGATTGTTAGATATATATATACATATATATATAATGAGAAAGAAAAAAAATGATGAATGAGGAGGAATCGGATTGTGTTGATTGTTATATATATATATAATGAGAAGGAAAAAAATGATGAATGAGGAGGAATCGGATTGTGTTGATTGTCATTATATATATATATATATATATAATGAGAAGGAAAAAATAATGATTGTTATATATCTCCAAAGATTCTGTCATTTCCGAATCTGTGTTGATTGTTATATATATATATATATATATATGGTTTGGTGTCGATGTCAAGGACATGGGTTACAAGGTTGGCCTTCTTGCTCTCTCGCAAACATTCAGCCGAGAAATGAGATCATATCTGGACTTTCAGAATCTAATGAGTCACTCTTTCATTTTTCCCTTTCTTTTGGGAGGGCCAGGCATTGTGTATAAGTGAAAGTTCAACAATCTTGTTCGTGAACAAGGCAATTGGAAAACAAATTTAGTTCTATCCATAACATTTTCCTCGTTCTTTTCAGTGGTCAAATTTTGTCTTCAAATCTTAACAATGTCATAGATATATAAAAAATCATGTCTATACAAATTAAGGTTTTCCAGGCTCATGACTCTGAAAATCATGGCAACATTTTGTTTTTTTTCTTTAATGATTCCTATTGTATTTTTATTACAAGGATTACAAATTAAGGTTTTCCAGGCTCATGACTCTAAACTTTCCTTCAATTTTCCATATAGGCTTTAGCTTTGGCGAAGCGAGCTTTGCTAATTAACCCATCTTCTGAGGTCCTTCCTGTTGGACCTGAGCATTTGGAGGTAAATAAATTGTTGTTCCTTTTTTGTTACTTCCTTGCCTATATTTCATTTACAAGTGACATAATTTCACATTCCATATAACAATGCTTCTTCCCCATTAGCATGATAAATTTTGGTCAGGAAGCTATTATTGCTACAGTTTTAACTTTAATTGCGGCAATGACAAAATAAGAGCATTGATGAATGATCATAGTTGGAAACAAACTCTGGTTGTTGTGTGCATCAAATGATAAAAGGTTGCCACTACAATGAACCGGCAAAGCTGGAAATGTTTCAAATGAAGTACCTGATAACTAAATATAGACTCGTACTCCTAAAATCATTTGCTGCTTGTGGCTTCTTTTCATATCTTGGATCTTGATAATATAGTTGTTTCTCTTATAATTTACTCTGTATCCTGAGAATGAATATGCAATATGAAACAGAGCATATCTTATATTAACCCAAGTAATGTTTTTAGATGGTTGTACTTCAATCTATTGACATTTGACTAGACTTCCAAGAGAGTTTTACACAAAGATAACTTTTGATACTAAGTTTCAATTTGATGTTGGAATGTTGTTGTAATAAACTATTATAAAATAATCATTGGAAGCTTGACATATTTGGTCTCTCTCCCCGGATTTGTGTAATGGCATTCTAGCAGTTTCATTTAAACTCAAAATATGGAGACAAAGGTAGTTTCAAACTTACTTAAATTATGTATATTTTCTATATTGATTTTGAACTAACTTGTATCTATATCTATTTGTTTTTGTGTAGATTTCAATGAAGAGGTGGAGGATCTTACACAAGATATCTTCAACTTTTCATTGAAAGAAGAGGAGCCTTTCTCACAGGGATCAACTTCTCCTAAACGTAATGATGCACTTGGAGTCCTCCCATTGCAACAAATTATATAAATGTTTAATTATTAATCATGTATGTTTGTTTTCTAAATTGTGAGACTTTTATGTGTTTGTTTTTTAATTTGTGAGAGACTTTCATGTGTTTGTTTTAATTTTGAACTTAGATTATGTAATGTCTCTATATCATGTTAAACAGGTTGAGAAACATGTTCAAGAATAGGTTCTGAAATAGGTTCTGAAGTAGGTTCAAACGTGTTAACGTGTTGACAATAATCAGGTCATAAACGTGTTGACAGGTAATTAACAGGTTGACTCGACTCGTTTACAACCTGTTTCGTAAACATGTTAACAGGTAATTAATGGGTTGACACGACACGTTTACGACCTATATAATAAACGGGTTAATCGTGTCGTGTCGTGTCAACCCGCTAATAAACAGGCCGTGTTTGGGTTTAGAATTTTGACATGATTAATAAACGGGTCGTGTTAGGTGTCGACCTATTTGTGTCAATTGAGAGGTTCAACACGACCTAACACGACTGTTAACACAAATTGCCACCCCTAGTTTAAGGTTACATAAATAATTAAGAAATTTTATTTGATATTCATAAAATATTCATAAATATATGCACATAAAATGATAAATAAATTATTTTATTAAATAAATAATAAATATCATTTTACATCTTATCTTCTAGAATACTATTTTCAACAATATCAAGATCCAATTCTATGTTCCTTGCTCTGTTGGATCCTCATCCATATTCATTGGCCAGAACGGTCTGGCCGTACAAAAAAATGTTGGATCCTCATCCATATTTCATTCATTGGCCATTGTAATCTGGGGCCACATTACTGTTATAGCACAATAATTGACAGGCATGTCTGTTAAAGGACTGACAATTGATTCCTATTCTTTAGCCAGCAAAACAAGAAAAAGATAATTGAGTGTGGATTTTTCTTGAATCAAAAACAACAATTGAGTTCAAATCAAACAGTCATAAACACGTGTAACGGGCATGTAGTGAGAATATCCAATCCCAAAATGCTCCTTTATTTTTTCATTTAGTTTTTTAGACGTGATTCTTGGGTTCTAGAACCAATCAATATGAGTACTTAATATTATATTGGTGATTTGTTAATTAAATTACAGGGAGAAGCAAGCAAATAACTTTTTTAATAAAAACTTTGAAGAATTTTAACTAAAAATAAGGGTAAAATGAAAAAAGTAAATTCAAAATTTTAAGAATTTCTATTTACTAACTAGCAAAAATAATTATGCTATTACTACTTATAGTTTAAAAAATCATCTATATACTACAATTTTTGTTCAAAAAATTATTTTGACCTTTTATTTAGTCTTCCAACAAATTAAAAAAGGCTAATCTCTTTTTTTTTTTTTTTTTTTTGTCTGCGTTGTTCTCAAATTATAGGTGAAATCTTATTTTATATCCAACTTTTAAATTGTAGTGAGTTGTTGATTCATCAAATTGTCTCAAAAATTAGTTATGTTGTCCATCTGACTGATTAAACTTTGAAGGAAAAAAAAAAAAAAAACACGTAAGGATCATGCATAGCTTCAAATTTAATTTTGCAATTTTATATGTTAGGAAAGAACAGTAAAAAACTAACCCATGCATTTTTTAAGTGTTATGTTTAATGATCAAATAGATCGAATCACAAATTTAATACAATTAAGTACATTAACTGATTTAAGTTTTTAATTTGAGTAGAGATGTGATTTTATGTGAGAGTTTTTTACTGTAATAAAAAAGTTAAATGTGATTATTTTTTAGAGCTCTTTACTATAAAAAAAAAAACTCAAATTTTAAAATCGAATTAGTAAAATAAACGGAACTTAAGAACTCGTTTTTAGACGTTTTAAAAGTCTAAGAATAGAAATGAAATTTGAATTATAGTATAATGACTGACTAACCCAATAAAAATTTATTCAGACACGCGTGACAATTCATACTGCCAGTATTTATGGTAACCTCCAAACGCCCCTAGAGGCTGCGTCCTCTATTTCGTGCGCATAGAAAGGCTGCTTTCTTCTTCATTAATCACTGCTCTTCCATTCCTCTGTTATATTTCCGCATTACGTTTTCCTCAATATTATAAAATGGCATTTCTCTCATCCACTCCTGAGTAAGCTCCTTCTTAAGCTCTCTAGTCCACATCTTGCATTTCAAACCGTGGCAAAGACAATACTTAATTCAAACAAATATTAGCTTAAACTTTGTTTTCTAACTTTTTATGTAATTTATGTGGTTTATGAAGTTCGATCTGTCCTTGGTGGCTGCTTTCATGTGCAACTTAGCATCCGCAATTTCATCGTTCAAAATTTGTTTTAAAATAAATTGGTGTGAATTTTTTATTAGTGGCATTATTCTTGAACGTTTTTACTCTTTTGATCAATTCGAGTTTTCAATTTCAGTTTTCTTATAGTTAAAAGCTTCATAATAAATCATATCTAACTTTTTTTACTACAATTAAAAGCTCTCACATAAAATTACATCTCAACTTGAATTGAAAATTTGACTCAACGAACTAAACGAGGTCTTATAGTTGTTTTTGTTACTTCAAGTATTCACGATTTATTTACTGTTTTCCAATATGTAAAGGCCTGATGACGGAAGTTGTGGTACGTCCCACGAATGGCGGAAACGGACTTCATAGTTATAGCAAAAACTCAACTTTTCAGGTGCATATTATCACAAAATTACCTGTAGCCTTACAACCTTATTCCATAATTAGTTAAAGACCTGAAAAATAACCACTACCCTGTTTTGCAGAGAAAAGCTATAGGAGCTGCCAAAGAACTGATCAACAAGGCAATAGCTGAGAAACTTGATATCAAGATTTTCTCTTCTTCAAACACCTTTAAAATTGCTGATTTGGGCTGCTTTGTTGGACCTAATACACTTCCAGCGGTGCAAAATGTAATCGATGCCGTGGAACGCAAGTTTCAAAGCCGGAAAGAGTAGTCAACAACCCGAGTTCCAAGTCTTCTTCAATGATTAGGCATCGAATGATTTCAACCAGCTTTTCACATCTATTCCTCCAAATATTCCTTACTTTGCCGCGGTGTGCCGGGTTCTTTTATCGACGCTTGTTTCCAAATGAGTCTCTTCACTTTGTTCATTCCTCAACTGCTGCCCACTGGCTTTCTACAGTCCCGGAAGATGTGCTTGACAAGAGCTCTCCTGCCTGGAACAAAGGGAGGGTTCACTACTCAAATTCTACGCCTCATGCTATAAGGGCTTTTGAAGATCAGTTTGCCAAAGACATGGACAACTTTATGATGAAACTTAGAGCACAAGAAATTGTCGTAGGAGGATTGATGGCTCTTCTTCATCCAGCTCGCATTAACGAAACTCCTCATACTGAAGCCTACATCAACAAAGCATTCGAACAAGTTGAATCTTCACTTATAGACATGCCTAAGAAGGTAAGGATATAAATCTTGAACATTTTCTTAATTTAAATTTTCATTTAAATTTTCACTTAGTATGCAATGGGGATGAAATTATCTATACTATATTTTGCAAATCTTTCATCAATTTTTTTTTTTTTTGAGTAACAAAAACTGTCGAAAAAATAAATTTTCAGGAAGTAGTATGTAAAAATCAAACAATCAGGGATCAAATATCACTGTTAGTTTACCAATCTATCTAAAAACTTAAGCCTTTTTGGAGGTAGGCTAAAAATAGTTTTTATTTTAACACTCTTCCTCACGTGTGGGCTAGACAATGGACAATTGTGTGAGTAAATTAATTAGAAATACCAATATGTGAATATTTAAGCCAGAGATATATTAAAAATGCAACACATGATGACAATTTAAATGAGAATAAAAATGTAATTACGGGGTTTAAATTCAGGACCTCCGCTCGATACCATGTTAACCAATCCGTCCTAAAAATTTAAGATTTTAAGAGATAAGCTAATAATAATTTTTATACTTGAACAATCACAATACTCATAGTTTAGAGACTAACAGTGCTAATAACCTTTTTTCTTGGCAAAGCATGCATAGATGCGAAAGATTCATCACCTATGGTTCTAATAGAACTATTCTTCAGTTTTAAAATAAAGATTAATAATGCAACATATGGGATACATGCTTCCTTTACTCATAGTTTGAATGTTTGTATTTAACTTCTTTATCTTTTTATTTTATTTCCATATAAATCGGGCAAAATATTGTCACTGCAATTCAGATGTAAGACTTTATCATTGATATTGAATATTCTAAGTTTTCTCTCTAATGTTCTTCTTTTCCTCTCTCCATTCTGAACTAATTTGTCTATCTTTTTCTCTAATTGTTCATCAATTTCTCTCTCTCCCTCTCTCTCTCTACTGTTCTACGTCAATATGATATGTAGATTTTACAGTATTTTGTTCTGTTTTTGCCAATTGCCCCTAAGATAGCTTGTCAAGTGCATAGTTGAATTTGATATTTTATAGGTGACAATTCGTCCCTCCATTATACGTTGGAACTGAGACTGATACTAAAAATTAATCCCCAGCTTTTCCAAAAGATTGTACCTTCTCAATATTGGCAGCCACTGTAGGGAATATTTTGAAAATTTTTCAATTTCGTGCGATGAACAATAAATATACAAAATTTTTACTCATAAAAATAATTATTTCATCATACAAAATATTTGCAGCGGAAGTTTCTTATAATAATAGACCGTCTCATAATATATATAAAATAATTTTACATTCAGAAATCATACCTTTTCATGTTCGGAGATGACGCTCCCACAAGATCAGTTGACGTTCCCATCCGATATGATATTTTCTGAGAGCTTTTTACTGTAGAAACCTAAAACTCAAAATTCGAATCGGTGAAATGAACAAAGCTTCAATGCTGATGAAAAATTTTAATAGGGTACATGGGTGAGGTTTTATTCGTCTTTTCATTTTCAACGCTTAGAAAAAAAAATCTCAATCAGAATTAAAACGAAAATGTTATAGCATTTTTAAGAATAGAAAAAATATTGTTCATTAATTTGAGTTCGAGTTTCTGAACTTGAGTTTAAGGGAAAACTTGAACTCAAGTTATAGTCCCAAACTCGAGTTCAAACTTAAAGGAATATGAAATCAAATAAAGTTGTAACTTCGAGTTACCTTTTTTTTTTTTTTTTGAGTTTTTCACTCAAATTTAACAGCCCCTTAATCTATTGAAATGTAGGAGCCTTCTTAATCTACTAATTACAATGATGCTCTAAAAGATGAGGATGCTCAAGAATGGTAAAAGGAAATGAATCTTGAAATGGAATCTATGTATTCTAATAAAGTCCAGGAGCTTGTACATGCACCAAATGGAGTAAAACTTATTGGGTGTAAGTGGATCTACCAGAGATAGAGAGGAGTATATGAAAACCTTTAAGGCTAGACTAGTAGCAAAAAGATATACTCAGAAAGAGAGAATCAACTATGAGGAAACTTTTTCACTAATGGCTATGCTTATATCCATAAGAGATTATGCTTTCTCTTGCTACAGTGCTAGATTATGAAATCAGATAAATAGATGTCAATACTGATTTCCTTAATGGAAATCTAGAAGAAGACATCAACATGCAACAATCAGAAGTGCTCGTATTTGAAGGCCAAGTACACATGGTGCTATCTTTTTTTTTTTAACCAACAGAACGGGAGAAGAGAACGACCCTTGACTAGGCTAAATGATGCCTTGTTCTAACACGTCATGAACTAGTTTCTCAATCTCATTTTTCTGGAAATGAGGATAGTGATAGGGCCTCACATTAACAGGGTTAGTATGGGGAAGGAGGTGGATCTTATGATTTATAAGTCGATGAGGCGGCAGACTGCTTGGAGGATGGAACAGGCCATAATACTGGTGTAATAATGTGGCAATAGGCTCAGGCAGGGAGCTCAGAAACTCCACCTAAGGGGACTCACCCCCTGAAACTGCTGGCGGTGTGTCCGAATCATCCAACGGTTGCAGCGCAAATAGACTAGGGATCTCTTCCCTATGCATTAACGCTTGAAACTGATGAAGGGTGATGAGATTGGAAGTGGCAGCCAAATCACCCCGAAGAACCTCCTGGCGACCCTCCCAACAAAACTCCATAGAAAGAGTAGAATAATCGTGAGACACCCGACCAAGTTGCTGGAGCCACTGGATTCCCAAAACAACATCCAGACGCTCGATAGGCAAAACAAAGAGATCCAACAGGAAGACCGTCCCCTGCATCGACAAGGCTACCTATGGGCAAGAATAATGGCAAACCAAAAAATCACCATTGCCAATGTAAACGCGGAAAGGTGAAGTGGGCTGAATCGCAAGATCAACACGTTCGGCGACCACCGGCTTGATAAAGTTATGAGTGCTGCCGTTGTCAATGAGAACTTGAAAACGGTGAGAGCCAATCTCGCCAAGCAGCCGAAAAGAACGGGGGTTCCCCTACCCTGCTAAAGCATTCAAGCTCAATATGTCCCCTGTAACCGTCTCATCAAGAGGCTCCGAGAGCGGCGAACCCGCTGTGAGTTCATCCTCCGCCTCATCATCCGTGCCCATTAGGAGGAGAAATTTACTGCAGCAACGGTGGTTAGCGCCGTATTTCTAATCACAATTGCAACACTGTCCTCTTTTCCTGTTTTTCCTGAAGTTCGGCCCGGGTGAGGCGACGAATCGGTAATGTGGGTGTGGGGAGCCAAGGGAGTGGGTGGTTCGGTTTAGTGGGCGTTGAGGCCGGAATGGTGTACGAGCCTGGGGAAGCAACATGTGGAGTGTTGTGGGGGACTGAAAGAGGGGTCACGGCTGGCTTGGAGTGGGGTTGGGGAACAGGGTTGGTAATGGGGGAAGGATTCCATTTGGGCCAAGAGCAGTTACTCTAGCGGGCTTCATCAGAATAAGCCTTATATGCACGGGCTAAGGCAAACGCATCCATTAGAGTGGCAGGACAGGTAAACAATAATTCCCGATGAAACTCCAGTTTTAGATCGGTGATAAAGAAACTAATCAATAAGGGTTCAGAAATACTAGTAACCTTATTCATCAGGTCTTCAAAAGCTAATTGAAAGGCAACAATTGTAGTGGTTTAAGTGAGTTTAGAAAGGTTACCTTGAGGATCATCGTATAAGGAAGCACCGAAGTGGTACTTGAGGTTAAGCCCGAATTCCTTCCAGGTCGTCAATAGATTATTAGCCTTCATCCACCGGTACCACGTGAAACGTCTGTCTGACGGAGGTGTTCCGGTGTGCCGTGAAAGTCAAAAGAGTCCTTGATCTGAAAAAGCCCACCCATGCGGATTGGAACCATCAAACTTAGGGACCTCCATTTTCATGGTACGCAAAACCCGTGGAAGCTTCGGAACCATTGACGTGGCCGTCGACCACTAGCGACAGAGCAAAGGAAGGACCCCATTAAGCCCAAACATGTACAAAAACAAGCGGTCAATTGTAGTACAATTTGAACTGTCGATCCCACAAGGAAGTGTTAATTTGAACAAGAAATGATTAGCAAATAAAAAAAGCGTTAGGAAAGGAAGCAATCAAACAAAGAAAATGAATGAGTGTTTTTGATATTTTTGAACAATTTAAGATAGAGAAAATTCAAAAAATAAAAAATGGTAAGGCTTTGAGAATCCTCCATATGCTTTGTTCCCCTATTTGGATTTTGATTCATAAATTGACTCAATTGAAAGTTTCACATCCCAAACAATCAATCGGAAAATAAATATTTGAAGAACATATGAATTAAAAATGTATTCGAGTAAATAAAATTCTAACGTTTAGAATTAGGAAAAATTATCTTATGAGAAATCCAAGAACGACAATATACCGTTGGCAATAATGCAGTAAAAGACTACTTATAAAACAATACCGATCAATATATAATATAATGCAACAATCACATAAAAAGAGCTTGACTAGATTTATATGAGAGTTGACAATAAAATATATTGATAAGAAGAAGAAATATGATAAAAGAAAATTATTTACACAAATGTATAAAACTTACAAACCATTGGAGAATCAAAAATCCAAATAAATTCACTACACATATAGGATCATCTCTTGCCTCACCTAAATAGTCTAGCCTAACTTGTACATAATTCTCATAAAATTCTAAAAAGAAAATATGAGAATAAGAACAAAAAAATACGTGAGAATTTAGGCTCTAAAAAAATCTAAATCTAATCACCTTCATAATGGCCCTATTTATAGAGTTTTGAGAATGCTGAAAGGCTAAAAATTGGATCCTAATTAAGAAGTTACAAGGCTTAATCCAGGGAGAAAAAACATCACGTTTCTGAAAGTGGGACACGTGTCGGCTGGCATTCACGCGCGGGAGAGAGTGGCGCATAGCTAGACCACGCAAAACACGCGTACGCGGGGGAACAGCTAGGACGTGTGGCAAGCCCTGGGTGGAGGGGCGCTGCACGCGGGACCCACGCGGAAGAGAGGGGAAGTCTGGGTGACGTGCGCGTGGAGGAGACTCGCGCAGGTAAGGGGCCATGCACTCCAAGCGCGCGTCTGTGAGGGGACAGCTGGGTCCCACGCCTGCGGTGCGGCAGTTCTGGACACGTGGCGATGGTTGGCTTGCGGCTTCGCGGCTTGTCGGCTCGGCTCGGGGAGTTGATGCACTGATGGGCTTTGGGCCGAATTGGGATTTTGTTGGGCTCAACTTTTGGGTTTTGCTTGGTAAACTAGCCCAAATCCAATTGTTTTCTTCAAAAACCTGAAAAATAAACTAAATCTAATTAAAATTAAATCCTCTAAATTTAGGAATATTTGAAATTAAAATCACAAATTTGATAAAATAATTTGACAATTATGAACATTAAAAGTGCAAATTCGTGCACTTATCAAGGACCCAAGACACCTCCAGACGTGCCCGGAGAACCATGAATTTGCGAGTGCAAATCCTCCAAACGGGAATCGACCGTGGACATGTATTGCTTCAAAGTCTAATGCAGGGCCAGCGTTTGCCCTTCGAACTGGGTCTGTAACGCCTTAACTGCCGCGAGAATCTCTGAATCTGGCATGACAAAAGCAATGAAAGCACCAATGGTACAATTAACTCAGGATGTTCACACGAATGAGTAGAATTCCACACTCTTCAAGTGAGTGCCAGCTCTAGAAACGCTAGAATCAGAAAGAAGAGAAAAGGAAGGGAAAAGGGGAGAGAAGGAAAAGGAGAATAAACCAGATAATTCATTGCTTAGCAACCGAAAGGTTCCAATCTCTTATACCTCCTGCCTCGATTAACATAGCTAGAAAGGAGGTGTAACGGTTTAACAAGAAATTACAGAAAGAAAATGGCAATGGAAAAGATCAAAACAGAATAGGTGGAATCTATCCACAATCCTGAGGTCTTCCTCCTCACGAGCTTCTGCTAAACTATTCCAACAACGCTTCTGCCTTCAAACGACGTAGTCTTCCAACCATGCTGGGGGCTTCCTGTTCCGTGTTGGGCCTTTGGTAAGTTGGGCTTTGGTATAGTCACGTTGGGCGTCCTCTTCTCTGCAAGAGACTTAGACTCTTCCTCCAGTTGCTGCTCTTGTGTCTCTTCGGTTTTCCCTAGTTAGATGTGCAGGGATGTATCAAGGTCCAATTCGATGTTCCTTGCTCTGTTGGATCCTCTTCCATATTGTACCAAAAAATCTGTTGTAATCTGGGGCCACATTACTGTTATTGCACAATAATTGACAGGCATGGCAGTCAAAGAACTGACAATTAACTCCTATTCTTTAGCCAACAAAACAAGAAAATGATAATTGAGTGTGGATTTTTTCTTGAATAAAAAACAATAATTGAGTTGAAATCAAACAATCATAAACACATGTAATGGGTCTGTAGTAAGAATATCCAATCCAAAAAATCTCCTTTACTTTTTCATTTAGTTTTTTAGACGTGATTCTTGGGTTCTAGAACCAATTAAAATGAGTACCTAATATTATATTGGTGATTTCTTAATTAAATTATAGGGAGAAGCAAGCAAATAACATTTTTGTAGAGGGTAAAAAAAAAATTATAATAGAAAGTTTGAGGAATTGTAACTAAAAATAAGGGTAAAATGAAAAAAATAAATTCAAATTTTTAAGAATTTCTATTTACTAACTAGCTAAAATAATTATGCTATTACTAATAGTTTAAAAAATATTGTTAGCGTTTATGCCCTTAAGAATAAATGTAACAATTTTCTTTGAGACATTTTGACTATTAATAAAGATTTTGTTTATTTCATATATCTATGTATTGTCCTCTTTATGTTCATAATATTTGAACGTATGCTAAGCAAACAGAAAGTCTGAGACTCTCATTCTAAATCTTTAGATTATGCATGTAATGTGAAGAACATGCGGAAGACAAGAATCTAAAGATGATAGTCTAAATCTTATGATCCACAATCGAGGGAATAAATTTGGGCGCTTTATTCATGTTAAGATTGTTATGTTGTCTACTTCCTAATGGAGACGGCTTGTCTTGGTCGTCGGAGGTGGGACTCCATAGGTAGAGACATTGATATAGTTTCTAATGGTGAAATCTATATTGGATCGGACCAAAGATGAATTGTTTTAATTAATAATTCTGTTTGAATAAAATAATTCACTTTTGACGAATTATATGTTGTCATCTTAATCCTGAGATGGATGATGAACCCGTATACTTGGCTTGTATCCTTTGATGTACTAAAGGGAGACATCCTGAAAGTATGTAAAGGTACGCTTGCCGTGCATTGGGGATATGACTCGTGTGTGAGTAGATTCATTTATTCATAGATAGTGGAATCCATAGCTCCTATAAAGAGTCAATGATATCCTCTTATGCATTATCAGTGGATTGGAAAATATGAGCGCTCGGCCATTAGACTACTCTGTGTTATCTAATGGTTTACTGTTTGTAATAGTATGAATAATATTTTTCCAATGGTATGATAATGGAACATAAGATAAATGTAATCGAGAAGGTAAAACGGAACTTGACCTCAAGTCGATTATGGATATCCTATGGGGATGATATACTAATATATTGAGTCATAGACTAGAGCTAATCAGAGCTTTGTAAATATGCTATATAAATCGAGAGTGCAACTCTAGGCTTTTAGTGGAATAGCGCTAGATTTTTATAATCATGAGACGGACTTGTTGGTTTACAAGTAGTGTTGTGATTATAGGAGCTTGATTTGTATATGTCCATCGGGTCCCTTTGCTAGCTCACATAATTTCCTATAACGATACGGTGTATTTCCTACATATTGGTAACTTGTGTTATTTCCGTAAAAGAGGTGCAAAGTTAATTCATGAGTGATTTATCAGGTGAATTAATTGTTAAATTTATTCTAGATAAATCGATTGAATTATTGTTTTAAGAGTTGTTTAATATGGGAAGACTATTATATGACTGTTTTGATCAGGCAATTTCTCTATTGGGTTGTTTGAATCAAAACTGAGGCTCTATGCAAGTTTCCCGTATTGAAAAACTAAGAAAATATTTTTCATTAGTGCAAACCGGTCGACCAGTCCGGTCGATCGGTTAGTGAAGACAGGTCGACCGGTTGAGTATAACTACTCTGTAATCGGTCAACCGGTTGCAACGTAAAATGCATGTTGACGTGGCAAAATTGACTCTGGGTGCGATTAAATCTTTGGGAAACCTAATTGTTACGGAAGTATGACTTCCTAAACACTATAAATAGCCTATTAAGTTACTTTGTTCATTAGATCACTTGAGAGACTTTTTGGAGGCTATTGATAAGAGATTCCAAGAGGAAAAATTGTTTCATTATCAAGAATAATTTTTCTTTGGCTCTCTTGTGATTGGAAAGAGATCAAGAATACCAAGAGGAGATTAAACGAAGTGTGCCCACCCTGACACCGATCGTGGAAACGAGAATAGCAAAGAAGACCAGTTGGTTGAGGCTCTTCCGGTTGCTGTTTGGAACGCTTTGATCTGTCAGACGTGCTGTTTTCTAAAATCTCAAAAGGTATGATTTAGATCTTTAGTATTTATGTTATATAGCATCATGAACATGTTCTTGTTTGGCTTTGACATTGATTAAAATTTTTAAATTCTGCTGCGCACTCGATGCCATTATTTTCCAAGAAATCTCGCCAAGCAGCCGAAAAGAACGGGGGTTCCCCTGCCCGGCTAAAGCATTTAAGCAAGACATGTCCCCTGTAACCGTCTCATCAAGAGGCTCCGAGAGCGGCGAACCCGCCGTGAGTTCATCCTCCGCCTCATCATTTGTGCCTATTAGGAGGAGAAATTTACTGCAGCAACGGTGGTTAGCGCCGTATTTCTAATCACAATTGTAACAATGTCCTCTTTTCCTGTTTTTCCTGAAGTTCGGCTCGGGTGAGGCGACGAATCAGTAATGTGGGTGTGGGGAGAAAAGGGGGTGGTGGTCTAGTTTAGTGGGCGCTGAGGCCGAAATGGTGTGCGAGCCTGGGGAAGCAACATGTGGAGTGTTGTGGGGACTGAAAGAGAGGTCACGACTGGCTTGGAGTGGGGTTGGGGAACAAGGTTGGTAATGGGGGAAGGATTCCATTTGGGCCAAGAGTGGTTACTCTAGCGGGCTTCCTCCGAACGAGCCTTGTAAGCACGGGCCAAGGCAAATGCCTCCATTAGAGTGGTGGGATGGGTAAACCACATTTCCTGACGAAACTCTAGTTTTAGACCGGTGATAAAGAAACTAATCAATAAGGGTTCAGAAATAGTAGTAACCTTACTCATCAGGTCTTCAAAAGCTGATTGAAAAGCAGCAACTGCAGTGGTCTAAGTGAGTTTAGATAGGTTACCTTGAGGATTATCGTATAAGGAAGCACCGAAGCGGTACTTGAGGTTGAGCCCGAATTCCTTCCAGGTCATCAACAGATTATTAGCCTTCATCCATTGGTACCACATGGCCGGGGATCCTTTCATGTGAAACGTCATAATATGAAGACGGAGGAGTTCCGGTGTGCCGTGAAAATTAAAAAATTCCTCGATCCGAAAAGCCCACCCATGCGGATCGGAACCATCAAACTTAGGGACCTCAATTTTCATGGAACACAAACTTGGTGGAAGCTCAGAACGATTGACGTGGCCGTCGACCACAAGTGGCAGAGCAGAGGGAAGACCCAAAACACCCCCGGACGTGCCCGAAGAACCATGAATTTACGAGTGCAAATCCTCCAAATGGGAATCAACCGTGGACATGTACTGCTTCAAAGTCTGATGCAGGGCCAACATTTGGCCTTCAAACTGGGTCTGTAACGCCTTAATCGCCATGAGAATCTCTGAATTTGCCATGACAGAAGCAATGAAAGCACCAATGATACAATTAACTCAGGATGTTCACATGAATTAGTAGAATTCCACATTTTTCGAGCGAGTGCCAACTCTAGAAATGCTTGAATCGGAAAGAAGAGAAAAGGAAGGGAAAGGGGAGAGAAGGAAAAGCAGATTAAACCAGTTAATTCATTGCTTAGCAACTGAAAGGTTCCAATCTCTTATACCTCCTACCTCGATTAACATAGCTAGAAAGGTGGTGTAACGGTTTAACAAGAAATTACAAAAAGAAAATGGCAATGGAAAAGATCAAAACAAAATAGGTGGGATCTGTCCATAATCCCGAAGTCTTCCTCCTCACGAGCTTCTGCTCAACTATTCCAACAATGCTTCTGCCTTCAAATGGCGTAGTCTTCCAACCACGCTGGGGGCTTCCTGTTCCGTGCTGGGCCTTTGGTAAGCTGGGTTTGGTATATTCATGTTAGGCGTCCTCTTCTCTGCAGGAGACTTAGGCTATTCCTCAAGCTGCTGCTCTTGTGTCTCTTTAGTTTGTCCTAGTTAGACGTGTAGGGATGTATCTATTGGTTGCCGAATTCAAATCGGCGGCAGAAGCGTGGCTGGAAAATAGTGGATCATGTATAACAAAAATTTTCACAAAACTTTTGACATACTCTATAGATTATATTAATTTATGCACAAATAAATTAATCACATAAATTTATATTATTCAATGATCAACTGAAAAAATACCTAGTAGCCGACTCGGATGATAACTTGAATTTCTTTGACCACGAACAGTCCTTACTCCAAGCTTTGTGTTTAGAATACCAAAGTCTTCCACGTCAATTCTTTGATTCCACGTAGACGTGTGTGTGGGCACACGTAAGGCAAAACAGGTTTCTTAAACACTCGAATTTCCACAAACACCAACGCATGCATGATGTGGAATTTTTGGAGAAAATATGTTTCAAAATTGTATCTACAATTTTCTATCTTTCTCATATTTAAAGAGTAGAAGTCAAACTTCAAAATAAAATCAAATCCTTATCTCTAATTTTTAATTTGGAACAAAAAATCCCTTCCCCTTATCCACAAGGTGGCCTGCCACACTCTAGGGTTTTATCCATGTGTGTGGCGCCTATATCAAATAGGGAACGAAGAGATTTTATCCTTTATCCAGTAGTCCAATTTTAAGTCAGATTCAAATTTGAATTCTAAATTGAACAACTTATCAAATAAGTTTACATGGATAAATCTAGATGTGTTCAAATTCAAATTTAAATAATCACATTATTTAAATAATAATTAATTCTCAATTAATTATTTTTCGAGTATTTACTTTTTAGAATTTCATAATTCTAAAATTCCCATTTTGCCCTTTGTGTCTGGTAGAATTACAAGGATGATGCGGGGACTAATGGACCTATAATCCCGAGCTCCAATAAAATTAATAATTAATTAAACACTTTAATTAATTAATTAATTCTATTAATTCCAATAGTTACTCCACTATAAACTTGGAATTGCACTCTCAAAATTATAGTCATTAATTACTTCTAAACTGCGAAGTGTCCATTTGATATAGTCATTACATATAGATCAATCCTCCATAAGTAATTCATAATTAGAGTCAGGTAGAATCCGTTAACCTCTCTAATTACATCTTTATCCTTGAGTACCATTGATTCTCTAATGGATAGTGATTCATAAAACACATTCATGAACCAGAGCGCTCTTACTAATCTAAGTACCAAATCAACACTCAAAAGAATTAATTATCTGCTTCTTTCTCAAGAAGGAATGGATTCCATCTCGTATAATAACATTCCCAGCTACCTATTTCATTATGTCTCCAAAATACAAGGAATAGAATTCAGGGTCTCAGAATCCGTACCGAGTAAATTAAAAGACATAAATCCACAAATAGGAGTTTGTTAAGAACTCAGGATTAAGATCATCCTATATATGACCATCGGTAGACTCAATTAGAATTTCTATGCTTAACGGAAATTATTAGAAATTCATATTGTGTCTGCGTCCATGTTCCACATAATCTCATTATGCGAAACACACTCATTCAATATCTCACCATATTAACAGTGCAGATAACACCGTTCCATTCTAAATGGGAATGACATGAATTAATAACGTTTTAATTAAAGATTCCAAACTTTAATTAAATTCATTATGAACAATTACTTTTGATTATTTTCCTTAAACATTATCCTCTCATATACAATACTTATATACCATGTTTAAGGTTACATAAATAATCAAGGAATTTTATTTGATATTCATAAAATATTTATAAATATATGCACATAAAATAATGAATAAATTATTTTATTAAATAAATAAAAAATATTCTTTTACGTCTTATACTTCTAGAACACTATTCTCAATAATATCAAGATCCAATTCTATGTTCGTTGCTCTGTTGGATCCTCATCCATATTTCATTCATTGGCCATTGTAATCTGGGGCCACATTACTGTTATAGCACAATAATTGACAGGCATGTCTGTTAAAGGACTGACAATTGATTCCTATTCTTTAGCCAGCAAAACAAGAAAATGATAATTGAGTGTGGATTTTTCTTGAATCAAAGACAATAATGGAGTTCAAATCAAACAATCATAAACACCTGTAACGGGCATGTAGTTAGAATATCCAATCCCAAAAAGCTCCTTTATTTTTTCATTTAGTTTTTTAGAAGCAATCAATATGAGTACTTAATATTATATTGGTGATTTGTTAATTAAGGGAGAAGCAAGCAAATAACCTTTTTAATAGAAAGTTTGAGGAATTTTAACTAAAAATAAGGGTAAAATGAAAAAAAGTAAATTCAAAATTTTAAGAATTTCTATTTACTAACTAGCTAAAATAATTATGCTATTACTACTTATAGTTTAAAAATCATCTATATACTACAATTTTTGTTCAAAAAATTGTTTTGACCTTGTATTTAGTCTTCCAACAAATTAAAAAAGGCTAATCTCTCTCTTTTTTTTTTTTTTTTTTTTTTTGTCTGCGTTGTTCTCAAATTATAGGTGAAATCTTATTTTATTTCCAACTTTTAAATCGTAGTGAGTTGTTGATTTATCAAATTGTCTCAAAAATTAGTTATGTTGTCCATCTGACTGATTAAACTTTGAAAAAAGAAAACACGTAAGGACCATTGATAGCTTCAAATTTAATTTTGCAATTTTATATGTTAGGAAAGAACAGTAAAAAACTAACCCATGCATTTTTTAAGTGTTATCTTTTATGATCAAATAGATCGAATCACAAATTTGATACAATTAAGTACATTAACTGATTCAAGTTTTTAATTTGAGTTGAGATTTGATTTTATGTGAGAGCTTTTTACTGTAACAAAAAAATTAAATGTGATTGTTTTTTAGAGCTCTTTACTAAATAAAAAAAAAAAAAAAACCTCAAATTTTAAACTCGAATCAGTAAAATAAACGGAACTTAAGAACTCGTTTTTAGACGTTTTAAATGTCTAAGAATAGAAATGAAATTTGAATTATAGTATAATGACTGACTAACCCAATAAAAATTTATTCAGACACGCGTGACATTTCATACTGCCAGTATTTATGGTAACCTCCAAACGCCTCTAGAGGCTGCGTCCTCTATTTCGTGCGCATAAAAAGGCTGCTTCCTTCTTCATTAATCACTGCTCTTCTATTTCCTCTGTTATATTTCCGCATTACGTTTTCCTCAATATTATAAAATGGCATTTCTCTCATCCACTCCGAGTAAGCTCCCTTCTTAAGCTCTCTAGTCCACATCTTTCGATCAATTCTATTTCCTCTGTGAATTTTTTATTAGTGGCATTATTCTTGAACGCTTTTACTCTTTCGATCAATTCGAGTTTTCAATTTCAGTTTTCCTATAGTTAAAAGCTTCATAATAAATCATATCTAACATTTTTTTACTACAATTACAAGCTCTCATATAAAATTACATCTCAACTCGAATTGAAAATTCGACTCAACGAACTAGACGAGGTCTTATAGTTGTTTTTGTTACTTCAAGTATTCAAGATTTATTTACTGTTTTCCAAAATGTAAAGGCCTGATGACGGAAGTTGTGGTACGTCCGACGAATGGCGGAAACGGACTTCATAGTTATAGCAAAAACTCTACTTTTCAGGTGCATATTATCACAAAATTACCTGTAGCCTTACAACCTTATTCCATAATTAGTTAAAGACCTAAAAAATAACCATTACCCTGTTTTGCAGAGAAAAGTTATAGAAGCTGCTAAAGAACTGATCAACAAGGCAATAGCTGAGAAACTTGATATCAAGATTTTCTCTTCTTCAAACACCTTTAAAATTGCTGATTTGGGCTGCTCTGTTGGACCTAATACACTTCTAGCGGTGCAAAACATAATCGATGCCGTGGAACACAAGTTTCAGAGCCAGGAAAGAGTACTCAACACCCCGAGTTCCAAGTCTTCTTCAATGATCAGGCATCGAATGATTTCAACCAGCTTTTCACATCTATTCCTCCGAATATTCCTTACTTTGCCGCTGGCGTGCCGGGTTCTTTTTATCGACGCGTGTTTCCAAATAACTCTCTTCACTTTGTTCATTCCTCATCTGCTGCCCAGTGGCTTTCTAGAGTCCCAGAAGATGTGCTTGACCAGAGCTCTCCTGCTTGGAACAAAGGGAGGGTTCACTACTCAAATTCTACGCCTCATGTTATAAAGGCTTTTGAAGATCAGTTTGCCAAAGACATGGACAACTTTATGAAACTTAGAGCACAAGAAATTGTCGCAGGAGGATTGATGGCTCTTCTTCTTCCGGCTCGCATTAACGAAACTCCTCATACTGAAGCCTACATCAACAAAGCATTCGAACAAGTTGAATCTTCACTTATAGACATGGCTAAGAAGGTAAGGATAGAAATCTTGAACATTTTCTTAATTTAAAATTTTTATTTAAATTTTCAGTTAGTATGCAATGGGGATGAAATTATCTATACTATATATTTTGCAAATCTTTCATCAATTTTTGCGTCAGTAACAAAAACTGTTGAAAACATAAAACTTCAGGAAGTAGTATGTAAAAATTAAACAATCAGGGATCAAATATCACGGTTAGTTTACCAATCTATCCCCAAAGCTTAAGCTTTTAGGAGGTAGGCTAACAATAGTTTTTATACTTTAATACCCACACATGTGGGCTAGACAATGGACAATCGTGTGGGTAAATTAATTAGAAATACCAACACGTGAATATTTAAGTCAGAGATATATTAAAGACCCAACATATGATGACAATTTAAATGTAGATAAAGAGTACAATTACGGGAGTTTAAACTCAGGATCTCCCGCTCTGATACCATATTAACTAATCCATCCTAAAAACTTAAGATTTTAGGAGGTGTGCTAACAATAGTTTTTATACTTTAACAATCACAATACTCATAGTGTAGAGACTAACAATGCCAATAACCTTTTCTTGGCAAAGCATGCATAGATGCGAAAGATTCATCACCTATGTTTCTAATAGAACTATTC
The DNA here is from genome assembly GCA_012066045.3 of Morus alba. NCBI lineage: Eukaryota > Viridiplantae > Streptophyta > Magnoliopsida > Rosales > Moraceae > Morus > Morus alba. Next base: position 16,171,855 of record CP050231.2, read on the forward strand.
TTCAGTTTTTAAAATAAAGATTTATAATGCAACATTGGGATACATGCTTCCTATGCGTCCAAAGCTGCTACAAATATTACTTTTTATTTTTACTCATTTCTCTGTTATTTCTTGAGACAGGGCATTATCAGAGAGGAAAAAATAGATTCCTTTAACATACCAATATATTTTGCATCTCTCCAAGAAGTGGAATCAGCTGTGAAACGAAATGGCTGTTTTAGCATAGAAATAATGGAAAACATACCTCGTGAAAAGCCACAACCCAAAGTTATGTCATCAACTCTCAGAGCTGGCTTGAGGGGACCATAAAAGAGCATTTTGGAGATGAGATTTTGGATGAGCTGTTTGATACATTAGTATGCAATAAACTTGAAGAATCATCCTTAATCATGGAATCATGCAAATCAGTTGGCCTCTTTGTTGTACTAAAACGCAAATGAAACGAATAGAGAAGTGTCAATATGCTGTATCATCAATTGTCCAGTCTGCAAATTTTAAACAATAGAGGAGATTAAAAAACACATTTATCAAAATAATATTTAAAAAAAAGGAAGTAGATTAAGTTTAATTGCCTAAAGTTTTTATTAGAGATTTCAATATGTTTACAGAACTCTTTCAGTGTCTTCCTTTACTCATGGTTAGGATGCTTGTATTTAACTTCTTTATCTTTTTATTTTATTTCCATATAAATCGGGCAAAATATTGTCCCTGCAATTCAGATGTACGACTTTATCATTGATATTGAATATTCTATGTTTTCCCTCTAATGTTCTTCTTTTCCTCTCTCCATTCTAAACTAATTTGTCTATCTCTTTCTCTAACTGTTCTTCAATTTCTCTCTATTTCTCTACTGTTCTACGTCAATATGATATGAAGACTTTACAGTATTTTGTTCTGTTTTTGCCAATTGCCCCTAAGATAGCTTGTCAAGTGCATAGTTGAATTTGACATTTTATTGACGTGACAATTCGTCCTTCCATTATACGTACTGAGACTGATACTAAAAATTAATCCCCAGCTTTTCCAAAAGATTGTACCTTCTCAATATTGGCATCCACTGTAGGGAATATTTTGAAAATTTTTACAATTTCGTACGATGAACAATAAAAATACAAAATTTGTACTCATAAAAATAATTATGTCATCATGCAAAATATTTGCAGCGGAAGTTTCCTATAATAAAAGACTGTCTCATAATATATATATTTTACATTCAGAAATCGTACCTTTTGATGTTCGGAGATGACGCTCCCACAAGATCAGTTGACGTTCCCATCCACACAGATCTTTCAGACTATTCTCAAGTTTGACTGCACTAGGCGAGTGGACACCTGTACACTACAAGAACAGTCAATTAGTTATATGAACAAAGAGAAACAAACTATCGAAGAAAATAATATTTGGAGTTTAACTTGAGTATTATTTTTAAGTTAAATTTGAGTTATAATTTGAGTTTATATTTAGTTGTGTATATTTGAGTTATGATTTAAGATAAGAATCTTTTTGAGTTGTGTTTGAGCGAGTCAAAACCCTATTATGATTTAAGATAATAGGGTATATTGGTGGGGTTTTATTCGTCTTTTCGTTGTCAACGCATAGAAAAAAATCTCAATCAGATTTAAAACGAAAAAGTTATAGCATTTTTAAGAATAGAAAAAATACTGTTAATTAATTTGAGTTCGAGTTTCTTGTTAGCGTTTATGCCCTTAGGAATAAATGTAACAATTTTCTTCGAGACATTTTGACTATTAATAAAGATTTTGTTTATTTCATATATCTATGTAATGTCCTCTTTATGTTCATAATAGTTGAATGTATGATAAGCAAACCGAAAAGTCCGAGATCTGCTATTCTAAATCTTTAGATCATGCATGTAATGTGAAGAACATGCGAAGACAAGAATCTAAAGATGATAGTCTAAATCTTATGATCCACAATCAAGGGAATAAAGTTGGACGCTTTATTCATGTTAAGATTGTTATGTTGTCTACTTCCTAACGGAGACGGCTTGTCTTGGTCGTCGGAGGTGGGACTCCATGGGTGGAGACATTGATATAGTTTCTATTGGTGAAATCTATACTGAATCAGACCAAAGATGAATTGTTTTAATTAATAATACTGTTTGAATAAAACAATTCACTTTTGACAAATTATATGTTGTTATTTTAATCCTGAGATGGATGATGAACCCGTATACTTGACTTGTATCCTTTGATGTACTAAAGGGAGACATCCTGACATTATGCAAAGTTACGCTTGCCGGTGCATTTGGGGTATGACTCGTGTATGCGTAGATTCGTTATTCATAGATAGTGGAATCCATAGCTCCTATAAAGAGTCAATGATATCCTCTTATGCATTATCAGTGGATTAGAAAATACGAGCGCTCGGCCATTGGACTACTCTGTGTTATCTAATGGTTTACTGTTTGTAATAGTATGAATAGTATTTTTCTAATGGTATGATAATGGAACATAAGATAAATGTAATCGGCAAGGTAAAAAACGTAACTTGACCTCAAGTCGATTATGGATATCCTATGGGGATGATATACTAATATATTGAGTCATGGACTAGAGCCGATCGGTAGCTTTGTAAATATGCTATATAAATCGAGAGGCAGCTCTAGGCTTTTAGTGGAATAGCGCCAGAGTTTTATAATCATGAGACGGATATGTTGGTTTACAAGTAGCGTTGTGATTATAGGAGCTTGATTTATATATGTCCATTGGGTCTCTTTGCTAGCTCACATAATTTCCTGTAACGATACGGTGTATTTCCTACATATTGGTAACTTGTGTTATTTTCGTAAAAGAGGTTCAAAGTTAATTCATGAGTGATTTATCGGGTGAATTAATTGATAAATTGATTCTAGATAAATTGGTTGAATTATTATTTTAAGAGTTGTTTAATATGGGCAGGCTATTATATGACTGTTTTGATTAGGCAATTTCTCTATTGGGTTGCTTGAATCAAAACTGAGGCTCTATGCAAGTTTCCCGTGTTGAAGAACTAGGAAAACAACTTTTGTCAGTGCAGACAGGTTGACCGGTGGGTAGACCAAACACAGTGTCAACCGGTTTGTGAAGGACAGTCGACCGTGAGTTATAACGCTCTCACACCGGTCGACCGGCTGTAACGCGTAATGCGTGTTCATGTGGCCAAATCGACTCTGGGTGCGATTAAATTTTTGAGAAACCTAATTGTTACAGACGTATGACTTTCTAAACAATATAAATAGCCTATTAAGTCATATGACTCATTAAATCACTTGAGAGACTTTTTGGAGGCTATTGATAAGAGATTGCAAGAGGAAAAATAGTTTAATTATTAAGAACAATTTTTCTTTGGCTCTCTTGTGATTGGAAGGAGATCAATAATTCCAAGAGGAGAATAAACGACGTGTGCCCACCTGCACACCGATCGTGGAAACGAGAATAGCAAAGAAGACCAGCTTGGTTGAGACTCTTCCGGTTGTCGCTTGAGCGCTTTGATCCGGCCGGACGGCAGGTTTCTTGAAATCTCAAAAGGTATGATTTAGATCTTTAGTATTTATGTTATATAGCATCATGAACATGTTCTTGTTTGGCTTTGACGTTGATTTAAAATTTTAAATTCCGCTGCGCACTCGATGCCATTATTTTTCCAACATTTCTGAACTCGAGTTGAAGGGGAAACTTGAACTCGAGTTCTAGTCCCAAACTCGAGTTCAAACTCGAGTTCAAACTTAAAAGAATATGAAATCAAATAAAGTTGTAACTCGAGTTGCATTTTTTTTGAGTTTCTCACTCAGCCAAACAGCCCCTTAAATCTCTTGAATGATGTAGGAGCCTTCTAAATCTACTAATTACAATGATGCTCTAAAAGATGAGGATGCTCAAGAATGGTAAAAGGCAATGAATCTTGAAATGGAATCTATGTATTCTAATAAAGTCTAGGAGCTTGTAGATGTACCAAATGGAGTAAAACTTATTGGGTGTAAGTGGATCTACAAGAGATAGAGAGGAGTATATGAAAACCTTTAAAGCTAGACTAGTAGCAAAAAGATATAATCAGAAAGAGAGAATCAACTATGAAGAAACTTTTTCACTAATGGCTATGCTTATATCCATCAGAGATTATGCTTTCTATTGCTACAGTGCTAGATTGTAAAATCAGACAAATAGATGTCAAAACTGATTTCCTTAATGGAAATCTAGAAGAAGACATCAATGCAATAATCAGAAGTGTTTGTAGTTGAAGGCCAAGTACACATGGTGCCATCTTTTTTTTTTTTTTAACCAACAGAACAGGAGAAGAAAACGACCCTTGACTACGCTGAATGATGCCTTGTTCTAACATGTCACGAACTAGTTTCTCAATCTCATTTTTCTGGAAATGAGGATAGTGATAGGGCCTCACATTAACAGGGTTAGTATGGGGAAGGAGGTGGATTTTATGATCTATAAGTCGATGAGGCGGCAGACTGCTTGGAGGATGGAATAGGCCATAACACTGGTATAATAATGTGGCAATAGGCTCAGGCAGGGAGCTCAGAAACTCTACCTAAGGGGACTCACCCCTTGAAACTGCTGGCGGTGTGTCAGAATCATCCAACGGTTGCAGCGCAAATAGACTATGGATCTCTTCCCTATGCATTAATGCTTGAAACTGATGAAGGGTGATGAGATTGGAAGTGGTAGCCAAATCACCCCGAAGAACCTCCTGGCGATCCTCCCAACAAAACTCTATAGAAAGACCAGAATAATCGTGAGACACCCGACCAAGTTGCTGGAGCCACTGCTTTCCCAGAACAACATCCAGACCTTCGATAGGCAAAACAAAGAGATCCAATAGGAAGACCGTCCCCTGCATCGACAAGGCTACTTGTGGGCAAGTGATGACGAGTATTTTTACCAACAAATCAAGTACTTTTAAGCTTGAATATTTGTAAGTTTTCAAGCATTTTTGTTAGTTTAATGTCTTTTGTGTTTTTTTTTTTATAGGAGTTATAAATAAATGCGAACTTGGATGATTTTGCATGAAGCAAAGAAGAATATTTGCCCAACTTGTGAATCAATGGCAAGAGGAGACAAAAGAGGATTTTAAGGCACAAAAGAGGAGGCTTCGAATGCAAAAAAAGCGGGCTGCAGTGCACCATTTTGGGCTACGGCCAAGAACGGAAAACAAAAAGTCCAGAGAGAAAAGGAGGCGCAGGGTCGCAGCGCACCAAAACCCCGCCCAGCTCCAAAAATGCGCGCTGCAGCAACAAGACTAGAGGGGCTGCAGCGAGCCCAAAACGTGCCCAGAGGCTGGACACACGCTGCAGCGTGTCCAAGGGGCGCTGCAGCACGCCAAAAGGGGCCAGGAATGTGTCCTACGCGCTGCAGCGCGTCTCAGCCCCCTGCGAACAAAATCCCTCTTCAAAAAATGCACGCCGCAGCGTATTTTCACGTGGGCTGCAGCGCGCAATTAAATCCCTAGCTCCAAAATGTTGTAGTATAAAAGGAAAGAGATGCCATTTGAAAAGGGAGCCCGGAAATGTGAAGAAAACATCAATAGGAGGCCGAAATCCTTCATCTTGGAGGTCCTTGGGAGCTCTTCAATGGATATTGGGTTTTATCTTCTTTCATCTATTTTTTCATGTTGAGCTAGACATTAAATCTAGGACTTGATGTAGTTTTATTTGAACTATGTTTTGAATATTTTGTTGATTGTTAATTTAATTTCATTTCTAATTCATTTTTGTTTCTCTATGCTTAATGCTTTTAATTTATTTTGCCAATGAGTTAGATGATTTTTAGATTGCGAATTTGATGCTCGGGAGAGATTGAATTCTTTATCTAGATTTGAGAAGCATAGTCTAGGTTGTTGTGAGACCGAGAGGAGTCAACGCTTAGATAATCAAATTAGGATTTAGGTTGTTGTGAGGCCGGGAGGCGATCGACATTCCTATTTTCTAATCACAAAGGCGAAGCTTAATTTGTGTTTAAATGTTCGTTTCGAATAGGGATATTGTTTTGGGTATTTAAATACAATTTCTTGTGAGGCACTCGGGAGAGGTTGCAAGATGATATTAGAGCCTTGATTAATGAATTGAATGGAATTGATTAGCGATTACATAATAGGATGAACATAGGAATAATCAAAAGCTAAATCAAGTCCCTAGACCATTTGTGTATAGATACTTTATTTTCTTATTTGTATATTTATTTTGTTTTGGTTTCTTAATTGTCATTTTTTAGGTTGCCTAGATAAAGTTAAGTTACAATGATTGCGGTACTTAATGGCAATTCTAACCCAATCCCCGTGGAGACGATACTCACTCACCTTATACTCAAAACTTGACACCAGACAACAAGGAAATTTAATATACAAAAATTAATTTGCATCAAGAAGAATAATGGCAAACCAAAAAATCACCATTGCCAATGTAAACGGGGAAAGGTGAAGTGGGCTGAATCGCAAGATCAACACATTCGGCGACCACCGGCTTGATAAAGTTATGAGTGCTGCCGTTGTCAATGAGAACTTGAAAACGGTGAGAGCCAATCTCGCCAAGCAGCCAAAAAGAACGAGGGTTCCCCTGCCCTGCTAAAGCATTCAAGCTCAATATGTCCCCTGTAACCCTCTCATCAAGAGGCTCCAAAAGCGGCGAACCTGCTGTGAGTTCATCCTCCGCCTCATTATACGTGCCCATTAGGAGGAGAAATTTATTGCAGCAACAGTGGTTAGCACCGTATTTCTAATCACAATTGTAACAATGTCCTATTTTCCTATTTTTCCTGAAGTTTGGCCCGGGTGAGGCGACGAATCAGTAATGTGGGTGTGGGGAGCAAAGGGGGTGGGTGGTTTAGTTTAGTGGGCGCTGAGGCCGAAATGGTGTGCGAGCCTGGGGAAGCAACATGTGGAGTGTTGTGGGGACTGAAAGAGGGGTAACAGCTGGCGTGGAGTGGGGTAGGGGAACAAGGTTGGCAACGGGGGAAGGATTCCATTTGGGCCAACAGCGGTTACTCTAGCAGGCTTCCTTCGAACGAGCCTCATAAGCATGGGCCAAGGCAAACGCCTCCATTAGAGTGGTGGGATGGGTAAACCACAATTCCTGACGAAACACTAGTTTTAGACCGGTGATAAAGAAACTAATCATTAAGGGTTCAGAAATACTAGTAACATTCCTCATCAGGTCTTCAAAAGCTGATTGAAAAGCAGTAACTGTAGTGGTCTGAGTGAGTTTAGATAGGTTACCATGAGGATCATCGTATAAGGAAGCACCGAAGCGGTACTTGAGGTTGAGCCTGAATTCCTTCCAGGTCATGAACAGATTATTAGCCTTCATCCACTGGTACCACGCGGCCGTGGATCCCTTCATGTGAAACGTCACAATACGAAGATGGAGGTTTTCCGGTGTGCCCTTATCCACAAAGTGGCCGGCCACACTTTAGGGTTTTATCTCTGTGTGTGGCGCCTATATCAGATAGGGAAGGAAGAGATTTTATCCTTTATCCAGTAGTTCAATTTTAATTCAGATTCAAATTCGAATTTAAGTCAAACTTAAATTAATTTGAATTCTAAATTGAACAACTTATCAAATAAGTTTAGATAGATAAATCTAGATATGTTCAAATTTAAATTTAAATAATCTCATTATTTAAATAATAATTAATTCTCAATTAATTATTTTTCGAGTATTTACTTTTTAGAATTCCATAATTCTAAAATTTCCATTTTGCCCTTTGTGTCTGTTTGAATTACTAGGACGACGCGGGGACTAATGGACCTATAATCCCAAGCTCCAATAAAATTAATAATTAATTAAACACTTTAATTAATTAATTAATTATATTAATTCCAATAGTTACTCCACTCTAAACTTAGAATTGTACTCTCGAAATTATATACATTAATTACTTCTAAACTGCGAAGTGTCCATTTGATATAGTCATTACATATAGATCAATCCTCCATAAATAATTCATAATTAGAGTTAGGTAGAATCTGCTAACCTCTAATTACATCTTTATCCTTGAGTACCATTGATTCTCTAATGGATAGTGATTCATAAAACACATTCATGAACCGGGCGCTTCTTCTCGATCCAAGTACCGAATCAACACCCAAGAGAATTATTTATCCGCTTCTTTCTCAAGAAAGAATGGATTCCATCTCGTATAATAACATTCCCAAATACTTATTTTGTTATGTCTCCAAAATACAAAGAATAGGATTCGTGGTCTCGTAATCCGCATCGAGTAAATCAAAAGACATAAATCCATAAATAGGAGTTTATTAAGAACTCGTGATTAAGATCATCCTATATATGACCAACGGTAGACTCAATTAGAATTTCTATGCTTAACGGAAATTATTAGAAATTCATATTGTGTTCTAAGGCCCATGTTCCACATAATCTCATTATCATTATGCTAAATACACTCATTAAATATCTCACCATATTAACAAAAAGGATAATAACACTGCTCCATTCTAAATGGGAATGACATGTATTAATAATGTTTTAAGTAAAGATTCAGAGCTTTAATTAAATTTATCATGAACAATTACTTTTGATTATTATCTTTAAACATTATCCTCTCGTATACAACACTTATTCACCATGTTTAAGGTTACATAAATAATTAAAAAAATTTATTTGATATTTATAAAATATTCATAAATATATGCACATAAAATGATGAATAAATTATTTTTTTAAATAAATAATAAATATCATTTTACATCTTATGCTTTTAGAACACTATTCTCAACAATATCAAGATCCAATTCAATGTTCCTTGCTCTGTTGGATCCTTATCCATATTTCATTGGCCAGAAAGGTCTAGCCGTACAAAAAAATCTGTTGGATCCTCATCCATATTTCATTCATTGGCCATTGTAATCTGGGGCCACATTACCGTTATAGCACAATAATTGACAGGCATGTCTGTTAAAGGACTGACAATTGATTCCTATTCTTTAGCCAGCAAAACAACAAAATGATAATTGAGTGTGGATTTTTCTTGAATCAAAAACAATAATTGAGTTCAAATCAAACAATCATAAACACATGTAACGGGCATGTAGTAAGAATATCCAATCCCAAAAAGCTCCTTTATTTTTTCATTTAGTTTTTTAGACGTGATTCTTGGGTTCTAGAACCAATCAATATCAGTACTTAATATTATATTGGTGATTTCTTAATTAAATTATAGGGAGAAGCAAGCAAGCAAATAACATTTTTGTAGAGGGCAAAAAAAAAAAAAAAAAATTATCATAGGAAGTTTGAGGAATTGTAACTAAAAATAAGGGTAAGATGAAAAAAGTAAATTCAAATTTTCAAGAATTTCTATTTACTAACTAGCTAAAATAATTATGCTATTACAACTTATTGTTTAAAAAATCATCTATATACTACAATTTTTGTTAAAAAAATATTTTTGACCTTGTATTTAGTCTTCCAACAAATAAAAAAAAGGCTAATCTCTTTTTTTTTTTTTTCTTTGTTGTTCTCAAATTATAGGTCAAACATTATTTTATATCCAACTTTTAAATTGTCTTAGAGAGAGTTGTTAATTTATCAAATTGTCTCAAAAATTAGTTATGTTGAAAAATCATCTATATACTTGAATTTTTGTTCAAAAAATTGTTTTGACCTTGTATTTAGTCTTCCATCAAATTAAAACAAGGCTAATCTCTTCTTTTTTTCTTCGTTGTTCTCAAATTATAGGTGAAATCTTATTTTATATCCAACTTTTAAATTGTCTTAGAGTGAGTTGTTGATTTATCAAATTGTCTCAAAAATTAGTCATGTTGTCCACCTGACTCATTAAACTTTGAAAAAAAAAAAAAAAACCACATAAGGACCATGCGTAGCTTCAAATTTAATTTTGTAATTTTATATTTTAGGATACAAGAGTAAAAAACTAACCAATGCATTTTTTAAGTGTTATCTTTAATGATCAAATAGATCGAATCAAAATTTGACACAATTAAGTACATTAATTGATTTAAATTTTTAATTTAAGTTGAAATGTAATTTTATGTTAATTTTTTACTGTTATAAAAAAATTAAACGTGATTCTTTTTAAAACTTTTTACTGTAATAAAATTTGAATTTTAAATCATTTTCAGACGTTTTAAAAGTCTAAGGATAGAATTGAAATTTGAATTATAATATAATGACTGACCAATTACTGCCAGTATTTATGGTAACCTCCAAACGCCTCTAGAGGCTGCGTCCTCTATTTCCTGCGCATAAAGGCTGCTTCCTTCTTCATTAATCACTGCTCTTCTATTTCCTCTGTTTATTTCCGCATTACGTTTTCCTCAATATTATAAAATGGCATTTCTCTCATCCACTCCGAGTAAGCTCCCTTCTTAAGCTCTCTAGTCCACATCTTTCCATGGTACTTAATTCAAACAAATATTAGCTTAAACTTTGTTTACTAACTTGTTATGTAATTTATGTGGTTTATGAAGTTCGATCTGTCCTTGGTGGCTGCTTTCATGTGCAACTTAGCATCCGAAATTTCATCGTTCAAAATTTGTTTTAAAATAAATTGGTGTGAATTTTTTATTAGTGGCATTATTCTTGAACTCTTTTAGGCTTTTGATCAATTTGAGTTTTTAATTTGAGTTTTTCTACGGTTAAAAGCTCTCACAATAAGTCACATCTAACTTTTTTTTGCTACAGTTAAAAGTTCTTACATGAAGTTGCATCTCAGCTTGAATTGAAAACTCGAATCAACGAACTAAACGAGATCTTATAGTTGTTTTTGTTACTTCGTGTATTCAAGATTTATTTACTGTTTTCCATAACTGTTTTCCATAACTGTTTTCCATTATGTAAAGGCTTGACGACGGAAGTTGTGGCACGTCCGATGAATGGCGGAAACGGACTTCATAGCTATAGCAAAAACTCAACTTTTCAGGTGCATATTATCACAAAATTACCTGTACCCTTATAACCTTATTCCATAATTAGTTAAAGTCCTAAAAAATAACCATTACCCTGTTTTGCAGAGAAAAGCTATAGAAGCTGCCAAAGAATTGATCAACAAGGCAATAGCTGAGAAACTTGATATCAAGATTTTCTCTTCTTCAAACACCTTTAAAATTGCTGATTTGGGCTGCTCTGTTGGACCTAATACACTTCTAGCGGTGCAAAACATAATCGATGCCGTGGAATGCAAGTTTCAAAGCCAGGGAAAGAGTACTCAACACCCCGAGTTCCAAGTCTTCTTCAATGATCAGGCATCAAATGATTTCAACCAGCTTTTCACATCTATTCCTCCGAATATTCCTTACTTTGCCGCCGGTGTGCCGGGTTCTTTTCATCGCCGCTTGTTTCCAAATAACTCTCTTCACTTTGTTCATTCCTCATGTGCTGCCCAGTGGCTCTCTAGAGTCCCAGAAGATGTGCTTGACAAGAGCTCTCCTGCTTGGAACAAAGGGAGAATTCACTACTCAAATTCTACGCCTCAAGTTATAAAGGCTTTTGAAGATCAGTTTGCCAAAGACATGGACAACTTTATGAAACTTAGAGCACAAGAAATTGTCGTAGGAGGATTGATGGCTCTTATTCTTCTGGGTCGCCTAAACGAAACTCCGCATACTGAAGCCTACATCAACAAAGCATTCGAACAAGTTGAATCTTCACTTATAGACATGGCTAAGAAGGTAAGGAAAGATAGCTTGAACATTTTCTTAATTTAAAATTTTCATTTAAATTTTCACTTTGCAATGGGGATGAAATTATCTATACTATATTTTGCAAATCTTTCATCAATTTTAGCATCAATAACAAAAACTGTCTGAAAAAACAAAAAATTAGGAAGTAGTAGGTAAAAATTAAACAATCAGGGATCAAATACCACTGTTAGTTTACCAATAAATCTTAAAAGTTTAAGCTTTTAGGAGGTAGACTAACAATAGTTTTTATACTTTAGCACTCACCCTCACGTGTGAGTTAGACAATGAGCAATCGTGTGAATAAATTAATTAAAAATATCAACACGTGAATATTTAAGCTTGAAATATATTAAAGACCCAACACATGATGACAATTTAAATATGAATAAAGAGTGCAATTACGAGAGTTTTACCTCAGGACCTCCCGCTCTGATACTATGTTAACTAATCCATCTCAAAAACTTAAGATCTTAGAAGGTGGGGCAACAATAGTTTTTATATTTTAACAATCGCAATACTCATAGTTTAGAGACTAACAATGCTAATAACCTTTTCTTGGCAAAGCATGCATAGATGCGAAAGATTCATCACCTATGTTTCTAATAGAACTATTCTTCAGTTTTGAAAATAAAGATTAATAATGCAACATATGGGATACATGCTTCCTATGCTTCCAAAGCTGCTACAAATAGTACTTTTTGATTTTTACTCATTTCTCCGTTATTTCTTGAGACAGGGTATTATCCGAGAGGAAAAAATAGATTCCTATAACATGCCAATGTATTTTGCATCTCTCCAAGAAGTGGAATCATCTGTGAAACGAAATGGCTGTTTTAGCATAGAAATAATGGAAAACATACCTCATGAAAAGCCACAACCTAAAGTTATGTCATCCACTCTCAGAGCTGTCTTCGAGGGGACCATAAAAGAGCATTTTGGAGATGAGATTTTGGATGAGCTGTTTGATACATTAGTATGCAATAAACTTGAAGAATCATCCTTAATCATGGAATCATGCAAATCAGTTGGCCTCTTTGTTGTACTAAAACGCAAACGACACGAATAGAGAAGTGTCAATATGCTGTATCATCAATTGGTCCAGTCTGCAAATTTTAAACAATAGAGGTGACAAAAAAAAAAAAAAAAAAAAAAAAAAAAAAAACACTTATCAAAATAATATTAAAAAAAAGGAAGTAGATTAAGTTTAATTGTCTAAAGTTTTTATTAGAGATTTCAATATGTTTACAGAACTCTTTCAGTGTCTTCCTTTACTCATAGTTAGGATGTTTGCATTTAACTTCGGGCAAAATATTGTCACTGCAATTCAGATGTAAGATTTTATCGTTGATATCGAATTTTCTATGTTTTCTCTGTAATGTTCTTCTTTTCCTCTCTCCATTCTAAACTAATTTGTCTATCTTTTTCTCTAATTGTTCTTCAATTTCTCTCTCTTTCTCTACTGTTCTACGTCAATGTGATATGAAGACTACAGTATTTTGTTCTGTTTTTGCCGATTGCCCCTAAGATAGCTTGTCAAGTGCAAAGTTGAATTTGACATTTTATTGACGTGACAATTCGTCCCTCCATTATACGTACTGAGACTGATACTAAAAATTAATCCCCAGCTTTTCCAAAAGATTGTACCTTCTCAATATTGGCATCCACTGCAGGGAATATTTTGAAAATTTTTACAATTTCGTACGATGAACAATAAAAATACAAAAGTTTTACTCATAAAAATAATTATGTCATCATGCAAAATATTTGCAGCGGAAGTTTCCTATAATAAAAGACTGTCTCATAATATATATATTTTACATTCAGAAATCGTACCTTTTGATGTTCGGAGATGACGCTCCCACAAGATCAGTTGACGTTCCCATCCACACAGAACTTTCAGACTATTCTCAAGTTTGACTGCACTAGGCGAGTGGACACCTGTACACTACAAGAACAGTCAATTAGTTATATGAACAAAGAGAAACAAACTATCAAAGAAAATAATATTTAGAGTTTAACTTGAGTATAATTTTTGAGTTAAATTTAAATTATAACTTAAGTTTATGTTTAGTTGTGTATATTTGAGTTATGGTTTAAGATAAGAATCTTTTTGAATTTGTATTTGAGTGAGTCAAAAATTGAATTTATATTTAGATAGTATTTTAATAAAAACTCAGGTCTCGTTCACTTTGCGGATTCGAGTTTTCAATTCGAGCTGAGATGTGACATTTTCTGAGAGCTTTTCACTGTCGCGGAAAAAGTTAGATGTGATATTTTCTGAGAGCTTTATACTGTAGAAACCTAAAACTGAAAACTCGAATCGGTGAAATGAACGAAGCTTCAATGCTGATGCAAAATTTTAATAGGGTATATGGATAGGGTTTATTCGTCTTTTTGTTTTCAACGCTTAGAAAAAAATAATCTCAATCAAAATTAAAACGAAAAAAGTTATTGCATTTTTAAGAATAGAAAAAATATTGTTTATTAATTTGAGTTTGAGTTTTTGAACTCGAGTTCTAGTCCCAAACTCGAGTTCAAACTTAGAAGAACATGAAATCGAAAAATGTTGTAACTCGAGTTGCATTTTTTTGAGTTTTTCACTCAGCCGAATAGCCCCTTAATCTCTTGAATGATGTAGGATTCTTCTTAATCTACTAATTACAATGATGCTCTAAAAGATGAGGATGCTCAAGAATGGTAAATGGCAATGAATCTTGAAATGGAATCTATGTATTCTAATAAAGTCTAGGAGCTTGTAGATGTACCAAATGGAGTAAAACTTATTGGGTGTAAGTGGATCTACAAGAGATAGAGAGGAGTATATGAAAGCCTTTAAAGTTAGATTGGTAGCAAAAAGATATACTCAGAAAGACAGAATCAACTATGAGGAAACTTTTTCACTAATGGCTATGCTTATATCCATCAGAGATTATGCTTTCTATTGCTATAGTGCTAGATTTTGAAATCAAACAAATAGATGTCAAAACTGATTTCCTTAATGGAAATCTAGAAGAAGACATCAACATGCAACAATCAGAAGTGTCCGTAATTGAAGGCCAAGTACACATGGTGCCATCTTTTTTTTTTTAACCAACAGAACAGGAGAAGAGAACGACCCCTGACTGGGCCGAATGATGCCTTGTTCTAACATGAGAGATATATTTCACCAACGTTGTGCATGTCATATAATTAATTTAATAGTAAAATTCAGTTTAAAATCAATGTCAGATCATATTAAAAGAATTAGAGATAACATTGCTTAGATTTAATATAGTAATCAAAGAATACAAGATTAGTTTAGATTTCTACAAGCATGTAATCAAAATCCTAGAGCATTAGCCTTAGATATGCCCATAAGATGGAACTCTACTTATATAATGCTTGAACAATGCATCCCCTATAAAGATGCTATAAGAAATTATGTTAGTGCAAAATTAGGAGCATGATTTATAGATGAAACTGATTGGCAAATTGCCGAACTATTGTTTAACTTTTTAGGTAGATTTCACGAAGTTACTTTAAAGCTTAGTGGAACTTATTACCCAACGTCACCAATAGTGTTAGGAGAACTTTTAAGAATATCTATTTTATTTAGTGAATTTAGGACACATGAGGTTTTAAGAGTTCCTATATCTTCAATGGAGAAGAAGTTTAAAAAATATTGGTCTAAATTACCAATGTTGTATGGTTTCAGTGTTATTTTTGACCCTAGATTAAAATTATTAGGTTTAGAGAGTGGATTAGAAAACTTAGGTGACTTTTTAGCTATCGACACTACTGACTAATTTCCTATTATAAGGGAAAAAATATTTTCTCTCTATAGCTCGTATGTTAAGAAACACACCTCGTGTAGAAGAACCGCAACAACGAGATGACAATCCGCATCAATCTTGAATGTTTTCGGGTTGTCTAAGAAGAAGAAGAAGACGACGGCGACGACTCAAGGTCAAGAAGAATCTGGGAGTGGATCTTCATCAAGAGGTGACGACAACAGCGGCGGCTTCAATGGGTTAATGGTGTACCTGAGTGATGGCTTAGTTGTAGATAATAGTGAAATGTTTGATTTGGTTCAGTGGTGGAGGACACGAGCAATAACTTGGCCGATCCTAACACGGTTGGCAATGGATATTTTTTCGATCCCAGTCTCCACTGTTGCAACAGAACAAGCAATCAGTACAACCGGCCGAATACTTGAAGAACGGAGAAACGCATTGCAATAGGATATTGTTAAAGCTTTGGTGTGCATCAAGGATTGGAATCATTTCGACCAATGCTTACACGATACAAACTCACCGGCAACCCAAGAATGGATCGACGAATTTAATAGATTAACTTTTAGTTTTCAAGACAATCCTTCTGCTTTAAATTAAATTTTATTATTGTAATTTGTAAATATTTATTTACTTTGTATAGTGTTATTGTAATCTTGTATAGACTTTGTAAGTTCGTCAAATTTGTAATTCGTCCTACAATTATTGCACTTTTTTTACCTTACCAAGTTTTATTCCAATTGGGTTTTTCTTTGCAAGGTTTTTAACGAGACAATCATGAATTACAAATTTAAAAATCAATAAAGAAATAATTTTTTTTTACATAGTTCGTGTGTTCAAATTTCAAATTGTAAAAAATATCTATATATATCTATAATAATATATAAATATATAATATAAAAAATATTTAAAAATTTAGGCATTTTCAGTCGGGCATCGGGTTGCCCGATCGGGCACAGGAAGCCAAATGCTACGTGAAGCCCGTCCAAGGAGATTTTTCAGGTCGTGTCAAGCAGCCTGAAAATTTGAGCTATTCGGGCTCGGTCATTGGGTAAAAATTCAGACTTTTCGGTGGTTGTAGCCAACCCGTCTAAAATTTCAGCACTATTTGCCAATAATTGATGGAGGGGCGCCAACTCAATTTGAACGTCTCGTTTAACTGTAAATGATGCTTATCAATTGATTCATTAGAAAAATATATATTTAAAAAAATAAATTCAAGTGCAAATTTTTACAGGGTCCAAGGAGAAGACAGAAGACTCACGTACCCTTTTGGTTAAGTTCCAATTACGTATTGACGCGAAAAATCTCTCTAGAAGGTATTTAAACTATTTTAATAATTAAAATAGTTGTATGATTTAATTGATTTGAGGTAAATTAGGATGTGAAAATTATGAGGGAGATCCAATTCTATGTTCCGTGCTCCGTTGGCTCCTCACCCAAATTAGTAATCTGTTGCCACAGTACTGTCATAGCACAATAATTGACAGGCATGTCAGTCAAGGAACTGATAATTGATTCCTATTCTTTAGCCAGCAAAACAAGAAAATAATAATTGAGTGTGGATTTTTCTTGAATCAAAAACAATAATTGAGTTCAAATCAAACAATCATAAACACGTGTAACGGGCATGTAGTAAGAATATCCAATCCCAAAAAGCTCCTTTATTTTTTCATTTAGTTTTTTAGACGTGATTCTTGGGTTCTAGAACCAATCCAAATGAGTACTTAATATTATATTGGTGATTTGTTAATTAAATTATAGGGAGAAGCAAGCAAATAACTTTTTTAATAGAAAGTTTGAGGAATTTTAACTAAAAACAAGGGTAAAATGGAAAAAGTAAATTCAAATTTATAAGAGTTTCTATTTACTAACTAGCTAAAATAATTATGCTATTTACTACTTATCGTTTAAAAAATCATATATACCTCCTAATGCCTTTAGAGGCTGCGTCCTCTATTTCGTGCGCATAAAAAGGCTGCTTCCTTCTTCATTAATCACTGCTCTTCCATTTCCTCTGTTATATTTCCGCATTACGTTTTCCTCAATATTATAAAATGGCATTTCTCTCATCCACTCCAAGTAAGCTCCCTTCTTAAGCTCTCTAGTCCACATCTTGCATATCAAACCGTGACACAGACAATACTTAATTCAAACAAATATTAGCTTAAACTTTGTTTACTTACTTTTTATGTAATTTATGTGGTTTATGAAGTTCGATCTGTCCTTGGTGGCTGCTTTCATGTGCAACTTAGCATCCGCAATTTCATCGTTCAAAATTTGTTTTAAAATAAATTGGTGTGAATTTTTCATTAGTGGCATTATTCTTGAACTCTTTTAGGCTTTTCATTAATTTGAGTTTTTAATTTTAATTTTTCTACGGTTAAAAGCCCTCACAATAAGTCACATCTAACTTTTTTTTACTATAGTTAAAAGTTCTTACATAAAGTAACATCTCAGTGCGAATTGAAAACTTGAATCAACGAACTAAACGAGCTCTTATAGTTGTTTTTGTTATTTCATGTATTCAAGATTTATTTACTATTTTCGAATATGTAAAGGCCTGACGACGGAAGTTGTGGTATGTCCGATGAATGGTGGAAACGGACTTCATAGTTATAGCAAAAACTCAACTTTTCAGGTGCATATTATCACAAAATTCCCTGTACCCTTATAACCTTATTCCATAATTAGTTAAAGACCTAAAAAATAACCATTACCCTGTTTTGTAGAGAAAAGCTATAGAAGCTACCAAAGAACTGATCAACAAGGCAATAGCTGAGAAACTTGATATCAAGATTTTCTCTTCTTCAAACACCTTTAAAATTGCTGATTTGGGCTGCTCTGTTGGACCTAATACACTTCTAGCAGTGAAAAATGTAATCGATGCCGTGGAACGCAAGTTTCAAAGCCGGGGAAAGAGTAGTCAACACCCCGAGTTCCAAGTCTTCTTCAATGATCAGGCATCGAATGATTTCAACCAGCTTTTCACATCTATTCCTCCGAATATTCCTTACTTTGCAGCCGGCGTGCCGGGTTCTTTTCATCACCGCTTGTTTCCAAATAACTCTCTTCACTTTGTTCATTCCTCAACTGCTGCCCACTGGCTTTCTAGAGTCCCAGAAGATGTGCTTGACAAGAGCTCTCCTGCCTGGAACAAAGGGAGGGTTCACTACTCAAATTCTACGCCTCAAGTTATAAATGCTTTTGAAGATCAGTTTGCCAAAGACATGGACAACTTTATGAAATTTAGAGCACAAGAAATTATCGTAGGAGGATTGATGGCTCTTATTCTTCCGGGTCGCCTTAACGAAACTCCTCATACTGAAGCCTACCTCAACAAAGTACTCGAACAAGTTGAATCTTCACTTATAGACATGGCTAAGAAGGTAAGGATAGAAAGCTTGTACATTTTGTTAATTTAAAATTTTCATTTAAATTTTCACTTAGTATGCAATGGGGATGAAATTATCTATACTATATTTTGAAAATCTTTCATCAATGTTAGGGTCAGTAACAAAAACTGCAGAAAAAACAAAAATTCAGCAAGTAGTATGTAAAAATTAAACAATCAGGGATCAAATATCACTGTTAGTTTACCAATCTATCCAGAAGGCTTAAACTTTTAAGAGGTAGGCGAACAATAGTTTTTATACTTTAACACTCTCTCTCACGTGTGGGCTCGACAACGGACAATCATGTGGGTATATTAATTGGAAAGCCCAACACGTGAATATTTAAGCCCGAGATATATTAAAGATCCAACACATGATGACAATTTAAATGAGAATAAAAAATTTAATCACGGGGATTTAAATTCAAGACCTCCCGCTCTGATACCATGTAACCAATCCGTCCTAAAAATTTAACATTTTAGGAGATGGGCTAATAAAATTTTTTATACTTTAACAATCACAATACTCGTAGATTAGAGACTAACGGTGCTAATAACGTTTTTTTGGCAAAGCATGCATAGATGCGAAAGATTCATCACCTATGTTACTATTCTTCAGATTTTAAAATAAAGATTAATAATGCAACATATGGAATACATGCTTCCTATGCTTCCTATGCTACAAATCTGCTATTTGATTTTTACTCATTTCTCTGTTATTTCTTGAGACAGGGTATTATCAGAGAGGAAAATATAGATTCCTATAACATACCAATATATTTTGCATCTCTCCAAGAAGTGGAATCATCTGTGAAACGAAATGGCTGTTTTAGCATAGAAATAATGGAAAACATACCTCATGAAAAGCCACAACCCAAAGTTATGTCATCTACTCTCAGAGCTGGCTTGGAGGGGACCATAAAAGAGCATTTTGGAGATGAGATTTTGGATGAGCTGTTTGATACATTAGTATGCAATAAACTTGAAGAATCATCCTTAATCATGGAATTCTGCAAATCAGTTGATCTCTTTGTTGTACTAAAACGCAAACGAAACGAATAGAGAAGTGTCAATATGCTGTATCCTCAATTGGTCCAGTCTGCAAATTTTAAACAATAGAGGAGACAAAAAAAAAACACTTATCAAAATAATATTAAAAAAAAGGAAGTAGATTAAGTTTAATTGCCTAAAGTTTTTATTAGAGATTTCAATATGTTTACAGAACTCTTTCAGTGTCTTCCTTTACTCATAGTTAGGATGTTTGCATTTAACTTCTTTATCTTTTAATTTTACTTCCATATAAATCGGGCAAAATATTGTCACTGCAATTCAGATGTAAGACTTTGTCATTGATATCGAATATTCTATGATTTCTCTCTAATGTTCTTCTTTTCCTCTCTCCATTCTAAACTAATTTGTCTATCTTTTTCTCTAATTGTTCTTCAATTTCTGTTTAGGAATAAATGTAACAATTTTCTTCGAGACATTTTGACTATTAATAAAGATTTGTTTATTTCATATATCTATGTAATGTCCTCTTTATGTTCATAATAGCTGAATGTATGATAAGCAATCTGAAAGTCTGAGACTGTCATTCTAAATCTTTAGATCATGCATGTAATGTGAAGAACATGCGGAATATTTTGTTCCGTTTTTGCCAATTGCCCCTAAGATAGCTTGTCAAGTGCATTAGTTGAATTTGATATTTTATAGGTGACAATTCGTCCCTCCATTATACGTTGGGCCGAGACCCGATACTAAAAATTAATCCCCAGCTTTTCCAAAAGATTGTACCTTCTCAATATTGGCAGCCACTGTAGGGAATATTTTGAAAATTTTTCAATTTAAATTTATGAACAATAAATATACAAAATTTTTACTCAAAAAATAATTATTTCATCATACAAAATATTTGCAGCGGAAGTTTCCTATAATAATAGACCGTCTCATAATATATATAAAATAATTTTACATCCAGAAATCGTACCTTTTCATGTTCGAAGATGACGCTCCCACAAGATCAGTTGACGTTCCCATCCGATATGATATTTTATGAGAGCTTTTTACTGTAGAAACCTAAAACTGAAAACTCGAATCGGTGAAATGAACAAAGCTTCAATGCTGATGGAAAATTTTAATAGGGTACATGGGTGAGGTTTTATTCGTCTTTTCGTTTTCAACGCTTAGAAAAAAAAATCTCAATCAGAATTAAAACGAAAATGTTATAGCATTTTTAAGAATAGAAAAAATATTGTTCATTAATTTGAGTTCGAGTTTCTAAACTCGAATTTAAGGGAAAACTTGAACTCAAGTTATAGTCCCAAACTCGAGTTCAAACTTAAAAGAATATGAAATCAAATAAAGTTGTAACTCGAGTTACCTTTTTTTTTTTAGTTTTTCACTCAGCCGAACAGCCCCTTAATCTATTGAAATGTAGGAGCCTTCTTAATCTACTACTTACAATGATGCTCTAAAAGATGAGGATGCTCAAGAATGGTAAAAGGCAATGAATCTTGAAATGGAATCTATGTATTCTAATAAAGTCTAGGAGCTTGTAGATGCACCAAATGGAGTAAAACTTATTGGGTGTAAGTGGATCTACCAGAGATAGAGAGGAGTATATGAAAACCTTTAAAGCTAGACTGGTAGCAAAAAGATATACTCAGAAAGAGAGAATCAACTATGAGGAAACTTTTTCACTAATGGCTATGCTTATATCCATCAGAGATTATGCTTTCTCTTGCTACAGTGCTAGATTATGAAATCAGATAAATAGATGTCAAAACTGATTTCCCTAATGGAAATCTAGAAGAAGACATCAACATGCAACAATCAGAAGTGTTCGTAGTTGAAGGCCAAGTACACATGGTGCCATCTTTTTTTTTTTTTTAACCAACAGAACGGGAGAAGAGAACGACCCTTGACTAGGCTGAATGATGCCTTGTTCTTACATGTCACGAACTAGTTTTTCAATCTCATTTTTCTGGAAATGAGGATAGTGATAGGGCCTCACATTAACAGGGTTAGTATGGGGAAGGAGGTGGATCTTATGATTTATAAGTCGATGAGGCGGCAGACTGCTTGGAGGATGGAATAGGCCATAATACTGGTGTAATAATGTGGCAATAGGCTCAGGCAGGGAGCTCAGAAACTCCACCTAAGGGGACTCACGCCCTGAAACTGTTGGCGGTGTGTCAGAATCATCCAACGGTTGCAGCGCAAATAGACTATGGATCTTTTCCCTTTGCATTAAGGCTTGAAACTGATGAAGGGTGATGAGATTGGAAGTGGCGGCCAAATCACCCCGAAGAATCTCCTGGCGATCCTCCCAACAAAACTCCATAGAAAGAGCGGAATAATCGTGAGACACCCGACCAAGTTGCTGGAGCCACTGGATTCCCAAAACAACATCCAGACCTTCGATAGGCAAAACAAAGAGATCCAACAGGAAGACCATCCCTTGCATCGACAAGGCTACCTGTAGGCAAGAATAATGGCAAACCAAAAAATCACCATTGCCAATGTAAACGCAGAAAGGTTAAGTGGGCTGAATTACAAGATCAACACGTTCAGCGACCACCAGCTTGATAAAGTTATGAGTGCTGCCGCTATCAATGAGAACTTGAAAATGGTGAGAGCCAATCTTGCCAAGCAGCTGAAAAGAACGGGGGTTCCCTGGCCCCACTAAAGCATTTAAGCTCGATATGTCCCCTGTAACTGCCTCATCAAGAGGCTCCGAGAGCGGTGAACCCGCCGTGAGTTCATCATCCACCTCATCATACCTGCCCATTAGGAGGAGAAATTTTCTGCGGCAATGGTGCTTAGCGCCGTATTTCTAATCACAATTCTAACAGAGTCTTTTTTCCTGTTTTTCCTGAAGTTCGGCCCGGGTGAGGCGACGAATCGGTAATGTGGGTGTGGGGAGCCGAGGGAGTGGGTGGTTCGGTTTAGTGGGCGTTGAGGCCAGAATGGTGTACGAGCCTGGGGAAGCAACATGTGGAGTGTTGTGGGGGACTGAAAGAGGGGTCACGGCTGGCTTGGAGTGGGGTTAGGGAATAGGGTTGGTAAAGGGGGAAGGATTCCATTTGGGCCAAGAGCGGTTACTCTAGCGGGCTTCATCAGAATGAGCCTCATAAGCACGGGCCAAGGCAAACGTATCCATTAGAGTGGCAGGACGGGTAAACAACAATTCCCGACGAAACTCCAGTTTTAGACCGGTGATAAAGAAACTAATCAATAAGGGTTCAGAAATACTAGTAACCTTATTCATCAAGTCTTCAAAAGCTGATTGAAAGGCAACAACTGTAGTGGTTTGAGTGAGTTTAGAAAGGTTACCTTGAGGATCATCGTATAAGGAAGCACCGAAGCTTACCAAGCAAAACCCAAAATTTGAGCCCAACAAAATCCCAATTCGGCCCAAAGCCCATCAACCCATCAACTCCCCTAGCCGAGCCAACAAGCCACGAAGCCGCGAGCCAACCATCGCCATGTGTCGAGAACTGCCGCACCTTAGGCGTGGGACCCAACTATCCCCTCACAGACGCGCGCTTGGAGCGCACGGCCCCTCCCCTGCACGAGTCTCCTCCACGCGTGCGTCATCCGGACTTCCCCTCTCTTCCGCGTGGGTCCCGCGTGCCAGCACCCCTCCACCCAGAGCTCGCCACATGTCCCAGCTGTTCCCCCGCGTAAGTGCGTTTTGCGCGCACTCCCCCTCTCCGCTCGAGTTTCTCTCCCGCACGCGTCCAGCTCTGTTCTGCGTGGTCCAGCTATGCGCCACTCTCTCCCGCGCGCGAATCGCCAGCCGACACGTGTCCCACTTTCAGAAACGTGATGATTTTTCTCCCTGGATTAAGCCTTGTGACTTCTTAATTAGGATCCAATTTTTAGCTTTTTAGCATTCTCAAAACTCTATAAATAGGGCCATTGTGAAGGTGATTAGATTTAGATTTTTTTAGAGCCTAAATTCTCACGTATTTTCTTGTTCTTATTCTCATATTTTCTTTTTAGAATTTTATGAGAATTATGTACAAGTTAGGCTAGAGTATTTAGGTGAGGCTAGAGATGATCCTATATGTGTAGTGAATTTATTTGGATTTTTGATTCTCCAATGGTTTGTAAGTTTTATACATTTGAGTAAATAATTTTCTTTTATCATATTTCTTCTTCTTATCAATATATTTTATTGTCAACTCTCATATAAATCTAGTCAAGCTCTTTTTATGTGATTGTTGCATTATATTATATATATTGATCGGTATTGTTTTATGAGTAGTCTTTTACTGCATTATTGCCAACGGTATATTGTCGCTCTTGGATTTCTCATAAGATAATTTTTCCTAATTCTAAACGTTAGAATTTTATTTACTCGAATACATTTTTAATTCATATGTTCTTCAAATATTTATTTTCCGATTGATTGTTTGGGATGTAAAACTTTCAATTGAGTCAATTTATGAATCAAAATCCAAATAGGTGAACAAAGCATATGGAGGATTCTCAAAGCCTTACCACTTTTATTTCTTGAATTTTCTCTATCTTAAATTGTTCAAAAAATATCAAAAACACTCATTCATTTTCTTTATTTGATTGCTTCCTTTCCTAACGCTTTTTATTTGCTAATCATTTCTTGTTCAAATTAACACTTCCTCGTGGGATTGACAGTTCAAATTGTACTACAATTGACCGCTTGTTTTTGTACATGTTTGGGCTTAATCAGTCCTCCCTTTGCTCTGTCGCTAGTGGTCGACGGCCACGTCAATGGTTCCGAGCTTCCACCGGGTTTGCGTTCCATGAAAATGGAGGTCCCTAAGTTTGATGGTTCCAATCCGCATGGGTGGGCTTTTCAGATCAAGGACTCTTTTGACTTTCACGGCACACCGGAACACCTCTGTCTTCGTATTGTGATGTTTCACATGAAGGGATCCACAGCCACGTGGTACCAGTGGATGAAGGCTAATAATCTGTTGACGACCTGGAAGGAATTCGGGCTTAACCTCAAGTAAACAAAAACCTGAAAAATAAACTAAATCTAATTAATATTAAATCCTCTAAATTTAGGAATATTTGAAATTAAAATCACAAATTTGATAAAATAATTTGACAATTATGAACATTAAAAGTGTAAATTCGTGCACTTATTAAGGACCCAAGACACCTCCAGGGCGTGTTCGGAGAACCATGAATTTGCGAGTGCAAATCCTCCGACGGAATCGACCGTGGACATGTATTACTTCAAAGTCTAATGCAGGGGCCGCTTTGCCCTTCGAACTGGTCTCAGAACACCTTAACCGCCATGAGAATCTCTCGAACTGCATGACAGAAGCAATGAAAGCACCAATGATACAATTAACTCGGGACGCTTCACGAATTAGTAGAATTCCACACTCTTCAAGCGAAAAGTGCCAAATAGAAATGCTAGAATCAGAAAGAAGAGAAAAGGAAGGGAAAGGGGAAAGAAGGAAAAGGAGAATAAACCAGATAATTCATTGCTTAGCAGCCGAAAGGTTCCAATCTCTTATACCTCCTGCCTCGATTAACATAGCTAGAAAAGAGGTGTAACGGTTTAACAAGAAATTACAGAAAGAAAATGGCAATGGAAAAGATCAAAACAGAAGAGGTGGAATCTGTCCACAATCCTGAGGTCTTCCTCCTCACGAGCTTCTGCTAAACTATTCCAACAACGCTTTTGCCTTCAAATGACGTAGTCCTCCAACCATGCTGGGGGCTTCCTGTTCCGTGTTGCACCTTTGGTAAGCTGGGCTTTGGTATATTCACGTTGGGCGTCCTCTTCTCTGCAAGAGACTTAGACTCTTCCTCGAGCTGCTGCTCTTGTGTCTCTTCGGTTTTCCCTAGTTAGACGTGCAGGGATGTATCAAGGTCCAATTCGATGTTCCTTGCTCTGTTGGATCCTCATCCATATTGTACCAAAAAATCTGTTGTAATTTGGGGCCACATTACTGTTATTGCACAATAATTGACAGGCATGTCAGTCAAAGAACTGCAATTAACTCCTATTCTTTAGCCAACAAAACAAGAAAATGATAATTGAGTGTGGATTTTTTCTTGAATCAAAAACAATAATTGAGTTCAAATCAAACAATCATAAACACATGTAACGGGTCTGTAGTAAGAATATCCAATCCAAAAAATCTCCTTCACTTTTTCATTTAGTTTTTTAGACGTGATTCTTGGGTTCTAGAACCAATCAAAATGAGTACCTAATATTATATTGGTGATTTCTTAATTAAATTATAGGGAGAAGCAAGCAAATAACATTTTTGTAGAGGGTAAAAAAAAAATTATAATAGAAAGTTTGAGGAATTGTAACTAAAAATAAGGGTAAAATGAAAAAAATAAATTCAAATTTTTAAGAATTTCTATTCACTAACTAGCTGACATAATTATGCTATTACTAATAGTTTAAAAAATATTGTTAGCGTTTATGCCCTTAAGAATAAATGTAACAATTTTCTTTGAGACATTTTGACTATTAATAAAGATTTGTTTATTTCATATATCTATGTATTGTCCTATTTATGTTTATAATAGTTGAATGTATGATAAGCAAACAAAAAGTCTGACACTGTCATTCTAAATCTTTAGATTATGCATGTAATGTGAAGAACATGTGGAAGACAAGAATCTAAAGATGATAGTCTAAATCTTATGATCCACAATCGAGGGAATAAATTTGGGCGCTTTATTCATGTTAAGATTGTTATGTTGTATTCTTCCTAACGGAGATGGCTTGTCTTGGTCGTCGGAGGTGGGACTCCATGGGTAGAGACATTGATATAGTTTCTAATGGTGAAATCTATATTGGATCGGACCAAAGATGAATTGTTTTAATTAATAATTCTGTTTAAATAAAATAATTCACTTTTGACGAATTATATGTTGTCATCTTAATCCTGAGATGGATTGTGAACCCAGATACTTGACTTGTATCCTTTGATGTACTAAAGGGAGACATCCCGACATTATGTAAAGGTACACTTGCGGTGCATTGGGGTATGACTCGTGTATCGTAGATTCGTTATTCATAGATAGTGGAATCCATAGCTCCTATAAAGAGTCAATGATATCCTCTTATGCATTATCGATGGATTGGAAAATATGAGCGCCGGCCATTAGACTACTCGTGTTATCTAATGGTTTCTTGTTTGTAATAGTATGAATAATATTTTTCTAATGGTATGATAATGGAACATAAGATAAATGTAATCGAGAAGGTAAAATGGAACTTGACCTCAAGTCGATTATGGATATCCTATGGGGATGATATACTAATATATTGAGTCATAGACTAGAGCTAATCAGAGCTTTGTAAATATGCTATATAAATCGAGAGTGCAGCTCTAGGCTTTTAGTGGAATAGCGCTAGAGTTTTATAATCATGAGATGGACTTGTTGGTTTACAAGTAGCGTTGTGATTATAGGAGCTTGATTTATATATGTCCATCGGGTCCCTTTGCTAGCTCACATAATTTCCTATAACGATACGGTGTATTTCCTACATATTGGTAACTTGTGTTATTTCCGTAAAAGATGTGCAAAGTTAATTCATGAGTGATTTATCAGGTGAATTAATTGATAAATTTATTCTAGATAAATTGATTGAATTATTGTTTTAAGAGTTGTTTAATATGGGAAGATTATTATATGACTATTTTGATCAGGCAATTTCTCTATTGGGTTGTTTGAATCAAAACTGAGGCTCTATACAAGTTTCCCGTATTGAAAAACTAAGAAAACATTTTTCATTAGTGCAGACCGGTCGACCGGTTAGTGAAAACAGGTCGACCGGTTGAGTATAACTACTCTGTCACCGGTCAACCGGTTACAACGTAAAATGCATGTTGACGTGGCAAAATCGACTCTGGGTGCGATTAAATCTTTGGGAAACCTAATTGTTACGGAAGTATGACTTCCTGAACACTATAAATAGCCTATTAAGTTACTTTGTTCATTAGATCACTTGAGAGACTTTTTGGAGGCTATTGTTAAGAGATTCCAAGAGGAAAAATTGTTTAATTCTCAAGAACAATTTTTCTTTGGCTCTCTTGTGATTGGAAGGAGATCAAGAATACCAAGAGGAGATTAAACAAAGTGTGCCCACCCGCACACCAATCGTGGAAACGAGAATAGCAAAGAAGACCAGTTGGTTGAGGCTCTTCCGGTTGCTTTCGCTTGGATCGCTTTGATCCGTCGAGACGTCTTTGTTTCCTAAAATCTCAAAAGGTATGATTTAGATCTTTAGTATTTATGTTATATAGCATCATGAACATGTTCTTGTTTGGCTTTGACATTGATTAAAATTTTTAAATTCTGCTGCGCACTTCGATGCCATTATTTTCCAAGAAATCTACCAAGCAAATTAAAAAGAACGGGGTTCCCCCGCCTGCTAAAGCATTTAAGCTAGACATGTCCCCTCAGAACTGCCTCATCAAGAGGCTCCGAGAGCAGCGAACCCACCGTGAGTTCATCCTCCGCCTCATCATTTGTGCCTATAAGGAGGAGAAATTTACTGCAGCAACGGTGGTTAGCGACGTATTTCTAATCACAATTGTAACAATGTCCTTTTTTCTTGTTTTTCCTGAAGTTCGGCCCGGGTGAGACGACGAATCAGTAATGTGGGCGTGGGGAGAAAAAGGGGTGGGTGGTCTAGTTTAGTGGGCGCTGAGGCCGAAATGGTGTGGGAGCCTGGGGAAGCAACATGTGGAGTGTTGTGGGGACTGAAAGATAGGTCACGGCTGGCTTGGAGCGGGGTTGGGGAACAAGGTTGGTAACGGGGGAAGGATTCCATTTGGGCCAAGAGCGGTTACTCTAGCGGGCTTCCTCCGAACGAGCCTTGTAAGCACGGGCCAAGGCAAATGCCTCCATTAGAGTGGTGGGATAGGTAAACCACAATTCCTGACGAAACTCTAGTTTTAGACCGGTGATAAAGAAAGTAATCAATAAGGGTTCAGAAATACTAGTAACCTTACTCATCAGGTTTTCAAAAGCTGATTGAAAAGCAGCAACTGCAGTGGTCTAAGTGAGTTTAGATAGGTCACCTTGAGGATCATCGTATAAGGAAGCACCGAAGCGGTACTTGAGGTTGAGCCCGAATTCCTTCCAGGTGATCAACAGATTATTAGCCTTCATCCACTGATACCACATGGCCGAGGATCCTTTCATGTGAAATGTCACAATACGAAGACGGAGGAGTTCCGGTGTGCCGTGAAAATAAAAAAATTCCTCGATCCGACAAGCCCACCCATGCGGATCGGAACCATCAAACTTAGGGACCTTAATTTTCATGGAACGCAAACTCGGTGGAAGCTCAGAACCATTAACGTAGCCATCGACCATAAGTGGCAGAGCAGAGGGAGGACCCAAAACACCCCCGGACGTGCCCGAAGAACCATGAATTTACGAGTGAAAATCCTCCAAATGGGAATCAACCGTGGACATGTACTGCTTCAAAGTCTGATGCAGGGCCAGCGTTTGGCCTTCAAACTGGGTCTGTAACGCCTTAATCGCCATGAGAATCTCTGAATCTGCCATGACAGAAGCAATGAAAGCACCAATGATACAATTAACTCAGGATGTTCACACGAATTAGTAGAATTCCACATTTTTCGAGCGAGTGCCAACTCTAGAAATGCTTGAATCATAAAGAAGAGAAAAGGAAGGGAAAGGGGAAAGAAGGAAAAGGAGATTAAACCAGTTAATTCATTGCTTAGCAACCGAAAGGTTCCAATCTCTTATACGTCCTACCTCGATTAACATAGCTAGAAAGGTGGTGTAACGGTTTAACAAGAAATTACAAAAGAAAATGGCAATGGAAAAGATCAAAACAAAATAGGTGGGATCTGTCCATAATCCCGAGGTCTTCCTCCTCACGAGCTTCTGCTCAACTATTCCAACAATGCTTCTGCCTTCAAATGACGTAGTCTTCTAACCACGCTGGGGGCTTCCTGTTCCGTGTTGGGCCTTTGGTAAGCTGGGCTTTGGTATATTCACGTTGGGCATCCTCTTCTCTGTAGGAGACTTAGGCTATTCCTTAAGCTGCTGCTTTTGTGTCTCTTCAGTTTGTCCTAGTTAGACGTGTAGGGATGTATCTGTTGGTTGCCGAATTCAATTCGGCAGCAGAAGCGTGGCGGGAAAATAGTGGATTGTGTATAACAAAAATTTTCACAAAACTTTTGACATACTTTATAGATTATATTAATTTATGCACAAATAAATTAATCACATTAATTTATATTATTCAATGATCAACCGAAAAATACCTAGTAGCCGACTCGGATGATAACTTGAATTTCTTTGACCACGAACAGTCCTTGCTCCAAGCTTTGTGTTTAGAATACCAAAGTCTTCCGCGTCAATTCCTTGATTTCACGTAGACATGTGTGTGGGCACACGTGAGGCAAAACAGGTTGCTTAAACACTCGAATTTCCACAAACACCAACGCATGCACGATGTGAAATTTTTGGAGAAAAATATTTTGCTTTCTTTTTCCTCTATGAGAATTTCGGCCACCACTATTTTTTGGCTGAAAAATATGTTTCAAAATTATCTCTACAATTTTCTATCTTTCTCATATTTAAAGAGTAGAAGTCAAACTTCAAAATAAAATCAAATCCTTATCTCTAATTTTTAATTTGGAACAAAAAATCCCTTCCCCTTATCCACAAGGTGGCCGGCCACACTCTAGGGTTTTATCCCTGTGTGTGGCGTCTATATCAGATAGGGAATGAAGAGATTTTATCCTTTATCCAGTAGTCCAATTTTAATTCAGATTCAAATTTGAATTTTAAATTGAACAACTTATCAAATAAGTTTACATGGATAAATCTAGATATGTTTAAATTCAAATTTAAATAATCACATTATTTAAATAATAATTAATTCTCAATTAATTATTTTTTGAGTATTTACTTTTTAGAATTCCATAATTCTAAAATTTCCATTTTGCCCTTTGTGTCTGGTAGAATTACAAGGACGACGCGGGGACTAATGGACCTATAATCCCGAGCTCCAATAAAATTAATAATTAATTAAACACTTTAATTAATTAATTAATTCTATTAATTCCAATAGTTACTCCACTATAAACTTGGAATTGCACTCTCAAAATTATAGTCATTAATTACTTCTAAACTGCGAAGTGTCCATTTGATATAGTCATTACATATAAATCAATCCTCCATAAATAATTCATAATTAGAGTCAGGTAGAATCCATTAACCTCTCTAATTACATCTTTATCCTTGAGTACCATTGATTCTCTAATGGATAGTGATTCATAAAACACATTCATGAACCATAGCGCTCTTACTAATCCAAGTACCGAATCAACACTCAAGAGAATTATTTATCTGCTTCTTTCTCAAGAAGGAATGGATTCCATCTCGTATAATAACATTCCCAGCTACCTATTTCATTATGTCTCCAAAATACAAGGAATAGGATTCGTGGTCTCGAGAATCCGTGCACGAGTAAATCAAAAGAAATAAATCCATAAATAGGAGTTTGTTAAGAACTCGTGATTAAGATCATCCTATATATGACCATCGGTAGACTCAATTAGAATTTCTATGCTTAACGGAAATTATTAGAAATTCATATTGTGTCTGCGTCCATGTTCGACATAATCTCATTATGTGAAACACACTCATTCAATATCTCACCATATTAACAGTGCAGATAACACCGTTCCATTCTAAATGGGAATGACATGAATTAATAATGTTTTAATTAAAGATTTCGAACTTTAATTAAATTCATTATGAACAATTACTTTTGATTATTATCCTTAAACATTATCCTCTCGTATACAACACTTACATATCATGTTTAAAGTTACATAAATAATAAAGGAATTTTATTTGATATTCATAAAATATTCATAAATATATGCACATAAAATGATGAATAAACTATTTTATTAAATAAATAAAAAATACGCTTTTACATCTTACACTTATAAGATACTCTTCTCAACAATATCAAGATCCAGTTCTATGTTCCTTGCTCTGTTGGATCCTCATCCATATTTCATTGGCCAGAAAGGTCTGGCCGTACAAAAAAATCTGTTGGATCCTCATCCATATTTCATTCATTGGCCATTGTAATCTGGGGCCACATTACTGTTATAGCACAATAATTGACAGGCATGTCTGTTAAAGGACTGACAATTGATTCCTATTCTTCAGCCAGCAAAATAAGAAAATGATAATTGAGTGTGGATTTTTCTTGAATCAAAAACAATAATGGAGTTCAAATCAAACAATCATAAACACCTGTAACGGGCATGTAGTAAGAATATCCAATCCCAAAAAGCTCCTTTATTTTTTCATTTACTTTTTTAGAAGCAATCAATATGAGTACTTAATATTATATTGGTGATTTGTTAATTAAATTACAGGGAGAAGCAAGCAAATAACTTTTTTAATAGAAAGTTTGAGGAATTTTAACTAAAAATAAGGGTAAAATGAAAAAAGTAAATTCAAAATGTTAAGAATTTCTATTTACTAACTAGCTAAAATAATTATGCTATTACTACTTATAGTTTAAAAATCATCTATATACTACAATTTTTGTTCAAAAATTGTTTTGACCTTTGTATTTAGTCTTCCAACAAATTAAAAAAGGCTAATCTCTTTTTTTTTTTTTTTTTTTTGTCTGCGTTGTTCTCAAATTATAGGTGAAATCTTATTTTATATCCAACTTTTAAATCGTAGTGAGTTGTTGATTTATCAAATTGTCTCAAAAATTAGTTATGTTGTCCATCTGACTGATTAAACTTTGAAAAAAGAAAACACGTAAGGACCATTGATAGCTTCAAATTTAATTTTGCAATTTTATATGTTAGGAAAGAACAGTAAAAAACTAACCCATGCATTTTTTAAGTGTTATCTTTAATGATCAAATAGATCGAATCACAAATTTGATACAATTAAGTACATTAATTGATTCAAATTTTTAATTTGAGTTGAGATTTGATTTTATGTGAGAGTTTTTTACTGTAACAAAAAAGTTAAATGTGATTGTTTTTTAGAGCTCTTTACTATAAATAAAAAAAAAAAAAAAAAAAAAAAAAAAACTCAAATTTTAAACTCTAATCTGTAAAATAAACGAAACTTAAGAACTCGTTTTTAGACGTTTTAAAAGTCTAAGAATAGAAATGAAATTTGAATTATAGTATAATGACTGACTAACCCAATAAAAATTTATTCAGACACGCGTGACATTTCATACTGCCAGTATTTATGGTAACCTCCAAACGCCTCCAGAGGCTGCGTCCTCTATTTCGTGCGCATAAAAAGGCTGCTTCCTTCTTCATAAATCACTGCTCTTCTATTTCCTCTGTTATATTTCCGCATTACGTTTTCCTCAATATTATAAAATGGCATTTCTCTCATCCACTCCGAGTAAGCTCCCTTTCTGTGAATTTTTTATTAGTGGCATTATTCTTGAACGCTTTTACTCTTTTGATCAATTCGAGTTTTCAATTTCAATTTTCTTATAGTTAATAGCTTCATAATAAATCATATCTAACATTTTTTACTACAATTAAAAGCTCTCATATAAAATTACATCTCAATTCGAATTGAAAAGTCGACTCAACGAACTAGACGAGGTCTTATAGTTGTTTTTGTTACTTCAAGTATTCAAGATTTATTTACTGTTTTCCAATATGTAAAGGCCTGATGACGGAAGTTGTGGTACGTCCGACGAATGGCGGAAACGGACTTCATAGTTATAGCAAAAACTCAACTTTTCAGGTGCATATTATCACAAAATTACCTGTACCCTTATAACCTTATTCCATAATTAGTTAAAGACCTAAAAAATAACCATTACCCTGTTTTGCAGAGAAAAGCTATAGAAGCTGCTAAAGAACTGATCAACAAGGCAATAGCTGAGAAACTTGATATCAAGATTTTCTCTTCTTCAAACACCTTTAAAATTGCTGATTTGGGCTGCTCTGTTGGACCTAATACACTTCTAGCGGTGCAAAACATAATCGATGCCGTGGAACACAAGTTTCAGAGCCAGGGAAAGAGTACTCAACACCCCGAGTTCCAAGTCTTCTTCAATGATCAGGCATCGAATGATTTCAACCAGCTTTTCACATCTATTCCTCCGAATATTTCTTACTTTGCAGCTGGCGTGCCGGGTTCTTTTTATCGACGCTTGTTTCCAAATAACTCTCTTCACTTTGTTCATTCCTCATCTGCTGCCCAGTGGCTTTCTAGAGTCCCAGAAGATGTGCTTAACCAGAGCTCTCCTGCTTGGAACAAAGGGAGGGTTCACTACTCAAATTCTACGCCTCATGTTATAAAGGCTTTTGAAGATCAGTTTGCCAAAGACATGGACAACTTTATGAAACTTAGAGCACAAGAAATTGTCGCAGGAGGATTGATGGCTCTTCTTCTTCCGGCTCGCATTAACGAAACTCCTCATACTGAAGCCTACATCAACAAAGCATTCGAACAAGTTGCATCTTCACTTATAGACATGGCTAAGAAGGTAAGGATAGAAATCTTGAACATTTTCTTAATTTAAAATTTTTATTTAAATTTTCACTTAGTATGCAATGGGGATGAAATTATCTATACTATATGTTGCAAATCTTTCATCAATTTTTGCGTCAGTAACAAAAACTGTTGAAAACATAAAACTTCAGGAAGTAGTATGTAAAAATTAAACAATCAGGGATCAAATATCACGGTTAGTTTACCAATCTATCCCCAAAGCTTAAGCTTTTAGGAGGTAGACTAACAATAGTTTTTATACTTTAACACCCTCACGTGTGGGCTAGACAATGGACAATCGTGTGAGTAAATTAATTAGAAATACCAACACGTGAATATTTAAGTCAGAGATATATTAAAGACCCAACACATGATGACAATTTAAATGGAGATAAAGAGTACAATTACGGGGGTTTAAACTCAGGATCTCCCGCTCTGATACCATATTAACTAATCCATCCTAAAAACTTATGATTTTAGGAGGTGTGCCAACAATAGTTTTTATACTTTAACAATCACAATACTCATAGTGTAGAGACTAACAATGCCAATAACCTTTTCTTGGCAAAGCATGCATAGATGCGAAAGATTCATCACCTATGTTTCTAATAGAACTATTCTTCAGTTTTTAAAATAAAGATTTATAATGCAACATTGGGATACATGCTTCCTATGCGTCCAAAGCTGCTACAAATATTACTTTTTATTTTTACTCATTTCTCTGTTATTTCTTGAGACAGGGCATTATCAGAGAGGAAAAAATAGATTCCTTTAACATACCAATATATTTTGCATCTCTCCAAGAAGTGGAATCAGCTGTGAAACGAAATGGCTGTTTTAGCATAGAAATAATGGAAAACATACCTCGTGAAAAGCCACAACCCAAAGTTATGTCATCCACTCTCAGAGCTGGCTTGGAGGGGACCATAAAAGAGCATTTTGGAGATGAGATTTTGGATGAGCTGTTTGATACATTAGTATGCAATAAACTTGAAGAATCATCCTTAATCATGGAATCATGCAAATCAGTTGGCCTCTTTGTTGTACTAAAACGCAAACGAAACGAATAGAGAAGTGTCAATATGCTGTATCATCAATTGGTCCAGTCTGCAAATTTTAAACAATAGAGGAGATAAAAAACACTTATCAAAATAATATTTAAAAAAAAGGAAGTAGATTAAGTTTAATTGCCTAAAGTTTTTATTAGAGATTTCAATATGTTAACAGAACTCTTTCATTGTCTTCCTTTACTCATAGTTAGGATGTTTGTATTTAAGTTCTTTATCTTTTTATTTTACTTACATATAAATCGGGCAAAATATTGTCACTGCAATTCAGATGTAAGACTTTATCATTGATATTGAATATTCTAAGTTTTCTCTCTTATGTTCTTCTTTTCCTCTCTCCATTCTAAACTAATTTGTCTATCTTTTTCTCTAATTGTTCATCAATTTCTCTCTCTCTCTCTCTCTCTCTCTCTCTCTCTCTCTCTCTCTCTCTCTCTCTCTCTCTCTCTCTCTCTCTCTCTCTCTCTCTCTCTCTCTCTCTCTCTCTCTCTCTCTCTCTCTCTACTGTTCTACGTCAATATGATATGAAGATTTTACAGTATTTTGTTCTGTTTTTGCCAATTGCCCTAAGATAGCTTGTCAAGTGCATAGTTGAATTTGACATTTTATTGACGTGACAATTCGTCCCTCCATTATACGTTGGTACTGAGACCGATACTAAAAATTAATCCCTTGCTTTTCCAAAAGATTGTACCTTCTCAATATTGGCAGCCACTTTGAACATTTTATAAAATTTTTATAATTTTGAAAATTTTTATAATTTCGTACGATGAACAAGAAAAATACAAAATTTTTATTCATAAAAATAATTATTTCGTCATCCAAAATTTCTCACAATATCTCTTTCAGACTATTCTCAAGTTTGACTGCATTAGGCAAGTGGACGCCTTGTACACTACAAGAACAGTCAATTAGTTATATGAACAAAGAGAAACCAACTATCAAAGAAAACAATATTCTATTTTCTCTGTACTTAGCTTCTTAATCTCTTGAATGATGTAGGAGCCTTCTTAATCTACTAATTACAAGGATGCTCTAAAAGATGAGGACGCTCAAGAATGGCAAAAGGCAATGAATCTTGAAACAGAATATATATATTCCAATAAAGTCTGGGAGCTTGTAATTTACCAAATGGAGTAAAACTCATTAGGTGCAAGTGGATCCATAAGAGATAGAGAGGAGTAGATGGAATCCGTTAAAGTAATTAGAGCCCATTCACTCGCTGATTCGAGTTTGAAATTTGAGTTGAGATATGATTTTATATGAGAGCTTTTTACTGTAGCGAAAAAGTTAGATGTGACTGTTTCTGAGAACTTTTTATTATAGCAAAACTCAAATTCTAAACTTGAATCGGTGAAGTGAACGAGGCCTAGACTGGTAGCAAAAATGTATACTCAAAAAAAGAGAATCAACTATGGGGAAACTTTTCACCAGTGGCAATGCTTAAATCGATCAGAGATTCTGCTCTCTATTGTTGCAATGCTAGATTATGAAATCTGGTAAATAGATGTTAAAACTGTTTTCTTTATTGGAAATTTAGAAGAAGTGGAACATTAGGTTTGATCAAGCGATTGAATCACTAGGATTCAGTCAAAAACTTGAGGAGGCATGTGTTTACAAGAAGATTAAGGGAAAAGCTGTTGTTTTTTAATTCTTTAGTGGATGACATTTTACTGATTAGAAATGATGTGGAAACGTTATCCACTGTTAAAAATTGGCTAGCAAGATATTTTGATATGAAAGATCTAGAAGAGGCTAGTTACATTCTTGAAATCAAATTATATGGTGACCGGAAGAATAAAACTATTACTGTGTCCTAAGCTGCATACATTGATAAAATTCGGGCTAGATTCAACATGGAAATTTCCAAAAGAGACGTGTTGACATTTAGACATGGAATTACATTTTTAAAGGATCAGTCTCCTATCCTGAGAAAATTGAGCAAATGAGAAGGATTCCTTATGCGGAAGCAGTAGGAAGTCTCATGTATACAATATTGTGCATAAGGCCAGATAGTTACTTTATAGCTAGCATGGTCAGATATCAGTTCAACCTTAGACCTCAACACTGGACTGCAGTCAAGAATATTTTTTGAAGTATCTGAAAAGAACTAAGAATTATATGCTCGTATATTCATATGATGAGCTTGTTCCAGTAGGATATGCAGATTTTGATTTTATGTCAGATAAGGATTCTAGAAAGTCTAATTCCGGATATGTGTTTTGTAGACTCAGTATTTTTGAGCAACTAGCTTAGTTAAGAAAAATAATATTTAAGCTTATTTTATGACTTTTTTTTAAAGTAATTTTTTGCTATGAATATGACGTTCTAAAAGCTAAGCTTGAGAAGTCATTTAGTTATGATATCTGATATCAATGATTACCCTTTTTTTTTATACGTGAGGAAGGAATTAAGGAAATATCAACATGGGTTGATGATATGAGGATGGGAGGAGGTAAAAACATGAATTGATTACAATTATGATTGGATGTTGAGATGGAGTAGTTTGTCAGATTAGTCATCAACTAAAGCTAGAGGTGGCACTAAATAGCTAAATTTAGCAAGAGATAAGTTAAGCATGAGGTGTTCCCATCAAATTATTTAGGGTCCGTTTAATTCGTTGATTCGAGTTAAGATGTGACTTTATGCGAGAGTTTTTTACTGTAGCAAAAAAGTTAGATGTGAGTATTTCTGAGAGTTTTTTACTGTAGCAAAACTCGAATTCTAAACTCGAATCGGTGAAATGAACGGGGCCTTAAGATACATCAATTATTGCATGGTAAAGCTTGAGGTGTCTTACCATCATACAATTTATTTATTTCTTAATTAGCACGACGTCGCTTATATGTGGCTAAAGGTAAAATTAGTTGAAAGCTTAGAGGATGGTTTGACATTCAAATGCTTACCGTCTATGTATTATGATTGAACCAAGTTTAGATTTAGGATTCCCTGTAGCATACTAAGCTAACGTTTTGGCATGCAGCAAAAAAGAAAAAAACAAAAAAAAAAAAAAAAAAAACGAAAAGAAAAGAAAGAGAAATAAGAGGAGAGGAAAAAGAGAGAGAAGGTTTTTATTCTCTATCAGTTAGTATGTAAATAGATTTTTTATTGCATCAATTGAACAGTAGTATACTTTTAATGAAAGTTTTCATTTTATATGTATTTTTATTGATAAGTTTTTATGAGATTTTGAAAGTGTTACTGAGTATGAGTTGAAATATTGTTTTAGTTATAAACTAAGATATGAGAATGGTCGAATTCTTGAGCAATAAGAAATTCTAAGATAGGTTGCTACATGAAAAAGGTTCTAATAATACAAAACTAATGTTATGCAAGAGAACCCTAAATGTTAAGGGAAATTATTTTGAAAGTGGAAATTATTTTTGGTTTGCTTACTAAGCGCAAGCTCATATAGTTTTTGTGATGCAAGTAAGTGTAAAATTAGAGATTTCAATTGACTGAGCAAAAGTGATCTAAGGTCCCATGACGAGTTTAGAGATCCTAAGATTTGAAACTTGTATTCCTAAAGAGTTCTGTTTGAGGATTGTATTTGTGACATATATTATTTTTCTATAATGGAGTATTATTTTTATTTCAAATAACGTTTATCTTAAGTTGGCGGCGTTTTTATTAACTGTTAGTTTGGAAGGGGCGTTACATGTTTATTTCAAAAAATGGAGCTGTGAGTTGAAGGAGTGTGAAATAAAGCTGTGTTGCAGACTCGACAATTGAAGCCGAATATGTGGCTACTTCAAAAGCTACAAAGGAGGCTGTTTGGGTCCGTAAGTTTTTGCAAGATCTTGAGGTGGTACTTATAGCTTCTGCACCTATATAAAACTCTGTTGTGACAACAGTGGAAATCATAAGAAGTAAAAACACATCGAGAGGAAATTTCATTTGATTAGAGATATAGTACAAGGTATAGATGTTAAGGTCACTCAGATAGCTTTAGCAAATAACTTAGCGGATCCCTTTACAAAAAGCTTTAGCTGGGAAACCTTTTGACATGATCTTTGAGTCTATGGGCATGCGTGAGCTGCCGAAGATGCTTTGAGAGTTAGTAGGAGATTGTTGGATTACATGCTCTTCAAAGCATATTTTGTAATGATTTTTTGATGTCAATAAAGTATTGAGGTATTTCATTTCATTATATCTTATTTGCATACAAACTATTGAGCAAATGTCTTTTTAATCATATTATATGTATTTATGTGATTTTTGCAGACAATCACAGAATTCATAAATACAAGTTATAAGTAAATGAAGCTCGCAGTCAATAAATAAAATACTGTAGTAAGTTTATTGAG
This sequence comes from Morus alba, assembly GCA_012066045.3. Taxonomy (NCBI): domain Eukaryota; kingdom Viridiplantae; phylum Streptophyta; class Magnoliopsida; order Rosales; family Moraceae; genus Morus; species Morus alba. The sequence continues at coordinate 16,211,588 of CP050231.2, forward strand.
TGATTTGTCTATATCACATATGAATTTACTAATGTAGTTTTTCTACATTGAACTGGATAAAAAATGAGATTTAATTAACTTTTAAATAATTGTCAGACATTAAATCTCATAGGTATTAATTTTACTTTAATCTTAATCCTAAATTAATTATAATTTCATATTTATAAATTTTTTATTTGAGTTACTAACGAGTGAGACTTAAATCAGAATTAACATTCTGAGTAACTTAGTGAGAATATTTATGAATAGTGAAAAGTAACGTGACGAATTTTCAGTGCTTGTTCATTGAAAGTCTGGCCATTATGTGTCAACAAATACAAATCACGGGTTTTGTTCAAAATTCACATCTAAAACAAGCGCAAATCCTTTTTTTGTCATCCAAGTCATTACAAGGCTATAAAAGCCTATATGTCCCTTCAAAATTTGCAAAATATTAGGAATCCAAATTTGATCAAAAAATTCTTTACAGATGAATTCATCCGTTTCTAAGCATATAAAAATTCAAACAAATTTGCTCCAACATTCAAAAAGGTCATACTAAAAAGTTCATAAAATTTCAAATCTCAAATTTTACAAGAATATGAAGACTTGATTCCATTTCAAATACAAGATAACCTTGATATAAAATCTAGATACAGTCACATTTTTCAAATTCGGATGTCCAATTCAAACATATTCAAATTTCACAAAATATTTTTTTTCAATTCCTGGTTATACTTTTAGGAATTATCCAAATATAAATCTCAACTTAAATCAAATATTCAAATTCCCAATCAAAACAATTTCTAAAAGTACCCTCTTAATTCTTCATACATTCATATACAAGGGAATTACGCAATCCAAATCCCAACTTAAAAAAAAATTTAAAATTCCAAATCAAATTCACAAAGGTTATAAAAATCAATTTCTAAAGGTCTTTTTAATTTCTTATATACGGTCACATAATAAGGAATTATCCAAATATAAATTTCAATTCCAAATTTTGAACTACAAATGGCTAGACCCTTAATAGAGTATGTAGGCAACTCGGCCAAATTTACTGAGCTCAGTCGTAATTTTAAATCAATCTAAATTTTCTAAATTTACAAAATAGAATTTACCACTTTGATTGGAATTAAAAGGTCTCCCCTTGTACTAAGGATTGTAATTAAGAGATTATTTTTATAATCTTTAATTGGTCAAACTCCCCTATATGCTAATCAAATCTTAGTATAGGTAAAATTATGTTGGGTGTGAAATATTGTTTTAAAATAAATACTTTTGCCCAACAGATGTTTTATTCACAAGTATGTTGAGTGTTTCAATATGTGTTTAATATTTGTGATTGCTTGATCAACAATTGTATGAATCGGTATTTGATTTGAGACCGAGAGGTGATAATTAAATAAGCCCTTGTTTGGATTATCATAAGTTAGAGACGCGTCGGACTATCCTGGTTGGTCCCCTTCTGTGGCCTTGGTGCCCTTGGCCATACATAAACGTCGTTTTGTGTAATGTGAGGTTGAACACCTCTACACGGACCACTTGGGATGCCAAATGGATTATGGTCCGAGATATCTTATGTTTTTAAATTTGAGATCCATACTGAGACAAATACTATAATACATGGAGCTTTTAATAAATCCGTAAACCAAACAATATAATAAAATTCTTTAATGTTAATCAATATTTTCTGAAAAAACATATAAATGTTGGAAATGTTTCTTTATTTTTGAATAATGAAATAAATGTTTTCAATTATGTGACCCTTTTAAATTTTACTTTAAAAAAACCCCCACTTCATATATATTTCTCTAAAGGAGAAGGGTCACACCCTTTGATGAATAACTATTTATCTGTTATATGTCTTTTTTGATGGGAAGAAGACATCAGAGAAAATATTACGTTAAAAGTTTCAGAGGGATATATAGGGTCTCTAGTCTTCAAAAAAAGTCTCTGAGTTTTCATCTCTGCGTCGGCATAAGGTCTTGGAAAGACTAGCAACAAATTCCTAATTTCTTGTGATCTTAATTTGTTCGTGGAGATTGTGAATCTGATTGCTACGGCTGGAGGTATGATCTTGGACTTCCGCTTTTTAAGAATTGCTAACAATAAAAACATGTGTTTTACGAAGTATGACACCGTAGTCTCATAAATAATGACCTTTTCATGGCGTCCTTTGGTGTGTGAAGTGCTCTCAGATAAGATGGAAGCAAAGGAAAACGGCAAATCGTCTGCAGCATATCCAATGAACAGTGGAGATAGCCCCTACAGCTATGCCAAGACCTCCACTTTTCAGGTATACAGATTATTTTGTATTTATTTTTTACCATGTCTTTGCAACGACAAAAGTTTTCAGGCAGAAGTTTTTATGACAAAGGTGAAAAATCCCCAAATACAAAATTTTGAAGGCGGATTTGTGTATCTATGAGCCCTCTAATTCATTTGAGTTGCATATATATTTGAATCATGATTCGTGGTTCGTTACAATACTTTCTCTCACAAAAAATACACGTAAATTGAGAATGATTTTGAATCATGATTCTGAATCTATGAACTAAACGTCCACTTATTTTATTGTTGCAAGTCATATTTCAAATTGATTGTACTCTTTGCAGAAAACGGTCATACATTTTACCAAAGAACTTGTGCAAAAGGAAGTTGTGGAAAAGCTTGACATAGGATTCAGCAGTACGGCCAGTCCTCCAACAATCTTTTCCATTGCAGATTTAGGTTGTTCTGTCGGGCCAAATACATTCAGTGCTGTGGAAAACATCATCGAAGCTGTGGAGTTGAAGTTCCAATCCCAAGGCCTCACTTCAAAAATACCAGAATTCCAAGTTTTATTCAACGACCATGCCTCAAACGATTTCAACATGGTCTTCAAGTCCCTTCCTTCAAACCGAAGATATTACGCCGCCGGAGTTCCAGGTTCTTTCTATGGCCGACTATTCCCTGAGGCTTCTCTTCACTTTATTCATTCTTCTTTCGCCCTACATTGGCTTTCTCGAGTGCCGAAAGAAGTAACGGACCAAAGCTCCCCTGCTTGGAACAAAGGGCGAGTTTATTACTCGAGTTCTAGGGATGAAGTAATTGAGGCTTATAAAGCTCAATATCAAAAGGACATGGAAGATTTCTTGCAAGCCAGAGCACAAGAAGTTGTTTGTGGCGGATTTATGGTTTTTATCATTATGGGAATAGCCAATGGAATTCATCCTTCTGAGGCTGCGGCAAATACGTGTTTTGACCTTATAGGGTCTTGCCTAATGGACATGGTTAATAAGGTACCTCTCTCTCTCTCTTTCACTGTCTCTCTCTTCTTTTATAAAAAATGGTTTGCCCAAATTCTTGTTATTTTTAACTACAAAAGCCAAAAGCGGTAAGATCAGTGCGCCCACACATATAGACCAATATAGTCTGGCCTTGTTCATTTTTGACCGATTCGAGTTTTCAGTTTTAAGTTTCTACAGTAAAAAGCTCTCAAAAAATGTAACATCTAACTTTTTTTTGTTACAGTGAAAAGTTCTCAGAAAATGTCACATCTCTGCTCGAATTATTTCTTTTTCTATCTTTATTAATGACCGTTTCAGATTTGAATTCTAAATATTGGAGGTGACTGATGTCTGCAAGACATCCCTTAGAAATGAATAGCAAATGTGGAAATTTATTTGTCAACTTATATAGGCATTATGTATTATAATAATTTCGTTACGCTACTCTTCTTAAATGGTTAATTTCCTCTTCTTGGACAAGCTGAATCAAATTATTCATGCTCCTTTTAGCCTTATATGATTAGTCCTAAAACAGATCATATAGAAATTATGATCAAGAAGAAGACAACAAGGACAATGTTTAAAATTTGTCAATAAGAAAACGAAGTTGGCACTTATATGTGTTATTAACGATTTTTATAGTTTCCTTTCTCGTGCTTCTTCAATTAAATTTTAGGGAATAGTTAGTGAGGAGAAAGTGGACTCCTTCAACATACCGATTTACATGACGACTCCTCATGAATTCGAAACTGCTGTGAAACGAAATGGGTGTTTTAGCGTAGAGAGAATGGAAGTTCTTCCTCATGAAAAGGTAAAAGGTATTGCCAATAACGACCAGCAGATCATTACATACCCTATGAGATCTGCTCTCACTGGACTAATCAAGCAGGAAATTGGAGAAGAGATTGTGGACGAGCTCTTTGACTTGTATCTTAAGAAAGTCAAAGAGATATATCTAAGCTCTATCCCTGATTCAGGGAAATCATTGAGCTTCCTTGTTGTGCTTAAACGCAAGGCCTCGCATTAAAAGAAAAAAAGGAAAAAAAAAATGCTGTTTGGTTTGCTCAGAAAAGCTTGAGGATATTATTTTGGAATCTCAGAAAACATAGCCTTTTAATTTGACCGTTGCTTGTTGTTTGTAAAACTACCAGCTTGTTTCTAGTTATGGATAAAAATAAATGTTATAGCGTCTGTAGAACATACGCATTGGTGTGTGCATATATATATATATACTAATATATATATATATATGATGAAGAAGATAACAAAGATTTGAGGTAAACAATTTTTTATACTGAAAGTGAAACAATTACTATGTGAGCTAATTAAGGCCTAAGAGTTTGGATCAAAATAGATCTTCATATGTAGGAGTAATAATACCAAACAAACCGATCTTTTTTTGTGTCATTTTAATAGAAATTTTAACAAATGGGGTAAAGCATGACTGATACAAAAATCTGAGAGAAAAATCACAGTTTCTAAAGTTTGGGGGCAACTACAACGATAATGCACTTTAACGATGACACTTTTAGCGCCGACTATATAGCAACGACTTGACGTCACCACAACTTTTTTAGCAACTACTTGGCATGTTGTAGTGACGATTCGTCGTCGCTGAAGTTCCTTTTTGTTGTAGTGGCAAATTGGTAATGACTCTAAAATTTAGGAGCACCATGAGTTTAACCCAAAAAATTGTCACTGTTGAGTCGTATGGGATATGTTGAACTCTTCTCTATGTTTTGGGCCTTTATTGGCTTACTTGGGCTTATTGTTGAGATTGTTTATTTTGAAAGTGTCAAGTTGAAAGCAGTATATTAGTTGCTGCAGAAAAGTCGTACAGCCTTAGTTTGAGTCGTTTGGCTGCATAAGTAATGTTGTGCGGTTTGACAAAATCTGAAGTTAGGCTTTCAAATTCGTCGGGTTCCTTTAAAAGAAGAAATCTACTTCATTGAGATAAGACTCTGAGGATTGGTGGTGAAGATCAAGATATTATCCTTAAAGTGATTGGAGTGCTGAGAATCCGGGTTAAAGAGAATAGCAACTGGAATATGCGAAGCAGATTACGTGCTTTGAATTTTGAGCTGATAACTGTCTTATCTGTAACTACAGATTCTGTGACAGATTCGGATTTTGAAACCAGATCAGGTTATAAAAGGTTGATACACGAGGTATCAAACTATGGACTGAAACTCCAAAAAAGCACGGTGTGCACAAGTTAAAGAGTGAAAGCATTCATCGAGTTTGATCTTTGAGAGATGTTTTTGTGAGCTTTCGGGAGAAGGCGTTTTGAAGACGAGTGGTGCTCGCCAAGTTAGCCACTTAGGATGTTAGACACAGCGGCGTCGATAGTCAAGAGGGAGTCTTGAGTTGGTTAAGTCCGATTGGTGTCTGTAACTTTTTACCTATTAGTGGATTGCTTGATGTCTGGGCGTGGCCCCGTGGATGTAAGTCGGTTTGACTGAACCACGTTTAATCATTGTGTGGTATTTACTTTGCTTTTGTGTTTTGCTTTGGTAATCCTTAATCATTTTATAAGAAAACACAGTAAAAGCACATAACCGGTTCTAACAGTCACCAACTTTAAAGATCATCACTCCTGTTATCATATATATACAACAATTACCGAAGTATCAATATAATTTGAAAATAAACCTCTGGACTGGATGTTCAAGCAATCCAATAACTTCGCGAGTTCTCCAACCACAGCATCTTTCTTACTCATCGCCATAGCTAGTCTAATCTCTTCAATAAATTGATATGGATTAAGGAAAGCTCTCTCAATTTAATTATTTTGTTTTGTGAAGATCATAAAGTTTTACGATTTTGGGAATTAAGATTTTGCATTTTTTTTTTTTTTTTTTTGCATAAATTACCGACATCCCTAACGTGTGGTATTAGATCTCTAAGTTTCTGAATTTATGATTCCCATTGATGTTTATCACTTTTCTTTCTAATTGAAAAACCCTAATTTTAATGATGAATGAATTGATTATTATAATTATTGTTATTACATATATGATTCGTGATAATTTCAGATTTATTATTTCATGATGCGTTGTTGCTGAATGGGATTTGTTTGTCATTTTCCAAGTTGGTTTCGATCAATCGGTTCCGCCTACCTCCTTATACTAATTCATTGACCACATATATATTATTAATGTCATGATTAACCATATGTATACAACTTTTTGTATTCTAGTGTTATTTATTTGATTTGATATCTCTCGGAGATTCACCGAATCCATATACATATACTAACCATATGGCATGGTAACTTTAATATAATAAATATGTACTTTATTTTTTAATAAATGAATAATATATTTTATTTTTAACACTATTTTTTATTTTTATTTAATTTATTTAAATTTTTATTTAAATTTTTTTTATTTTTAAATAGTTGTACAATTTATATTTATTATTTTAGTACCCAATTATTACACTAAATATTTTAATTATGATTAATTTTAATATAATAATTACACAATATATTTTTTAAATTGAAAATATCAAATAGATTTAAAGGGTATATTAGTACTTTTACACTTTTTCATTCCGATTCTGGGTGTAAGTAAACGTATGAATGAGATTTAAAATGACTCCGATTCTAAATCCTATCACTAAGTAAACAGCTTATTCTGACTCTGATTCCTCACTCCGAATCCTACCCACTCAGAATCTTGTCCACTCTTATTCATACTCATTCCGATTACGCGTAGGTAAACATACCATGAATGTTATGTGATGAATCATTACTGTATATTGTTGACTCTGTTATTTTATGATGAATATGATTGTTATTATTATTATGGTTATGATAGTTGTATATTATTGAATATAGCATACTGCTAATATGATTGTTATTTTTATGGTCATGATAGTGTTTTTTTCATCAAAATTGTGCCTTTTTTTTATATATGGTTGAGTGCTTTACGCGCACTATATATGATGTATATAACATATATAATAATATTTTATATATGTCTGTATTGTACCTTGTATAAAGAGCGCAAAAATTATGTGATATATTTCTATTATATTTTCCATGTTTACGTTGGTGCGATTTCAAAAAGATTATTGATGCTACATATTCATATATGTGAAAAAGACGGTAGAGTTTCTAGTCAATTATGCTATTATGATTTGAAGTTTGATGTTAATTACTAACAATTTGATTCTTGAATAAATCAATCTGAACGGTTTGTTAGTTACGAAATGACTGAACCTTAAAGTTTTATATTTATCAAATTGTATGATATTATTTTTCAATTACCTTTATAATGTGACTTTTATATTTATCAAATTGTATGATATTATTTTTCAATTACCTATATTATGTGATGCTTATGAATGAGATAACATGAAAGTATATATTTAATTTGTAGTGGGTATGTTGAAGTTCACTGGTTATGAAATATTTAGAATCGCCCAAAGGTTGATCAGTTATTTTATAGTCTCTGAACATGATCGTGGTTAATTGATACTCTTAATTTAATATGTTTAGTATTTCCGAAGACATGCAAACATGTCAAGTTAGAGTATGTCAATTATGAGAAATTAAAAAGCTATGCTTATTTTGTATTGTCATCCAAAAGAAAACATGAATTTATGTGTAAGAATTGACAGACACAATAATAGTGTTCTGTGCACACAGAAACTGCGTAATCAACCTTCTTTAAACAAACTAAAACTGTTGCCTAAAGTAAAATCGCAGAATAATAAAAGAACACAACAAATGGTTCTTTAACGTAGTCAAAACCTTCTGAAAGAAAACTAAAGGTGCGTGCTAATCACACCAGATTAAAGTGGATTTCACTATCACCAAATGCAGTTAAAAAACCTAGAATTACAAGAGACCTCATGAGTCTACACCATCTCCTAACCCACAAAGACTCCTCTTGACTCGCCTTCAAACTCATCATACTCCAAGTCTTCTACTCGCCTTTGGTCCTTTTGACCTACTCCAAGCACTACGCTCGCCTTCAGTCCTCTTAACTTACTCCAAGCACCACTATCCGCCTTAGACTCCTCGAATCTACTCTAGGTTCTCACAAAAGTCCGTAAGCAACAGGGTTTAAGAGTTGCGAATGAAGCCTAGGGAGAGCTCTAGTTTACCATCACACTTAAGCACAAATGATAACACTCAAATTTTCACACACAAAGGATACTCTATTTTTTTAGTCCATGCCCCTACATAGAAAGTCACAACGACCTCCTTAAATAAAGAACCACCTAAATATGAGAAAAGTCTAGAATCTCTCTGCTCAACCTATGTTAAGATTTGATTGTGATCTCCACTTTAATTTGAGTTTCGAATGCTCAAAATCTTCAAATTTAAATCTTCCCGAAATTCCATCTTAAAAAAATCGTTGTTCGAACAACATCTCGAACTTGTGCATTGTGTGAAATGACAGCTCATTTTCTGGCCTTGTCATCGTCTGAATCGAGTACCTAGATCTGCAGTTTCAAGACATTCAAAACAGCCTAATCATGATATGTTAGTTTAAATTCAAAGCAGTTTAAATTCAAACTTGATCCGAATTGGATATGCAAAATCCTGCAAATAACAACTAAGGGTGTGTTTATTTTACAACTGAAGTTCTTAACATGAGTTGTGTATGTGAAAGAAAAATACTACAGTAAAAAAGTTGAATTGAAATTTATATAAAAGAAAACACTGTAGCAATAAAACTTAAATTGTGACTTAAGTTGTGAAACAAACAATGCCTAAAAAGTTTGGTGAATAAGTAGATTATCCTTCTAATGAATCTAGACTCAATTTTGTACAAGGATTAAATGCACAAATTCCGAATACAAGATGATCACATACTTTAAGGTGATCAATTTAAGTTTCAAAAATCTTAAACTTAATCACACAAAATCAGCATAAATATCCTGAATTCAAAACCCAAATATCTGCAAATATTCCCCAAATAATTCACAAAATTCTTTTCAAAACAATTGAGTTAATCAATAAAATATAATTAAATTGATTTTGATAGAAGGTTGCCAAGAAAATGACACGTAGGAATAAAACTCCTAACAATATGCATTTAACGTTCGTTAAATTTTGCATCTATATTATGTGTTTAAGTTATAACCCAAACAAATAATGTATGAGCATTCTATATATTTCGCACCCTCTATTTCGATTTCTCTTCATTTGCAAGTTATGTGTGTTATAAAGTTTAATGGACTTAATTCCTCTAAATGGAGCGAGTAAGTCTAGTTTCACTTAGGTGTTTTGAACCTTGACTTGGCACCCTTAACTAATAAGCCTGGTGCCACTACTAATTTTAGTAGCACTACACAAAGGTAATAAGCCTGACAAAAAAGTGTTTTTCATGACAGAAGATTTACGACATTTTAAGAAAAATGTCATTGAAAGGTCTTTAACACGACATTTTATTGTTCTGAATGTCGTAAAATTTTGCATACTATGACATTTTATTATTAAATGTCGTAATGACATGTCGTAAAATGTTATTTCATTTACGAGGTCATTCTCACAAATGGACCTTGACCCTGACCCATCAGTCCAACCCCTACACCGGCCTCGACCCATCTCCTTGTTGGTCCTTGATTATATCATCTTTATAATCTAAATTTAGATTAATTTTAACGGCAGTGACGTGAAATGACTCCCCATAGTTTTTGATGATCTTAAATTATTCTCATGATGATGATCCAAATAACTCAATCAATAGTGAAAGTAGTAAGTTCCACGTTACATTTCAGTATCAATACAATTAACTAAAATGATAAGATTGTGAAGAAAAGGAAATGCCTTAAGACGCAGAGGTATGTCTTCGTTTTTCCACTAAAATTTATTTTTATTGGATATTTGTAGACAATTTGTAATGAATATTATGATTTTTCATGTATTGATGCTATGCTCTTCAAAGCCTAAATTTTGATCTTGATGTTTGGCTTTGAGTTTATGTGTTTTTTATTTTTGATAGGAAAAATGAAAAGCATATTATTGATGGGTTTTATTTAACTATTGGCATGTTAATAATCATCGATGTTAATATAGTCCTTCAATTTAAAAGTTGATATCATATAATTATGAATTATTTGATATAAAATAAAATAATGACAATAATAACTAAATAATTAATTTGAAATTTATTATTTTTATTATTAGACAAAGATCTATGACATGTTTCTCGTGCCATAGTAAAATTTTGAACAACAATTTTAGGTCATTTATGACTTCTAAGCATGACATATATAAATTGTCGGGACATAGACTTTTACAAAATTAAAAGCGATAAAAAAAAAAAAGCTATATTCAACGAGATGTTATTTATGACATTTATGTTTTGAATGTCATAGAAAACTACATACAGCGACATGTCAAATAAGGATGTCTTAAAAATCATTTTAAGCAATAATGAACGACATTCATAGAGATGCCGTTCAAAAAGAGAGGAGATCACTTTCGTGATTATAACAAAAACTCTAAAAATAAAAAAAATAAAAAAATAAAAAAAAAAGACACAACAAGTGTGTTTGGAATTGGTTTTAGATTATTTTTCAAAATATTTCTGCACATTTTTTTGATACATGAAAAATAAAACGGTTTGCAAACCATATTTGTTTAGTAAATATTTTGAAAACGAAAAAGAAAAAAAAAATGATAATAAAAAACAGTGATAATAGTTTTTGTAAAAAAATTAAAAAACAGTTAAAAGTTATTTTTTCTTTTCTATTTTTATTTTTTAGTACTTATCAACAATATTATAATATATTAATTAATAATTATAACTCAAGTACACAATTTCACTTTTTTGTTATACTCAAAATAATTTCTTAAAAAATTAACTAAATGTAATTTCAGAATCGATCCTATAATTATTCTCAAAACAATCTTATTTTTACTTTTATACTAAAAACAAAATAATTTTAAAAACGTTACCAAACATACTGAATATATTTGTTAGACTAAAGAAACACGAAGTGATATAAAAGTCTGGGCCAAAATAGGACATTAAAAAATCGGAAGACGTATTTCAGCTGGCTTTTTTATTTTTTGTCTTCTCAAGTTGGATAACAACCAATTCGTCATGTATTAACAATCACTGTGCCCGTTTATTTCTTGTATTTATCTCTGATTTTAAATCATGATTTATAATTCTCTACAGTATTTTCTCTCACAAAAAATACACGTAAAATGAGAATAATTCTAAATCATGATTCTGAATACACAAACTAAACGAACACATATCAAAAAGAAAAAGAAAAAAATAAGCAATGGGCGTCATCCATTATTGTTTGACTGCCAAATAAAAAATTTCACATGAATCAATTATCACTTTACAAGAACAGGAATCCATTATACAATAACCAATTCGTCATGAATTAAAATTTAAATATATAAGAAAAAAAAATTAAGCAACGTCATCTTTTATTGTTTGACTACCAAATAATAGAATTCGAATCCGATGTCAATTCTTTAACTAACATAGTTGTCATATTGTGCTTTATCCCCATCCACACACACACATATAACAATACATAAAAAAAAAATTAAAAAAAAAGTCAAAACTTTTCTCTAGCTCTGCACTTAGAGGATGTTTGGTATCTAGATTCGTTTCCTGATTTGAATCATGATTCGTGGTTCGTTACTGTATTTTTTCTCATAAAAAATACACGTAATTTAAAAATAATTCTAATCACATGGTTCTAATTCATGAACTAAACGTGTTTTTTTTCCCTTTTTTACTTTGTTATCTTTATTTTTGTGAATTTTTCTACATTTTAATTTTTTTGAGTTTTTTTAAAAATACGGTATTCCTCATTTTAGTACTTTTATGAGAGTAATTTTCCTCACATGTGTACTTATTTTATTTTTGGTTAGTTAAAATAATTTTTTTCAAATGTGTCATTGCTTAATTTTTTTGATCAATTGTTATCTTTACACATATTACTTTTTAAAATAAATTCAAAAATCCTTAAATGATTATATAAATGAATTCTCATTATTCAGTAAATAATAAAATAGTCTCCAACACGATAATATGTGGAAAGCACATTAAAAATTAGTATATACGAGAGATATTAGGGTTATTCTTTATGTTACTGTATGTATTCTTTGTTTGAGTATTCATTGTTTGACATATGAACTCTACTAAAGCCGGTTTTTTATAATGTGAAATTTACTTTCAAGTGTTTCGAGTAAAATTTTTGGGCATTATATTATTGTAATGGTGATATAATTGTCTTCAAGACCATTAGTTGACAATTTATGGGTGTAAATTTGTAATTCGAGTGGAAAGTTGGAGGGGTAATAATGTAAATTTTGGGCATAAACCTAATAAAAAAAATTCATCTGATCGTAATGCAGAAAGGGACTGATGTAATGTTAAAGCCTGGGAATGTAATCGGTACTAGCATTTTTCAGTCTATGAAAATTCATGAGTCAGGACTTCGGCCGTGCTGTGTCGGCACAACAGACCCAACATGAGCTGGCCTATCCCGGCCCACATAAGGCCCATATAGGCTACAATGGGTCAGCCTAGCCTATTGTGGCCCAATTATATATATATATAATTATATATTTTTTTTAGAGAAAGAGGAAAATAGGTCAAAAATTGAGATAAATTAAAATTAATAGGTCAATAATTTACATAAGTTAATAAATAGGTTAAATTATTATTTTCGTCCATAACTTGTCTGGTTATAAACCATAACTTGACAAGTTATTATTCATAATTGTCCATAATTTATCCAGTTATGAACCATAACTTGACAAGTTATGATCTATTAATTTCTATAACTAAAAATTGACCTATATATTTTCTTAAACTTTTCATATTGGTCTATTTTTTACTATTTTCTTATTTTTTTTTATGTTCACTCGTGGGTGAACCTCCTTGGAGAATGGCCTTCAACAAGACCTGGCATATCACATGGGCCTGACAAGCTTTTTGTTTTCCTTTTTATTTTTTTTTATTTTTTTCTTGCTTGTCCGCATGATTTGTTTGTGAGAAGCAAAGCTGAGATTTAGGGTGTCTTTAGAGTAAGAATCTGACAGTTTAAATTATAATTTATGATTCGTGACAATATTTTTTCTCATAAAAAATATATATAAATTAAAAATAATTTTAAATCATAATTTTAAATCCATAAATCAAACATCCTCTTAACATTGTGGGCTAATTTGCAATCCCAATTTTCTATTGGGAGGAACTACAAGGTGGCTGTTCGTGCAGGGTTGAACAACAAGCTCAGTGGACAAATTTCGGTTAGGACAAGCAGCTCAGAACAGCTTCAAATCGCGCTCGTTGCGCTTCTGCCTATTGTCAGGAGCATTTGTAAGATCCTCTGGCCCGGGCCTGCTGTCGAGAAATACTCTCTCTACTAGGTTGAATGCTTTATCTATTTGTCATCTATTTCCATTTTGTTACTTTTTCACAGTTATTAGCCTGTCTTTTTGTTTTTGGTTGAACTCATGTTATTGCTAGATATGAAGTCTTCATTGCGTGGTTAAATGCATTAGAAATGAGGTGGAACCTTGAGGGAATGCAACAAATGTCTGGTAGTAGCTTTTCCTTTCATTTCAAGTACTATATGTTGCTGCCATTGCTATATTTTCTTACCAAGCTTTCACATCTATTAGTTTTTTTTTTTTTTTTTTTTTTTCATTCAAAATCATGTCGTTTTCCTTCGTATCAGAGTAGTGTTTGTCATTGAAATTATTTATGCTTCGTAAAATATTTTCCTAACATGGAACTCGAGCGAATCCAACAAGTTGACAAGGTATCTAATGCGCGTATGGGGTGTAATCTGGTCACTGTAGCCTCCAATTGGAAGTTTGTGGGTTGCTCCTTGTTCTTCTTAGACTTCGTGTAAACATTGCAGATAGATGTGAGTTTAGTATTTTTTTTTTTTTTTTCTTCATTTAAGACTATAGTACTGAATAGTAATTAACTGCATAAAAGAACCCATATAAATTTTAGGCAACTACAATGTCCAGAAGGGTAAAATTTGTGAAGAAAATACAGACCTTCAAGAGACGTTTGGTTTATAAATTAGAATTATGATATTAGAATCATTTTCGATTTACGTGTATTTTTTGTGAGAAAAAATATTGTAACGAACCGTGAATTATAATTCAAATCATGATATGAATCTCCTTACTAAATGTCTCATCAATCTTGGCATTGTAGAGTAAACGTCTCTCATTCTCTATCAAATATATGAAATTCATACTAGTTTTTTGCCAAGAGAAATCATACAAGTTTGCCTTGAGGAGTTCACATACAAGCTTGTCCTTAACCGAAATTTGTCCACTGAGCTTGTTGTTCAACCCTGCACGAACAGCCATCTTGTAGTTCCTCCCAATAGAAAATTGGGATTGCAAATTTGCCCCCAATGCCAACCCTGCACTAACATTTCATTTAAAGTTGTAGATCTTTCTGTTATCTTTCCAACGCTGCTTGAATTGCTCAATTCCAATGTTGGAATAAAAGTTGTTACCACAATACTGATTATACATCCGGATGATACTGTGCATACAAAACAGTGCATTATAGTAGTGAGCGATCGACCTGTACAAGCAGCATGTGGACTGATTGGTCAAAACTGTGAACTTAAATTCTATTGGCCTATTTAATTCGTTGATTTAAATTTTTAATTAAGTTTCTACAATTAAAATTTTTTAGAAAATGTCATATTTAATTTTTTCTGTTACAGTTAAAAGCACTTAAAAAATATTACATCTTAACTCGAATTGAAAACTCAAATCTATAAATGAACAAGACCTAAGAATATAACCAATCCAAACAGAGAGAGAGAGCACAAAAAGTAATAGCATAATTGGTAAGAAAGTGGGTTACACCGTTCTCCGAGCGAGAAGTGTAGCGAACTGAGCCACTTCTCAAAAGCCGAATAATATATTTTATGTCTTCAATGACATGAGCCTCAGGACCTTGAATCGAACCTCTATTAATTGCGCAAACCACATTAGCCCATGAGAAAGGTTGAAATAAAACAAACCCATTGACAAGAATTGCAAATGGCAAAAAAGAAAGTTACATATATAACATTAATTGTATAGCTTTGATATTTGGGGCCTTAATGATGGGTGAGGACTTATGCAATGGTCCAAGTGGCTTTAGCCTTCAGATTAAATACTGAGTAATTATATTATTATAGGATAGAATGATCATTTAAAAAGAATGATCATTACTCATTTTGAGTGAATCATCATTCCTTCATTATATGATAGAAATTACCATTTTAAGTTCTTTTTTATTTTTTTCCATAATTATCTTTTAATATTATAATATAGTTAAAATATATAATATAGTAGTTATATCTTATAATATAATATAATATATAATTAAAAATATTATAATATAATATAATTATAATAATATAATAATTAATTTATAATATAGTTATGAATTATAATATATTTATTTAATATTCTATAATAACATATAATATATTGTAACGTAATTATATCTTATAATATAATATATAATAATATTACAATATAATACATATAATATGATATAATATAATATTGTTATACCATAATTATACTAATAATTCTAATATCATTATTTTATTATATAATATAATTATTTTTATTATATTAATAATATAATAATAATTAATATAATTAAATATTAATATAATCTTATAATTTCAATAGTATTATTTATTATAATGCATTACACACGACTACATGATGTATTAATTATAATATATTTATTGTATATAATATAATTATAATTATATATTATATTGTAATTATATATATTATAGTATAATATAATATAGTTGTAATTTTTATTTATATTATAATTAAATTATTATTGTTTATTATACAATCTTATAATATATTTTATAATATTATAATTATATTCATAATTTTAATAATATCATAATATTATATATCATAATTATATAATATATTATATAATAATAATTTTATTATATTATATTACATTTTATATATTATATTAATAGGTAAAATATTAGTGTATATAACATAAGAATAAATTTATTAATATAAAATATTCATATTTTATTCTAAAATATTCTTAAAATTATAACTAAATAAATAAATTAACTCTTTTTTTATTATATTTCTATTATCATTCTCATTCTTATTTTTATTACTATTTTCTAACCGTCAGAAAACGCACCCTTAGTGGAATGTCATTCAACAAGTTCTTTTTGACACGCCCCCGGAGGTTACCAGCTAGAGCCGGTTTTGTATAATGTGAAATTTACTTTCACGCGTTTCGAGCAAAACTTTTGGGCATTATATTATTTTAATGGAGGATGTAATTGTCTTCAAGACCATTAGTTGATAATTTATGAGTGTGAATTTGTAATTTGAGTGGAAAGTTGGGGGGATAGTAATGTAAATTTCGTCATAAGCCTGATAAAAAAAATTCCTCTGATCGTAATGCAAAAAGAGACAAATGTAATGCTGAAGCCTGAGAATGTAATTGACACTTGTTATGAGCTCGTTTTAAGTTTTTAATTTTAGTTAAAATATAATTTTATATGAGAATTTTTTATTATAATAAAAAAATTAAATGTGATTATTTTTAAAAAATTTTTATTATAATAAAATTTAAATTTTAAATTTAAATTGGTAAAATAAACGGATCTGTATATAATTTAGTGAATATTGTAAACATGTGTCGAATTTTCATTTTGTCGTCGTAATCTTTTATGCAGAAATTTCTTTGGTCAACTGATTGGTCAAAACTATCGCCGTAATCTATATCTGTCAACTTGACCTCTGTTCCTTTAAAAAATCATAATAAATTGTACAATCATCTAATCAACCTAAAACTAGAGCCAAGTTAAACTAGACTCGTAGATTTTTTTTTTTTAAACGATATATCATAAACCTAGTTCCAAGTCAATTAAAACATTCAAATAGCATTTATAAAACGAAGTATAAAATTTGAAAATTCCAATACATGCATATTACAATTCTAACATCTCAATGGCACTCTTTCCTAATACTATAAAACTTTTTTTTTTAAAAGGTAAAATGAGCTACTAAATTATTCAATAAAAGAAGAATCCATCCTTACACAAGAGCTCGAACAACTAAAGTCTTTTCATTTCACCGATTCGAGTTTTTAATTATATGTTTTCATAATTAAAAGCTTTTAAAAAATGTCACATTTTATTTTTTCTGTTATAGTTAAAAGCTCTTAAAAAATATTACATCTTGACTCAAATTGAAAACTTAAATTTATAAAGTAAACAAGATCTAAGAATATAACCAATCCAAAGTGGGCTACACCGTTCTCCAAGCGAGAAGTGTAGCGAACTAAGCCACTTCTCAAAAGCCGAATAATATCTTTTATGTCTTCAATGACATGAGCCTCAGGACCTTGAACCGAACCTCTATTAATTGCGCAAACCATATTAGCCCATGAGATAGGTTGAAATAAAATAAACCCATTGACAAGAATTGCAAATGGCAAAAAAGAAAGTTACATATATAACATTAATTGTATAGCTTTGATATTTGGGGCCTTAATGATGGGTGAGTACTTATGCAATGGTCCGAGTGGCTTTAGCCTTCAGTCGACACTAGAATTAATTATGGGTAGTTTTTACTTTTTAGTTGTCAAATCTAAATAAAAAATTTTATTTTTTTAACTCTTTTATAATTAAAAAAATTATTAAACTTACTGTTAAAAATGCATGAATCGAAGACAATCTTATTAGCAGGATTTTTTTAGCACAATTGCCCCTCAAACTTGTCGTGATTTAACTAATTGTCCCCTAAACTTTTAATTTTAGCAAGTTGCCTCTCAAACTTATAAACTTATTACAACGTGCCCCATTTAACTAAATTTGCTTAGATTTTTATTTAAATTTAAGAGATTAAAAGTTGAGTATTGAAAGATTTGT
Organism: Morus alba; assembly: GCA_012066045.3. Classification (NCBI taxonomy): domain Eukaryota; kingdom Viridiplantae; phylum Streptophyta; class Magnoliopsida; order Rosales; family Moraceae; genus Morus; species Morus alba. The sequence continues at coordinate 16,229,743 of CP050231.2, forward strand.
GTTACGTTTGAATTAGAATGTTGAAATTTGTAGCTGATCGTACTTTTTTTAAACCTTAATTTAATACAATCATTGTCAAAATGGAACATATTACAACAACTTTACAAATTAAGGGAATAACTTGCTAAAATTAAAAGTTTAAGAGGTAATTTGCTAAACCATGGCATATTTAGCAGGCAAATATTCTAACAACCCAAAAAAAGGGAAGAAAGAAAGAACAATTGGACGTAAAATCTAATCCACTAGTTGTATGAAAAAATTTAGGAATAAATTCATGAGAGGTCACTGAATTCTTTTCTCTCTCTAGAATTAGTCTTTGTAGTTGAATTTATCTCATAAATAGTCCTTGGATTGAAAAAGTGTCTCATAAATGGTCACTCAGTTAAATTTTTAGATGAAAACAGTTATATTAGATGGTAGTTATGATTTTTGGGTTATTTATAGGTTATTTCTTTTCTTTTTATTTTATTTATTTATTTTTTATCTTATGAAATAGCTAAACTGTTTTTCATGAAGTAGATAGAATTTAAACTCTTCCCTCTTAATGTTGGGATTATTGCAAGAGACTATTATTATTATCATTTTTTTTTTTTTTTGTAGTTTTATGGATATTTCCAACTTCACTTTATTGTTATCAATTGAAAAGAAAAGACACCACAAAAAAATGCTGCCCTCTTTATCAATAAATTCTTCTATCTTAATACTTGATATAATTAATAAGCGGCCATACCTTAATTTGACCATAATGCATTTACTAAACAAAAGACTAAAAAAAAAAAAAAAAAAAAAAGAAAAAAAAAGAAGACCATAATGCACAATACATGGAGTAGTAGAAGTTCTGAAACATAAAGAAAACCATCAATTGTAATTAGGTACATTGATACAAGTGCATGAAAAAAGAGTTAAGTGTATACACACACACACTATATAATGCTTCTACAATTTAAACAATAATGATAATTTTCAAAATAATTATCTTAATTGTGTAAGAGGCATACCATCCCTTTCAAAACGTACCTTCACTTGGATCAAATTTGATTCAAACAATAAAAATAACAATTTAAAGATTAATTGTAGAGAAAAATATTAATAAAATTCTAGAGAAGTAAAAAATATTTAGAGATCTCAAATAAGACAAAAGTGTGAAATAAAATAACTTAAAAATTATAATTATTATCTAATTTAACGGATTCTATCTAAAATTATAACAAAAAGACTATTTATAAGACATTTTTTCCAATTTAGGGACCATTTATGAGACAAATTTAACTATAGGGATTAATTTTAGAGACAGAAAAGAATTGAGGGACCTTTGATGAATTTACTTCAAAAATAAAAAATAAAAAATAAGAAATCTAATCCACAAGGTGGGACTTGGGATGGGAGTGAACGACAAATCACGATCAAAGCCTCTGTGGAAACAGAAATGGCTGCTATCCAAACGAAAATCATCTTCAGAAGCCATAAGAAACATCAATGGGTTTACAAACAGCTTCATTCCAGCTATTATCTTCCCGTTTCGCCAACTGGGTAGCTCCAAATTCCGCTCTTTTCCTCTTTCAAAACCCACATATTCTCAAGTCCACAAACCTTAATCTTCACAAACCCAGATTTGAGCGAGCAAGAACCTGGGCAACCTTAGATGAACAAAGCGCCACTTCCCCTCTTCTTGGCCAGGAACCAAAGCCCAACAGAGTAAGCTTCTTTTTCTCTCCATTTTTGGTCCCATTTTTGTTTGTTTTCCACTTCAAACTGTTCGTACTTCCTGTTTTGATGGAATCTTCACTTTTGTTATGTCCAAACATGAATGAACCGCCATTTATATTTTCATAGCTTTTTGTTTATTCCACGGAGCAGAAACTAGAAAGTCAGTTCCACTCTTTAGTTTTCTTGGGAATTGAATAGATGGTGTTTGATTTGTGTTATGTTTGTTGCTGTTAGGAATGTTGATTGGAGAGCTACTGATCTAATTCAGTTAAGGTTTTTTGTTGCAGTGCCTTATTGCAAAGGTTAATCTCATCTATAGTTGTCAAACTATAGGTTAAATCCATTTGTACTTCACTGACTTTAAATCCAGAACGAATGATGTGCGGTTTAGTAGGAGTTAATTTTCTCTAATTTATGTGTTAGGAAATGACTATTATGAAGGAAGTCGTGCCTTTTTTTTTATTCAGATTTTGACAATCGAATGGACAAAAAGAGTAATTTAGAACAATTTGGTAATTCAACGATTCGTTCTGGTACATTTTAAATGCAGTACTTAAATGGAACTTGGCTTATAATTTCGAGAGTAAATTCTACCCTACATTAGAAGTGTTCAAAGCTCTAATCAGTTTAGTGTACTAAGCTAGTTAGATTACTCATAACACGTCGCTCATATGCAGTGGTTTAGCTTCTAGTTATTTATATTACTTTGTAGCTATGTAAGCCTCTGATTGTACAGTTTCACAATTAAATAAGATAATCGTTCTTTCATGTCATATCAGAGTTCTTTGATATTCACTCTCTAGTTTTCATGCTTTTATTTATATTTTCACAGTTGCTGCAATAGCTCGGCGCCAGTGCTACATAGATTTATTTTTGCGTAATGGGAATTTTTATTGAGCTTTGTTGTTCTTCTGATTAAGGATGTTGAAGAGAGTGTGAATTTGCTAAAGGAGGCTGCAAAAACGAGAAAAGTACCCAAAGATGAGGTTCTGTCTGCGCTATCTGTAATTGAGAAGGCAAAACTCGATCCTTCAAGATTCCTTGATACACTCGGTGGTTCAAAATCCCCAGGAGAACCTGGATGCTCATTTTACCTCTGAGGTGGATATATTTCTAAATCCGTGGTGTTCATGTTTGCAGTTATATGTTTCTTCCCTCTTGGTATGATCCTTACTCTGTGTTTGTTCCTGGAATTGCAGAAACAATTGAAGGGCGGTAGATACTTCCCTCTTACAGCGGTTCAGAGGTTCGATGCTGCTGTAAGATAAGTTTCATTGCTGTTTCCATTTATTAGCTTATGCAAATTTTTCTCTTATGAAAAATAAGGGAAAAGGGGGAACAAGATGTAGATAAGAAGACAAAAGTAACAAATTTTATTGTTCATCTGTTGATACTTTTATGTGTCGTAGTTGTTAATTCTTTTTCGTGCGAAAAGGCATCATTCAAGTGATGAGAGTTGTCTCGGATTCGTTGTTGCTAAAAGAATAGAAGCTTTCAAATGTTTTACATATCAATTAAAGGCCATGGAATGTGTTTCTTTTGGCCTTGTTTTTGGAAACTTTGGAAACTAACAATTGTCTTCATGAATTGTCAGGCAAAAAGAATTGAGAATGGTGTATATCTTGGGCCAGTTGGAGCCTTGACTTTTGAAGGTAGATTTTCCTGGAAAAATAGAATATTGGCTTTCATCTTTGAGTGCATTAGAATAAAAGTTGGATCTTTAAACCCTTTGGAGATCAGTCTAGGCCAAAAGGATGAGAGAGAGCCAAGCACCAAAGATCCTTTTTTTTATTTGGTTTTACATTGACGAAGAACTGGCAGTTGCTCGGGGCAGAAGTGGGGGCACGGCATTTTGGTGCCAGTGTCGCCGTGTCATGACTTGATTTCTTCGTAGTTTCCGTACTTTGAGTTCCTCTGTGTATGCAAAGATTGAACCCTCGTCAAATTGTACTAGAATGAGCAAAAGAGCTCTATGTCTGGTTATGTGGTTTCTCAACTTGTATTGCTTTTAGTTTTTCGCTCCGAATCCATTGATCGTAATTTGAAGTCAAATATTCGAGTGTGCTAAATATCGAGAAAGAATCTCTAGTCATTGCATATAAAGATCATGTATACTATATGGAACAATACTTGATGCTTGGATCTTTTGTATTTGGTATGCGCCTTTTGATGATTTGAATTTCAATGACCGCCCTATTGCTGTGTCCATTCATTCATTAGTGTGGAAACTCCGAATGAAAACCATCACACCTGCAAAAATTTTCTGTTTATCCATGTAACTGCATTCTTTAATTTTTCTTCTTCCTGTCTGCAATAATTTTCTTCCAGTAAATTTCATGTGGGTGACTTTGGTGTATATCGTGAAAAGAACACCAATAAATATTGAAACTACAGGGTCGTTTGCTGATTCGAGTTTTTAATTCGAGTTAAAATGTGATTTTATGTAAGAGCTTTTTACTGTAGTAAAAAAGTTAAATATGACTGTTTCTGAGAGCTTTTTACTGTAATAAACTCGAATTCTAAATTCAAATCGGTGAAATGAACGGGGCCGACGTATATTTACATTTGACTTCATAAATGTTTTTTGTATTCTTTTGGTCTGTACGCTCTAAACCTGTTGCATACACACTCATATGAATGTATGAGGTTCATAAAAAAAAAAAAAATAAAATAAAATAAAATAAAATAAAATAAAATAAAAGAAAAGAAAAAATGAATGTGGTTGCGTATTCACACGTTGTGCACAACATGCATTTATAATTTTTGATTTAAAAAATTTTTTAAAAAAAAAAAAAAAAAATTCCTAATTTGTTCTACGCTTATAAGCCTTATTTAATTTGACAATCGTCGTTGGAATGAAAATTTCATAGTATTAGTCCATTAAATCTAGATTGACGATCAATGACATATATTCAGACATCTGTCTTATATTATACATCAGAAATATTTCATACACGGCAAACCAGCCGTCTCTCGGCTCATCTGCCCGCTCATTCCCGTCCGGAGCCCAAAACTCCACATGTTTCGGAATCCCATATTGCGTCCACCATGCCTTGACATCCTACCCCGTCACATAAGGCGCATGTAATTGTCCAAACAGTCCCAGCCTCAATAAAATCCCTCATCATTGATTTTTAACTCTTCACGTCGGGTCGCTTGCAGATCAAGGCTACGGGCAGTACCTGGGGAGTTCGGCTGCCTAACATCCGCAACGACTGATGAAGAGGACGACCCAAATTTCTCTAAAAATTCAGCCATTCTCACGGGTAATTTCACTCCTTTTGGTTTTCCTTTACCAAATTGTGTTTTGCAGGTCCTAGCAACAACCAAACACGCAAGAGCAACCAAGAAAAAATCAACATAGGTTCGGCCAAAATCCAAAACAAACAAGTGAAATTTCTGTTTATTCTCTTCCAAAATCACTCAATCATGAAATTTCTTCCACCAAAAATGGAATTTCAACAATAAGAAAGCCGAAAAAGGCTGAGAAACCGCGGACTTACCTCGAGGAACGGCGGCGAAGTCTGGAGTTGTGCGAATGGAAGAACGCCAGAAAGAGAACGGCGACGGAGGGAAGGCTGGCAAATGGTGTTGGAGAAAAAATGAATAACAGACAGAAACAGAGGAAAAGAAAGAGATATAAAAAGTTTGAACTCTAAAAACTTCTCTTCGGTGATTTCTTCTTTTGATTGATTGATAAAAAATATTGAAGCAAATGTTCCTATATATAGGCTTGCAATCAAAACAAACAAAACAGAATTTTACGGACCACTAAGTCCACTAAGTCACTAACGTAAACCCACTACAACCACTAGCATAATATTAGCAACAATATTAACTACCTAATTGACTAAACAAACTCAGAAAAATACGGACACTACTAACAACCCGAACAGAACGTGTTAGACATTGAATCAATCTTCAACACTCCCCCTTGATTCAAAGTTGCAAACGCCAAGAAAAGCTCTGAAGTAGAAAAACTTTTCTTTTGACAGAGACTTCGTCAGTATATTAGCCAGCTACTCCTGAGTGCTACAGTACTTCAAAGTTATCTCCTCCTTCACAACCAAATCACGAATGAAATGGAAACGAATATCTATATGCTTTGTTCTGCTATGAAATGCTGGATTTTTTGTCATAAAGATGGTTGCCTTGTTGTCACAAAATATCTCTGTTGCTCCCTCTTGCCTTTGTTGAAGTTCAGCTAACATTCTTCTTAACTACATGGCTTGACAAGCTGCTGAAGTGGCTGCAACGTACTCAGCTTCTGAGGACGACAATGCTACTATGGCTTGCTTCTTTGAGCTCCAAGTGATTACTCCTGATCCAAGAGTAAAAACATTTGCTGAAATACTCTGCCTATCATCCAATGAACTTGCCCAATCACTGTCCGTGAACCCACATAATTTGAAGTTGGAAACTTTTGCATACCAAATCCCATAATCCATAGTTCCAGCGATGTAACATAAGACCGCTCACGCTCCAAAATGAAGCTTTGAAGAATGTTGCATAAACCTGAAATCACACCAAAAAATGCAATATCGGGCCGAGTGTGGGTTAGATAAATTAAACCTCCAACCAAGCTTCGAATCTTTTAGCATCAGCCATCTCTGCCCCATCTTCACACCGCAATTTTTCATTGATATTCATGGGTGTAGTCTGCTTGGTTTACAATCAAGCATGCCAAATTTATTAAGAACATCCTTGGCATATTTTCTTTGGGAAATGAAAATTCCATCTTCCGCTTGTTGGACTTCCAGGCCAAGAAAATAATGCAAAGAAACCCATATCGGACATTTCAAACTCATGCATCATACGTGATTTAAACTCAGCCACAAGAGAACTAGAGGAGCTTGTATAAATGATATCATCAACATAAAGACAAATAATGATGAAATCATTTTTACCTTCCTTCTTCACATAGAGAGTGGGCTCATTCTCACTTCTTAAGCATCCATTTCGTTGAAAGTATCCATCAATTTTGATATACCATGCCCGAGGAGCCCGCTTCAATCCGTTACAAATGCCTTTCTCAACTTGTACACCTTTGTTTCTTTGCCTTCAATCATGAAACCTTCTGGGCCGAGTTACGCAAACTTCCTCTTGTAGATCTCCATTTAGAAATGCCGACTTCACATCAAGTTGATAAACAGGCCATTGTAGTTGTGCAGCCAATGCTAAAACAATCCTCACAATTTCAAAACGAGCTCTTTGGAGAAAAGGTTTCTTCAAAATCAATACCATGTTCTTTGTGCATATCCCTTCGCCACAAGCCGAGCTTTGTGCTTTTGTATGCTTCCATCTCGCACCAAATTTTGTCTTGAATACCCACTTCAAACCAATTGCATTTTTGCCTTCCGCAAGTCCACCATCTCCATGTTTCGTTCTTTTCAATTCTTGTCAATTCTTCCATCATTGCTCTTTGCCATTCTTGTTTTGCAAATTTGCTTCTCCATAGGTTATAGGATCTGAAACAATAAGAGCAAATTGGCAAGACTTCGTTGATGTCTCTCAAGGATCTAAACTTTCGGGTGGTGTCTCATCCAAGACTCTTCAAGAGTGGACAAAGATTCTCTGCTTAGTGATGCAACTTGGAGACGCCGTGAGAGGAGCTGGCTGGAGAACTTGTAGGAGTTGGCTCTTGACATTCATTTGGAGAGATTCCAATGGACATAGGAACCTGTTGTGGCCTCTTCTCATCACTTCCACGCCAATCCCAGCTTGCATTTTCATCAAATACTACGTCCCTTCTAATTAAAATCTTGCCACTAAGAGGGTTATATAATCTATATGCTTTGGATTGTGTACAGTAACCAATGAAAATACATTTTTCAGATTTTTCATCAAGTTTATGACGAAATTGAGAATTTACCAAAGCATAAGCAATACACCCAAAAACTCTTAAGTGACTTACAGATGATCTTGTGCCTCGCCAAGCTTCAAATGGAGTTCGATTCATGACAGCCCTTGTGGGAGAGAGATTCAATAAGTAAACTGATGTTGCCACAGCTTCAGCCCAAAATTCATTCGAAAGTCCCTTTGCTTGTAACATGCTTCTTGCCATCTCCACAACAGTTCGATTCTTTTCGCTCGGCGACGCCATTTTGCTCTAGAGTGTAAGGAGTCGCAACTCCCTATGAACATCCATTTTCTTCACAAAAAAAGATCAAAATCTTTGGACAAGAATTCTCCACCTCTGTCGGTCACGAAGAACTTGATGCAAAATCCATTTTGCTTCTCAACTTTAGCTTTGAAGTGCATGAATTTCTCAAAAGCTTCGATTTGTTTTCCAAAAATAAACCCAACTCATGCGACTATAATCATCGAAGAAAGAGCAAGAAATAACGACTCCCACCAAAAAGATTTAGTTTGCATAGGCCCACATAAATCAAAGATGAATTAATTCAAGACACTTTGAAGCTCTCCAAGCCTTTCCAACTGGAAATGACTTTCTAGTTTGTTTCCCATAGATGCACCCTTCACATAATTCAATAGAACCAATTTTCGGTAGTCCAAAACCATACCTCTTTCACTTAGCAATTTCGGACCCTTGATGTTGAGATGCCCGTATCGCAAATGCCATAGCTTCGAGTCATCTTTTCCACTAGCAAAAGAAAGACAAAATTCTTCATGCTTGAAACTTCCAATGGGAACATTTTGTTTTGAGTCATGTTGATATTAATCAACGTATGGCCTGAGTGCTTGTCTTTAATAACACATGCATCATTGTCAAATGAGATGGAATATCCATCAGCCATTAACTACCCAACACTTAGCAAATTATATCCCAAATCAGGTACAAATTGAACATTATGCAAGAGCTTTACGTTATCATGGGTAGTTTCAATGCCCACTGTACCTTTCCCTTCAACTTGCATTTCTTTGCCATTTCCAAGCTGCACCTTGAACTTCTGCGTCTCATCAAGCTCTTTGAACAAGGATTTCATCTCTGTCATATGATTCGAACAAATTACTGTCTACAAAACCACACATCGCTTGACTTTTTGTTAGTATCAAAATGAGCCATGAAAAGCTTACTACTTTCTTCTCCATTCTCTGCATAATTCACAGGGCTGATCTTTGTACCAAAGAATCGCCTTTTATATGACCATACTTCTTGCAATGATAGCATTGAACACCATTCCTATTGGTTCGTTGCTCACCGGATGCCGTTGCCCGTCGAGCGACCTCCTGCCTCTTCCGTTACCACGACCACGACCACGACCACGAAATCCTCCTCTTCCACGGCCCCTCGCAGTCGAATCCGTCACTTTCTGCAGCTTTGGTGACTGTGTCCTTCACTTGAAATGCCTTTTCTTCATTCTTTTCAAGTGATCGATTAATTCTTGTCTCATGTGCTTGCAAAGATCCCATTAGTTCATCAAAGGAAAAAACTGACAAATCCTTAGATTCTTCTATGGCAGCAACAACGTGATCAAACTTTGGAGACAAGCTTCTCAATACCTTTGCAACAACCGTTTCATCAGACATCTTCTCACCGTATGAACGCATTTGACTGACTATTGTCGTTGCCGAGACAAAAATCAGCAATTGATTCTCCACTCTTCATGTACATGGTTTCAAAGTCACGTCGTAGTGATTGCAATTTCACCACGATAACTTTTGAACCACCTTGAAACTCCTTCTCGCAAAATTGACCAAGCTTGCTTCGATGTGGTTCTTGGCACAATTCACTGTGAGAAGATCTTTGTCATGGACAACCTCTTTGAATAATCACCAGCGCCTTCAAATCTTTCTTCTTATTCTCCTTCAATCTTGTTTCTTCATCGGGATCTCGTAGCCTTGTTCTACCAAGTCCCAAAGATCTTGAGATTTGAGTAGAGTCTTCATTCGGATACTCCGAATTCATAGCCTTCTCCCTTAAAGATGGGGATGAGTGGTTGTGCGGTGCTCATTGCATTACCGTTGCTGGCCATTGGTTTTCCTTTCAGGTGTTTCACTTAACTCACGTGTTTACCCTCTCTACTCACTCTCTCAAGAAAGCTCGATACTAAATTTGTTGGAGAAAAAATGAATAATGATGTAAAGCAGGAAAAAAAGAGAGATATAAAAAGTTTGAACTCTAAAAACTTCTCTTCGATGATTTCTTCTTTTGATTGATTGATAAAAAAATATTGAAGCAAATGTTCCTATCTATAGGCTTGCAATCAAAACAAACAAAACAGAATTTTACGGACCACTAAGTCCACTAAGTCACTAACGTAAACCCACTACAACCACTAGCATAATATTAGCAACAATATTGACTACCCAATTGACTAAACAAACTTAGAAAAATACAGACACTACTAACAACCCGAAGAGAACGTGTTAGACTTTGAATCAATCTTCAACAAATGGTGGCGGCGTGCGCATTGTCGGGTCATTGGGTTCATCGGCCGGAAAAAGCGGGTTGGCAAAGTGTGGAGAGGCTTGACCAAGAGGAAGTTTTAAAGGGGTGAGAATAAGGCCTCGTTCATTTCACCGATTCGAGTTTTCGGTTTTAGGTTTCTCAAGAAAAACTCTCGGAAAATATCACATCTAACTTTTTCGCTATAGTGGAAAGCTCTCTAAAATGTCACATCTCATTTCGAATTGAAAACCTCGAATCCACGAAATGAACGAGGCCTAAAACTTGAAGATTTTTAGGATTTAATTGGTTAACTTCCTATTTTTCAAACGAATGGCTGAGATCAATTCATCTCCAACGGCCCAAATTAATTCGGTAGCCCCTCATCGGGAAGTTGTCCCGATTTTCACGCCCTAGCTTGTCACGCCCCTACCACACGACTTCCTTAGCGGTTATCTCAACCGCCCGACCATCCGAAGCATGCCACATCGTGCACTCAAACGAAGGCTCTATTTCATGTGACTCAAGAATATTGACGAGCCGCGGAACCACACATGAGCCGTCAACGCCGGCCAAGTTCGCTCGGGGCCGCTCGAACGCTCAATCGAGTAGCCAAGATGATGTTGGCTAGCGGATCACACAAACTACTCTTTAAGCCGATTATCATCGACTACACGAGTGGGGGCTAATCGTTAAGATCAAATTTCCTTCCTTATTTCTCATCATACACGTGTCCTCATCGTCTTAAAGAATGAGGCTGAATCAATCACGAAAATCGACTTTCGAAATAGTTTGCTACCCGTCAACAGGTTCGGCCGCCCTAACAATCATTCGAAAGATTCTGAGATTATGGATTGATTCCATCATTAAATTAGTACCAAACCGTGAGATCTTGCCCAGAAAAACAAAAGGGAAACTCAATTACACTAAGGCTTGTTCCCTAAGTCACCTCTCTATAAAGAAAGAATCTTCAATCAAAAGTCAAAGGGGAAACTTGCTCTAAATAATTTTTCCCGCAATCAAGGCCTATTAAACTAGCCCTTGCAAGACCACAAAGGGACTGTATGGATACAGATACATGCCATCTCCTTTCTCACATTTTCCTAGAAGCTTTTAGACAGATTTCTAGACATTTTGCTGTATTTTCCACATATTCTCTTGACATTTACGGAGTTCATTGTATTTTTCATTAATATCATAGTGGAACATTTGAAGATCCTACAGTGAACATACCCTGAGTTATCAGGAAAACCACTATAAATCTTTGTGTATCACTATCTTTATTTTTTATTTTTTCGTTTATTTTCTCTGCGATCATGATACTAACGCTCTAATCATTCGTATTCAGTCATTGGCCTCCTGGCAAATTTAATTGTAGATTTCACCCTCTACAGTGCTCTACATGTGGCTCATGTACTGACTTCTGAGGATCAACTAGCGAGTGCCCTCACCAAGCCTCTACCGCGCACACATGTTTTCTCTCTCTCAAGAGCAAGACTCTAGCTTCCTAGTTTAGATTTCTATTTATTCGAATTGTAGAAAGTCTCCAGATCAAGAAAGATTATTTTATTGAATTAGGATGAGGAAATTACCTACCTAAAAAAGCCTTGTATTTTGTCTATAAATATTCTTTCACTCAATAGAAAGGCTATATCATTATTTTCCAAGTTCTGTGTCAAGGGACTTGTGCTAGCTGCAGTCCATCACCAAATAAAATTTAGTTAGCAAGATCAATATGCAACATTCTTTATAACTATAAATAAGGAATCTGCCCAGAATTGTGTAATATGGGTCATTGAATCTCAGTGGTTCTTGGAACATCATCAAGGTCATTAATAAAGTTGGAGAAATAGTTAGGTTATATAGTGTAACATGTATGGAATTTCATATATATAGATAATTGATCATTGGTATTAGATCTATATCAATATAGAATAGATCGAAAATTGTTAATGGATCCTTGACGATCAGTCGGTAATAGTTTCGTTCGTTGACGCTAATTCCGAATGAGCAGTTATGGATTCTTGGACTCTGGTTGTAGCCTTTGCAGCCTGGAAAAGAGAAAGCAAGAAAAGGTAGTAAAATCACGCGTTTCATAAATTGAAGCGTGAAGGAAAAGATAAATCTCCATAATCTGCCCATATAATTAATTGAAGAGGATAAACAAAAATGGAGTTAATTCAGTAGTATACTTTTGCTTTTAGGTGGAGAGTGTACAAAGGCCATTGTTAGCGAGAGTGTACAAAGTTAACTGTAGTTGTGAGGAAAACCAAGAATTTAAGGTTAAGCTTTTCCTTTGTTTATTGTTTGGATCAATAATTGTAATATTGTGCATGAAAAAAAAAAAATCAATTTGAAAAAAAATCAATTTAAATTATACGAATTAGTTTGTCTATTCAAATACATCATGGAAATTTGATTTTCATGTGTGCACCTAGTATTTTTGTTTTTAACTTCAGTCCTTGATGAAAACCCATTTCGTCTCTTTATTTCTCTACGCAATCTAAATTCTTCTACTTAATCTCTGGTTCGTCTCTTCTTCGCTATCTCTTTTCTCTTTTATCTTTAAGGAAGAAAGAGGAAAATATGCCAAAATTTGAGATGAATTAAAATTAATAGGCCAATAGTTTACATAAGTTAATAAATAGGCCAAATTATTATTTTCTTCCATAACTCGTCTGGTTATGAACCATAACTTGACAAGTTATTATTCATAATTATCCATAATTTGTCTGGTTATGAACCATAACTTGACAATTTTATCTATAACTTATCTGGTTATGAACCATAACTTGACAAGTTATGGCCTATTAATTTCTATAACTAAAAATTAGCCTATATATTTTCTTAAACTTTTCATATTGGCCTATTTTCTACTATTTCTCTATCTTTAATTTGGGTTCTATGTAATTTCTTTTAATGGATTGTATATTGACAAATATTCTCGGATCTTTGGCATGATTCTTAGCTTGAGGCTTCTGTTCGTTTCCTTTAGAATACAATGTTTTTAAGTTTAATTGTTGAATATCAATGGGTTCTTGAGGCGAACTTTGCAAATACTCCCCTGCATTTACTGCTATTATTGAAAGGTCCTAAAAACTTGTTTGGATGAAGGCAAATTAGAGGAAAATATTAAGTCAAAAGAATATTTTCAAATTCATCCATCCACGATGGAAATCTACATTATTGGCCTTCGGATCAGTTTTTGACAGCTTTGTTGCAAGAAATTGTTGCAACAGAATCTGCAACATATTATTAATAACAAATTGCAATGGAGATTTTTGAAAGCTAGATTTTTTTGGCTATTTAATTGAAGTCTCACAATGGTCTTAGCACGCCTTTTGAGTCAGTGAGTCATATTATTTGTGAGTGTTTGTTTTTCTAATTCTCTTCGGTAGAGAAGATTAAGTACAAACCTCAAATATCCCATCAATATTTTCATGTATTTGTATCAGAGGAGAGCTTAGGACAGTTGTTTGGTTATCTGCACTCTCCAATCCTTTTCACGCTAATGAAATGAAAATGCTTTGGCATGAAAACTATAGGCCGTGTTTGGTTTGCGTGTTCGATTTTTAATGATTTGAACGTTTTGATCTGAATTGTAAAATCTGAACTGTGGTGATTTGAAGTGCAAAAAATGTAAGATTATTTGGATTGTGTTACATACACACCACAAAATGGTATCAATTTATAAATAGGCTCTTCACTTCACCATCTTATTATTATAAGTAGTTTAATAACAAGTTAATGTGATCATGATTACGTGTGTGATGGATTTTTATATTTTTATATTTTATTTAGGATTTTGGTTATTTTTACTTTATTTTTGTTTTAATGTGATAATGATTACGTGTTTGATGGATTCTGTAGTTAAATAATTTGAGATTATGCATATGTAGTTGATTTTTTTTTTTTTTTTTTTTTTTGGATTATGTAAGTGTATATATATGTTTTCTGAATTTGAATTTTTGTTATTTTAGGTTTTGGTTGGGTGATGATAGATGCTAATTGTAGTCAATTAATTCAGCCTGATGTAACTTAATACGTGATTATGTGGTTAATTTGACTTTGAGGTTGACATTTGGTCATTTGATTTTGTTTTCCGTGTTATCGTTAGTATGGGACGATGTTAGTTTTTTTATGTTAGTAGGGTGGTGTGGTTTCTATGTGTTATGGTTAATTAATTAATTAGAATCTCAATTACCAAAAATTTATAAATTAAGCATAATAACACCAAGTAGTACGTATGTTGTTTCTGTGTTACCGTCAGTAACCCCTTTGCTTACTAGTGAATCAACATAAATTACTGGATAATCAGACTATTTTTTCTTTCCAGTGGAACAAAACAGAGAGCTCTGAAGAAATTTAAAAGAAGGGACCACCGCCATAACGTCAAGTGAAAACCAAAAGCCAATGACCTTGAGAAGAACTGCGGTAATCAAGACCAGAAAGCAAATAAGTCCCTCCCACACTTTAAATATATATATATATATGACACTATTATTGACTAATCTTTTAATAGCGTAAGCTTTTAAGATGATAGATAAACTAAAATAGTATCAAAAATGGTCCTGGATTTAATTTCCTATAGTGCATTCTTTATAATGGCCTTTAAAAAAGTTGTAAAAATTACACTACATGGAAAATTTATTGGAGTGTAGTTGAAATAAAGCAAATTTTCGAAATATTCTAAGCAAAACAAAGTTACATTATAATTATATTCACAGTTTATATTACAAAGTCATGTAGTATTTTCAAAAAAAAAAAAAAAAAGTAATTATCATAAGGATTTGAACTTTTTTAATTTGTAAAATATTTTAAATTTTCGCTATATTTTAATGTGACTAGAAAAATTTTGTTGCATGTCTAGCTTACCTCTTTAATTGTAACAAAGCTTCGAGACTTTAATATATGTCAGATTTTTGTATTGGACTTTGTAAATAATATTTGCCAACAAATTAGACTAGTATTTGGAATATAAAATTATTATTGGCTCATCTCAGCGTAATCTTTTATTAATTGTAAAACTAACAATAAACAAAAATAAATGGATGAATGGAATATAATCCTGACCTATATTATTGAGTACTGATTGCTTTTAATCCGTCTAAAAAAGATATGTATGTTAAATATAGTTCACAATTTACATAACCCAAAGGCCAAATTAATATACAGAGATTATGAAATATATTATGTGCTAATTAAATAAGACAAATGTGTCTGCATCCAGCTCTCCATTGTCATATGCCCACAAATTCAATATTCAAGACACCCATATTTTTTGTTATTATCATGTAAAAGGATACATGCATGTCAAAAGCTCACACTTCTTATGTAAAATATGACTAGAGATGTCAATCTTGTCGGCTCAACTCGGCCTAACCACTTTAAATTAATTTTAAGCGTGTTTTTTGTCGTACTTGAACCGATCCAAACTTATTTAAATTTTAAGGTGTCAAACCCGACCCGTAGCCCATTTATATATAGATCGTGCTCGTAGTTGTCTGCAGCCTTTTTTCTTCTCCCAGATTTAGCACAACAAATATGCTCCAAATTGCTAGCTTCCAATCAAAGTATAATCAGCTCATATTTTCCTTATCAACAAATATTTGATTTCTCCAGTTTTTATTGCAATTTTATTTTGCTTCTATTTCTTTTGTAATTTTCCATTTTTGTGTTTGGGTCATGCTTGTGCCCGTACCTGTGCTTGTACTTTTATCATGCTTTTAACTTGCTTTTGTAATGCCAAATAACATATTTACAACAAATGCAAGGAAATAAGCACTCAACAAATAATATAAACTTCCATATATATCAAATATGATAATATTATATAGGTTAATGTGCACCTATTTTGTTACTTTGCCAACGCAAATAATCTAAAAAATCTATTTGTTTTTTTAACAACTATTTAGTTTTTATTTGGAAGAATCAGTTAAGTTTTCATTTTATTAACTTAATTATTATTTTTATTTTTATTAAAACTTCTTAATAAAACTAATTTTTTTATGTCAAGTAAAATAGATCAATAAAATTAGTTTTATCTTTCATCTTCATTAATTGGGCTCCTATCTTTCTTTTAACGTGGTGTCCCTGCGTGTGCTCGTGTTATGCTTTTAATAATCATATCGTGTCAACTTTTTAACGTGTCGTACTCGTGTCGGCCCATCTTGCCCGGCCCGTTTTGAAATCTCTAAATACATATGATCTCATATAATTTATATGTTAAACTAAGACAGTTACAATTACCTCCTCCCGTCGTATTCCCAGAAGTTCAAAACTAAGAAAAGTTCCTTCGTATTTAATTACCTTCTTTTACGTCTTTCGTTCACCTTTGAAATTTACCGGGATCGTCTCATTCAGGAAATTTGTCAAATACGATCCCATTTAGGAAATTTGTCAAATAAATTCATAAACTTGAATGCGAGTAAACTTCACAAATCGACATATTTATAATGTAGCAAAACAATTTATTTAATTGGTTTTTTTGTACAAACACCCCTTAACTTTTTAAATTTAGCAATTCGGTCCCTATTTATTTTCCTAGCAATTGGCGCCTTTAAGTTTTAAATTTTTAGAATTAAGATCCAATCGAAAACAATGTCTATTTTTAGGCGATTTTAATCACGTAACGCGCATGTGATCCTCTGATATGGGCAATAACGGTTATTTCTAACTCTATTTGTTCGGTTATATTGATTTCGGAGTCATCTAATATATATGAACACAATCAACTGTTATTGCCCTCAACAGACGCTCCAAGTGTGAGAAATGACCTTTATTGCCCTTAACAGATGCTCGCATACGCGTTACATGATCAAAATTATAAATAAATAAAAAAAAAAAAAACATATGTTATTTTCAACTGGACCTTAATTGTAAAGATTTTTAAGTTGAAAGGCCCAATTACCAAGAAAAAAGAATAATGTCCAAATTGCCAAATTCAAAAAATTAGAGGGGTGTCCATACTAAAAAGCCTATTTAATTTGCATCACCAAATTATGTTGACATAGTTCAATAAATAAATGGGTAATCCACTATCTAAATCCGAACAATATAATGTTAGATGTTAGATTGTCAGATGTTTCTTTGAAGGAAAATAAATAATGATAAAAAAAAAAAAAAAGATTGCCAGATTCTTGAGATTCTTTGCCTGAAAATTCTCCGCCAACGCCGTAGCATTTGACTAATTCATAGTCATTCAGTTCAGCAGGTCCAGAATTATAATACATAATTTACTCGCAAAATCTTACTCAAAAAACAAAAATTGTGGTTGTGGCTACATTTTTGTTACAAATTAGAAGGACCGGCTCTTAAATAACCAAGCTTGTAAAACAACTTGTGACGCGGCCAAGGTTTTTTTTTTTTTTTTTTTTTTTTTTTTTTTTTTTTTTTTGCTTGCTAGAACGCCGCCAAGGTTTTGGCTATACAGATATAAATACAATACAATTATGCAAAACGTGTGGCCACTCTAAAAGCAGCCAACGAAAATGGAGAGAGAAATTACAAACCATCTTTAGTCACTCCATTGATACAATCTTGTGAGGAAAATGGGCTCAACAATGGAAGGGACAGAGTTGGTGAAGAGGGTATTAAGAGAAAGCAAATTCTTGAAGAAGTGAAAAGGCAGTTATGGTTAGCAGGGCCTTTGATAGCTGTGAGTTTATTGCAGTATTGCTTACAGATGATTTCTGTGATGTTTGTTGGTCATCTTGGTGAGTTATCGCTATCCGGTGCTTCCATGGCCACTTCCTTTGCAGCTGTGACTGGTTTCAGCTTTTTGGTGAGTCAGTTTTTTTCTCTAACTTTGAATGAATTCTCTTTGCTTGATGAATTGACAAAGCAAAAAGAAAAGTATACATTTGAATACATTTCTGATGATAAAGTTGAGTTTTTGTGGTGTGTTTATTGACTGAATAGATGGGAATGGCGAGTGCTTTGGAGACCTTATCCGGGCAGTCATATGGGGCAAAGCAATATCATATGTTGGGAATACATACACAAAGATCTATGTTTGTTCTTTTACTTGTGAGCATACCTCTTGCAGTTATCTGGGCAAACACAGAGCCTATTCTAATTGCTGTAGGTCAAAATGCTGATATAGCCGCAGAAGCCGGGCGATATGCCCGGTTCATGATCCCGAGCATATTCGCCTATGGTCTTCTTCAGTGCCTAGTCAAGTTCTTACAAACCCAAAACACTGTTTTCCCAATGGTGGTTTCCTCTGGGATTGCAACTTTGCTTCATATACTTTTGTGTTGGGTATTGGTATTCAAATCTGGACTTGGAAGCAGAGGAGCTGCCTTGGCGAACTCCATATCTTATTGGAACAATGTGCTGTTGCTAGCTCTTTATGTGAAGTTTTCTTCTTCGTGTGCGAAAACTTGGACAGGGTTTTCTAAGGAAGCCTTTGAAAATACTCTTACGTTTGTTAGACTTGCCATTCCTTCAGCTGTAATGGTTTGGTAAGTTCTATTCTGCTCTTAATGTGGCGTTTTCAGGTTTAATTCTATATCTGTTATCTGCAATAGCAGAAAAAGTTCTTGGCCAAAAGCTCTGTAGCACTGTTTGAAACAGTATTTTCCTCAATGATGCTAATGCTATTTACCATGACATTTTGCAATGTTTTGTACAGCTTAGAAATGTGGTCATTTGAAATGGTAGTTCTTTTATCAGGCCTTCTTCCCAACCCAGAGTTAGAAACCTCTGTTCTCTCTATCAGGTTTGTTGTGACAAAAGTTTGATTCGGGTTGGTTTTTAAAAATTTTTTGCTACAAGTTCTTGATTTTTGAAATTTTAGTTACATAGCTTATGACTTATGTGCATTGCCAGCCTAAACACAGCCTCAACTGTTTGGATGATCCCTTTTGGACTCAGCGGTGCGGTGAGGTTAGCTTGAAAACAGCGTTATGTTAGCAAGATTTAATTTCATCTTTCATGCTAGCTTACAACTTGTATGTCAGTACAACACACCCTTTCTTGTATGGTTGTTATTATTATTATTATTATTATTATTATTATTATTATTATTATTATTATTTTGCGCATATCTCAAGGTTTTATTTTGATACCATTGATAAGGGTTTCAAGACGGAAGTTTTAAATGGATCATCTTAACTTAGGCTCTGTAGATATGAGGGTTTAAACCATGGTAATTCTAATTCGAATCATGATTTATGATTTTGGCTCCAATCATGATTTTGAAACCATAATCAGAATCGGGGTTTTAAACCACCTAAAACCAAGGGGGAGATAGTTTTAAAACCATGAGTGATTTTGGTTTAAAACATCACGTCAGAGTTCAAATCTTGAATTAGAACCATTCAAACTAAATACTGGCTTTCAAATCTTGAACCAAAATTATTTTTTACTTTTTACAAACAAAGCTTTGAACCAGAATCATGATTCTAGGTCTAGAACTCTCGAACCAAACGCTATCTTACTGTTTTTCCTTTTGTTTATGATTAACAGCACTCGGATCTCAAATGAATTAGGAGCAGGTCACCCAGGAGCCGCTCGTTTGGCAGTGTGGGTTGCGGTAGTCATGACTGTCACCGAGGCATTATTGGTGGGATTAGTTCTTATACTGATACGTAATATCTGGGGTTATGCTTATAGCAATGAAATAGAAGTTGTAAAATACGTTGCAAAGATGATGCCTATACTTGCAGGATCCCACTTTCTAGAGGGATTGCAGTGTATTCTTTCAGGTTTTTATTCCTTCTGCTTACATCTTATAACAAAAATCACCCTAGACATTTTGTTTTAGGCCCTTGAAGATGAGGAAAATTAGAGGAAGATGAACAATTTGTAATGGTGTGAACAAAAAATTTACCAATTATATGCACAATTATATGATGTTGGTACCTCCTTACGTACATCAGGAAATGCTAGAGGATGTGGGTGGCAGAAGATCGGAGCATATGTGAATCTTGGATCATACTATATAGTGGGAATTCCATCAGCTATTTTATTGGCTTTTGTCTTCCACATTGGTGGAAAGGTTTTTTCTTCGTATGCCTTTATCATGTTATACACTTGAATTTCGATGTCAAGAATGCAGACTTTTTCTGAAACATTTTCTTCTTTTTATTTCCTTAATAGGGTCTCTGGTTGGGGATAATATGCGCGCTCGTCGTGCAATCTTTGTTCCTTCTTGTGATCACCATAAACACCAACTGGGAGGAACAAGTAATATCTATCTCGTTTTCACTACTTTAAAGCTATTTGTTTCTTCAAAATCTAACTCAAATCAATCTTTTTTTCTCCTTGTATTTTAGGCCAACAAGGCTCAAGAGAGAGTTTACAAGTCTGTAGTTCCCGTAGAAGCGGTCTCTTGACGATTAAACACGGCCGAAATAGAGAAACTTCATTGCTGAATTGAGTGAGGAAGGCAGGCTTGGATAATCATGAAGCTTAAAAAAGTGGATTTACAAGGAATTTTGGTATCCTTGTAGGAAATGATTATTATTCATTGCGGCAGATGAATAAAGGCGCAATCTAAGATGCGACTTGTATGCTCTGAAGTTATTTGTACTTTTCCATATATTAACAGTGAAATATGCATAAAATCGAAAGTTTATTTTAAATAAAGTCTGTCTTGGTCTCTTTTAGCTGTTGAAATCTTTTGGTATTATTCAAGGCATTATTGCTGGTTCGTGAAAATTGCAATGTTAAGTAAGCTTTTCTTTTTCATCTCATATGAACTAGTAAAATGATGGGATTTTTTTCTTTTTTTTTGCAAGTAACATACACATACAGAGAAGGTGCAAGTACAAAACCAAATTTTGTTCTCATATAATGCAGCGAAATGATAAAATATAGGACTGAATAGATCACGTATATAGGACTTAAAATATTTGACTGGCTAATCAGGTAATACATTTGTATAAAAATATTGACATCATACTATATGATTGAGTGCTTCATTGCATGTAGAAAAAGACATTGACCCCTAAATGTTGTAAATTCAATTAGTAGGGAAAAGGTTGCAAATCTAGTGTAAATATATAGACGTTGCCAGTATTAAGGCCGTGTTTAAAATTGATCTCGTTTTTATTTTTCACGTTTTTTGAGAAAGGAAAATGAAAACGTTTCTAAAACGGCGTTTGAAGCGATAAAGACAAAAAACGAAAATGAAAACAATTTTTTGGTTTCGTATAAAGTAAGAGAGAAATGAAAAATGAATTTTAGTCGTTTTTCATTTTTTTTGTTTTTGTTTTCTCCTCTCTCGAGTAAAGAGAAAGAGAGAGAATCATTAATGGGTTTTTTTATACTGGAAATAATCTCTTGATAAACCTACCAAACACATTTTTATAAATGATTTCTGTCTGAAATTAAAAACGTTTTTATTTTTATTTTCATAAAAAAATCAAAATCATTTTGGAACGAGTTCCAAACGCACTCTAAATTTTCCTATTGTTCTAAGATACTATTGCTTTAAATAGATATGCTCAGATTATTGGAACTCTAAGTCCTTATTTACAAAAGTTGTATGAACCCTTGTGCAAAGTATCAGAAAAGCTACAGCTTATTATAAGCGTATTAATTTTATTTAGCAAAAAAGTTCTCTGAAATAACGATGACTTGCTTCTTAACGTAAAAAAGTTGTTTAGACACATATTAACAATTAAAGAGATGGTTGCACCAAAGGAAAAGAAAAAATAAATAAATAAATGATGGATCCTGATTTCCAAAGAAACTAATCAAATATAAAATTAGCAACTTATTCTAATCTTGCAGTGGCGGAGCTAGAAAATTTTTGAGGGGACATGAGTTAAAGTACAAATTTTGAAGGAAAATGACTTTGTAACTATTTTTTTTTTTTTTTTTAAAACGTTTGGTCTTTCTCTTTTTAGCTTTTTAATCTTTTTTATCTTTTATGTATTCTTATAAATGAATCAAACCACTAATCAAGTTTGATTCACATTTTAAAGTTAAAAGTCTACAAAATTATGACTTTATATAGTAGTGTAGTTTATTTTTACTTTTATTGAGATTTTAAGTTTGAGTTATCAATATACTTAAGAGTCAAAATTTAAAGTTTTATCTAAAGATTTAACAATTTTTATTAAAAATTAACACACATAAAATTAGAATTTGGAAGATAATAGAAAATATTTTAAAACCTACGCAAAAAAATTCTCAAGTATAAAAATTCAGAGGGGGTGAAAGTGCTAGAAAAAAAAATTCAGGGGCTAAAAATTAAAAAGCCACTTTGGTTGGTGGGGGCAGGTACCCCCGGGCCTCAAGTGGCTCCGCCCCTGTTTGCCTCCATACTTACGTGACTCTTAACTTTTGAGGGGGAAAACGATGGTGACATGCTTTATATTAGCCTACAACATGATATAATTTAATATTTCTGATAGGCTACTCATAAAATGAGACAGTCCTTAATTTTAACAAGGAATGAGAAGTTCAAAATATTGCCATATTTCAATGCTTTTGTTTACATCTTTTCTTTCTTTTTTCCTTTTTGTTTAGTAAATTGAATTGGGGCCTTAGCTGGTCCGTTGTTTAAGCTCAGTTTCTGTTTATATAGATTAAAAATAAATAAATAAATAAATAAACTCAATTATGAAAAGGAAATCTTTTGAAAACACCAATGAGAATTTACTTGAAAACATTAGGTTTGCATATTATTAATCAAAAAGGAACGGTTGCCAAATGGGTTGGGGAATCTCCCATTAACGCAAAAATTTAGGACAAATTACATTTATTCCCTTGAACTATAAGTGTATGAACAAAATGCCTCCTAAACTTTAAAAGTAACAAATTTTTCCCTTGAACAATTTGCCGTTAGTATGCGTTCTCCTTTTCTGGCCCCTCGGTTCAATTTTGAACGTTAAGTGTCACGTGGAAGTCATTGAGACATTTAATTTTAATTCTATTCTAAAATGACGATTTTGCCCATTAGATTGGTCAATCTCACCCAATCAGAAGCATCTCATCCCTCACTCTCTTTCCTCTACCTTTCCCATGCATGACCACCAAGTTCCGGCAAGTATTCCGGCGTCCATTTTCGACACCTCCCAGCTCATAAGAAAGCTATCATCAAGCCGAGTCTGGATTGGTGTCTTCTGGCTGCCAACTCCGCTGGATGAAGGCACACTTTCCTGCCGAAGTTCTGAAAACTCAAAACTTCTAATGGCCATAATTTTTTCGTCTGACCTCTGATCGGTGTGATTCCGGTCTCTATGAAATCAGAGTGATGAGAGGAACAAGACCAGCCAAAATTTGTTGTTGATTCCGTTGAAAAAGCTTCTCCGTAACCACCATCCATGGCCGCCACATCTCCTCTCAAAAAACCATAGTCTCGGCGGTGGTGAAGTGCACTGTCCCCATCATTTCACTCAAAATCTATAGATGAGTCAATCCCGACAGTAGCCACCGCCATCCTCACTGATTTGCAAGAATTCAAAGTAGCCGCCGCTCACCGTGGAGGAGTTTGGTTCCGTCGGTTTGTCAAAACACTCAAAAGTAAGTAGGTAACAAAAGCCTCATCTCAATTTCTCCGATCTGTGGTTCAAAAACTGAGAACCGAGTCACTGGAAACCGAGAACCAAGTCGGGGTATTCGAATGAATTTTGCCCTATTTCTAACTCAACACAATAAATTACTTTTTTACCTTTAAAATGAGAATTATATGCCATCCATGTGGCACTTAACGCTCAAAATTTAACCGATGGAATGTAAAATGGGGACTCGTGCTAACGAATTGTTCATGGAGAAAATTTGTTACTTTTAAATTTTGGGGGCATTTTGTTCAAACGATTATAGTTGAGGGGAATAAATGTAATTAGTCAAAAAATTATCGTGTTAGGAAAATTGTTGTTCTCCAATGCGCCTATGCTATAGTATAAATTGTAACATATATTACGTTTGGTACTAATTAATGCTAATTAAATAATAAGATGCGTAGGCTCTTATTCTTTCAATTCACTATTCATAAATAGAGATTAAGCATCCGTTTAGATAAACTATTCATAAATATAGTAAACTATCATCTTCAATATCGGATATGAACAAGTCAGAGCAAATCATATTTGAATTCTACAAATCATACCAAAAGAAAAACTTCCCAATACAACACCAATTTTCTTCATCCGTCATTCTCAATTTTGAAACCTACCCTCAAGTTGGAGATAGACGTATAGAATGCCCAAGTTGCTAAGAATGCAACAACACCTCACCAAGTGGCTTGGGGTGAACTTCTGTTTTGAAAAAGAGAATGTGTGAGGGTATATATATATATATATATATATATATATATATATATATATATATATACCCTCACACATTCTCTTTTTTCAAAACAGAAGTTCACCCCAAGCCACTTGGTGAGGTGTTGATATATATATCTTCTTACTTAATTTTCTCTGACTATATGACAATCTAACTGAATATGCTTGCCACGTCCATGAAGGACTGCTTTTGTCGCTATGTTCACGGATGTGTCTGATTATCACAATGCATCTTTTTGTTGCTCACAAATCTGTAACTTGAAAATTTTGAAGAATATTGTTCGCCGAAATACCTAAGCATAAAATGACTCTACGCAAGTGCACGTATCGAACAAGTAATATAGTGATGAGTAAAATTATCGTCTCCACAGGGACTGAGTTAATGAGGAATCTTATTACTAAAACCAGTTTATCACTATGTTTGAAAGTAATTTGACTACCCAAGTTGATAATAGTTGTTTAAAAAGAATATGTAATACCACAGATTTATAGTTTAAACACAGAAAATGAAATAAAAATCCACGCGATCTGAGCTTAGAGTTGTGAGTTAATAATGGATACGGGCTAGGATTACTGATTTCCCCTCGGTTGCAACTCTGACTATGTTTTGCTATATGATTGCTGTGGCAAAATTCATTCAGTCAACCTAAAAATTCTACATAATCATCTTCCGACAGATTTATGTTTGTAGTTCCTTAAACCAAATCAACATATTCCTATGTGCTTTGGTCTACAAACTTCACGTTAAAATCAATTTCAATGGGTTGTACAAGATACGGTATATTCCTATACTAACTCTTATATTATTCAAGCTAGATCCAACTCAACCAACCTTTCCGAATTAGTTTTAGTTTGTATTTTCTTACTAAATGATGGCCTGTCACTTAATAGAAAGTAAACAATAAATACACTTGAATAAACCAAATGAAAATTACTTAATCAATCAATATAGCAAATAATCTTTATTGCAACTTTTGTTCCATCAATAATCCCACTAAGGAATTTAGCTCATGATTAATTCAATAAAATCGACATTAATGACAAAGTTCGGATCCATAATGTTTCGAAGTAAATCTGAGAGAGAAAAAGGAAAACAAAATTAAGCTAAAAATATGAAGTCAAAAACCAGCACGTGAAGCCGTCTTTGTGCTCTTCTTCTTCTCTGTGCGTCAGCGTCCAAAAATCTCTTGTACTCGCCTCCCGTCTCAGCTCTGGTCTCAGCTCGTACAAGAACTTCCTGCACCTCCACTGATATTTCTTTCTTTTCTCGCTGCCTGTACTCTCCTCATCCTCTACTTTATATACTAGGACAAATTGAGGTGCCCTAGTGACACGTGCATGCATGAGAGTGCAGGCTAATGGTCCCCTCAGCTGATATTCTTACAACTGTCCATGCTAGAGTACGTCAGTGCTTGTGCCACTACCAGCGCTAGAAGACAAATTGCGCCAGCTCACCACGGTTCTCGCTGGTCCTGCTTTTGCTGCGACCTTGCTGCGGCATTGCTATGACATTGAGAGCATTTTAGCATTTTTGTCTTTCCACTGCGCTTTTCTCACTACTAATCCACGTCAAGCACCTCCAGGGACATTCCCACACTAATTTATCGAGTCAAATAACGTAATGAGTAACCGGGATCAATTCCATTACAAGACTTCTCCGCAAATATCAACTCTTTTTTCCACTAAACGCACAGTAAGAAAAATATTATCCAAAACATTAAAACTAAAGCATTTCACCCTGAGAAAATGAACAAATACTAAGCCTAAAAGTGTACTAAATAACTCTATTTTATTGAGTTATCAAATATATCTCAACCAAATAAACTCACAAGTGATGAAAGCCATAATTCTATTGTCGGCATCTCCTTACGAGCGATACATAATAGTTTTCTTCTAGTTGTTTTAAAAACTGAGTGACATTCCAAGGAAAACACGGTGTATTATGGTTGCAAATTTTCTTGTTGGTATTAGAGTTTGAGGAGAGAAGTGAGGGAGAAGAATTGCACTTTATAACGTATTATGTTTCCATTTTAAAAGGTTAACCAGTTTAAGTGAGGTGGCTTAATATCTTTATATGACTGTGATTAAGTTTGTATTCATATGATGTGGGACACGGGTATTTTATCCTTAACAGTTGGGTCACAACTCTTCCACTTTGCATTATAAAATCATAACTTGTCAAGTTATGGTTCATAACTCCATAACTTGACAAGTTATGGCCTATTAATTTATATAACTAAAAATTGATCTATATACTTTCTTAAGTTTTTCATATTGGCTTATTTTCTACTATTTCTGAATATTTTAAGTAAGGTGAACTCACGGGCCTCACACTATAAGTAAAATTAGTCCGTCCTATTATGAACCATATTTAGCATGCATGCATAATTAAAATACGAACAACAAAGTTGTCCATAATATGTTTTAGCTCATATTAGAGTGAATCATTATGATTATGAAAGACTACATAAAAACATTTCAACAGATATGTCTTGGCTTGTGATAATGAGATAATGTACCATAGATGAAGTCATTTGAGCAGCACCAAGAGTGACCCCATGATATCATCATCTTGGATATACAAAATGTATTTCACTCGCAAAATAAAAACTCCTTGCTTCTAGCGTGCAACCTTAATTTGTAATGGCTGGGAAAATTTGTTATGTTAATCTTGGATTTGATCAAGATTTAGCATATGAATTTCCTCATTATTACATCTCTTTGAAATTAAAAATATTGTAACTTATGAGGAAATTTATATGCCAAATCTTGATCAAATCCAAGATTAACATAACAAATCATTTTGCAATTAAAAAAAAAAACTGTAACTTTTCCATAAATATATATATATATATATAACTTTAAAGCTAATGGGTGATCAACTTTACGATCATACTTTGATGTATGCCTCTTAATTCTTAAATTGATGATAGAAATGTTCATCAAATTGTAAATGTACTTTTTAAGCAAGTGTTATTAAAAATTATCCAGAGTGACAAAATAGATTCCAAGGATGTCCATAAATCGGGTATGGACCCATAATATTAAAAGTATGGCAAGTCCAGAGCTTGAATTAAATTGACTTTTTAAATTGTCAATTTAACTAGGTTGACATCTCTATTGTCTTTACCAACTATGATACGCTAAAATGTAGGAAAATGATCTTATTTGAAATGGAGGGCTAGGATCAAAAGGTGATTTGAATAATGGTGGATGAATAAATGAAAAAAAATATATATAGTGTAAAGGATGGGGTAATTTCACGCACAAAATAGAAGGAAATTGTCCCCAAGATGAAAAGGTGGACTATGATTTTGTGCCTAAAAAATAATTGATTCATAAAACATGTCTCGGTGACAGTAAAACAGCGCACTCGTAGAAGTGTTCTGTGACTACCATCAATTCTTTAAGACACAAGGCTAAAAAATATTAAGTTGTGCAATTTCACATCATCCGAAGATGAAGATGGGTTTTATTTATAAAAATAACATTACCTCCTAATGGTATGAGGTTTTTTGGGTGAAGTCTAAAAAGTAAAACCGTGCGGACTCGGTCCAAAACAGATAATATCATATCGGTAGGGGTGCGGGTCGTTACATATGTAATGACTGAGAAAATTTCAGACCTTAAATAATACAATTCATGTATTTCTAAACCAAGGATTTTCCTAGAAAATATTATGTGACTGAATGATTTATAGAATCAATATCTGTATTCTTAAATTCTATAGCAGATTTCATATTAAATTCATGTTTCGATCAAGTAATTCGATCGATAAATTCTCACCGTATTTTAAGGTGTAATAATTTTCAGTACAAGTATAGCTTGAGAATCTTAATTTCAAGAATCTCCAAACACAGCATGATGTTAGCAGCATAAAAAAAACGCATTGACATTTTTAAAGAAGAAAAATCTTTAATTGTCGACAAAATGAAAATAAAGTCACAAGATAAATACCCATAGCGAGAATGGTACAATGTGAGCTCAGGAGTTGACACCATCAGAAACAACGTCATTCCCGAGATAGAATGCTGAGAAGTTAGATTTAGAATTTGTTCAGTCTAGAATTAATTTCAAGACTTGAAACAGTTTGAAATATTACGCGAGTAAAAAATATAAAACAATATTGAATTATTCAGAAATTAATGTTAGACTGTAAGTAGTATATTAAATTACATGAGCTAAATTAATTACCTCTAACCAGTATAAATTTAATCTGTTTAGAAAAAATAATTGAGAATAAGATTAGACCCGTAATCTTACCTTAATTAGATATTTTATATAGTGAAATTTTTAGGGTTCTTGTCATTTCTTTCCCTTATTCCCGCTCACTCTCTTCTCTTCTCTCACTTTTTCTCACAAAAACCATCAATGGCCAAATACTCAAGTTGAGATTCCGACCTCCGTTTTTGACACCGCCGGTGTCAATAGAAAGATCTCGACGAGCTGAGTTCAATGACATGCGGCACGACCTCTAACTCTGCCGGAATCAGCCGCAATCGCCGGCAGAAGTTCCGAAATTACCCATTTCTTCCCGTCGTGATATCTCCGTCATCCGACCTCCGATTGAGATGATTTCAGTCCCTATGGACTCAGTGCAGCGAGACGAAGAAAACCCATCCGTTTTCATAGCTCAATGATGGCCGGAGCGCTGCTGTCTGTGGCGGTCGGAATCGCCTCCGCCGCCGCCGTTGTTTCTCTCTCTCCAGGCCGTCGTGGATGCCACCGCCCCCACCAATCGACTCAGAAGCCGACACCCAGTAGATCCCGACCAGCAGCCACTGCCACCGTCGCAGTTTGGCCGGAAAACGGAGCCGCTGCCGTCGTCCGTGGAGGGAATTGGTGGTTCCGACGATCTAACCGTTGGATTGTCGTAAATTTGGTGTCACAACACTCAGAAGGAAGTGGGTAAGAAAACCCCGCAACCAATTTTAATAACTGATGGCCGGAATATTGAGATTTGGATCGCCGGATTTTACCTACGTTGTCGGTCCCGATAGGTACTGTTAGAGGCCGAATGGTGTGAAATTGACCGCACCAATAGACTCAGAAGGGTCAAGTTAGGGGGGGTAGGACCCAAGTCCGCCGCGGAAAAACTCTCCGGGAGCCTCCGCCGCCGTACGCCGCCGCCGCCGCCGCCATATTCCGGTGAGGTGTCGTTTCTCAGGCTATCGACCTCCGTTTGATGATCTGAGACCATATCCCGACTCGTTTCGACGTGCTGAACACAATGGTGATGTCTGTTCAACTAAATTCAATCCTAATAAGAATGGTCTGGTACTGGTTGCACGCGGATCGATGTGGTTCATACTAAACAAGTAAAGATCAGAATTAAGTGTTTAAAGTTACGATGTTCCGCAAGGATCATTCATAGTGCTTGTAGCTTTTCTCAGAATTAGTTTTGAGGAATAAGCAGGAGGACACGACAAGCGAGATGCTATCAGAACCGCTTAGCTCGGAACCCAGGCAAGTACAAACCTTGCTTACAGTTTAATTAAGATAGTCATATAAGGCGTATGATTTTCACGAAATACGTTAATTATGAGATTCGTGAATTAGGTTTATATTTAGGTTAAATGCCGTATGTAGTTTTCTAATAAAACTTAACAGTTTTCAAATAAGCATGTAAGCGAAAAATCGTAAAAAACGATCGCTAGACCCTTAATTTTACGACGGTAAATATAGACCTCAACACTATTATGAGCCCGTCAAGTGAGGTAAAGTAAAGTTTATTAAAAGTGTATTATGGATGATAATTTAATTAATTATTAAAACTAATTAATTAAATTATCTAAGACTTAAAATATGGTTAAGAAAGTTAATTAATTACTAAGATTAATTAACTAACTTATGTAGACTTAGTATATGAATAAGATGGTTAATTAATTACCATAATTAGTTAACTAAATTATTAGACTTATTATAAGGATAAGATAATTAATGAATTATCAATTTAGCACAAATTTGTAATGGCAATTAAGGAAAATAAGATTTTGAGGATTTAACAAATCGATCCTTATCGTAAATTATCCTTCAGAAAAGGAAATGAATATTGGCCTTAAGAAAAGGGTTAGATTCCTTCATAAGTTGCTAAAATAGAATAGCAAACGACAGATAATCTCACACTCTCAGTGGGGGTTTATTTTCAGAAGTAAGCAAGTAAGAGAATATGTTGTTTGGCGAAAAGTGGATTCCAGCTCCATAAATCAGGTAAGTAGGAATCTCGCCTACAGCATGAATAGGTTTTAAAGAAAAAATTTAAACATGCTATATTTATACATGTTTATGCTTTAAGTATTGTATGCGATGCCATGTCATGCTGCATACACCTTAATAAGTCAAGGGAACTTATAAGAATAATATCGGATGAGTGTCGTGCCGACCTCCGGACCTAAGGGAGGTAATTCCACTCCACAAGGAGAACAAGAAAAAAAAAAAAAAAAAAAAAAAAAAAAAAAAAAGAATGTCCTTCGACTTAAGGGAGGCATTCAAGTTATAATCACGGTATCACGGGGACCTTGCAAACCCTCACGTCCCGATGATTACGCAAGTGTGGTACGCTGAGCACTCGGGCCCATAAGAAAGATAAGATAAGATAAGATAATAAGACTATGATAAAACATCATAATCAAGCATAATCAGTTCATGCATATTTATTCATGTGTACTTACAATTATTTTGCGAGCTATAGTTCCTACTTGCTGAGTGAAAGCTCAATCAGATATGTTCATGCTGTAGGTAAGAAACTTATCAGCAATTCTTGAAGGGCAATGGCGAGCAGCAGACGAATGGTGGAGATGGGAATGGATACCGCTCACGCAGTTATTTTCCGCAGTAAGTTTAAGTATAATCATGTATATATTTATATGATTCAAAGTTTCAAGCATGTATGTTTAAAAAAGTATATGTACATATGTATGTTAGGAAAACTGAGATTGTAGTTAACAATCCTAGTTTTGAGTAGTTAAGTTTTAGAACGTTGCAAACAAAGGCATGCAACAAATAAACAATTTTAAACATGATGATTTAAATGATTGATTTTAAAAGGACTTTAAGATGTACTTGAATTTAAGATTTTTCACGAAATCTATTTTAAAGTCAAATTAGATAACCCAATTAAATTGGCTAGTTTTAGAAATGCTTTTAAAGAGTATGTGAATCAAGAGTTTAAATGTCACTCAATTTGAAAGATATTTTTAGAAGTTTTATCTTAACTTTTAAGAAAAGTTTTTAGTAATTGAGTGATTCATTATTTTTAAATTATTATTACGAATTATGAAAGTATTCATTCTTATGTTTAAAAAAAAATGTTCCGCAAATTTTAAGAAACCTCAGTAAGTACAAGTTAAAAGTAAGTACGAGTGGCGGCCTCATAGGAGGGTCGTCACAACATATGGTATCAGAGTCTCTACCTAGCCAAAAATGTGGCCAACGAGGACATTAGGCCCCCATGAGGAGGGGTGATTGTTGCAACCATCAATCCCTTGAGGTACAAGGCCAAAAAAGGGTAAGTTGTGCAGTCTCACATTGCCTAGGGATGAAGATGGGTCCTGGTTTATAAGGAATGACACCACCTCCCAATGGTATACCACCTTTTGGGGTAAAGTCTAAAAGCAAAAAAGCTATGGGGCTCAGGTCCAAAACAGAGATAATATCATACCAGTAGGGATGCGAGTCGTTACATGTTCTGACTAAAACTTATAACCCATGTTCTTACTTTCTTAAAGGATAAAAGGACACTGATCTTATTGTGTACAAATTAGGCTTACGGAATACAAATTTCTGCAATATCAATGCTTTAATAAGCCCAACACTTCTAGCGTGTCAAATATTTTCTCCATGATTTTCTGTTTTCGGTCACCGATAAGCTTCATGATACCAAATCAACTGGAGCTGGTGAATCACAGATTCTCTCTGTAGCCTTCTCAGCCTAAACAAAATCCAATTATTAAGTCATATGAGGAAAATAAATGCAAAGAATATCAAAATAGAGAGAAAGAGAGAGATGTTACTTCTTTCTCCCAGTTGGTTTTTATGGTGATAACAAGAAGAGATAAAACTTGAACAATTAGCGCGCATATTATCCCCAACCACAGACCCTACTCAGAAATAAAGAAGCGAACATTATTTATCAGAAAATCACGTTATTATTTGTTTGTCGAAATGTAAGCGTGTAGTATGGGAAAAGGCATGAAGAGGAAACCTTTCCGCCAACGTGAAAGACGAAAGCAAATACGACGGCCAACGGAATTCCGACTAAATAGTATGATCCAAGATTCACATATGCTCCAATCTTCTGCCACCCACATCCTCTAGCAGTACCTGGAATGAAAGGTTTTACATCATTTTAACTAAAAGGTTTTACATCAACATCCCCTTTCACCAACTTTGTTTTTTAATTTTTTTTTTTATGTAGCATGATCAGTACCGAAAACAATCACAGTCCTTATCTAACTATGAGGATCACCAAATCTGTTTTTATTTAGCATTAGAGTGCAAATTATGGATGTGAGTTAGGATCTGTCAAGTGATGTCGTTCTAAATTTGGGAAAATTTTGGGGTCACTAATTCTTGTAGGTCACTCAACTACCATCGACAAAAAGTAGCTTTCAAACCCTCTTTTTTTTTTTTTTTTTTTTTTTTACACTTTTTTTTCCCTTTTAGCTTGCAGAGTTTGTTTAGTTAGATGCACCATAGCAATTTATTTATCTCTGATTTCTCTCCTTGTGATTATGAGCCTAAAAGAAAATGTCAAAAATGACGTTGATTTATGAAGCTAGGGAAAGTTACGAAACCTGAAAGAACACCCTGCAATCCGTCTAGAAAGTTGGCCACTGCAAGAATTGGCATCATTTCTGCTAGATAATTCACCACTTCTACTTCATTGCTATAAGCGTATCCCCAGATTTTGCGTATCAGTACAAGGGCTAACCCCACCAATAAACCCTCAGTAATGGCCATGGCCACTACAACACAAACCGCTAAACGAGCTGCTTCTGGACGCCCTGCTCCTAATTCATTCGAGACCCTAGTGCTGTTATAAAAAAATAAATAAATAAAGTAAATATGATCTGCTATGATGTGCCCGTTTTGTTTACTGATTTGACTTTTTAATTCGAGTTGAGATGTGATTTTATGTGAGAACTTTTTACTGTAGCAAAAAATTTAAATATGACTATTTTTTAAAGCTTTTTACTGTAACAAAACTCGAATTGGTGAAATGAGCGGGGCCTAAAACAGTGCTAATGACATTGCTCAAAAACAATATATATATATATATATATATATATATATTATTAACTTCTTATGGGAAATTAAATAAAATCATTAAGGAGAGATTCTGTATATCATAGCTCACCTCACTGCAAGACCGAGTCCAAAAGGAATCATCCACACTGTCGCAGCTGTATTTAAGCTGGAAATAGTTTGACTTTGTGAGTAGAATTTCAAGATTTATGATCCTAAATAGAAGGCATTCACTTCAAGTTCTGACTTGTATCACTTCAATATCAAAATTATAAACCAACCTAACGGAGAGCACAGACGTTTCTAACTCTGGATTAGGAAGTAGCCCAGATAAAAGAACCACCATTTCAAAAGACCACATTTCCAAGCTAATCAACATCATCCGACCAAAAAAAAAAAAAAGCGTTAGGATCGACCGAAATGAGACTGATGGTCTAAAAACACAAGTTCTTTAAGAAATTTTATGCTCCTTATAACTTACCAAGTCATGATAGCTGAAGGAATGGCAAGTCTAACAAAAGCAAGAATATTTTGAAAGGCCTCACGGGATAATCCAGTCCATGTTTTTGAACATGAAGAAGAGAACTTCACATAAAGAGCTAACAACAGCACATTGATCCAATAAGATATGTTGTTTGCCAAGGCTCTCCGCTGCTTCCAAGTCCAGATTTCAATACCAGAATCCAACACCAAAATATATGTAGCACAGTTGCAATTCCAGCGCAAACCACCATGGGGAAAACAATGTTTTGTGTTTGTAAGAACCTGATTAGGCACTGAAGAAGGCCATAGGCAAAAAGGCTCGGGATCATAACACGTGCATATCGACCGGCTTCTGCAGCGATATCAGCCTCTTGACCTACGGTAGCTAGAATAGGCTCTGTGTTTGCCCAAATAACAGCAAGAGGTATGCTAACAAGTGAAAGAACAATCATGGATCGCTGCATATAGACGCTCATCAAATGATATTGCTTTGCCCCATATGCCTGCCCTGATAAAGTCTCTAATGCACCGGCCATTCCCAGCTACTTAGACAAGCAAAATATAAAAATAAATAAATAAACAAACGGCATGCAAATTACTTGGAATCAACAAATAATTAGGAACTTCACTTAACAAATCCATGGCTACCATATCAAAAGAAGACAAATCATTTCTAATTGACTCTTTTCTGTAGGATCTTTCTATCCTTGTTGAACATCTTGATAGAAAAATAATAAGAAGCCTTGATCCAACTCACCAACAAGCTGAAACCGGTGACTGTTGCAAAGGAAGTGGCCATGGAAGCACCAGAGAGAGATATTTCACCAAGATGACCGACAAACATGATCGATATCATCTGCAAGGAATACTGCAATAGACCCACAGATATCATAGGCCCTGCTAGCCATAACTGCTTCTTTACTTCTTCAAGAATTTCCTTCCTCTTAATACCCTTTTCATGAACTCCGTCACTTCCATTGTTGAGCCCATTTTCTTCACGAACTTGAATCAATGGAGCGGTTAATGTTGGTTTATGACCGTCTCTCTCCATTTTATTCTTTCAGATAGAGAGAGAAGCAGAGAAAAAACCCCGGGCCTATACGTTTATGATGTGTGTTGTGTGTATTTGAAAGTTGCGGGAGTGCTAATTTATAGACGGCGTGATTCTAATGGGACTGGGAAGTCACTGTTTGCTTTCGCTAGTTTTTCCTTCTTTTTTTTTTCCTCCTTTTCTGGTCAAAAAGTATAATTTTAATAATGGAAGCTCGTTGCATCACTGCGTGTGAATGGAAGCTATACCAACAGAAATGGAGGGTATCTCTTCTTTTCAATAATATCAGAAATGGATCCTGCAAATATGAGCCTACTCCAAAAGCCAACAGACCCGGAGATTTATTTTTTGTTGGAAAAATTTCAAGTTTAAATAGTGTTTTTTTCCAATTTTATTATTTATACTACTATATAAAATTTTGATGTCATTATAAAAAATAACCTGTAAATTATAAAATATAATCTTAAGTTATGAAAAAATAACTTGCAGATTACTAGTGACATGACATAAATTTATAATAGTGACAAAAATAAAATAATGTTCTTCTAATGATGATTTTTTTAGTTTTTTATCTTGTTTGTTTATTATTTTTTGTTTTGACCCTTGGCGTGTGATGTTTTTACATGCTGCACAAAAGAGTACGTATTCTTTTGAATGCGATTGTATTGAATGAAATGAATTGATTCGCATTTTTAATTCATGACAAATTTTAAAACGTGTTTCGCACGTATTGTCGTATTTGAATTACTTGTATAATGATGAATTTATTTATACAATAATTTTAAGTGTTTTTAGTTTATTTTACAACTTTTTTACCATTTTCGTTAAAATAAAACTCGTTTTGATTTAAACAGTTAGAACCCATTTGTTTCAGGAGGACCGTTGTTTAAATTTTTTTTTCTACCCTATTTTCTTTTACAAAAATTAGAAAGCAAAAGAAAAGGGAGGGAGGAAGAAAGCATGAGGAAAAAAAAAAAAAAAAAAAAAAAAAAAAAAAAAAAAAAAAGGCAAAACACATCTTAAAATATAAGAATTATAATAACACAATAATGAGGGAAAAGGGTATCAGATAATTAATGGAAAAAATATTGAAAAAGAAGAAAAGCAAAACAAAATAAAGGGAACAAAATGGGATGAGTGACGTGGAGGAACAAAAAGAAAATAAACATATTACCACTTTATATTAAAAAGAAAATGAACATATTACCACTTTTATATTAAATAGTTTGGTAACGTGCGGCACGTTTTACCGTATAGGATTTGACAAAAAAAAAAAAAAAAAAAAAAAAAAAAAAATAGATGCACATTTGAAAAATTATTTTAACAGGAGTAAGGGTATATTTGGGATTGCATTTTACAATTCATAAAAATATTTTACACAAAATCCAATGTACTTTGTAATTTATTTGGCGAACTTGAAATTTATGGCCACATTTAAAATTGAACCTATTTTTATTTTTTTCATTTTTTAAGAAAAAAATAAAAAAAAAACATTTTTAAAATTGCATTTAGTGCAATAAAGACCAAAAAAAGAAATAAAAACAATTTTTTGATTTAGTATAAAATGAGAGAAAAATAAAAAATAATTTTTAGTCTTTTTTCATTTTTTTTGTTTGTGTTTTCTCTCTCTCTCGAGCAGAGAGAGAAAGAGAGATATTAATAGATTTTTTATATTGAAAATAATCTCTTGATAAAATTACCAAACGCATTTTTAAAAATAATTACTGTCTAAGATTGAAAATGTTTTCATTTTTATTTTCATATAAAAAATAAAATCATTTTGAAACGAGTTCTAAACGTACCTTATAACTTTTAAATTTTACTTCTGCTTTTATTTTTTATTTTAAGTAAAAATAGCGATTATCTTAAAAGCACAATAATTCTAAACTCACACCAATCAAGTAAAAAACCATATCAAATAAAAATTACACGATAAAAGTGCTTTTGGAAAGTATTTCAAAAAACTCGTGGTAGTAACTCAATTGTAGAGTAGTTTTCAGCAAAAAAAAAAAAAAAAAAAAAAAAATAAAGAAAAAAAAAAAAAAAAGGAATAGGGGACAAAGAACCAAAAAATGAATTTAAAAAAGTAAAGAAAAAAAAAAGCAAAAAAGATGAGAGTTGACACTTATCAAGTAGAGGATGGTGAATAGAAAAAGACTTTTAGGGTATTGTTTATTTCGTAACTCAAGTTATATTATTATAATATTTCACTCACACAAAAACTCAAAGTTAATTTTTTTTTTGTTACAGATTTTACTCACATATAAAACTTAAATCATAACTCAAATCTTGAAAATGACAAACCTTAATTTTTTTTTTTTTTTTTAATGTATGTAAAGATTCATAGATCATATTTAGTATAAAGGAAAAAGAACACTAATTAAGGTGGTTAAATGAGGAGAGAGATATTTAAGTAAGAGTATATTAACAAAAAAAACTATATTAATATGCTAACCGAGAAAAAAGTATTTTAATGGACACATCTTAAAATATAGGATTAATTACAAAAATATTCTCCACCCTTCTCCTTCTATGATTTTTGTAACATTTTGTCTCTTAATCTTTAAACGCAACAACTGTTTCCTCCGAAATACAAAACGTTTAAAAAAAAAATCTCTTTCCATTAAGGCTTCTATTAAAAAGATAAAGTGTTACAAAAATTATAGTTCAAGAGAACTTTTATAATTAATTCTAAATATAAGACTATGGACAGAGAAAGAAAATGAGGATGAATTATATAAGATAATGAGGAAAAAAAAGGTTAAAAGAGAGAAAAAAAAAGTAATGAAAGTCTCGGCTACTTAAAGGAT
Organism: Morus alba; assembly: GCA_012066045.3. Lineage (NCBI taxonomy): Eukaryota > Viridiplantae > Streptophyta > Magnoliopsida > Rosales > Moraceae > Morus > Morus alba. The sequence continues at coordinate 16,267,633 of CP050231.2, forward strand.
AAAGATGAAGTATCATCGGCTCTTTTTTAGGCCCGTTTAGTTCGCTGATTCAAGTTTTTAATTCGAGTTGAGATGTGATTTTATATGAGAGCTTTTTACTGTAGCAAAAAAGTTAGATGTGATTATTTGTGAGAGCTTTTTACTGTAGCAAAACTCAAATTATAAACTCGAATCAACGAAATGAACGGGAATGTTAAATGATTTCTAAAGGCTTCAATCAAAATGTCTGTTTTTGTTGAATATCGCATATGCATGGACAGATAGAAAATGAATGGAAAAAAAAAAAAAAAATTAGGCCCCGTTCACTTCACCATTTTTGACGCGTGGACAACACTTTTCCCGCATTTTTTTCATTTTTCTTTTCTTACTTTTATTCTAATTTGATCGTCAATTATTTTTTATTTACATACTTTTTTTTTTTCTTTTTTTTTTTTTTATGTTTCTTCTTATTTTCGACTTTCGCGTATATTTTTAAATCCACTTCCTTAAGTTCTTTCCCTCCTCTGTTAAATTCTTTTTCTTCTCTAATTTCTCAGGCAATATTTTTTAAAAATATGTTCTTACTCAGTAATTTTTTTTACAATCATCTATATAATTTAAGTTACATGTGTTTGACTACTTTTTTTTTACTCTACTGAAATACTTTTCCTCAAATATATCATTAAGTAAACATTTTACGTACATCCTAATTAGTTTTCTATGTGATTTTTTTAATATGTGTTTTTTTTTTTTTTTTTTAGAAATATGTGTTATATTTTCATTTTTTTTTTTTTTAAAAAAAAGACTACTGAAATAATGATGCTTAAATATGCACTTACATAAACATTTTCTTTTTCTTTTCCATATAATATGTACACTCTAATTAGTTTCTATTTGATTTTGCGAAATCAAATATGTTCAATTTACAATATTTAATAGAAAGATACATTGTGTTTGAAACACACATTTTAAAACATTTACTTTTAAATTTTTAAATGTGCCTCATCAAAAATTGTATATATATTTAATTCTTTTTCAATCTCTTCTACTACTATGCGTTTAAAATCAAAATGTGCCTCATATTTACTTTCTAAATTTTAAATTTTTTAATATGCCTCATCAAAAATTGTGTATATATTTAATTGTTTTTCACTCTATTCTACTATTATGCGTTTAAAATCAAAATGAGTTTTTTCTAATAAACTGCTCAAGTGATACACTCAGCAATAGTAGTTGAAAATACCCCTGCAAAAAAAAAAAAAAAAAAAAAAAAAAAAAGTTTGAAATTCATAATATGGACTTATTTAAGAAAAAATTCCTCGAAGATATCAAATTAGAAAAAAAAAATTATAAAAAATAAATAATTGAAAGGTTATGCGTAAATAGCTGTTTAAAAAAAGACATGTTTAAGAAAAATTATTTTGGTGGTCTAATTAGAAAACAAAATATGTATAAAGATCAATTTCTATATACTACGTATTACATGAAAAAATAAATTAAGTAGAAAGACATTTGTAAAAAAATTATTTAATAGGATCAAGAGAAAAAAAAATTGTTTTAAAAAAAAAAAAGCACATCAAGAGAAAATTATAATTTACATAAGCATCTGGTAAAAAGGAAAAACAGAAAATAAAAATGAAGTAAGGATATATTTGAAAGAAATATTTTAACCGGAGCAAAATAAAGAAAAATTTATTCGAAAGAGACTTGCGATAAAAAATAAATTGATTAGAGCTTTAAGCAACAAAAAAAATAAAAAAAAAAACAAATAACAAACAAAACGTTAAAAGAATCGGGAAATGTGAAAGAAAAAGAATAACAAATGGCCATAAAAGAACCACGAGTAAAACTTCTTTTTGACTTGTAAAATGTAAGATAAGATTATTGATTTTGACACACCTTTAACAATAATTTTCACTTTAGTGTTAAAAAATATATACGAATATTTTTATTCCTTACAAGTGACTATGCTTCTTACAAAATAACTATGTATAACCATATTTTACACTTAAAAAAAAATCCATCACCAAACATTGCTTAAAAAAAATAAAAAATAAACCCTAAAACTTCCTTTTTAAGCTAGCTTCAAATTCTAATTTAGCCTTCTTAAAAACCCTTATTTAACTAAAACTCAACAATTAAAATAATCTTAAATGAGGAATCAAATATGTTATTCAAACCTATGAACGTAGCCACATCCAAATCATATTAAAGATACCACATATAAAAATTGACGACACACCAAAAGTGAACCCTAGAAGGGTGGCTTGTCAAAGGGAAGGGGTGTGGTTGGTGGGGTTGGTGGACGAGAGAGTGTCATGCGTACGCTCGTTGGATAGGGGGTTTCGCAGGTGGTATTTTCGCGGAAGTGTCTCATAGGGCTCGCTCGAAGTGGGGTCGGGGCTGCCATGGGGCGGAGGAGCAGTGTCATGAGATGGCAAGGTGGGGGCAGTATTGCTGCTATGCGCACAATAATGTTGAAGTGTGAAGAACATTTCTAGAAAATTCTTAATCACTAAGAAATACAACTAAGCATAAGTCGGAAATGAGCTGTTTGGAGGAAAGTCAGCGAGATCACAAGCTGCTGCATCATTATCGAAACTAAATTAATCATTGTTTTCCAACTAAATTGTCTCTCAGCCTATCTCCTATTGATCGAAAACACGCACTTTCATTATTCAACTAATCACAATCAGACCATGAAGACTCAAAAGTGGACCAACAGCCGACACAAGCACCCGGATTTGATGTCTAGGCAGCCTCATTTTGTAATCTTAATCACTTGTATTTAAGACGAGTTATAAAGTTGTTCTTGCTTGATTAAATTCCAATACAAAAAGTTATCATTCTAGCTAGCTATTACCGTTTTGTTTGAGGGTGTAACACGTCTATTTATATACAACTTTAACAAATAAACATGGAATTTCCTTCTTGTTAAATATCTTTACAAAATTAATGTTTATATAGTAAATGATCGTATTCCCACACTCTGTAAGGACATGTAGGACCATTTGTGAAGGACATAAGCCACCATGTTGTTCTCTTTATTTATTTATTTTTTGAAAGATAAAGTTGATCCAGTTGTAATATACGTGCCAAATAAGATTTTAGTTTAAACACACACACACAATATATATATATATATATATATATATATATATATATCATATAGACTCAATTTTAGTGTCCCAATATACACCAATTATATTTGTCATGGCGTGTAAAAGTTTGAATTACTTTTAAATTATTTTTTTTGTACTTATCATGGAATAATGTAGTACGATTTGATTAGTTGAATCACAACTAGACATAAAAAAACATCAAATCCGGATCCATATCATAAAGTAGATAGTATCGTACAACATAGATATTTAAAGAGATCTTTTAAAAAAAGTTAAAAAAAAAAATATATATATATATATATATATATATATATGAGGAGGTACAAATGATCACTTTCTCAAAACTAATCTCTCTAATCATGTATTTATCATATGGGTTAATATAACATGTAACAATTGTTTAAGAGTGCAGTACACAAGTATCAAATTGTTTAAGTGTGCGTAGTATACACGAGTAACAAATGAACTGGGGGCTGAAAAGCCACAAGCTGCGATTGTAGCAATAGATGTTGTTTTAGTGTTAGTGACGGTAGAAGGACTTCTGATAGGAATAGTGATCACAATGTTGCGCAGTGTGAGTTGGGCCGAGATCATTTTTATACAGACCGACCCAGTCGACTTATAAAATTAGTGGGTTGGACCGCCCCGGCCAGCGTGGACCTAAGAAAAAACGGATTGGGCGGGCTGTTCTTGCATCTCTACTGCCATTTAGTTGCATAATTCTATTATTGGTAACATTTTAATATGTAACTAAGTGAGTAGCTCGTTTTATTTGATTATCTTATAATTGCATTCGGGCGTTGTTAGGGGATCATGTGGGCAACAGAAGATTGGCGCTTCCTTGTGCAATTGTGTTTGCTTTTTTCGCCCACATGAAAGCAAAAGTACTCATGACTTTGGCTCTATTTTCTAATTTCCCTTCACTAATGATTTTCTAATATCATTTTACATCATAATCATAATCTTGAGCTTGTTCTTTAGATGTAACATAATTCTTTGGTATATTTTAATTAATTTGATTTTGAATTTATAGGGTTTTCATTGGGGATTACTCTCTCTCTCTCCCCGCGTGTGTGTCGGTGCATGCTTGCGTGTGTATAGGGTCAAATTTGTAATTTCAATCTGCTGCGTGTATGATTATCTTTTTCAGGTTGAAAAGGCTAAAGACAGGGTCGATGACAACAGAAAAAAAGGGTATATGACAGCAAAGTCCCTTTTGAAGAAACCCCGTATATAATAAATATATTACTAAAAAATAGCACACTATTAACTGTTCATCGAAAGATAAATCACTGTTTTTATACAGTGATTTTTTTTTCCCTTTTTTGCCTTTGGGCTGTGCGTGGCTTTTTAGTCTTTTTGGTTTATTTTAGTGTACATTGACTCTCTTGCCCTTTATTGTTTGTTCTGATAAAGAAATATTGAACAATCAAAAACACAAAAAATAATACAAACACAACATATCAAATCTTAAAACAAATCTTAAATGTCAGAATCTTGTATGTGATATTTGATCACCAATAATCCCTCAAATAAACATAAAATCAACATTTATGTAGGCAGTGCCACTAAATGCTCCTTTGACACCACTTCCACCGCTCTCTCAATTCACCTTCATCCTACACATGCATGATTAAAACTTTAGTGGTTACAAATGTTGGTTGCCAAATTGAATTGCAGCAATGAAACGCTGTAAAAAGCGGATCGTGTATAACAAAAATTTTCATAAAATTTTTGAGATACTCTATAGATTATATTAATTTATGCACGAATAAATTAATCTCATTAATTTATATCATTCAAGGTTCAACCGAAAAATACCGATAGCCGACTCGGATGATAACTTGAATTTCTTTGACCACGAACAGTCCTTGCTCCAAGCTTTGTGTTTAGAATACCAAAGTCTTCCACGTCAATTCCTTGATTCCACGTGAGACGTGTGTGTGGGCACACGTGAGACAAAACAAAGTTTACAAACACTCAAATTTCCACAAACACCAACGCATGCACGATGTGAAATTTTTGAAGAAAAATATTTTTCACTCTTTTCCCTATGAGAAAATTCGCCACCACAGAAAAACTAGGGCTGAAAATTTTTCAAAAAATTGTGAACAATTTTCTATCTTTCTCATATTTAAAGAGTAGAAGTCAAACTTCAAAATAGAATCAAATCCTTATCTCCAATTTTGAATTTTGAACAAAAAATCCTTCCCTTATCCTTATAGGGCCGCCACACTCTAGGGTTTTATCCATGTGTGTGGCTCCAATTATAGATAGGGAATGAAGAGATTTTATCCTTTATCCAGTAGTCCAATTTTAATTCAGATTCAAATTCGAATTTAAGTCAAACTTAAATTAATTTGAATTCTAAATTAAACAACTTATCAAATAAGTTTAAATGGATAAATCTAGATATGTTTAAATTCAAATTTAAATAATCTCATTATTTAAATAATAATTAATTTTCAATTAATTATTCTTCGAGTATTTAATTTTAGAATTCCATAATTCTAAAATTCCCATTTTACCCTTTGTGTTTGGTAGAATTATAAGGACGATGCGGGGACTAATAGACCTATAATTCTGAGCTCCAATAAAATTAATAATTAATTAAACACTTTAATTAATTAATTAATTCTATTAATTCCAATAGTTACTCCACTATAAACTTGGAATTGCACTCTCGAAATTATAGACATTAATTACTTCTAAACTGTGAAGTGTCCATTTGATATAGTCATTGCATATAGATCAATCCTCCATAAATAATTCATAATTAGAGTCAGGTAGAATCCGTTAACCTCTCTAATTACATCTTTATCCTTGAGTACCATTAATTCTTTAATGGATAGTGATTCGTAAAACACATTCATGAACCAGAGCGCTCTTACTAATCCAAGTACCGAATCAACACTCAAGAGAATTATGTATCTGCTTTTCTCTCAAGAAGGAATGGATTCCATCTTGTATAATAACATTCCCAGCTACCAATTTCATTATGTCTCCAAAATACAAGGAATAGGACTCGGGGTTTCGAATCCTTACCGAGTAAATCAAAAGACATAAATCCATAAATAGGAGTTTGTTAAGAACTCGTGATTAAAATCATTCTATATATGACCATCGGTAGACTCAATTAGAATTTCTATGCTTAACGGAAATTATTAGAAATTCATATTGTGTCTGCGTCCATGTTCCACATAATCTCATTATGCGAAATACACTCATTCAATATCTCGCCATATTAACAGTGCGGATAACACCATTCCATTCTAAATGGGAATGACATGTATTAATAATGTTTTAATTAAAGATTCCGAACTTTAATTAAATTCATTATGAACAATTACTTTTGATTATTATCCTTAAACATTATCCTCTCGTATATAACACTTATATACCATGTTTAAGGTTACATAAATAATCAAGGAATTTTATTTGATATTCATAAAATATTCATAAATATATGCACATAAAATGATGAATAAACTGTTTTATTAAATAAATAATAAATATCGTTTTACATCTCATGCTTTCAGGACACTATTCCCAACAATCTCCCACTTTTCCTAAAGCAGGTGTGTCATGTCTCTAATCCCAAATCCATCTTAGTGCCGATCAAAAACATTCAATGGCAATGTCTCTGATCAGGTGATATTTCCTTTCTATATGTTTCGCAATCTTATGGCTTCTAGGTTATTTTGAATTAGCCACCGCTCCACTGTTGTCACAGTAGAGCTTAATTGGCTTATCCATATCTGGAACAACTTCCAGATCAGTTAAGAACTTCCTGAGTCATGTAGCTTCTTTTTGCGGCTTCACAAGTCGCAACATATTCACTTCCATGGTAGAGTCAAGAACACACTTTTGCTTTATACTTCTCCATACCACGACTCCTCCATTAAGAGTGAACACAGATCCAGATGTCGACCGTCGACTATCTCTATCCGATTGGAAATCAAAATCTGTGTATCCGGTGAGAGATAGATCTTCTCCGGAATACACCAACATATAGTTTCTCGTTCTCCTAAGATACTTGAGAATACACTTTACTGCATCCCAATGATCCAATCCTGGGTTGGACTGGTAGCGACTGACTACTCTCACTGCATAGTAGATATCTGGTCTTGTACACAACATGGCATATATAAAGCTTCCCACAGCCGAAGCGTAGGGATACCTTCTCATATCTTCTTCCTGCTGCGGGGTCTTTGGACATTGCTCCTTAGAAAGATGAATACCATGCCTAGAAGGCAAATTCCCTTTCTTGGAGTTTTGCATCGAATACCTAGACAACACTTTGTCTATATAAGATGCTTGTGATAACGCCAAAAGCTTTTTCTTGCGATCTCGAATAATCTTGATTCCAAGAACATAGCTTGCCTCTCCTAAATCTTTCATTTGAATTGGTGGCTAACCACTCCTTTACATCCGTCGTCATTCCCAAATCATTCCCAATGAGTAGGATGTCATCGACGTAAAGAATTAAGAAGACCACTTTCTCTTTTTCTTGTACTTGTAGACGCATGGTTCATCAATGTTTTGATCAAATCCATAAGACTTTACAGCCTCATCAAACCCGATGTTCCATGATCTAGAAGCTTGCTTCACCCATAAATGGACCTTTGCGGTTTGCAGACTTTCTCGCTGTTGGCCTTCCTCTATGTAACCCTCTCGTCGATCCATATAGATGGTTTCATCAAGATAGCCATTCAGAAAAGCTGTCTTGACGTCCATCTGCCATATCTCATAGTCAAAATATGCTGCAATGGCCAGGAGTATCCATATGGACTTAAGCATGGCTACCGGCGAGAAAGTTTCCTCATAGTCAACTCCCACCTTTTGGGTATAACCCTTAGCCACTAGCCTTGCTTTATAAGTCTCTACTTTTCCATCCGCTCCTCTCTTTCTCTTGAAGATCCATTTGCATCCAATGGGTTTTACCCCCTCGGGTAGATCCACAAGTTGCCAGACTGAGTTAGAATGCATAGACTCAATCTCGAGTTTCATAGCTGCTTGCCATTCTTCCTTATCAGAATCATCCATCACATCCCTAAAGTTCGATGGATCCTCCTTACCGTCATCAGTAGTAACGATTTGAGCTTCCCCGGTATAACGGTCGGGTAACCTACTTACCCTCCCACTACGACGAGGTGTCGTAGGAGTCTGATGAGGAACTGTGGTCTTTTCTCTGAGTGGTCCGACAACTCTTATCGGATGTGGTCCGATCTCATTAGAAAGTAACTCTTCTAATACTATCTTACTTCTGGGCTTAAAATCTATCATATAGTCATGCTCCAGAAATGTGGCATTTGTCGACACAAACACCTTTTGATCTTCAGGACTATAAAAGAAACCTCCATTTGTCCCATCGGGATATCCTACAAACATACATACTTGACTTGGGTTCCAACTTCCCGCTCTTTCCCTTCAAAGACATGTCTTTGGACACCCCAATATCTTGCATGTGTCTCAAACTAGGTTTTCGACCGCACCACAACTTTAAGGGTGATGTAGGTACAGACTTAGATGGTACTCTATTCGAATATAGGCAACTGCTTTTTTTAGGTATAATCCCAGAATGAAGTAGGCAGTGAAGAATAACTCAACATTGATCTCATCATGTCAAGCAAAGTATGATTTCTCCTTTCCGCTACACCATTCTGCTGTGGTGTACTAGGTGCAGTCAATTGGGATACCACACCTTCTTCAATCAAGAAATCCCAGAACTCTTGGTCCAGGTATTCACCTCCTCGATATGATCGAGGTGTCTTGATTGGTTTACCTAATTGTTTTTCAACTTCTGCTCGTAATTCTCTAAACTTTCCAAAAGTTTCAGATTTCCGCTGCATCAGGTAAACATAACCATATCTCGAATAGTCATCAATAAAAGTGACATAATATTCGTAACCTCCTCTAGCCTGGACGTTTAACGGTCCACATACATCTGAATGTATTAACTGAAGGGATTCTGTAGCTCTTTCTCCTTTCGTCGTGAAAGGCCTCTTGGTCATTTTACCTTCCAAACAGGATTCACAGACTGGAAGCTCACCAACTTTTAGTTCGCGTAAAGGATCATCCTTTACCAGTCGTTCAATCCTTTTTAGATTAATATGACCAAGCCCAAGATGTCACAGATATGTATTGTTATCGTGAGAAATCTTTTGCTTTTTATTCTTAGGTTCGGCAACTCTGAACATTTCAGCGTTAAGTAGTGAGTTAGGTATTGGTTTTATACAATATAAACCATCATCCAGACGTCCAGAACAAATATTTAAACCATTTCGAGAAATATGAACGAATTCATTATCAAAATAAACTTTAAATAATTGTTCGAATAAGTTGGCCACAGAAATCAAATTTCTACGAATGTCTGGAATAAAATAAACATTGTTCAAAACTAAAAATTTATTTTTCCTAAATCGAAGTCTAACTTCTCCCACTGCTTTTGCCAAAACTCTTGCGCCATTGCCTACTTTCATCGTATAGTCCCCATCGGCTAGCTCGGCATAAGAACTAAGACTCTGCAAAGAGAAACAAACATGATTAGTTGCTCCTGAATCAATTATCCAGCCGAGGTATCACCCTCTACTAAACATGTTTCAAGAACTAGCAACTCGATTTACCTTGTTCCTTTTTCTTTTTCAGCTCCTCGAGATACTTGTTACGCTTCTCTTCCAAAGCCCTTTCGTCATTGCAAAGGGAAACACTTTCCTTTGGGTTTCGGATGGAGCCATTTGCTTTCTTGGGTCTCTTGTTCTTTCCCTTCTTTGCTTTTCCCCGGTTCTCGTTTTTCCTTTTGTTTTTACCGAACTTCCTCAACTACAACATTTGCTTCTCCTCTCCTTCTTTTGTTGGTGGATTCAAGTTTTGCAGGTCATTCATGAGTTTAGTGAGATTGCACTTTTTCTTGTTCATAACAAAGTTGTTTACGAACTCATGAAAGTCGGGGACAAGCTTTCCAAGATGATGCCAACTTGATGGCTTCATCGATTCTGCACCATTGAGCTCCGCATCATGGAGGTGATCAATCATGTTCAAAACATGTGCCTTGACTCAAGAACCTTTCTTCATCTTGTCGCTCATGAAAGCCCTTACGGCATCCAAACGAGCCTTTTCGGAGGGAGCGCCGAACATGGCTTCTAGAGACTCCATTATCTCATAAGCGGTCTCCATCTCCTCATGCTTCTTCTGGGTTACATCGCTCATACTAGCCAACATAAAGCACTTTGCTTTATTGTTGGCCTTGATCCAAATGATCAAAAAGCTCCCTTGCGGTTTTGGATGCATTAGCCACGGGTTCAAGAGGACATTCCTCCGCTTAGGACAAACTTATAGTCTTCGCACCAATAGTATGTTCATGTTACTTTTCCACTTAGCATAATTATCACCGCCTAATTTTTCAACCGCTAGTAGTGTGATAATGGGATTCGACATATTGCTTTGGAAATAAATAGAATATTCATCTAATCAATTTATGTGCATGAAATCAAGGCATGTTAATTTTGGCACAATTAAATATGATGCATGATGCACATGAAAAATACATAAATCATGTTTTAATTTTAGGTGCCAACGATAATCTAATTTTCCACATATAAAGTGTACCTTTGGGTAGTCAAGTTATATGCCAATTAGACCGATATTTTTCTCGCTTAATAAATATAGTCAAAATATCTCATATTTTCATATTTATTAGCTACCGTTATTTTCAAATCAAAATATAACCAATAAATTTGATTATATTTCATGAGTGTAACCCACCATTTCGCATCCCATAGACTTAACTCCGGATTGCTACCTTTGGGTAGTCAATTCGAAATACATCCTGAAATCCTATCTCTAGGAAGCAAATCTTGTTATTGATCCGCAAGGACACTCTCCTTTAGGAGGGCGATTCAATGTCGCCGAAAACCTCTTTCCGGATCTCACGATGTTGCGCTAACGGCGGAGACTAGTGGGTCGTATTGTCATACAACCCTCTCCCACTCATTATTTTGCAAACATGTATTTTGTTTTTGAAAAACATCTCATGATTTTCAAATCAAAAAATAAACAATTTATTTTTCGGATATGTGAAATTTCAAAATTTAACTCTTAAATTCAATTTCACATGTAACATTATTTTGCAAATCAATTTTGCAACTTAAATCAATTTCATCATATTAAATCAATTTTCAGCGCATGGTTCTTATTTTATTTTATTTTTCTAAAACATTTTTTATAATAAATAAAATAAACAATAACGAATGCGCGTGTATGCATGGCATGTTATAAAAACATATGACTAGGCACATTTTATCAATCTGGCATGTTATATGCATGGACATATAATATTTAATTATCAACATAAAATATAAATATATGCAATCAACTATTGAGATGGATTTGACCGGGTCCTATGGAAAAATAAATTACAACTCAATCGAATCGAACAAATAAATAATTACAATAATTATATTCATCCGTTACATCAACGGGTCTTCAATTCTTGAATTCTTTATTCTTCGGCTTCATTCTTTGTCTCCGGCTGGATTTCACCTTCCTTGGGATCCAGAACTTTTCGGACCCTTCAAAGACGCTTTTACAAGGGTTTCGAAACCTTCGAGCCTGCTCGGGATCAAATCCCGAACTTGGGCCGCCACCACGCCAGGCCGCAGACCGGCCGTCTTGTTGGGTCGCGTCTGGCCACTTTTTTTTCGGAATTTTCTGAATTTTCTGGGCTTCTTTGAAGGCTTCAAATATGATCTTCAAGGCCTCCTTTTGGATTCAAAATCAAAAACCCTAATTCTACCCAAATCCTAGAATTACAATAATTCTAATCCCGAATTAAATTACAAATAATTTATTAACGAATTAATATAACCGATCCATGGAACCATATAATTAATGACCAAATCCATCATCCATACATTCATCATCATGAATCAAAAATAAACATCCATAAATGCAAGTGCCTACTCATCACATACATACATAATTAAATATCACATATTTAATATCAATTATGATTATCAAATAATCGAAGCATAAATTAATATCGTCTATAGACCGCTCTGATACCAATTGTTGGTTGCCAAATAGAATTCGACGGCGAAGACGCAGTAGAAAGGCGGATCGTGTATAACAAAAATTTTCATAAAACTTTTGAGATACTCTATAGATTATATTAATTTATGCACGAATAAATTAATCTCATTAATTCATATCATTCAAGGTTCAACCGAAAAATACCTGGTGGCCGACTCGGATGATAAATTGAATTTCTTTGACCACAAACAGTCCTTGCTCCAAGCTTTGTGTTTGGAATACCAAAGTCTTTCACGTCAATTCCTTAATTCCACGTAGACGTGTGTGTTAGCACACGTGAGACAAAACAGGTTTCTGAAACACTCGAATTTCCACAAACACCAACGCATGCACGATGTGGAATTTTTAGAGAAAAATATTTTTTCACTCTTTTCCCTATGAGAAAATTCGACCACCACGTAAAACTAGGGCTGAAAATTTTTAAAAAATTGTGAACAATTTTCTATCTTTCTCATATTTAAAGAGTAGCAATCAAACTTCAAAATAGAATCAAATCCTTATCTCCAATTTTGAATTTTGAACAAAAAATCCCTTCCCCTTATCCTTAAGGTGGCCGGCCACACTCTAGGGTTTTATCCCTGTGAGTGGCGCCAATTATAGATAGGGAAGGAAGAGATTTTATCCTTTATCCAGTAGTCCAATTTTAATTCAGATTCAAATTCAAATTTAAGTCAAACTTAAATTAATTTGAATTCTAAATTAAACAACTTATCAAATAAGTTTAAATGGATAAATCTAGATATGTTCAAATTCAAATTTAAATAATCTCATTATTTAAATAATAATTAATTCTCAATTAATTATTCTTCGAATATTTAATTTTAGAATTCCATAATTCTAAAATTCCCATTTTTCCCTTTGTGTCTGGTAGAATTACAAGGACGACGCGGGGACTAATGGATCTATAATTCTGAGCTCCAATAAAATTAATAACTAATTAAACACTTTAATTAATTAATTAATTCTATTAATTCCAATAGTTACTCCACTATAAACTTGGAATTGCACTCTCAGAATTATAGACATTAATTACTTCTAAATTGTGAAGTCTCCATTTGATATAGTCATTGCATATAAATCAATCCTCCATAAATAATTCATAATTAGAGTCAGGTAGAATCCATTAACCTCTCTAATTACATCTTTATCTTTGAGTACCATTGATTCTCTAATGGATAGTGATTCATAAAACACATTCATGAACCAGAGCACTCTTACTAATCCAAGTACTGAATCAACACTCAAGAGAATTATTTATCTTCTTCTCTCTCAAGAAGGAATGGATTCCATCTCGTATAATAACATTCTCAGCTACCTATTTTATTATGTCTCCAAAATACAAGAAATAGGATTCAGGGTTTCAGAATCCGTACCGAGTAAATCAAAAGACATTAATCTATAAATAAGAGTTTGTTAAGAACTCAGGATTAAGATAATTCTATATATGACTATCGGTAGACTCAATTATAATTTCTATGCTTAACGGAAATTATTAGAAATTCATATTTTGTCTGCGTCCATGTTCCACATAATCTCATTATGCGAAATACACTCATTCAATATCTCGCTATATTAACAGTGCGGATAACACCGTCCATTCTAAATGGGAATGACAATATATTAATAATGTTTTAATTAAAGATTCTGAACTTGAATTAAATTCATTATGAACAATTACTTTTGATTATTATCCTTAAACATTATCCTCTCGTATATAACACTACCATGTTTAAGGTTACATAAATAATCAAGGAATTTTATTTGATATTCATAAAATATTCATAAATATATGCATATAAAATGATGAATAAACTATTTAATTAAATAAATAATATATATCCTTTTACATCTCATGCTTTCGGGACGTTATTCCCAACAAGAAACCCGTAGTAGGACTATAAAAAACCTTAAAATTGAAACCGATTGAAGAATCGATTGCTCAAAAATCAAAAAGATGGCGCCACGTGGAACCGGGCAAAAATCGGTTCGCTTAATTGACCGAACGTTCGACTTCAGTTATGCTTCGATTTTAAACCGAACCGAGCCTGCTTTTTTTTTTTTGTAATTACTAGATCCTATCCTTCCTCTCCCAGATGTCTAATGTCATTTTTTTCCCTTCTATCTTGCTTTCACTCTCACTCTCACAGTCTCTCACATTTGGAAAAAAAAAAAAAAAAACTTAGTTGCCTCTCCGTCTCTCCTCATACGTCCACCCTCTGCCATCTCCCTTTGAGTTAACCTCCATCATATCGTTGTCTCCCTATCGCGCCGAGTGTCCAGGTACCAGCCAACCACCACCAATTTAGATGACTTTTACACATGTGTTGTAGACTTTATAAGTGGACTTTAAACATTAGTATTGTTTGTTGTGACTCTGTAGTTTTTACTTTGAATTTTGGACATTGAATTTAGACATTTTGTATTTATGGTATTCTCAATTTGGATGTTGTGTTTTGTTTTCATTTATTGTGATTAAAGATTTGCAAAGAATGAAAATTTTACATTTTTAATATTTTTTTGGTCAAAAATGCAACTAAAGCTATTAGTAACCTGATAGTCAACTAATGGCTACCTTCCTGATTACCAAAACTAAAAACTAAAATTCAGTTAGCCTAACCAACTACTCTCTTTGTGCGGTTCGATTTTGATTCACAATTTTAAAAAAATTGAAATAGTCGGTTCAGCCACTAAACCGACAAAAATCATTGGTTTTAACCGACAAATAGCAAACATGCAGAAGAGACTTACATAAACCAAACAAAAATAAAAGTTGCAACAAACGGAGAAACGGTTAAAAAAAGGCAACAACTCATTACGGAAAGCAACAACATAAATATATTAAAAAAAAAAAAAAAAAAAAAAAAAAAAGAAGAAGAAGAAGAAGCCAAACATGAAGAATATATTCCAAAAAAAATAATAAAACAAATATACTAATAATAAATATGTATGTCTTTATGCAATAATACGATTTAAGTAAACACAGAATTAACACAAATATATAATGCAATCATTTAATAATATCATGAATGAGGCACTCGTATCAGATAAGTTAAAATCTCTGCATTGTATCCTTTGATCAACAAGTAATATTAGAAAAATCAACCATCCTCTAAGGCATAACAAATAATCATACTAATATTTTACAAAGAAAATTAATATCATATCCGATTATAAACGAAACGATCAAATCAGATTTAGCACATCAGAGACAACGACGATCGTCGTCGCTCCATTGTTGATTCCATGCCATCTTAATACAAAAACAAACAGTGACTTAAAGGTAAAATATGCAATTTTTTCTAAAGTTTAATAGGCCAAAGTTTAAAAATTGTTAGTAAATAGGTCATTTATGTGTAGACTTACACCCACTTTTAATTTGGAAATTACCCATGTGTAAAAAATAAAATAAAATATGTATGTATGTACGGTTTTTTTTTTTTTTTTTTATATTGCTTGGTTTTTGGCTTGAATTTTAGATTCGGTATATATGTATTATGTTGCTTGGTTTTTGGAATATATTGCATGGTTTTTGCTTCAATATTAGATTCAGTATTATTAACTATAAAAATTTGATAACGTGACGTAATAAAAATCTAATCTCATTAATAGTCATAAATTTTTTGGGTCAACTATCCTATTTTTTACAAATGTTAGATTAATGTCTTGCGATTAAAAAAATAATACACATTGATAGATAAATATTGAAGTAACTGTTAAATTAAGTGATCATCTGTTTTCTTCAAATCATGTCAATGACATTATGTTTAGTTGAAAAAGGTGTGTGTATGTATATAGGTGCGGTTTTAATTGTTGCTCCAATATTTATCCATCAATAGGTATTATTGTTTTAACTACAATATATTAATCCGATTGTTATAATCAATAGAATAGTTGATTAAAAAATTAATGACAATTAATAAAATTAGATTGTTATCATGCCACATTATTAAATTTCTATATTTATAGGTGACCACCAATAGAAACATAATCATTTAAAACTCGTCTATATATATATATATATATATATATATACACACACACACTTAATCATGTATCAATTGATTTGTCAGTTTTCTGGGAGTTTGAGGTATGGCTTGGTTGCTCTGTTGATTTTATTTTGAGATTTTTTAGTTCTTCTGCATGGGCTCATGTTAATGATGATAATAAGCTTGAGCGAAGAATAACAATATGGCTATTCCTAGGATTTGTGTTTGGGGTGAACGGTTATTGGTCATGATTTGTTAAGCCATTGGTAATCAACAGAGTTAGTAATTTTGATGAATTTGTCATCCTATTTGAAGAAAGGGAGTTAGTAATCGTAGATAAAGATCTCAGTTTCCATAAGCATGAGTTTGACAATTTCATTTGTTTTATATCAGTTGTGATAAGTTCGGTGATTAAGCTAGTTGTGAATTAGAAGTTTAGGCGTCAGTTGGACTTATTTAGTATTGGAAATTGTGATTAACCCTAGGAGATTTTGTAAGAGATGGTAAAGGAATTTTATTATTTGGCTTCGGCTTAATTTTCGTTAGCGAAAATTATTGGGTTTGTCTTTAATTAAGCCTACAAAGTCTTTGTTTTTGGTTTGGGCCAAAAGCCCATGTCTCTTCTAATAAGAGGTGTCGGCAGATTTTGTTTTTGAGAAAATATATCTCCTATTGGCATTGGTTCGGCAACTCACGTATTGGGAAGCATGTGTGTATAAATATGCTTATACGAGAAACGTGCGGACTGAGGAGTCATAGAGCAGCCACACGAGCCTTTTTGTTATTTCCATTAAAATTATTTTTAATTTACGTGTATTTTTTATGAAAAAAATATTATAGCACATTATGAATCATAATTTAAATCAGAATACGAATTTCCCAATTAAATAACTCGTTATTTTTGTTGAGCGAGATTTAATTAGAGATTTATCTCTTTGATATTTACTATTTTTATTTTTAAATTGAGAGACTTTAAGTGTATTTAAAATTTAAATGGTAAGAGATATTTGATAAATTTTTGTAATTTTTTTTAACTATAATGGAATTTTTTGTTGTTTTTATTTATAGACGTATGTCAAAAATGAATCAAGATTAACGTCTATAAAATTTTTTTATTATTCATACGTTTGACACAACAATATACATATATACTGAGAACTATCATTAAAAATATAATGTTATCTAAATAATGCAGTATAAATTTATGTGATAGGTGGCTGCCCGATAATTGTGCATGTGGCATAACAATAATACCCGCAGTTTAAACCTTAGCCAAGCCAGAAATGTTAGGTAGGCCTTGTTCATTTCAATTTGATTTGAGTTTAAAATTTAAATTTTATTATAGTAAAAAATTTTAAAAAATTCTCACATTTAACTTTTTTAATACAATAAAAAACTCTCACATAAAGTCATATTTTAATTCAAATTAAAAATTTAAATCAGTAAACTAAACATATTCATTAAGCGAGCCTATAAAGCATGACTTGTCAAATTCTTATCTCTTAATGAATCTTGATGATGTGTCGTGCTTAACAAGGTAAAATGCATCTACTCATAAAAAAAAATAATAATAAAATAAAAAGAAAGAAAGAAGAAAAAAAGGGTAAAGTGCAACTTGTTGTGTAGCACTTACGTGGTGGCTATATCAACTAGCTATGAAATCCGAATTCATATGCCACGTCAAGCTTTAATATATAAATATTTGTACCAAGAATTCTAATATTCCATTTTAATCCCATTTTTCTTAATTAAGTTAGTAGCTCAAACATTCTAAATTTTACATTATGCGAGCTATATATGACAGAAAATAAAAAGATCAATCATATGGGATGAACATGTTTAGTTTTAAATAACTTATTTTTGTGACTTTGGTTTATTATGATTTTAATTGTAAGATTGTTTTAGACTTTCTTAATTTTATTTCACAATATGGATTTCAAAATCTATATTTGACATGTAGATATAAAATAAACTTTAATTTCAAAGAAAATTCTTAGAATTTACTGAAATTTTCAAGGTCATTTTTCCATTAAGTTAAGAACATGATTTTAAATTTATTATTTTTCTGCAATTTCTCAAAAAATAAATGTTTAAAAATTAAATCAACTGCAACTGTCTGAGGGGTCATCAGTGACTCATGACAACCGAAGGTCTGGACGCCGCAATAATTAGCGGACAGGAGGTTTTCTTTTTTTATTCTTTTTTTTTGTTTTTCAAGAGTTTGATAACAGTTTATTTCACGTCCGTTTAAAACGTGAATTTATTTTCTGATTTAAATTATAATTCGTGATTTATCATAATATTTTTTTATAAAAAATATACATAAATTAAAAATAATTTTAATTATATAATTTAAATTTATGAATTAAACGTCCATTAGAAAAATCGTGAATAAACCATTGTCTTGTCAAAATTGTCGCCAAAAGATTCAATTAGATTTCTGGAATGCGGAAACTCCGTGGCGCATTGTCTAAAGGCATATCCGATAACGATTTTAAAAAATTATAATCAAATACGTGTTGTCAAATTTAACATTTGTAGTCAACGTCAAAGATCGCTTCTTTTGATTTAATACCACCTTAAAGAGTTCTAAGAATACATCATTTTTTTATGGAAAAATTTGATCTTACTTTTCACATAAAAATAGTATGGATGAATAAGTAAGACTTAATTCATAAGTGATATTATTTGGTCTAATAAGAACTTTTATTTATTAGAGATTGATGCATGAGTTTAAATAGTGCATTGGGCTAAATAAAGTGGGAAAAATGAGATAAATATCTCTAAGAGTGTATGAGTCTAAATTTTTACTTCTTATTCTTGATTAATACTTTTTAAGTCAAATAATTATATTAGTCATTTTTAAGTCAAATAATTATATTAGTCAAAAGGGTATTAATCCGGACTTAAGCCACTGTAAGGGTAAGTTCAAAGACCAAACTCGACACGGGTATTTATGATCCGCTTTAGTTCACGATTCGAATTTTTAACTCGAGTTGAGATGTGACTTTATATGAGAGCTTTTTATTATAATAAAAAAATAAATGTGGCTGTCTCTAATAGTTTTTTATTATAACAAAACTCAAATTTTAAACTCAAATCGATAAATTAAATGAAACCTTAAATTTTACGTCACATCACCAACCCTTTGATTAATTTTCGCGTGAGAAAAATGATCGTACAAACAATTGACATGTGAAAACAAAATGTAAACATCATACTAAGATACTGGTAGAATCCATTGGTAATTGCTAGTATCTCGCCATGATATTTGAAGGTAGTCTATCTTGATACTAAAAAATTTTAGTAAACTGTCATTGAGAGTTGATAACCGTTGATATCCAATCAAAATACTGGAAAATTTAGGCAATGTGCGGTGGTCTGCCAGCAACTGTGGCAGTAGACCACCGTCATATCAAACACTTTAGCAACTGGCCGATCACAAACTGTGCTACCAACGGCCACCAACCGTGATATTACAAATTTTCTTGTCAGAATCTAAAAATTCAAATCACAAAATCCTTAAAAATTGCGAGCAGCCATATAACCGGAAATCAGTAGCAACCCCATGATAGCAATCTCTGGCGTGAGATCTCCTCCACATGGAGGAGATCTCACCAACGCAGCAGCCCCTGTGAGAAGATCTCACGCAGACGAGGCTTGAGACAGTGATCAACCCCAGGATAGCCGATCTCTGGCATGAGATCTCACCAACGTCACGGCCCCTATGAGAAGATCGCACGCAGACGCGAGTAGAGACAGTGAAGGGGCAATGCAGGGTCGTTCTACACCAACACCAATCAAGGTGCGTGGCATAAGGCTGCAAAAGGTTTTATATGATTGCATAATTTGATCCGGGGAGTTAAAGGGAAGAAACACGTCCTCATTATCTCCCTGACGTCAAATGGCATATTGAATTAGATGGTAGATGGGCCGAAAAACGGGATGTTGCCAATGTTCTGTTTCCTACTTTCCTAATTCTCCGTTGTTTTTGAGAATGATATTTAACTACTACCTACAGTATAACTTCCTATCTAATACAACTAAAATTTAGCTAGTTCTATATGATGACCATCCAAGTTTGTTGTGAGCATTTCTCTGCTCGTACCTGAAATCTAGAAGAAGATTCCAAAAATAGGAATGATAAACAGAATGTGATGAAGTAGCATCCTTGTATTAAGAGGAAATGAACACAGAATAACAAAACTAACTTTTGTGCCGAATTAAGTTATATGACAGAAGCAGCTATTCCTTCAAAACTCTTATCAAAAATAATTGATATCCTTCTTCATATCTCCCGGTGACAGTAATCTAGCAATATTAAAGCTTTAATAAGCACAATACTTCAAGGATGTCAAATTAACCCAGGTCTACAGATGAAACACTTTCACTAAACTGGTGTTCTGATACCAACTAGGGATGAAGGTTTTTCGTTTTCGGTCGCAGCTAAGCCTCATGAGACCACAGCAACTGGAACTTCGGATTCATAGACTCGCTCTGTCGCCTTTTTTGCCTAAACAAAATGAAAGTATCGAGTCAAATGAAGAAAATGAATGCAAAGGATATCAAAATTGATAGAAAGAGAGAGAGATCTTACTTCTTGCTCCCAGTTGGTTTTTATGGTGATAGTAAAAAGAGATAAAACTTGAACAACAAGCGCACATATTACCCCCAACCACAGACCCTGCTCAGAAATAAAGAAGTGAACATTATTATCAGAAAGTCACATTATTTGCTTGTCAAAATGTAAGCATCTAATATGGGAAAAGGCATGAAGAGGAAACCTTTCCGCCAATGTGCAAGACAAAAGCAAATACGACAGCCAACGGAATTCCAACTAAATAGTATGACCCAAGATTCACATATGCTCCAATCTTCTGCCACCCACATCCTCTAGCAGTACCTGGAATGAAAAATCACACATTAACATAGGTAATATTCATTAGCGAGAAGTAAATTTATGCCCTGGCGTTTTGCCTAGATTTCAGAGAAATCCTTTTAACTAAAAGGTTTTACATCAACACCCCCTCTCACCTTTGTTAATTTTCTATGTAGTACAACACTCATATCCATAATTTGTACTCTAATCTCAGTCTTTATCTATTTTATCTAACATTAGAGTGCAAATTATGGATGAGTGTGCAGGATCACTTAACCTCATTTTTGCTGGTTAAATTCGGGTAACAAAGCACTTTTTTGCCCCTATACGCGAGTGAGATAGGTTTTTATGCAAGGGAATATTTTTGTCGTTTCCAAAGAATTCGAAAACACTCTGGGGGTGTCTTTGTAAACTTTAAAAGGATAATGAGTGTTGACATATGTATCTGTCAATTGATATCTCTAAACTCAGCAAAATTTTGGGGGTGTTAGTATGAAAAGTCATGTTCACTAATGCTTCTTCTCAATGTATTCTTCCTTTGAGCTTGCAGAGTTTGTTTAGTTAGAAACACCATAACAATGTGTTTATCTCTGATTTCTCTCCTTGTGATTTTGAGCCTAAAAGAAAATGTCTAAAATGATGTTGATTCATGAAGCTAGAGAAAGTAGCAAAACCTGAAAGAACACCCTGCAATCCATCTAGAAAGTTGGACACTGCAAGAATTGGCATCATTTCTGCTAGATAATTCACCACTTCTAATTCATTGCTATAAGCATATCCCCAGATTTTGCGTATCAGTACAAGGATTAACCCCACCAATAAACCCTCAGTAATGGCCATGGCCAGTACAACAAAAACCGCTAAACGAGCTGCTTGTGGACGGCCTGCACCTAATTCGTTCGAGACTCTAGTGCTGTTAACCAGAGGGGAAAAAAAAAAAAAACAGTAAATTAGGTCTGCTATGCTCACATTGTAAAACAGTTCTAATGAGATTGCTAGTAACAAATTGTCAACTTCTTATGAGAAATTAAATAAAATTATTTAAAGGAGAGATATTCTGTATATCATTGCTCACCTCACTGCAAGACCGAGTCCAAAAGGAATCATCCACACTGTTGCAGCTGTATTTAAGCTGGAAATAGTTTTAGACTTTGTGAGTAGAATTTCAAGATTTATGATCCTAAATAGTAGGCATTCACTTCAAATTTTGAAATGTATCACTTCAATATCACAATAATAAACTAACCTAACAGAAAGCACAGAGGTTTCTAACGCTGGATTAGGAAGTAGCCCAGATAAAAGAACCACCATTTCAAAAGACCACATTTCCAAGCTGATCAACATCATCCGAAAAAAAAAAAAAAGAAGCGTTAGGATCGTCCAACATGAGATTAATGGTCTAAAAAAACAAGTTCTTTAAGAAATTGTATGCTCCTTATAACTTACCAAGTCATGAGAGCTGAAGGAATGGCAAGTCTAACAAAAGCAAGAATATTTTGAAAGGCCTCACGGGATAATCCAGTCCATGTTTTTGAACATGAAGAAGAGAACTTCACATAAAGAGCTAACAACAGCACATTGATCCAATAAGATATGTTGTTTGCCATGGCGGCTCCGCTGCTTCCAAGTCCAGATTTCAATACCAGAATCCAACACCAAAATATATGTAGCACAGTTGCAATTCCAGCGCAAACCACCATGGGGAAAACAATGTTTTGTGTCTGTAAGAACCTGACAAGGCACTGAAGAAGGCCATAGGCGAAAAGGCTCGGGATCATAACACGAGCATATTGACCGGCTTCTGCAGCTATATCAGCCTCTTGACCTACAGCAGCTAGAATAGGCCCTGTGTTTGCCCAAATAAAAGCAAGAGGTATGCTAACAAGTGAAAGAACAATCATGGATCGCTGCATATAGACGCTCATCAAATGATATTGCTTTGCCCCATATGCCTGCCCTGATAAGGTCTCTAATGCACCGGCCATTCCCAGCTACTTAGACAAGCAAAATATAAAAATAAATAAATAAACAAAAGGCATGCAAATTACTTGAATCAACAAATAATTAGGAATTTCACTTGACAATTCCATGGCTACCATATCAAAAGAAGACAAATCATTTCTAATTGACTCTTTTCTGTAGGATCTTTCTATCCTTGTTGAACATCTTGACAGAAAAATAATAAGAAGCCTTGATCCAACTCACCAACAAGCTGAAACCGGTGACTGTTGCAAAGGAAGTGGCCATGGAAGCACCAGAGAGAGGTATTTCACCAAGATGACCGACAAACATGATCGATATCATCTGCAAGAAATACTGCAATAGACCCACAGATATCATAGGCCCTGCTAGCCATAACTGCTTCTTTACTTCTTCGAGAATTTCCTTTCTTTAAAACCCTTTTCATGAACTCCGCCACTTCCATTGCTGAGCCCATTTTCTTCACGAACTTGAATCAATGGAGCGGTTAATGTTGGTTTATGATCGCCCTTCTCCATTCTATCCTTCAGAAAGAGAGGGAAGCAGAGAAGGGAAAAAAAAAAAAAAAAAAAAAACCCAGAGATCGTCCGCTGATGTTATGTGTGTAATTGAAGGCTGTGGGAGTGCTAATTTATAGGCAGCATGAGCTGTTGAAGGCAACACCGGCCACATAAACAAAGAAACGTAAAAACAAAAATGAAGTTTGCTTACTATTAACCAAACTTTTGCCGCCTGTTTGCTAAATAAAACAAAAATAAAAAAATAAAAACTAAAAATAAAAAAATAGACAGCTGAATAATGATTTGAACGGGTAGGAAAGTTGTCTGAGCATGTGGCCAAGGCTCGTGAACGCACGGTAGTCCCCACGTGTTTGGTAAAACTGTTTTCCTTTTAAGTTAGTCCAGCTATAAAGTAGACAGCAACGCGGTACAAAAAAAGTTTTTCAAAATGAGATGAAAACTAAAAATAATTTTTATTTTTCATTAATCTAATCTGTATTAAAAATTATAAATGTGTTTAGTATGAAGATTTTAAAATTAATTTTGCTTTAAATTTTTGTTTGTTTATAAAAAATAAAAAATAATTCTTAAAAATTAATATTTAATTTAAATAGTTATAATTTAAAATATAAATTTTAATGTGATATTTTAAATTAAAATCATATAAATAGTCAAATTCTTGATTCCTATTTTAATTTCAAAATTAAAGATTATATTTTAAATTTAAATTATGAATTATAATTTTAATTTTAAAATTAAAATTATTTTAATTTAAATCCTCCTACTAAATATAATTTATATATTTTGTATATATTTTAATTTAAAGTAATTTTCATCGAATTTAATAACCAATAATTGACGCTAATGACAGGCAAGCATGCTAGAGTAGGTCATAAATTAAATTATTAGTACAGTGTCCCACATATTCGTCATCATTATTGTTTGAAATTATTAACCACACGTCTTTTAACGGTTTAGATTGAAAAAAAACTACAAAATTACTCGAAGACGTAACGAATTACGAATTATGATTTAAATTGAGAGATAAATCTCTTAATTAAATAGATCATAAGATTTCGTTCATTTTATTGATTTGAATTTAAAATTTAAATTTTATTATAATAAAAAATTTTAAAAAATAGTCACATTTAATTTTTTTATAACAGTAAAAAACTCTCATATAATATTACATCTTAACTTAAATTAAAAACTTAAATCAACGAACTAAACAGACTCTAAATAAGTGATTACAACAAACACCCTTAGAAAACTATTTGAAAAAAGAAAAAAGAATCCCCACCTTCCTCTTACAGTCCAATTTATGAGAATTTTAAAATAATATATTCGAATTTAAAATTTGAGTTTTGTTATAATAAAAAAAATTTCATAAATAATCATATTTAATTTTTTTACTATAATAAAAAGTTATTATATAAAATCATATCTTAATTTAAATTAAAAATTCAAATCAATAAATTAAACGGGTATAGATCTCTAAAACCTTTCAGGGGTATGTCGAGTCTATAGTTAATTGAAAAAATCAAAACATAAGCTACTATAAAAGTTCTAGTGGACAAGCCCGGAAAACAAGAGAGAAAATTTTATGGCTTATTCATTTGCATATACTTAAAAAAATTTGAATTTAAGTTTATGTTCTTTTATAAAAATTTGAGTTTAAATTTGAGTTTTAACTTGAGTTTACGGCTAAAATCTTAAGGTTAAGTTTTCTCTTCAATTCAAGCTCTTAAACTCAAACTTAAGCTAATGAATAGTATTTTTTTATTTTTAAAAATGTCATAACTTTTTCATTTTAATTCCGATTGAGATGATTTTTTTATGTGTTCATAACGAAAAGATGAATAAAACTCACCCATGTACCATATTAAAATTTTTCATCACCATTGAGTTTTTATTAAAAATTCTATCTAAATACACATTTAAGTTTTGACTCACTCAAACACAAATTTAAATATATTCTCAATTCAAACCATAACTCAATGTGTATATCTAAATACAAACTCAAATTAGAGTCTCAACTCAAACTATACTTAAATACACCTTTAACTCAAATTAATATATGAACTTAAGTCATCCTAACTCAAAAAATATAAATAAACAAGCCCTAAGTTTAATCATTATTTTTTTCAATCTATTATTTATGTCACTGTATAAAATTTTGATTTCACTATAGAAAATAGCATGCATGATATTGAAAGATAACCTGCATATTACCAAAAAAATGTTACTTTATTGAGAGTATTTTTAAAAATTCCCTTCATAAATGAAGGACCCATTGTAGTAAAGGATGTAGAGCTGGTTGGGTTTTATGAAATTTCAGTGTGTGTTGGGGGGGACCTTTTTTTATTTTTTATTTTTGGTAATAGATGTCTATTTAACTGGCTTGAAATTGGAGTCTTGTGAAAATAGAAGTTGAATATTAATTAATGGGGAACGTGCTATTAATTAATGGGGAGCGTGCTTATTAATTAATGTGGACAGTACTAGTTAATGCGGACATTAACTAGTAGAATATTAGATGCAGCATGGTGAAATTCAACGCTATGGGTCAGACGTGTTTAAATAATTCTGAGGTCACTAAGCAGGAAAAAAAAAAAAAAAAAAAAATACTCCCTATGTGAGACCTCTTAAAATATCTTTTCAGTGTAATATTTTATTTTGATGATTAGATTATTTTTTTAATAGACAGATCTATAGAGAGCGTGATTATATGCAGTGCATTGTAAATTTTTATTATTGATCTGTATAAATTTAACCGTTAAAATTTAATTTAATGGTTAAAATAGAGTATCTCACTGATAAATATTTTAAGAGATCTATAAAAGTTAAGGTAAAAGGCATTTTACTAATGGCAAGATATAATGCAGCCATAGAGAATCATATTAGGTGTGTTTAAAATTCGTTCTAAAATAATTTTATTTTTTATATGAAAATAAAAATGAAAGTGTTTTTAATCTCAGACAGAAATTATTTTTAAAAATGTGTTTAGTAATTTTATCAAGAGATTATTTTCAATATAAAAAACCAATTAGTATCTCTGTCTCTTTCTCTCTACTTGAGAGAAAAGAAAATGAAAATAAAAAATAAAAAAACGATTAAAATTCATTTTTCATTTCTCTCTCATTTTACACTAAACTAAAAAATCGTTTTCATTTATATTTTTTATTTTTATTGTACTAAACGTTGTTTTACAAACGTTTTTATTTTTTCTTTCTTGAAAAATGTAAAAAATAAAAACAAAATTAATTTCAAACAGGACCATTGTTTAGGGATAACAGTCAAAAACAAAAAGAAAAAAAAAACAAAAAAAAACAGAGTTAATCAGGTCTCATTCACTTTGCAGATTTGAGTTTTTAATTCGAGTTGAGATATGACATTTTTTTAAAATTGTTTATTGTAACAGAAAAAATTAAATGTAATATTTTTTTAAAATTTTTTATTATAAAAATTTAAAATTAAAAATTTAAATCGATAAAATAAATGAGGCTCAATAACTAAATAAAAAGCCGACATCGATGTCGTACTCATGTAGTCCCGGTGTCAATTACACGATGCCAATCAAATTTAAATAGAATTGAAAAATACGAAATGGACAGCCCATGTCGTTTACCAATGGGCGTTGCCACGCATTTATTTATTGAGCTGTCGCCGCTCGTAATTTAGATTGGTGTCGTGATCGTTTCTTAAAAGAGCGCCTAGATTTTTTCAACGACATTATTTTAAGAATATTTTCATCGTGTTCCATATGGGATAATATCTTACTCATTACGCACATGGCGCCGCGTCATCGTTGATAGCGGCCAAGTTTGACTGCAAAAAAAATATCGTACTCGTGTCCACATGGGACGCACGCAAAGCGGATTACATGAATCTTGATCGATTTAGCCAAAATACTTGAATTTTTCTTATGCAGTTTATGTTATATATCAGTCTAGATCTACATCACAGACAAAAATTTCCGTGGACTTAAAAAATAATGATTTTTTTTTTTTTTTAAAAAGTCAAGTACGAAACTACCATGGAAACTAGAAACTAATTAAAATAATTTATTAATTGAAAAAAGTTAATTAATTGAGAGGATATTTGTTTTATATATTTATATATGATGTTAAATTATGATTCATAATTCTCTATAATATTTTTCTTTCATAAAAAACACACGTAAAATTAAAATATCAAAAAACTTCAGATCATTATAACCAAAAAAAAATAATATTTTACTCAGTTTACTAGATATGATAAAGATTTGCAGCTGGGTTAGAGTGTATTTTTGAATGTTAAATTAAACATCAAAATAAAGAAATATTAAAGTTATTTTTTATCATTTTTTATCACTTTATATATTTATTATTTAATACGTACACTCTATTATATTATTTATATTAAAATAATAATATGTAATATTACTAAAGTATGCACAAAGTGACAAATAACATTTAACATTTTTCAAAAGGGTTTAGCTACATTCCCCAGTTGAGAAATGAATGGGCTGGTGTCCATTGTTTTTAAGTTTTGTTTTTTTCTTTATGTCCCAACGGTTTGGTGTGATGAGGTACAGGGGCATTAATTTTTTTTTGGGTGAAAGGGCTAAATGAAGGCCGCACATGTGGCAATCACAATAGTTATGATATTTGATACAATCCCTTCAATTATTGAAATGTTAGGTTGATTGATCGCTCCCTTTGATTTCGTTCATTTCACTGATTTGAAGCTTTAATTTTAGATTTTTACAGTAAAAAACTTTTAAAAAATATCACATTTAACTTTTTTTACTACAGTGAAAAACTCTCAAAAAATATCATATCTTAATTCAAATTGAAAACTCAAATCTGTGAAATGAATGAGGTCTTTATCACTCTCTCATTTTTTTTCTACTTTCTTTCTCTTTTTTTTTTTACGTCCCATCTCAATTCCACAAAAAATAAAAAAGGTTAATATATACCATTATTTCTACCTTTTATTACAATTCTACAACTCTACTTTTTTTTTTTCCAATATATATATATATTATATAAAAAAATTTGCGTTACATAATATTACTAAATAATTAGGTTAATTTCATAAATGTTCCCTAAAATTTACTCTCATTTTCACTTTAATCTTTAATTTTTAAAATATCTCATAGTTAGTCTATATGATTTTACTATGTTTTAATTTTAATCATTCTGTTAACTGAGTGTTACATATTTGACAAAATTTATACAAATTAGACTCTAAAATTAAAAATAGTTAAAATTTAAAAATTAAATTTTATTTTTTGTATTGTTCTAGTATGTAAACTTTAAATATTTCTAATTTTAATCATTGATTTTCACAGATTCTATTAAATATGTAATATATAGCTAACAGAATGACAAAAACTGAAACAAATCAAAACCTTAAGGATCAATGTTGATACTATTTAAAAGTTAAAGATTAAAATATAATTAAAGATAAACTTCAGAAATTATCAGTGAAATTAACCCTAAATAATTCTATTCATGCATGAGCCAATAACATTCTTTGCAAGTCCTTGAAAGCATTCATCTCGCCAATACTATAGTAACGAGTTCTCTCCTTTTTTTTTTTCTTTCAAATCTTCAATTTATAAAAAAAAAATCAAATAAAAAAATAAAAAAAAAAGCTCAAGAAAATACATATAAAAAATGCTAAGGAACAAATAAAGAATAGCACAATAACAGTTTTTTAATATTCCATTTCAAAAAAAAAAAAAAAAAATTTTGAAAGAGTGGCAGAGTTGTAATAAATTGTAAAAATAATGGTCTATTAACAGAATAATTAAAAAAGTGATGAAAAGAATAAATTAATATTTATCCTTACACTACGTACCACGCACTATTTCAAGGACCATGCCCTCCGGAATTGCCAGCTCAACTTCTCCTTAATATTTCTCCTTTAATATTTCAAAGACCACGCAGTATTCCTTAATAATTAATATTCCATTAATACTTCTACTTACACTCTGTCTCATCAATCTAGACACCTGATTGGAATTGCCAGCTCAACTTTAATTATTTTCTCATCTCCGTTACATCTTCTAACCTCACATGGGCCCCAAGTTTGTTTTTTTATTAAGAAAATAGTAAAAAATATGTCAATATAAAAAGTTAAGAAAAAAAATAGATTAATTTTTAGTTATAAAAATTAATAGGTCATAATTTATTAAATTATAGTTTATAATTAGATAAGTTATGGATAAATTTATTAAGTTATGGTTTATAATCGGACAAGTTATGGACAATTATGAATAATAACTTGTCAAGTTATAGTTCATAACCAGACAAGTTATAGATAAAAATAATAATTTAACCTATTTATTAACTTATGTAAACTATTGACCTATTAATTTTAATTCATCTTAAATTTTAGTCTATTTTTTTTTTCTCTCTTTTTATTATTTATATGGGGCCCACAAAAATCTCTCTCAAATGTTTCCCTTTCTTCTTTTGGCTCTGTCCAGTTCCCTTTATTCGACATTATCAGAGGTCTAATGTAGCAGAAGCACAGTATGAAACTTGAGATTTGTTAAGGGTAGAAGTAATTAAGATCCGTTTAATTTATTGATTTAAATTTTTAATTTAAGTTAAAATATAATTTTATGTAAAATTTTTTTATTATAATAAAAATATTAAATCTGATTATTTTTAAGAGATTTTTATTGTAATAAAATTTAAATTTTAAATAGATTCAAATAATACTGAAAAATAAATAAAAAGATATAATAATATCTGAAATTTTTATAAATCAATCAATCAAAAATGAAAAGTACATCCCGTTCTCTTTTAATTTTCTGTTCGATAAGAAAGATAAGAAAGAAAGAAAATATGAGAAAAAAATTATAATGCATAAAAAATTGAAAAAATAGAAAAAATGTTAATTTTTTCTTGATTTATTTAATATGATAGAGAAAAAAGATAATGTATTTATCTTTTTTTATTTATAATTTATTTATTTCGCTGATTTAAATTTAAAATTTGAGTTTTATTACAGTAAAAAACTTTTAAAAACAGTCACATTTAACATTTTTACTACAGTAAAAAATTCTCATATAAAATCACATCTCAATTCGAATTAAAAACTCAAATCAGCGAACTAAACTAACCCTTAATATTAAAAGTAATTAAAGAGATAAAAAAAATTATTATTAATGTAATTATTTTTTTTTTACTCAAAAAAATATAATTTAATAATTTTACTTTATTTGTGTAATTATCTATATTTTTCTTCTTAAAATTCACTCACTTTCAAAGAAAATTAAATTGATAAGACTCATCAATAAAAATTTTCATTTAATTTTTTTTTTCTTCAAAATTTTCTTTCAAGGTTGATCTCCAATATGTTTTTTAATTTCCATCTTAAAATTCCTACAACATTTCCTTCCCCTTTCATTTTTTATTCATCCCAAAATGGACGATTCAAAGTCAAAATTAAACTTGCCCTACTTTAACATCGAAATTCAAATTGTAAGAAACTAACCCCATCCTAAATTTGAAATCAAATATAATACAAAAAGAATCAAATCTAATTTGAAAAAGAAATATTAAATAAAAATACATCTTAACATTTGAATTTAAAAACGAAAAATGGCTGGGTCATGCTGCATCAAGGTCAGAACTTCATCATCGAAGGGGGAAAAAGTAGCAATCTCTCTCTTCCGGCGGGTCTCCGATGATCGAATTCCGCGAAAGATGTGGCAATTAACATGAATGGGAAGTAGGAACCACCGCTGGACCTGCCTTAGGGACTTGCCGGCAGTTTTGGCTACAAGGCGAATCTCCGGTCTTCTTCTTGCCACCCGGCCCCACCTTTGAACATGAAAAATTCTACAATTTACAGATGTAGTGCTGGCCGAGTGAAAAAGATTTGGAAGGAAATAAGCTCCAAAATTGCCAATATTTCAAACTTATTAAATAGACATATCCATTGTATGTTTTAAAAACATTTCATCCAGCGGATAAAAAAACGTTTCTTCCAGCAGATAAAAAAAACGTTTCATATAAAGGTCCCCTTCATTGATTCGAGTTAAGATGTAATTTTATGTGAGAACTTTTTACTATAATAAAAAGTTAGATATGACTGTTTTTGAGAATTTTTTACTATAACAAAACTTAAATTTTAAACTTAAATTGGTGAAGTGAACAAAGTCTCAACTTATTTAGGATCCGTTTAGTTCGCTGATTCGAGTTTTTAATTCGAGTTAAGATGTGATGTTATGTGAGAGCTTTTTACTGTAGCAAAAAAGTTAGATGTGACTGTTTCTGAGAGCTTTTTACTGTAGTAAAACTCGAATTCTAAACTCGAATCGACGAAGTGAACGGGGCCTTAGCTCTTCTAATTTCTGGATTGATGAAACTAAAAAAATTTAGGCCCACTGAGAGTTAAAGTATTTGTGGTCCTTAATTGCTAGTAAAGCACTAAAAATATATAAATCTCGTTCACTTATAAATTTAAAATTTTAATTTAAATTAAAATATAATATTTTTTTTTTAAAATTTAATTATAATAAAAAAATTAAATATAATATTTTTTAATAATTTTTTACTGTAAAAATTTAAATCGATAAAATAAACCGCTGTAATTTTTAAGCTTCTGACAATATTTCTTCCTGCTCCACATTTTCTTCTTATTACTTGATGACTGGTCATATCTCTCTCGAGGAAGATTAGCTTTTCTTTAAAAGTAAAAAAAAAAAAAAGCTCTGCACGTTGCATTTGTCGAAGGAAGAAGACAAAAACTGACACATGGGCGGGCTTGACTCTAGAAGGAGGCAGAGTCCAAGAGAGGTTAGCCCACTGGATTGAGTCAGCGGCCAACTGGAGGAAACTAAGGCCCAAATCCAGATCAAGGGCCTGCCAAAGGAGGGAGATCATATCAGCGATGCAGAAGGAAAAGAAGAAGAGTTTCCAGAAACAAAAAGGAAGGAGGCACGTGAGATCAGGGTGCGTAAGAGGCCAAACAAATTGGACGACTTCGTGATGGATGAAGGCCGTTGAGACCGTTGCGAGATATCCGTGTTCCTACAGCAATTCTGTTTTAGCATCCAGCAATAATTAGATATTGTTTCTATTTTCTGGCTATTTCTAGCCTAGATAGAGATTTTCCAATTGTAATGTTTTTTTTTTTAAGCAATCACTAAAGTTAACTTTGAGGGAGTTTGGCACTGACTCAGAGAGAGTGCGATTACATTCTTATCAAAAATAATAAAAACTTAAAATTAACGAAACTTGATGTGTGATGAGAAATCCAGAAACAAGAGATTCGGGAAAAAAAAATAAATAATGTTAGGGACACTGTATACTAACTAATTTAACATCTAAATTTTTATTTTTATATTAATAAGTGTTTAAAATATTGTCACGTTAATTAATAAAAAATATTATACTTATTAATAGAAAAATTATCCCTCACATGTTACTACTTACATTTCTCTTTTTAAGTCGTGGAATGAGGATGTATTTGGTTGTGGAAAATGAAAAAGAATGAAAATGAATCAAACTTCATTTTTATGTTTGGTTAGTTTTAGAGAAAGAAATGATCGTTCAAAATAAAATGATTTTTTTTATCAAATGGGTGAATCATCATTCATTCTTCATATGAGAGGAATGCCCATTTTAAGTTCTTTTAATTTTCTTTTCCATTATTATTCTTAAATATTATAATTATTAATTAATATTTATAATATAATTAATATTATATTATAATAATTTATATTATAATGTAATTATATCTTGTAACATATAAATTAATATATTATAATTATATACGTATATTATATCATATTTAATATTATAATAATATCTTATATTACGTATTATCGTTGTAACCATATTTATCATTATAAATATAATATAATATACAATATAATTATGATATTGTAATTAATAATTATTATATTTATCATTATAAGATAATATAATATAATATATAGTTGTGATGTTGTAATTAATAATAATTATTATAATTATACTTATTATAATATAATATAGTTGTGATATAATTACAATAATAATAAGGATAGTAATATTTTTTATAAAATTAAATATAATAATTATATACTATAATTAGAAATGATAATATACTATATACTATATTATAATTATAATATGTCATATTATATTATATTATTATATTTTATCATTATACTATATTTCTAATAATATAATATAGTATAACTGTAACATTATAATATAAAATAATTACAATATCATTATTTTATTATATTATATATTATTTTATATTATATATTATGATTGAATTACAATAATAAATAATTATATAACTATAATTATAATTATATATATTATATCCTTATAATTTTTTATATATAATATTAATTATTAAATGATTATATTAATATATGATATTAATTATATTAATATGAGAGATAATTTTATTAATATAAAAATATTCATATTTCATTTTATTACATTTATAAAAAAAAACTAAATAAATAAATATATATATTTTATTTTATTTTATTTTATTACTATTCTCATTTTTATTCTTATTATTGATTCTCCACAGCCAAATGCAGAGAGATTTTCTCTAAGCAATCGAGGAATGTGAGATTCAGCAAGGAAAAAAAAAAAAACCCGAAGGATCAGGGAAGGAGGGATTTTCTCATATTTGGTTTAAAAGATATTAAAACCAATTGTGGGACCACGAGGATAAAAAGTTAACAGAGAGAATTCTTGTGGGCCCCGTGGAAATAAATGCATCTCATTATGACTGATAATTCGCATTAATGTGACGTGTTCAAACCGACACAATTATGACACCATACATTACTAGTAGAATACGATATAATTAATAAACGTATTAAAAATTTAAACATGAATAATAATATTAATAATATAATTAACACGACGCGATACATAAACACAAGCTGTAACGGCTTGGTTAAAAAAAACATGTTTATAATATGTTTATAACTCAACTAGAAAAAATAATAAAATTTTATATTGTATTCAAAATTAATACTAATTGATTATTTAATATCACTTATAGTTAAAATATGATGATTATATAATAAGAAAAACATAAATTCTCTAATTTTTCCTAATTGTTGTCAACACACATAAAAATATTTGAATATTAAACACACATGTGTATATATATATATATATATATAATACTACTAAATTATCATATATATATATTTCAAAACATTAACATTTAAATGTTTAGGTGCGTAAAACATAAAATAAATATAAGAAAATGTATTCTTTGAGGTTTGATGCTTAATTATGCTCTAAAAGTTTTCAGTTGTTTAAACCTATTCATAGAAAAAATATATATATTTTATTAATAAAGAAAATTTATAGCATGGGCATGCCACAATTTATTCATAAAATAGAAATATAGAAATCTTCATTGTTATACTGCTCCACTGAGTAAAAAATCAGTGAAGAAAAAATAAACTTTAAAAAAGCAAACCAAACTTACATCTTGTTTTATTGTTAGTTATTTAGTTATCGGTCAATGACAATTCATAGAATTACTTGTAAAACTCAATTTATAGATATGGAAGAGCATTATAATACTATATATGATATATATATATATATATTAAACAAGGAATGTCAATATATAAATAAAATTTATGTTACCTTTCATTGCATTTGAGGTGCTGAGGTTGTGAGAATTTTGAGATGAACCAGAAGTGGGCTCATTGATATCTAAAGTAAAAACATTTTCAGTAATTTCATCTACAGCGTCACGAATCGATTTGTAGTTTTCTACACATAATAAATAACTTATATGGTTAAGATAACATAAGCTAAGTTAATAAATAAACAAGAAATAATAAATGCATCTTTATCTCTAAATAGCAAATTCCTAGTACAAACCAATGCCTTAGTTATGTCAAGTTTAAATGAACTACTATATTGATCCAATAACTAAACGGATTAAGCGTGTTAAACGGACTTACACGAATCAAATCCATTTATTTTTTTGTTATTCGTGTCAGTCCATTAATGACTAAATTAATAATCGTGCGGTATAAATTAATTTATCTCATATTATTTCGTATCATTTTATCGTGTTGTGTCTAAAATTGTCGGTCCTAATTCTTATTATGTAAGAGGATCTATATCATCCCCTCCTGTTTAGTATATGTATACGTAGTTTTGGTTTTGTTTTTTGTTTTTTTGTTTTTGTCAAGAAAATGGATAGAGAAAAAAAAAATATCACTTAAAAGTGTATATGTTTAAATTTTTATCATTTATTCTTGATTAATAATTTTTTAAATTAAATAACTATATTAGCAATAAGGTATTAATAAAAAATGAAAAATAAAAATCTACACTCATATACTATTAAATGCAAATTTATAATTTTTTCAAATGGTGTGTGTGTCTAAGTAGTTGTGACTTGTTATTGAGTTAATTGAAACATTTTTTAAAAGCTGAAATGCATTGTTACATATCAGCACCAAAATAAGTACGCATTAATTAGTGGGCAGACATTGGCCTCAATAGTTTTTAGGGTGATGTTGTCTAAGCGAATTTAGCCGTTGGATTTTGTTAAATGAAATCGAACGGACAGGTTTAAATGCGTAGGGTGTAGATAATGTGTTTTGAAAAATGACAAAAAAAAATATATTCCGGATTTGAAACTCGTGCAAATGATATTTAAAGCGGTTTCATTAATTTCATTATATATTGAGACCGTGTTAATAGTTAATGATGAAATGGGAAATTTTAATTGTCCATGAAAAACTGATAACATAACTAGACTAAGTTAATTTTCCTTCGTTATTAAGAACTGTGAATGTGTTCTTATATATATGAATGAGAGTTCTATTTTTTACCCTTTAAAAACATGAGCCGTGTTTGAAATTAATTCTATTTTTATTTTGCACATTTTTCGAGATAAAAAAATAAAAACATTTTTAAAACAACGTTTGACATAATAAAAACAAAAAATAAAAATGAAAATAATTTTTTAATTTAGTGAAAATATGAGAAAAATGAAAAACAACTTTTAGTCGTTTTTCATTTTTGTTTTCATTTTCTCATCTCTGAAGCAGAGAGAGAAAGAGAGACATTAATGAAATTTTTTATACTGAAAATAATATCTTGATAAAACTACCAAATACATTTTTAAAAATAATTTCTATCTGAAATTGAAAATATTTTCATACAAAATATAAAATCATTTTAAAACGAGTTTTAAACGTGACCATAGTCTCTCCATTTTGTACTAACGTGCTTCCTTTTTTATATTTTATATCATTTGAATTTTTAAAAAATATTAGTTTGGTAAAAAAGTCTCCTCATAAATTCTTTTATCAGATTTTCTTTGTGTTCTTTCTTTCATCAGATTTTTTATTTTATTTTATTTCTTCTCTAAAACTAGCTTCTCTTGTAAACTACTTTCTTTTATTTTCTCACATATTAATCTAACTAATATAATATTTATTTTAAATCTTTTATACATAAAATTATCACGTCATGTGGTAAAATAAATTAAAGTTTAAAAGTGCATTCATTAATTTTCTCTATTTAGAATAATTTATTACTTTTTTAGTATCTATTCACTACTAAAAATAGTTGATTTAACGACGTTTATTAGACGGTGATTTATGTCAAACCGCCGTCCATTGTTCTATCAACACACGACAGGGAAATTGAAGTCTCGCGCTGGACAACAGACGACGTTTTTTAAAGAAATTGTAGTCTATAGTTCAACATTACTTGACGGTTTCATATTAACCGTCGTATAATGTGAGCGTGGACTTCAAATTGAGTCTGTCACGACGGTTTCTGCAAACTCCACCATCATCCGGCCATTCCTCTCATGCCTCTCTCTCTCTCTCTCTCATGCGCGCACGAACACCGCCGCCAGCTTTCCGCCATCACCCGTGACGTTTTCTCTCTCTCTCTCTCTCTTGTGAACTCTCTCTTTACTCTCGCGGCTCTCTCTCTCTCTCTCTCTCACACACACACACACACACACACAAAAGCTTCCTGAAGACCTCCGCTTTCATGACCCGCTGTCACCTTCGGCCTTCGTGACCCGCCATCGCCTTCCGCCTCTGAGACCTGCTGCCAGCGCTGCCGCCTCCTTCCCTGGTTGTAAGTTTGGTTTTAGGTTTAATTTTAAAAAAATTTTGAATTACTTATTAATTATTTTTTAGAGATTGACATTAGACGACAATTTTAGGTTAGTTTTTTCCTTAGGTGATTATTAGACGACAATTTTTTTTGTTTTTTTCCTTATTGTTATATAAATTGATTCTTAGATGTTTAGTTTTGCAAAAATAATTTTCTGATGAAATCCTGATTAGTTTAGGATTAATTTTATTTAAAATATATACATATATATTGATTGTTAGATTAGGTTAGTTTTTTGTTGGTTATTTTGTATTTTTGTTACTTAGTTCATCTGGTTTAAATATTGATTCTTAGATATATTGATTCCTCTATGTTTAGTTTTATTTGAACATGTTTTTGTTGAATGTTGATTAGTATAA
This sequence comes from Morus alba, assembly GCA_012066045.3. Lineage (NCBI taxonomy): Eukaryota > Viridiplantae > Streptophyta > Magnoliopsida > Rosales > Moraceae > Morus > Morus alba. The sequence goes on from CP050231.2 coordinate 16,305,666, forward strand.
GATTAGTTTAATTTAAATATGTTGATTCGTAGAAAAATGTCAAAGACGTGAGGTATTTGAACAAGAACAAAATACAGAGCGTGATTTGTTTGGGGATGAATGCAATTCTGATGAGGAAGAAAGATTTGAACTTAAGCAAATGAAAAAACTTGATCTGGATGCGGATAGAAAACGAAAGGCAACCATAACGAATTGAGTTGTCGAAATGAGGGATAAAGAAAAATAATTCAAATCAGTTTTGACGAAAAGGAAAACTCAATTAGAACAACGGAGGACGAGCTATAAAGTTATTTATGTGTTCTAGCTCATGAACATGTGCTAATAAAATAACATATTGGAGATCAAAAGAAAATAGAGTTAGCATAGAGTGCATTTGGTGAAACTTCGCTGCAAGTTTCACGGTTTCAATGTCTGTAAGAAAGTCTCTAATTATAAGTACTGGAAAGATGGCTCGGGACTTTAGGTCGAAGCTATTCAAAAAGTTTATAGAGCCTTTGAAAGGTAGTCTCCAAGAAACTAATTGTCAGTTACGGCGGAGCAATGGAAGAAGTTTGTTGAGTACAGGCTTACTCCGGAGCAACAAGCCATTTCCCAAGCAGCCTTTGAAAGAAGAAAACTATGGGACTATGTGCACTTAAATTCCCGTGGGGGGTATCAGAAAGCAGAGGAAGTATATATACGTTTGAAATTAGATTTCTTTGTCAATTCAATATTTTTTTTTTTATTGTTATCTTCAATTAACCTTATCCTTGAATGCAGATGCGAGTCCACAATACGATGGTGCATCCCGATCGAGCTACTTTATTGAGGAGCTCGTCAAGAGGATTGTGAATTATATGAACATTTTAAATATGATTGGGTGGAACATTTTTTTGTCAAAGAGACAGAATCCTAAGGAATGTTTCAATATCAGGGGACGCATAGAGTTCGTTCAGGGCGTGTTCGTGGTCAATCTCAATTTGTTAAATAATCTACGTACTTTCATTCTCTACTCACGAGTCAAGCAGGGATGAGGAGGTGGCTTGCCTACGGAATCAGATCAATATGATGGAGGCAAAAATAGATGAATTTATGCGATCCCAAGGCCACACTCCTACGCCTTTAGGAGAGGAAGTGGGAGCTTTGACTGTGGATCAAAGGCGTTGTGTAAAGAAGAGTTGTACCATTCACACTTCTACACCATCGGTTTATAAACCGTCGTCTAATGTCTTATTTAACGACGAATAAAAGCCGTTGTTAAATCGTACAACAATTTAACGACAGTTTTCGTAACTATCATTTAATTTTTTAACGACAATTATTAACAGTCGTTGAATCTCAGTTTTCTACTAGTGTATTAAAAAGATAGCCTATAAATCAACTATTAGTATATCAAATTTTCAGTTGACAAGTTATCAGGTGTTAAGCAATTTTGTAGTTTAACATATTGAAAAAAAAAAAAAAAAAAAAAAAAAAAACCTTTGCAAGGCAATAATGAGTAGAGTGTCGTGTTGATAACGTGCTGTAAAGTTAGGGGTTAGTATAAAACAGAAGGTAAATAAATGGAAGGTAAATACACCAAAGTGTATTAACTTGGTTCTTCTAGCTTCCTACTTAATACCTGTGCCTGTTTCACAACGGGGTACTGCAGGCAATAGCGGCAGTGGGGATAATTCCAAAAACCGGCTGCAGACGTTGCTCATCATATCCGGATGTGGACCGCCCACCTACAAAACAAAACAACTGAGTGATGACCAATTCCTTGCAGTAGTAATCTTCAAAGGGATGTACGTTACGGGGAACCACTGCCGCACTAAGGAACTTGCAGAGAAGGAGGCAGCTGCTGAGGCTTTGCTTTGGTTGCAAGGTGAAGGCCATTCAACTTCCACAGATTCTACTGACCGAATGTTAATGGTTTTAAACAAGAAAAAGAATGTTGATACGAATTTCACAGGCGGCTCTGAGAGTCATGTTAGAGATAGATTAGTCTCCTTGGCCTAAAACTTGTGGTGTTACGCCTCGGTTTTTGCATGTCAAAATCAGATCTCCATGTCATGGAAATAAATTCTGGAAGATTCAAATTCACCATTAGCCTTTACACGGTTAAAGGAACCTTGGATGGCAATTGGCGAGCAACAACAGTTAAAGTACTTTCAGCTCAAGAATGGGGAGTGCGAACCCATCGACTTCTTCAGTATAGATAGCAAGTGGATGAGTTGAAGCCGAATGAGGATCATCGAGCTTGAGCTAGCGAGCTGTACTAGTTACGTATAGCTCGCGGACAAGCTCCTCAGCTTTCTGTTAAGCAGACTAGCGCGGTGATGAGTATTTTGGATATATCTAGTATGTCATCAAAACCACCAAGATTAGATCTCTCTCTCTATGACTTCTGAAGTTGCAGGATTAACGATCAACGTGGCCACGACAACTCTCGAGATTCCGGTTGTTAACTCCCACAATTCTTTAGTGCCTCCAAATTGAGAGTAAAGAAGTCCGGAACCAAGGGAAGTGATTTTTACATTCGCAAATTTAATTCGTGTTATGAATTCGGATCGATATTAAGTGTGTTAAGAGGCACAAATGCATTCTTCAATTTAATTAAATGAAGCAAGTCATCCCTTCCCCAATAATCATGCGTCAAATTCACCTCTCTTGACAATTGACAGCCTCAGGCCCAGTTTGCTTAGCAATTTGGTATGGTTGTGTTAATAAAATATGGGAGGAGGAAACTAGCCTGTTAAAATAGGGGGAATGAAAATTGGAGATGTGCAAAATATGACCCTTTTTAGCTATTTTTTAGTGAATTACTGAAGTTCTTAAAAATTAGGAAAATTACCCTTTTATTAGTGATAAATAAATTTCAATCAATATACCAATTTATGAATAATAAAACCGGTTTATCAGTGTTAAATCATAAATAATGGTGTATTACTAATTGATCACGGGGAAAAAGGGCCATTTCCTAATCAAAAGTTCGGTCTTTAATTTAAAAGATGCGGCCCAAATTGGTCATTAATTTAATAACTTGCAAAACGTATTAGTCGATTTATGGAAAAGTTAATAAAATAACCATTTTAGCTTCTTTTTTTTTTTTTTTTTTTCCTTTTCTTTTTTAACTTCTTCTTTTTCATCCCTATCTTTTTTATTGCATCATTTAACTTTTAATTTTTATATGTTTTCAAATATATATCATTTAAATACGTTCCTTACAGTTATTTAAAATATATATTTTTAATTATTTTTTAAAATTAATTTATTTTTAAATGTGTTTTTACATAAGTATTTTTTCTCTGTGATCTTTATAAATTTCATTTTCAATTTGACATTTTGCACAAAAGTTTTTAAGGTTTTTTTTTTCTAAAGTTATGTTTTTGTCTTTTTTCCTTATCTTTTGCTTCAAAATTTTTTTCTCTTTTTTTTAATTTTTTTTTCTAATAATTTATATAATTGTTATTTTAAATGAGTTAAAGTGTGTACTTTTGACTAGTTTACTACTCTAGTCAACGAATTGAGGGAAAGGGTGAAGCAGTCAATCATTTGGTTGGAAAGGAAAGTGTTGTAGGTGGAGTTTTCATGGGACCCACCGTATATTGATTGGTCCCTATATGGCCGGAAAGAAGAGGATACTCTCATTATGACCATATAATTACAGATTTACCTTCATTTCTCTTATATTTTAATACTCAAATTATTTTGAGGCTTTTCTCTTACTTCTTTTTACATTACTTTATTTATTTCTACACTAACTACTTTATTATATATGAAAATAAGGGAATATATATTTACTTAACTACTTTTTTTTTTACATTACTTTATTTATTTTTTGACTTTAGTATTGTCTTGTATTTTAGCACTTTAGTAGCTCTTCAATAAATATTTTTTATTTGCTTAAAAAAAATAGAAAATATATGTTGAGAGAGCAGTTACTTGTTTTTTTTTCTCCCTTTCTGTGAAATAATCAAACATTCGTTTTTTTTTTCTTTTTAATTTCTAAATAACATATTATTTTAGTACCAATTAATGAATAGGAGTTAAAGTGAGTATAAATAAAAAGCATATTAAAGCTTACACTTAAACTAAAATATTTCACATCTAGGGAATGAATCATTTGCATTTCAAGTAGTTAATTTGAAATTAAACAAAGAAGTTAATTCATTTTATAGTATGTGAGCAATAATGTAATTTTATAAAGAAAATTCAATCATTCCTTCCTCTTTTCTATCTAATACCAAAACAAAAGAATGGATTATCATCTTCTTTCCTTCTCATAGGTAAAATTTTCTTAAAAGTTAAATTATTTATGTGTAATGTTGGGTCAAGGGTGATTTAAAAGACAATTGAAGATAATTCAAGGAACATTAAAGATTAAAAGATTGAAGATTGAAGATCAAATCAAGACATTATTTTATAGGTTCATTCTAATTCTAATCTTGTATTGATTTTGATCTCATGCCATCAATTGTTAATTTTAGGTTGAGGCTCTTGCACACACTCACATATAAATTTCACATTCATCCAAAACATTTTCAAATTAACTTCAAACATTATAATTGTTTTTAAATTTGTTTAAATCATGTTTTGCATTTTAAAAATTGATTGAAAATTGTTTATATATCAATTTTGTGTGTAAATTTAGTTTTGGAGTTGTGAGAGGATACAACAGACTTCTCCGATCGACCAGTGGTAGAGCCTTTGTAATTTTACCGGTCAACCAGTGAAGTTCAAATTTCCTCATAATCGGTCAATCAGTGGTAATCCACAGGTCGACTGGTAGTATTCAAATAATCAAATATCTAATTGTTTGACAACAAGCTCAAACATGCAAATTGACCCGTTTTCTCCTATTAAAGACTTTCTTGAGGTCCAAAATAGGTAACAAAAATGCCATAGAGAACTCTTCATTATAAAAAATTCAAAAGTTTCTCAAAAGTACTTACATACTCATCTTTTTCTTTATATTCTCTCTTGAAATTTTTACTGAGCTTACCTTGAATTTCCTTTTGATAGTGTGATCTCATCATCTCCTAATCTTTTTCTTTATGTAAAATCTTTTTAGGAGTGAGAGTTTGAGTGCTTTACTTATCAAACATCTTGTAATCTTCATTTAATCTTGGATTAATTATAAAAATTCTCTCTAAATTATGTTCTATGTAACACTTTGTTCTCCTGATCTTTAAAACGTAAAAATAATGGTCTATAATAATGCTTACTTTTATGGGAATTCGGGAGTAAGACGACACATGGTAAAAAAAAATAACAAAAAGACACTATTTCAAAGACCATGCCCTCTGTACTTAGATCTTATGTTTTTTTATCTGGAATTATTTTTTTTTATTTTATATTAGATCTCGTTTACTTTGTGAATTTAAATTTTTAATTTAAGTTAATATGTGATATTTTTTAAGAATTTTTTACTGTAATAAAAAAAATTAAATGTGATATTTTTTTTAAAAATTTTTATTATAAAAATTTAAAATTGAAAATTCAAATCAGTAAAATAAACGAAATTTTAGGGGTTATTTTTTTGCAACAAAACTCAAGTTACAACTTTATTCAAGTTTACGTTCTTTTAAATTTTAACTTTACTCAACTTTATTCAAATTACAACTTTAACTCAAATTATAACTCAAATTTAACTTAAAAATTACATTTAAATATAACTCTAAAAGAACGTGTCCTTAATGTCTTAATCAAATTTTAAATAATTATATCATATTAAGTCGCGTAAAAAATTTATTCTTTTTAACCAACTATTTTGGACATATTATCTAGATCCCTTTTATCTATCTTCTTCTCTGTCTCATCAATCTAGAATTACATTTAAATATATAACTCTAAAAGAACGTGTCCTTAATGTCTTAATTAAATTTTAAGCAATTATATCATATTAAGTCGCGTAAAAAAGTTATTCTTTTTAACCAACTATTTTGGACATATTATCTGGATCCCTTTTATCTATCTTCTTCTCTGTCTCATCAATCTAGAATTACATTTAAATATAACTCTAAAAGAACGTGTCCTTAATGTCTTAATTAAATTTTAAACAATTATATCATATTAAGTCGCGTAAAAAAGTTATTTTTTTAACCAACTATTTTGGACATATTATCTGGATCCCTTTTATCTATCTTCTTCTCTGTCTCATCAATCTAGAATTACATTTAAATATAACTCTAAAAGAACGTGTCCTTAATGTCTTAATTAAATTTTAAACAATTATATCATATTAAGTCGCGTAAAAAATTTATTCTTTTTAACCAACTATTTTGGACATATTATCTGAATCCCTTTTATTTATTTTCTTCTCTGTCTCATCAATCTAGAATTACATTTAAATATAACTTTAAAAAACGTGTCCTTAAGACATCAATCTTTCTCATCTCCGTTACACCTTCTAACCTCACATGGGCCCCAATTTTTTTTTATTTTTTTTATAGGGAGAAAGAGAAAAATAGGTCAAAATTTGAGATAAATTAAAATTAATAGGCCAATAGTTTACATAAGTTAATAAATAGGACAAATTATTATTTTCGTCTATAACTTGTCTGGTTATGAACCATAACTTGACAAGTTATTATTCATAATTGTCCATAACTTGTTCGGTTATGAACCATAACTTGATAAATTTACCTATGATTTATCTGATTATGAACCATAACTTGATAAATTATGACCTATTAATTTCTATAACTAAAAATTAGCTTATTTACTTTCTTAAACTTTTCATATTAACCTATTTTTTACCATTTCTCTTTTTTATATGGGGCCAACAAAAGTCTCTCTCCTCATTTTCCCTTTCTCCTTGTGGCTCTCTCCAGTTCCTCTTTGGGCGCATTATCAGAGGTCTAATGTAGCGGAAGCGTAGTATGAAACTTGAGATTTGTTGAGGGTACAAGTAATTCGTAGATTCAAAGAATACCGAAAACAAATAAAAAGATACATGACGCATTTGAAACTTATTTTAAAATAATTTTATTTTTTATAAAAAATAAATTTAATTTTAGATAAAAATTATTTTTAAAAATATATTTGATAATTTTATTAAGAGATTATTTTTAATATAAAAAATTTATTAATGTTTCTCTTTATCTCTATCTGTTCAAGAGATGAGAAAATAAGAATAAAAATAACTAAAAGTCATTTTTTTCTCTCTCATTTTATACTAAACTAAAAAAGTATTTTTATTTCTGTTTTTTATCTTTATTACGCCAAACGTCGTTTTAAAAACACTTCCATTTTTTTTCTTAAAAAACGTAAAAAATAAAAACGAGATCAATTTTAAACACGGCCATAATAATCTCTGAAATTTATATAAATCAATCAACTAAAAATAAAAAGTACATCCCGTATTCCTTTAACTCTCTGTTTGATAAGAAAGAAATAAAATGGAAGGAAAAGAAAAACTATAATGCATAAAAAATTAAAAAAGATAAATAAGATTTTAATTTTCTCTTGATTTGTTTGATATGATAGAGAAGAAAGATAATAAATCTACATTCTCTTATTTAATATTGAAAGTGAAACTAAAAGGATGAAAATTATTATTAATGCGATTACTTTTTTGTCCAAATAAAGGCAATTCAATAATTTAATTTCATTTATATAATTATTTATATTTTTCTTCTTAAAATTCACTCACTTTCATAACGATTGAATATGACGAGACTCACCAATACAACTTTTCATTCAATTTTCTTTTCCTTCACAATTTTTTTTTACTAAACAAATTAACTTTTTAATTTTCATCTTAAAATTCTTCTAACATTTTCTTTCATTCCATTTTTCATTCATCCCAAAATGGAGGATTCAAAGTCAAAATTACGTAAACTTGCCCTACTTTAACATGGAAATTCAAATTATAAGAAACTAATCCTATCCTAAATTTGAAATCAAATCTAATATAAAAGAATCAAATCTAAATTTGAAAAAGAAAATATTAAATAAAAATACATCTTAACATTTGAATTTAAAAACGAAAAATGGCTAGGTCATGCTGCATCAGGTCGGAACTTCATCATCGAAGGGGAAAAAGTAGCAATCTCTCTCTTCCGGCGGGTCTCCGACGATTAAATTCCGCGAAAGATGTGACAATTAACATAGATGGGAAGTAGGAACCACCGCTGGACCTGCCTTAGGGACTTGCCGACAGTTTTGGCTACAAGGCGGATCTCCGGTCTTCTTCTTGCTATCCGGCCCCGCCTTTGAACATGAAAAATTCTACAATTTATAGATGTAGTGTTGGCCGAGTGAAAAAGATTTGGAAGGAAATAAGCTCCAAAATTGCCAATATTTCAAACTTATTAAATGGACATATCCATTGTATGTTTTAAAAACGTTTCATCCAAACTTATTTAGCTCTTCTGATTTTTGGATTGACGAACTAGAAAAATTTAGGGCTGTTAAGAGCTGAAGGATCCGTGATCCTTGATGGTTAATAAAGTATGTTTGGTTCATAAATTTATAATTATAATTTAAAATTATTTTTATTTTATATATTTTTTTTATGAAAAAAATATTATAAAAAATTATAAATTATAATTCAAAATTAAAAATAAATATAAAAAATAAACGTAGCTTAAAATATGACAATATTTTTATGACAATATCCTCTTCCTTCTCCACATTTTCTTCGTATTACTTGATGACTGGTCATGTCTCTCTTGAAGAAGATTAGCTTTTCTTTTCTTTTTTTTTTTTTAAAAAAAAAAGCTATGCACGTTACATTTGTCGAAGGAAGAAGACGAAAACAATAAAAAATTAAAATTAAAATTAAAGGAACTTTGTGTGATGAGAAATCCTGAAACAAGAGATTCAGGAAAAAAAAAAAAAATGTTAGAGAAAAACGTTTAAAAGAAGAATTTGTGTTATAATTTAAATTATCATTCTTAATTTATTATAATATTTATTTTTATAAAAAATATATATAAAATAAAAATAATTTTAAACTTATAAACTAATATTATTACGTTAATTAATAAAAAATATTATACTTATTAATAAAAAAAAAATTATCCCTCACATGTCACTGCTTACATTTCTCTTTTTAAGTCGTGGAATGAGAGATTTCCCAGGGAAGGAGGGATTTTCTCAGATTTGTTTTAAAAGGTATTAAAACCAATTGTGGGACCACGCGGATCAAAAGTTAAGAGAGAGAATTCTTGTGGGCCCCGTGGAAATAAATGCATCTCATTATGACTGATGATTCATATTAACGTAATGATTATGACACGACATAATACACAAAAAAATAAATTTATGATCTGTTTATAATTCAATTAGTAAAAATAATTAAATTTTATATTATACTCAAAATTAATATTAATTAATTATTTAAAAATGTGACGACTATACAATAAAAAAATATAAATTCTCTAATTCTTTCTAATTATTAACATGCATAAAATAAATATGAAAAAATGTTTTCTTTCAGACAGAATGTCTAATTTTGCTTTAAAAATTTCCAGCTGCTTAAACATATTTATAAAAAAAGAAAATATTTTATTAATGAAGGAAATTTGTAGCATAGACATGCCACAATTTATTCGTAAGATAGAAATATAGAAATCTTCATTGTTATAATATTATACTGAGTAAAAAATCAGTGAAGAAAAAATAAACTTAAAAAAAGGCATCCTAAAAAACAAATCAAACTTAAAATCTTGTTTTATTGTTAGTTATTTAGTTATTGGTCAAAGACAATTCATATAATTACTTGTAAAACTTAGTTTATAGATATAGAAGAGTATTATAATATTATATATGATATATATGCTAAACAGGCAATGTCAATATATAAAAATAATTTATGTTACCTTCAATTGCATTTGAGGTTTGAGGTTATGAGAATTTTGAGATAAACTAGAGGTGGGCTCATTGATATCCAAAGTAAAAACATCTTCAATAACTTTATCTACAGCCTCACGAATCAATTTGTTATTTTCTACACATAAAAAATAACTTATATGATTAAGATAACATAAGCTAAGTTAGTAAATAAACAAGAAATAATAAATACATCTTTATCTCCAAATAGCAAATCCTTAGCACAAATCAATGCCTCAACTATGTCAGATTTAAATGAACTACTATATTGATCCAACAACTAAACAGTTTAAGCGTGTTAAACAGATTTGCATGAATCCAACCTATTTATTTTCTTGTTATTCGTGTCAGCCCGTTAACGACCCAATTAATAATCGTGCAGTCTAAACTCATTTATCTCGTGTCGTTTTTGTATCATTTTATCGGGTAGTGTCCGAAATTACCGACCCTAATCCTCATGTAAGGGGATCTATATCATCCCCTCCTGTTAGTGTATGTATACGTAGTTTTGGGGGGTTTTTTTTTTGTCAAGAAAATGGATAGACAAAAATAGACAAATATCGATTAAAAATGTATATGTTAAAATTTTTATCATTTAATCTTGATTAATAATTTTTTTAATTATAACTATATTAGCATCAAGGTGTTAATAAAAAATAAAGAATAAAAATTCAGACTCATATACTATTAAATGTAAATTTATAATTTTTTCAAATGGTGTGTGTGTCTAAGTAGTTGTGACTTGTTATTGAGTTAATTGTAACATTTTTTTAAAGCTGAAATGCATTGTTACATATCAGCACCAAAATAGGTATGCATTAATTAGTGGGAGGACATTAGTAACTAGACAAACAACTCAATTTACCTCAATACTTTTTAGGGTGATGTTCTCTAACTGAATTTAGCCGTTGGATTTTGTTAAATGAAATCGAACGAACAAGTTTAAATGCGTAGGGTATAGATAATATGTGTTTTGAAAAATGAACCGTTGGTTTATAAACCGTCATCTAATGTATTATTTAATGACGAATAAAAGCCATTGTTAAATTGTACAACAATTTAACGACGGTTTTTGTAACTATCATTTAATTTTTTAACGACGATTATTAACATTCGTTGAATCTCAGATTTCTACTAGTGTATTAAAAATGATAGCCTATAAGTTAACTATTAGTATATCAAATTTTCAGTTGACAAGTTATAAGGTGTTAAGAAATTTTGTAGTTTAACATATTGAAAAAAAAAAAAAAAACCTTTGCAAGGCAATAATGAGTAGAGTGTCGTGTTGATAACGTGCTGTAAAATTAGGGGATTAGTATAAAACAGAAGTGAGGTAAATAAATGGAAGGTAAATACACCAAAGTGTATTAACTTGGTTCTTGGCATGTTCTTTTGTCTAAAAAACTCAAAAAAAGACAACTCAAGTTTCAATTTTATTAAAGTTCACGTTCTTTTAAGTTTTAACTTTATTCAACTTTACTCAACTTTATTTAAGTTTTAACTTCAACTTAAATTATAACTCAAATTTAACTCAAAAACTATACTCAAATTATACTTTAAAAGAACAAGTTAGCTTCCTACTTTATCACCATGGTGGGAGCTTTATTCCCAAATATCATGCACACGAGCTTTCGCCTAGTGTAGTGGGGTGTCACATCCATGATATCAATTTTCACATTAATACAAAAAAAAAATGAAAAAAGGAAAGAATAAGATAAGAAAAGGAAAAAAGAAAAAAAGAGAAAAAAGGTCTATGACGAAATGTTTTATCAGTTTCGAAGCAGACACGGAGAAAGTATTCTCTTTTTGGTAAATACTAAAACTTGTTTATTTCGCTGATTTAAGTTTAAAATTTAAGTTTTATTATAGTAAAAAATTCTCACAAATAATCACATTTAACTTTTTTATTTTAATAAAAAATTCTCACATAAAGTCACATCTCAATTTAAATTAAAAACTCAAATTAACGAACTAAACAGGTCTTAATAAGACAGTATGCGTGATATTTTTTAAAATAATGATTATACAAGTTGTTAAAGAGAAAAAAAAAAAAAAAAAAAAGGACAGAGGGAAAAAATAAAGGGAGACAAAGAAGGGAAAAACTTAAAAAAAAACGGAAAATGAAAAGGAAAAAGTTAAAAAGAGTAAAAAAGAAAGAAAAAAATTTAAGAAAAATTCAAAAAATCCAAAAACGAAAATAAAGGTAAAAAGAAAAGTTAAGAAAGGTAAAAACAATAAAAGGAAAAAAAAAAAAAAAAAAGAAGAAAAAATGAATTTTTTTTTTTTTTTTTAAAAGGTCACAAGGAAAGGGAATTTATAAAAAATAAAATAAAATTTATAAAAGTGAAAAAAAAAGAAAGAAGTTTCACTGAAACCACAGTAACAAGAAACGGATTCATATGATGTAAATGTAGATATAGATAATAATATTCATAATAGATAATTTTTTCCTATATTTTTTTTTTCCATGCTACTTTGTCGGTTTCTGAATAATTGATTGGTTTTGGATAAACAATGGACCTCTTATTTATTGTTAACGTGGAGAGAGTATTTTCAGCCATGAATATTATGAATAATCGGTTATGAAATTAAATCGAAAAATAATGAATAAATGACAGTTTGATTATATACATCAAGAAAGAAATTTTTGATCGTATTGACAATGAAGATATTATACACAATTTTTAAAAAATGAAAACTCATCGTTTCTTATTATAATATGTCTTATGAATTTTTAATATATGTATTTTGTAGCTAATGAAAAATACAATAATAATTTTTCATATTTTTCATGTTATTAATTTATTAAAAAAATTTTAATATACGTCTATACTAAAGTAAAAGTTGACTTCGTATTTAAAATATAGATATAAAAATAATATTCATAATAGATAATTTTTTCCTATATTTTTTTATACTGTTTTGTCGGTTTCTTAATAATTGATTGGTTTTTGGATAAACAACGGACCTCATATCAGCTGCATTTATTTATTTATTTATTTCGGCTGTATTTATTTATTTATTTTTGCTAGAAATCGACCGCATTCTACAAACATGATTTGTACGTAAAAAACTTCTTACCATTTTGGAACTTTAAACTTTGATAGTAATTGATAACAATGTAAAGCATGAACAGCAAAAAAACCAAAAAAAAAAAAAAAAAAAAAAAAAAAAAAAAATGATCACCATGTACGATGAGGCTCAATATTCATGTTGACAGGCCGTTTTCTGACCAAAAAAAAAAAAAAAAAAAAAGAAAAAGGAAAAAGGGAAATGCCATAAATATAAAAGGAAAAAAAAAAAAAAAAAAAAAAAAAAAAAAACAACTTCTCAGCTAAACCACACAAGCCACTTTCAGAAGGGAAAAAAAAAAAAAAAAAAGGACGCCGACACAAGTCCCTCCCACTAAATGCATGGGAGAACACGTTATTTATTTATTTAATTTTTAAATTATGTTTTCATTTATTTAAAATAGAATAATTGACACCATTAATTTGACAAAACGATCTTTGAACGCTCATCCAATTTTCAATTTGAGTTAAAAATATAATTTTATATAAAAATATTTTATTATAATAGAAAAAATTAGATATAATTTTTTATTAAAATTTTTAACTGTAATAAAATTAAAATTAAAAACTCAAATAAATAAAATAAATAAAACTTAAATTTTTTTAAGTTTTTAACGGAATGTGTCATGTGCCACGTATTTTGATAAATTAATAATTTCTAATTTAACAAAACATATAAATTAAAAAAATCCAAATAAGCTGCTAAACGAAGATCCAAATCCAAAACGAAAATTTCAAATTCTGAAACGAAATATTAATCAAACCAAATTTCATGGTTCAACTTTCAAGAAAGAAATCCCCTGAACTATGTTTTAGTTTTTGAAACGATTTTATATGCGGAAACATGATAGTGCGAATTGAGTACAAATAAAATTTTCACAAAATTTTTGTAAACCCTATAGAATATTAATTTACATATTAAATAATTAATCCGATTAATTATTATACTTAGCAATCAATTAGAATGATAACTTGAGTTTTTGACCACAAATGTTTTTTGCTCAAAACTTTCACAGAACACTTGAATCTTCTACGTCCAGTCCTTGATTCCTACAAGACCTAGTGTGTAGACACAAATTCAAAAGGGGAATAGTAGGAAATATGCCAATATGAAAGTTTAAGAAAGTATATAAGACAATTTATTAGTTATAAAATTTAATATGCCATAATTTTTGAATTTTCAAATTTACCATTTCTTTTTTGTTGTTTCCTTTTTCTTTCGATCCTCTTTGTCCCTCTCTCTTAACTGTACCCGCAACTCTCTCTCTCTCTCTCTCTCTCTAGCTTCACGCAAATCTTCACCGGCGCAGATCTTCTGTAACTGCGCTCGGATTTGCTCTCTCGTCGGTGGATCATCGATCGATCAATTTCTCGTCGGTCGGTCGTTCTCTTTCTCGTTGGATTTGCTCTTCTCCGGTCGTCTTTGAGCAGCTGTTTCGGTGATTTTTATCGAACAACAAGTTTGTGCATTCTTCGTTTATAGTTTTATTTTTGTTGTAATTTCGTTTTCACATTTTGCATTATTTTAGTTTGCTCTCTTTCTCTCTCTCTTTGTCCGTTAATCCTATATTTTTTTTTTGCTGTTTTTCAGTCCTTTTTTGAGCAGGTCCTCCAGAGATTTTTACCGAACAACAGGTTTGTGCATTCTTCGTTTCTAGTTTTTTTTGTTGTAATTTCGTTTTCACATTTTGCATTATTTCAGTTTTTAAATATTTTTAGGATTAAATATAGCTCTTGTAATTCGATGATTATTGTAGGCATACAATCTGTTTCAGTCATTGACAGTTTTTTTATAACTTGTCCTGTTATAGACCATAACTTGACGAGTTATGGTCCACAATTGACAAGTATTTTACATAACTTGTCCAGTTATGCACTTTAACCTGACAATATTCCTGTAATATGTTTGTAGGCATGCAATCTATTTCAATCATTGTTGCTTATAGGGGAAAATGGAGTCTAGAAAACCAATATACAAATTTTAGTTTTCAATCAATTTTTATTCCAGAGAATGCCTCATTGAAGTTTTTACAAGAGTGTTTATGTGAGAAGCTGCATCTTGAGTTGATTGGTTTTAATGCTAGTATTTATTCTTTATTACTTTTTGTGGGAAGGAAGTTGAAGGACCCATTGAAATGGTTTCGGAGCTAAAGAGGGATGATGATGTTAAGTTGTTTTTAAACTTGGTTCGACACAGTAAGGAAGCTCTTGGATACCCATTGGTAAAAATTTTGTTAGTAGCTTCGTTAGTGCAGCAGGATCTACTTTTTCTTCATCTTGTTTTATGAGTTCAAGAGATGAGGCGTCTTCTTCAAATGTTGATGGTTCTGTTTGTCAATTTGAAGATGATATTGATATTGCAATGAATAATATTTTGATTGAAGATTTGGATATTTCAAAGTTGCCTATATCGTTTGATGTGAATGTAGGCAATCAATTCATGAGCAAGTCGGTTCTCAAGAAACTCATGCATGTAATTGCTATTAGGAGGCATTTTGAGTTTAAATCTGAAAGATGTAATAATTCATTTTATGTTTTGGTTTGTAAGAATGAGAATTGTACTTGAAAGATGTGCCCTGCTAAGGTTTCAATAGTAATGTTTGGGTAGTGAAGAAGTATTTTAAGGAACATACTTGTTCACTTGATGTTGTTAGTGCTAAGCATCATCAAGCTACTAGTCGTGTAATTTTGGAGTTTTTAAATGGCGATTTTAGCATTGGGCTTGTGGACTGTTTGCGTCCTAATGATTTGAGGTCTATAATGCATGGTAAGCATGGTGTCGAGATTAGTTACTACAAAGCACGAATGGCTCACCGATACATGTTAGCATCAAAGGAAGTGCAGTGGAGTCGTATGCATCCATTCCTTTTATGTGCAATTTTTTCAAGGAGAAAAATCTAGGTGATTTTATGTGTTATGCTTATGATTTTGTTTATCTTAATGTTTTCAAGGAGAAAAATCCAGGTTATTCGCGATAATTTGACAGGTTATGGTATAATTTGACAGGTTATTTCTCATAACTTGACAGGTTATAGTACACAACTTATCAGGTTATCAGATAAGTTGACATATTTTTCTTATAATTTGTCCAGTTATGGAGCATAACTTGACAGGTTATGATTTATAATTGAACGTTCTTTTTTTTTTTTTTTTTTTTTTTTTTTTTTTTTTTTTTTGCATAACTTGTCCGGTTGTGCACAATAACTTAATTAATTTTTTAATTTTTTGTGAGTTTCATTTTTTTGTGGGTGAACATTTATAAGTTCTATTTTTATTTTGTAAATCCTTTATTTAGCAAGTAACAGTGCCTTATGTTTCTTTTTTGTAGATATTATAATGTATAAATAGTTATTGTACTTTGGTGCCCTGTATAAATAGTTATTTTTATTTTTTTTTGGTTTTTTCTTTGTAGGATCTATGACTTCTTATGAGCTTGATAGTGATGGGTGGTAACCATAACTTGACAAGTTATTGTCTATAATTCACAGTTTTTGTCCATAACTTGTGTGGGTATACACCATAACTTGACTGTTTATGATCCATAATTGACAATTTTTTCATAACTTGTTCGGATATGGATCATAATTTCACGGGTTATGGTACACAACTGACATGTTTTTACATAACTTGTCTAGTTATGCACCATAACTTGACAGGTTATTATCAGAACTTGACCATAACCTGACAATGTTCCTGCACTTGAAATTTTCAGTTCCAATAATGACATAAGTCAAAGGTTATAATCATAATGCGATCATCATAACCTGACCATAACTTGATAGTATTCCTACACTTGTAATTTTCATATTCAACAGCATGAAATTGATAAATCATGGGTTTACATTCTTTTCATTCAAGTGTCAATCTCAAACATAAGCTAAAAGTTTTGTCAATAAATATTAACATTTAAAAGATTGTAAGAAGTAATGTAAATCTCAAGTCATCATTTAAAATGTAAGACTAGTTTTTAGAAACAATAGTCATATCATCCAAAAAAGTTGTATTCTAATATCATCTCATTTTTACGAGTCTGGGTCATTAGAACTTTGGGTCAAGAGGATGAATGAAGGAATGCCAAGCTCTTCTATTTTTTCCCTCTATTCCTTTGCACTTTTTCTTTTGTATTTCTTCATTGTTTTTTTTTTCTTTCTCATTTTATCTTTTTTCATAATCTTCCTCCTGCAATAACAAGTTTTTGATTAGTTGTAAGAAACTTTTTTTTTTTTTTTTTTTTTTTTTTTTTCTCAACTAGTATTAATGTGTGGTTTTTTTTCCTTTCCCAAGTAGAAGTAAGAAGATTCATACCTTTTTGATTACTTGAGTAGCATATTTTCTCATTGCTATTATCTTTTCAGCTTCTTCAAATGTTCTGTCCAATGTTTGTTGACCGATATCAAACGAGTCTGTGAGAGGAGTATAACCGAATTGTCCCTCGTGTTCTCCTAGCTTTGCAGATACTTCTTTTTCTCTGTCCTCCTATTCATTGAGGTACAAATTAGTATATTATTAAGGAAACAATGCAGAAACAAATTCAAGATCAATTTGCGTTGTTTCATTAGCTCAGAAGATGGATTGTTTTGTATTTCTTTGAGAAACGGAAGCACATCTTGTTGAATGGTTCTCATAATGTCCATAGAATCCACAACCATTGCCTTTATTTCTCTCATATCCTCTTTCATGGCTACCTGGTTGGCTTCAAAATGTTTTACTTTGTTAAGCAGATTACTTAGATCAATTTCCATCTTGTCTAGTTTTGTTGATGTTTCTGGTGGCATTTCTCTTTGAACTTCATCATGATTTATTTCTCTCAAAATGACCATAACTTGACAATGTCCATGCACTAGTAATTTTTAGTTTCAATAATGACATAATTCGACAGGTTATGATCATAACTTGACCATAACTTGATTTTTAAAGTTGTGTCGAGTTATGGATAGAGCCTTACTATACGGTATGTTCCAATTATAGGGAAACAAAAAGTAACGATCTTTTACTCTTAATTTTTGAATAATGACTTGTTTACAATCTTTTCATTCAACTGTCAATCTCAAACATAAGCTAAAAGTCAGTCAATCAATATTAACATATTTATTAATTAGTGGTTTACCAGTTAGTGATTAGCGGATTTACCTTACTCTTTTGTTAATTTCTGACGTTTGTGGTCCGTCTTCGATTTCTCGTCTAATGACATCGGTGAGGTTTCTGAGAGTGGCGGACGGAAGGGAGAGAAACGGTGGCGGACGAGAATCTGAGATTGGTGGAGGGATGAGAGAGAGAGATGCAGAGGGAGAGAGACAGATCGCGTTAGAGGGCCAGATGGAAGAGAGAGTGATCGTGGGAGAGCGGCGGAAGGAAGAAACAGTTTGCCGGAGAGTGCCGGAGGGAAGAGAGAGTGATTGTGGGAGAATGGCGGAGGAAAGAAACAGTTCGCCGGAGAGCGCCGGAGGGAAGAGAGAGAAAGAGAGTGGAGGTCAGTGCGAGAGAGAGCTGATAGAGAGAGAGAGGAGAGAGAGGAGTTAGGAGTTTTGTGTGGAAATGACATTTTTGGAATCCTATGTGTAGATAAATTTGAATATACCCTAATTTAGCCTATTTATTAATTTATGTAAATTATTAACCTATTAATTTTAATTCATGTCAAGTCTTGGCTATTTTTCTCTTTCTCTCAAATACTACTAGAATGTTCACTCAACTAGTTTGTCTCTCAGTACTTAAATCGCACATGAAGAAATTGGGATTGGGATTGGAGTTTTGCGTGTTATTTGTACGATGGTTGTTGCTAATCTAACTTCTAAGGCGTTTTGGGTTTTAATTTTTCCTTTGTCGGATTTTTCTTTACAAGTTGGACCAAATTATTTGGGGGTTCAAGACATTGATTGAAATAACCAGATTTAGGAAGCATTACAAGTTGTACTGAACTTTTGTGTTATTTGCTACTTATTTCTAATGTACCTTATATTGAAGATTTTTATTTAATTATTTGCCGTTGTCATGCTTATGAAATATTTGATTGTTACTATTAATTATAACTAATTATACGTAATTAATATCGTAGCTCGCATAAAAAAATTAGTATAATAGTAATATATTAATTACGAACTAACATACCAATTATTAATTATTAGTTTTTAATAATTTAATATATTATATTATTATATATAATTTATTTATTAAGTAATTATCAAATAGTAATTATTTAATATATTAATTAGAGATTATTAATTTATGTACTCAAAACATATTGTGAAAAATATATAACCAAATATGGTTTCACTTTTTTTTAGACTCAAAACAATCTCTTAATAAACAACCAAATACATATTCAGAAGCTGTTCCTGCACAGTTTTCAAAATATTTTTATTTTTATTTTTATATAAAAAGCAAAATCATTTTGAAAATATTTCTAAACAGGCTACGTGTTCTCCAATTTTCTACTGCCATCCATTTATTAAGATATAGTTAGAGTTCTCTATAATATAAGGCAAAGAGATTTGATAATTATATTTATTTTAAATCCCATTTAAAATCAAGATAAATTTTCATTTAAATTTGGAATGAATTTCTAATCCTTATCTAATAAGAAAAATAGTCTTTATCTTATTATTCAATTTTGACTCAAATGTAAATACCCGTTTAAAGTTAAACTTTAAAATTATTTGGATAACTTGTATAACAAGTAGCTAGATAACACGGTGACCAAGCAACTGACTTCCATTGGACGCCTCTTGTACCACACGTTTCCCGCACCAAGTGATTGGGCGTGTGACTTATGTGGTCTTTAATTATATCTCATGTTTTCAGATATCATTTCCAATAATCCCAATGCTATATTATTAATGAATTTTAAGAAGAGTTGTACCGACTCTACTACAACACCAACAGCGGAGCCGCCCTCATCAAGACTTGGTGAAGATGTTAATTGCATTCTTCTATTTTTGGCAAAGGGCGACGATAATTGTATCATTCTTACTATGGGGAAGGCATGGATGGATGGTTCCCAACCAATGTTCAAAGGATCTCACTTGGGAGCACAAATGTACTCATCACAATGCAAACTTGTTATTTAAGGGGTGCACCTCTACCCATCCTGATGAATGAAATCAAGAACACAGGTGATGCGGTCGTTGAGTAAAACTAGCAAAGCTCCAATTGGAAGGAACAGATGGATAAACCCACTGAGTCAGAGAAGAAAAAAAATGAAAGACAAAAGAAATCAAGAAAGAGACAAGCAATCACGAGGCCCAGACAAGAAATCAAGAAAGACGACGTCGTCGAGCTCCCGCTTTTTCCCCTCCCTCTCGCCCTCTTCCCCGGAGCGATCCTTCCATTGCAGATCTTTGAGTTCCGCACGGGATGATGATGGGGGGAGTCGAACAAGAGTGGGGGTGGCGGTGGTGCGGTCGAGAGAAGAGTGTGTGTGTGTGGGGGGGTAGTCGAACAAGAGTGGGGTGGCGGTGGTGCAGTCAGAGAAGAGTGTGTGTGGTGTGTGTGTGTGTGTGGGGGGCACCACCGCCGGCCATCTACTCTCGACGCGGCGGCTTTTCTGCGGTGAGAGGTCAAGCACACGAGCGCCTCGTCGACCACCGCTTCTTCCTAATCTGCAAAGGCTAGGAGAGGATACGCGTTCATGTACGAGGTGGAGTCAGGGGTTTCTGGTGGGCTGAAGAGAGAAAAGGAAAACGAGGAGAAAATGAAAAAAAGTTTTTTACGTTTTCAGATTTTCAGAAAACAATAAAAACATATTTGTTTTTGTTTTGTAAAATTTTTTACGCCAAACGCGTTTCTTATGCAAGTTTTTAGTTTTTAGTCTCAAAAAATGTGAAAAATGAAAACGAAAATAGAAACAAACAGGGCCTTTATTTTTTTGATAGTTTACGTCCTCGACAACAAAGTTGATGAAAGATTTTGAAATTTAATGGAGGTAATCATTTATTTATGGGGTGATAAATTGAAATTTTACTGAAATAATTCATTATTATGCAAAATGTTTTCTATACTACTATTAAAATCAAGTAAACAGATAATTTTTGCAAATGTTATTTAAGTAAGTTCTTCCAATTATTACATAATGAGAATGTGATTATATATATTAAATTTTTGAAATCCTATATTAATAGTTTAAGAACCAAAATTAATAGAATAAAGCTCCGTCCACTTTACTGTTTCGAATTTAAAATTTAAATTTTGTTACAGTAAAATATTCTTAGAAATAATCACATTTAATTTTTTTATTACAATAAAAAAATTTCACATAAAATTACATCTCAACTCAAATTAAAAATTTATATTAAAAACTCAAATTAATAAATTAAACGGACATTAAAAAAAGTTGAGGACTAATCTGTTAAATTAAAAGTTAAACGACCATATTGTGTCCATGCTCATCATTTAGAACTAACAGTGTTAATAGCCCCAAAAATAAAATAGCAACTGAAGTGGCCGGGTATATTCTTTAACCCCAGTTAAAGTGTTCAACTCTGACGTGTCGTGACACAGACCGCGCACACCAAGTGTCAGATGAGTAGACAGTCAATAATATGGCAGCACTAAAAGCGTACAGTATTTTCTTCCCACATAACTAACTCATGGCAAATTGGCAATATCCGAAAAATTAGTCCACCTGTCTGTACACCCACACGCACCCACGCATATTACACACACACACATTATATATATATATATATATATATATATATATATATATAACATTCCCGTTCCACAAACTTTCCATAAACATGTTCCATTATATAATGTATATATATAATATTATCTACAGATATATATAAATGTTATCTACAGATATATATATAAATATGGAACGGGAATGTTGTTTGTGGAACGGGAATGTTATCTACAGATATATATATATATATATATATGTTATGTTATATTATATTATACACACACACACCCACACCCACATTAACGTAGCCAAAAAAAAAAAAGGAAAAGGAGAAAGACCTGAAAAGCATATGTAATAAGAGATTTTGTTGAAGACATCAATATCTCGTTCACTTTGACAGATTTGAGTTTTTAATTTGAATTGGGATGATAATTTTTTATTGTAGTAAAAAAAGTTAGATGTGATATTTTTGAGAATTTTTTATTGTAAAAATTTAAAACTAAAAATTTAAATTGGTGAAATAAACGATACTTAAAATTATAAAACTCACAATGAGGTTGTGCTAAATGCACTCTATGTTAACTTTATTTTCTTTTAATCTTCAATTTATTATTTTTATTAGCACGTATTCACGACCTAGAACACCTAAATAGCTTTATAGCTCGTCCCAGATTCTTTTAAGTGAGTTGCTCTTTTCGTCAAAACCAACTTGAATTCTTTCTCTTTTATTCCTAATTTTGACAACTCAATGGTTGTCCTTCGTTTTCCATCTGCGTCCGGATCAAATCTTTGTCTTTCCTTAACTTCAAATCTTTCTACGTCATTTGAAGTGCATTCAACCTCAAAAAAAGTTAGATGTGATATTTTTTGAGAGTTTTTTATTATAAAAATTTAGAATTGAAAACTCAAATCGGTGAAATGAAAGATGCCCAAAATTGTGAAACTTGCAATGAGGTTGTGCTAAATGCACTCTATGTTAACTTTATTTTCTTTTAATCTTCAATTTATTATTTTTATTGGCACGTATTCACGAGCTAGAATACCTAAATAGCTTTATAGCCCATCCCAGATTCTTCTAAGTGAGTTGCTCTTTTCGTCAAATCAACTTGAATTCTTTCTCTTTTATCCCTAATTTTGATGACTCAATGGTTGTCCTTCATTTTCCATCCGCGGCTAGATTAAATCTTTGTCTTTCCTTAACTTCAAATCTTTCTACGTCATTTGAAGTGCATTAAACCCCGAAAAAATCACGCTCGGTATTTTGTTCATGTTAAAAAGCATCATGTCTCGACATTTTTTAAGAATCAAACACATTTAAAAAAAATTAATCATAAGCTAATCAACATTTAACAAAAACATGTTCAAATAAAACTAAACATATCTAAAAATCAATATTTAAACCAAATAAGTTAAATAACAAAGATAAAAAAATTAATCAACATAAACTAACCTAATCTAACAATCAACATATATGGATCTATTTAAATAAAATTAATCCTAATAAGTTTTTCAAAACTAACATCTAAGAATCAATCAATAGAACCTAAGGAAAATAACCATCATCTAATAATCACATAAAGAAAAAAAAAAACTAACATAAAACCGTCGTCTAATGTCAACACTTAAAAAATAATAAATTTAGAAAATATTAAAAAAACTAAACCTAAAACCGGGGAGGGAGGTGGCTGTTAGAGGCGTAAGGCTGGTGGCAGGTCTTGGAGGCTAAAAGATGACGACGTGTCTCGGAGGCAGAAGGCGATGGTTGGCCCAGAGACGGAAGGCGGCGTGTCTTTGGGCATCGAGACGGTTCGCAAAAGAAAGAGAGAGGTCCGTGTTAGAGAGAGAGAGAGAGAGAGAGAGAGAGAGGCACGAGAGGAATGGTTGGGCAGCAACGGAGTTCGGGAGAGAAAAAGAGAGGGTGGTTTTGGGAGAGTGCTTCAGAGAAAGAGCGACATGACTAAATGTGAAGTCTATGCTCACATTAGACTATGCTTTCTTAGAAACCATCATCTATTCTCCGGCGTGGGACTTCAATTCCCATGCCGTGTTTTTAATAGAATAATAGACGATGGTATCATCTAAAGCCATCATCTAAAATGAGTCGCTGAATCATCTATTTTTTGTAGTGCGCATGTGGTATTTTAGACGGTGTATTTTTATCTTTTACGTAACTCTTAGAATTTTTTATTTTTTGATAGTTTACATCCTCGACAACAATGTTAATGAAAGATTTTGAAATTTAATGGAGGTAATCATTTATTTATCGGGTGATAAATTGAAATTTTACTGAAATAATTAATTATTATGCAAAATGATTTCTTTACTACTATTAAAACAGAGTAAAAAGATAATTTTTGCAAATGTTATTTATGTAAGTTCTTCAATTATTACATAATGAGAATGTGTATTAAATTTTCGAAATCCTATATTAATTATAGTTTAGGAACCAAACTTAATAGAATAAAAAATTTCAGGACTAATCTGTTAAATTAAAAGTTAAACGACCATATTGTCCATGCTCATAATATAGAACTAACAGTGTTAATAGCCCCAAAAATCAAATCGCAACTGAAGTGGCTGGGTATATTCGTCTTTCAGCTCCGGTTAAAGTGATCAACTCTGACGTGACAGATAGCGCACACCAAGTGTCTGATGGAATAGACAGTCAATAATATGGCAGCACTAAAAGCTTAATCAATTATTAAAAAAGTTGCCTTTAATTTTTTTATTATAATAAAAAATATTAACATAAAATTAAATTTAAATTTAAATTAAAATTAAAATTTTAAATTAATAATTACGTCTCATTTATTTTACCGATTTGAGTTTTTAATTTTAAATTTTTACAATAAAATTTTTTTAAAAAATTCACATTTAACTTTTTTTATTGTTATAAAATTTTTTTAAAAAATATCACATTTCAACTCAAATTAAAAACTCAAATTCATAAACCGCACATATTACATATATATACACACAGCGCACACCAAGCAAAAGATGGAATATACAGTCAATAATATGGCACCACTAAAAGCTTAATCAATTATTAAAAATTACATTTAATTTTTTTATTATAAAAAAAATTCTTATATAAAATTAAATTTAAATTTAAGTTAAAAATTCTAATTAATAAACTAAACAGCTCAGTATTTTCTTACCACTTAACTCATGGAAAATTGGCAATATCCGAAAAATCAGACCATGTGTATGCACACTTATGCACACACCCACACATATTATATATATACACACACATATTATAAGGCCCCGTTCATTTCGCTGATTCGAGTTTAGAATTCAAGTTTTATTACAGTAAAAAGCTCTCACAAACAATCACATTTAACTTTTTTGTTACAGTAAAAAACTCTCATATAAAATCAAATCTCAACTCAAATTAAAAATTCGAATCAGCGAACTAAACGGACCCTAAATGTATAACATTCCCGTTCCACAAACTTTCAGCATATATATATATAATCTCTCAGCATATTATATATGTATAAACTTTCAGCATATTATATATGTATAACACGCCCACATTAACGTAGCAGAAAAAAAAAAAAAAAAAAAGATAATCTCTCGTTTTCCTCTTTCTGAAGAGTAAAATGGAGGGAGAGGATCATAAACCAGGAGCTTTAAGTACTACATCGATTCAAGTTTGTGAAGAAAATGAGCTCAACATTAATGGAAGTGATGAGGGAGTTCATGAAAAGGGTAGCATGAGAAAGGAAATTCTTAAAGAAGTGAAGAAGCAGTGTTGGCTGGCAGGACCTATGATATTTGCTGGTTTATTTCTGTATTTCGTTCAGATGGTATCGGTAATGTTTGTTGGTCATCTCGGTAAATTATCTCTCTCTGGTGCTGCCATGGCCACTTCCATGGCAACAGTCGTCGGTTTCAGCTTGTTGGTTAGTTGGAAATCCCTCTCTCTGATCATGTAATATTGATCTCTAAAAAAAAAAAAAAGAATATTTATGTTAAAATTAAAATCTCTTTATTTTTCTATACATGTCTTTTTTAATTTTAAGACAAATTCACCATATAGAAAAGAGTCCAATTAGAAATTATTTATTTGTTTTAGTTGTTCTTGAATACTTTTTATTTCTCTTCAATTATTCAGACCGATGGCAAGATCATTGGACGCCTTTTGTTTAGGCGTCAGATTTAATTTGCTGATTTTTTTTTTTTTTGGAATTTTGCTGAGTTCTTTTTGTTGCTGCATGTCTCATTGCTTCCTGTTCACACAATTATTGGAGATAGAAAAGCACATCTTAAAGAAAATTGTACCCCAAAATTTCCAATAATTCTCATTTCACCCCTAAACTTTAAAACTCTCAATTTATTCTTTAAATTAAGAGTCCGTTTAATTCATTGATTCGAGTTTTTAATTCGAGTTGAGATGTAATTTTATGTGAGAACTTTTTACTGTAACAAAAATGTTGATGTTACTATTTTTGAGAGTTTTTTACTGTAGTAAAATTAAAATTCTAAACTCGAATCGGTGAAATGAACGACCTCTTAATTTGTCCCACTTGACACCTTATGTATGTAAGAACTTTTGTAGAAATTAAATGGAAAACGACCGTATGCATATCCCGTATTTCTTAAGAGACTTGAGAAACAGATAATAAGAATATGGGTATGGGAAAATGTTTAGAAAGGCCTTTTTTTTAAAAAATAAAAAAAAAAAAATAAAACAGAGACTAAAGGCTAAAAACGTTTGAAAAAATGAATTAATGGATAAATTGGCTAAGGGATACATAATTGATCACCATCCTTAGGTTTTGAACTCACCACTTTGGAAATCCGCCAAAATAAGAAATTCAAAGCTTTTAGGCTGAGAAACATCAGTTTAACACCAAAAAATGACAAGCTGCCATATAATTCTAAAAATTACAAAATAAATAGTTGGAATAAACCCTCTAATGACTGTAATCAGCTACAATAAGGCTGTAACTCACACACCCCAATTTTCAGCCACTAACACGCACTAATGGTCACTAAATACTGAAAACAATAACTTCTATTCAGCCAACTAAAACACAAATCTATGGCTGAAGTTACACAAACCTAAAAGAAAATCTGTAAGAATATATATATATATATATTTTTTTTTTTTTTTTTTTTGTGAGGGAAGAGTTCCCCAAACCTAAAGTGGCTCCGCCTCTGCTCTGAGTGTAATTCAAGCTAACAATCTTTCTTATTTTCATATGACACAGGCCTCCAATCCTACTCATTTGTTAACTCCAAGAAATTTTTAATTTTTAATTTTTAATTTTTTTTATATTTTGCTTGTCTAAGTAGCTGGGATTGGCCGGTGCATTGGAGACCTTATCAGGGCAGTCATATGGGGCAAAGGAATATCATATGATAGGCATACATATGCAGCGAGCCATGTTTGTTCTTTTAATTGTCTGCATACCTCTTGCTGTTGTTTTGGCAAACACAAGACCTATTCTAATTCTTGTTGGTCAAGATGTTGATATAGCAGCAGAAGCTGGTCGATATGCCCGTTTCATGATCCCGAGCATATTCGCCTTTGGTCTTCTTCAATGCCTTGTCAAGTTCTTAACAACACAAAACATTGTTTTCCCAATTGTGGTTTCCTTTGGGATCTCAACTTTGCTGCATATACTTTGGTGTTGGGTTCTGGTATTCAAATCTGGACTTGGAAGCAGAGGAGCTGCCTTGGCAAACTCCATATCTTATTGGATCAATGTTCTATTGTTAGCTCTTTATGTCAAGTTCTCTTCTTCATGTTCAAAAACTTGGACAGGATTCTCCAGGCAGGCCTTTCGAAACATTCTCACTTTTCTTAGACTTGCCATTCCTTCAGCAGTCATGGTCTGGTAAGTTGTATTTTCTCGGTGTCACCCGCGTAACGGTGTATACCATAATATTTCAGAATATTTTTACTCAGGTTGAACTTTTTATGATTTTTACAACAAAAAGTTAGTCTCGACGATTCTAAACTCGAATGCTTTCGTTTCGATTCTAATGCTTTCGTTTCGTGTGTTATTGATCAGCATGGAAATGTGGTCTTACGAAATAATGGTTTTTCTATGTGGCCGACTTCCTAATCCAGAGTTAGAAACCTCTATGCTTTCCATAATGTAAGTTTTTAAAACGTGATATTGAAGTGATGTACAGTTGAATCTTGAAGTTCTACTCACATTCTCTAAAATTTATTTCTAGCTTAAACACTGCTTCAACCGTGTGGATGATCCCTAGTGGACTTGGTTCTGCCGTGAGGTGGGCTAATGATATAAAGAATTATTCATATCTTTCCTTATACGGAGTTTATTTATTTCACATGCTAACTTTATAATTTTCTTACAAGCAATCAAACTCTGAGCATAATTTAAGCATCTCTTGACCTTTTAACTTGAAGTTTGATTTTGTACCATTAATGCTAGAACATGGAAAAACATACTTCAATCCATAACTTTTTTTTTTTTTTTTCTCTATGGTTAACAGCACTCGTGTCTCGAACGAATTAGGAGCAGGGCATCCAGAAGCAGCTCGTTTAGCGGTTCGCGTTGCAGTGACCATGGCAATTACTCAGGGTGTATTGGTGGGGTTAGTCATTATACTGGTACGCAACATCTGGGGATATGCTTATAGCAATGACATAGAAGTGGTGAAATATGTGGCAATTGTGATGCCAATTCTTGCAGGAGCTAACTTCCTAGATGGATTGCAGACTGTTCTTTCAGGTTTTACTACTTTTTTCTCGCTTCATAAAACTGACATCATTTTAGTGTTTCTTGCTGAACAATCTTTGGAAGCTCAAAGGGAAAATAAATACATTAAAAAACAAGTCATTGGAATTAAATTTGGTGGATGTTGTGGAGTGGACTACATCAATTATATATATATCACAGGATATAATGTAATATTTAAGATAGAAAGCACAAAATATAGCAGCATTATTTTTATTCTTTTTTTTTTTTTTTCAAATATAACATTACTAAGATTAGCATTTGCATTAAAGATGGTCTGATCGCGGCTAAACAGTGAACTTTTATTTCAGGTAATGCTAGAGGCTGTGGGTGGCAAAAGATTGGAGCATATGTAAATCTTGGATCATACTATTTAGTTGGAATTCCGTTGGCTGTCGTATTGGGGTTTATCTTGCACATGGGCGGAAAGGTTTTCCTCTTCACGCCTCTTCTCATATTACACGCTTACATTAATCTTGACAAGAAGCAGAGAACTAATGAGATTTTTTCTGTGAAAATAATAATGTCTTTTTACTTTTATATATGTTTCTGAATAGGGTCTGTGGTTGGGGATGGCTTGTGCGCTACTTCTGCAAGCTTTATCTTTTCTAATAATCACCTTAAAGACGAACTGGGAGAAACAAGTAGACATCTGATCACTCTTTCCCTCTATTATCATTTCCGATCCTTGGCATTTATTTTCTTTGTCTGACTCTTAACAACTTTTATTTGGTTAGGCCGAAAAGGCTGGAGAGAGAGTCCGTGATTCGATAGTTCCTGCTGATGCGGTCTCATGACGCTTCGCTGCGCCGAAAAACGGAGAACCTTCGTCACAAATTGTTACAAGAACACAAGTTGATTTTTATAATCTACAGAGAGTATGAAAGTAAGAAAAATGTCATTAATATTGTACTTCATCCCATGAAGAAAGTAAGAACACTACGTGTATTAATAAGTGTATTAATAAGTGTTGTGTCAAACGTCAAATTAAACAGATTTAAAAAAAAAATGAATAACAAAAAAATTTAAAAAACAAAAAAATTTAACGCGGTTCAGCTTTTGATTTACGTCCACGAACAGAAACGGCGAAGAAATTTTACTATAATTAAAGGAGATTATAAACGTTTATTAAATATCTCTCATCACTAAAATTCTGAATACACTTAAAATCTCTCGGCCTAAAAGGAAGAATACCAAATATCAAAAAATTAAATTTTTTGATCAAATCTCACTCAAAAAAAAAAAAAAGAGAAAAAATTTTGTATTAATAAGAAAACCAAACAGTGCGGCTACTATCCTCATGTGCGGCTCTAACACTCTCTCATGCGTGGTTCTAACACTCTTACCGCTGCCACAATCCGTATAAGCATATATATATATATATATATATATATATATATATATATATATATATATTCTAAAAACCAAGTCGGCAAGCTTTTAACGAGAGACATAGGCCTTGGGCTCAATAACAAAAACAAAGCTTTATGGGCTTAATTAAAGCCATCAACCTAACAATCCCCACATTGATGAAAATTAAGCCAAGCTCAAAATAATGAAACTCCTTCGCCATCTCTTTCAAAACCCCGTAGGGCTAAATAAGTCCAAGTGACGCCTAAACTTTCAAGCGGCAACCAACTTGATTATTGAACTTGTCACAACTAATGCAATACAAACCAAATTATTAAACTCCACTTGCTTACGAACACTGAGATCTTTATCTGCAACTACTAACTCATAGTCTTCAAAGAGGATGATAAAATCATCAACTCTGCGAATTACCAAACTTGGTGACTTTGGCTCAACAAACCACAACCAATAGCCGTTCACCCCAAACTCAAATCTTAAGAATATTTTTGTCCTTCGTTCAAGCTTACCACCATTCACATGAGCGCAAACAGAACAACCAAATCTCAAAACAAAATCAACAAAGCAACCATGTCATACCTCAAACGGAGTCTTCAATCCAAATGCAGTTGTTGGAGATCTAACTAAATAGCAGGCTGGAAAACCAAACTTAGAAAGCAAACAACAAGCTTTCCCGAAGAGAGCTGAATTCATACTATCTGCGACTAACAACTGTTGTGGCAAATCCCAAATAGTGCGGTATCTCACTATCTTCGTCTCTCAGAACTCGTAACTCTCACCAAATTGCACACCATCATAGTCATCAACAAACGTCATGATTGACATCCCCACATCAATCACATGACCCGAATGCAAATGCCATGAACAAGTGATCCTAAAATCTGGATGTAAGCAAGATGAGACCGTGGTAGCACCAACAACTGTACTACCCTACAGAAAATAGAGGCCATTATGCAACTCTCCATTAATCACCATAGAAGCTCCTTTACTAACTCTCAGAACTCCACCTTCAGTAGAATGCCTATAACCTTATGAGTCGAGAGTCCCCAAAGAAACAAGACTTTTATTCAAATCTGGGACATATCTAATATCAGTCAAAGTCGTAACTCTGCCATTAAACATATTAATTTTGACTGTTCCAACGCCAACAACTCTACAGGACATATTATTCCCCATAAAGACAACACCCACATCAATAGACTGGAAGTCAATAAATCAATCTCTATTAGGATACATATGTTGAGAACATCTATAATCAAGAATATAAGAATTGCCTACGCAATCACCAGACACAGATCGAACATAATCATCATCTTCAAAATACTTAACAATATTAGCTTATGCTTCTTCACCAGTTTTCTTGTTTCCCTTGAGCTTTGGGCAATCAACTTTCCAATGCCTTGGTTGGCGACAATAATTACAATTGCCTTTTCTATTTTTAGACTTTCCTCTATTTTGGTTTTTGCCTTTTTCAATTCCTTTACCTCTAATAACTAATGCACCTGATTGATTTTCATCCCAATTTTCAGACACCTTTTTCTTCAGTTCTTTAGAATTGAAAGATGCCTTAACATCTTCCAAAGAAATAGTGTCTCTACCATATAACATAGTATCAACAAAGTGCTCATACGAACGAGGTAAAGAACACAACAAAATTAATGCATGATCCTCATCATCAATTTTCACATCAGTATTCTTCAAATCCAAAATAATTCTATTGAATTCATCAAGATGACTCTGAATAGACGTACCTTCTGACATGTGAAGAGTATACAAACGTTGTTTCAGATAAAGCCGATTAGTGAGAGACTTAGTCATGTACCAATTTTCAAGCTTAAGCCACAACCCGATTAGTGTACAAACGTTGTTTCAGATAAAGCCGATTAGTTGTTTTGTCAAACGTCAAATAAAACGAATTAAAAAAATGAATATTAGAAAAATCTAAGAGACAAAAGGATTTGACGTAGTTCGGCTTTTGGCCTACGTCCTCAGACAGAACTGGCGAAGAAATTCCACTATAACCAAAAGAGATTACAAAAGATTGTCAAATATCTCTCACCACTAAAATCCCAAATACACCCGAATCTCTCAGCCCAAAAACAAGAATACCAAATATCAAATAATTAAAATTCTTCAATCAAATCTCACTTAAAAGAAACAAAAGAGAGAAAACTGTGTATTAATGGGAAAACCAAACAGTGTGGCTACTATCCTCATGCGCAGCTCTATCACTCTTGGTGCTGCCACAATCTATATATATATATATATATATATATATATATATATATATATATATACTTTCTAAAATCCTTACACGGCAAGCTCTTAATGAGAGACATAGGCCTTAGGCCCAAGAACAAAAGTAGAGCTTCATGGGCTTAATTGAATCCACGAACCTAACACTAAGTTCTTAAATGTTCCTTGGCAATAAGATTTCTTTTGCAAGCAAGCTTATGTTTGTAGAAATTCTGTTTAGATAGAAGATGTAGTATGTTATTAAACAATAGCATCAGATACAGTAACACATCAAGTTCATCATTAAATATATGACAAAATCTAATCTCATGAAATAGCGATATTGATAACTAGCTACCTAAATCTTCTGTAACTGAAGAAACTCATCTTGGAGATACGATTTTATGGGTGGTTAGAAACATCGATCAAAGATATGGAACTCAGGTCTCCTTAAAAGAAGAAGAATAATATCTCAACCATAGATTTATGATTAGATCATTGAATAAATTATCCATAACATGACTCACAGGTTCCTAACCAAGACAACAAGCAGCAAAACAGGCAGAATCAAATTTAATTTCTAAAGAAAAAACAAGTAGCAGTGGGGAAGGCTTCATGATATGCACACAGTAGAGGTTGGAATCCACAATTAAATTTATTTAGAGAACAATAACCGCTCCCAGGTAACAATCGTGTCGGCGAGTAAATCAAAGTCTACTCAAGTCGATTTTAGTTGATTAAGCGCAAAGACATGAGCGTAAAGTACTGAAAAGTAAATGAATAAATGTAAGAATTCTCTAATGATATGTTGATATCAATAAAGTTTGTTTATTTCATGTATGTATGTATTGTCCTCTTTATATTCATATATGTTGAATATATGATAAGTAAACTGGAAGTCTGAGACTGTCGTTTTAAGTCTTTAGATCATTCATGTAATGTGAAGAACAAGTAAATGCATAAATTTAAAGATAATAGTCTAAATATATGATCCGCATTCAAGGGAATAAAGTTATATGCTTTATTCATATTAAGATAGTTATGTTGTCTACTTTCTAACGGAGACAGCTTGTCTTGTTCGTCGAACTGAGACTCTATGGGTAGAGACACTGATATAGTTCGTAGTGGTAGAATCTATGTTAGATCGGACCAAAGTTGAATTGTTTTAATTAATAATTCCGTTTGAATAAACAATTCACTTTTGACAAATACATGTGGTCATCATAATCATAAGATGAGTAATAAACCCATATACTTGACTCGTATCTTTTGATATACCAAAAGGTGATATCCTGACATAATGTAAAGGTATGCATTGACTCTTGTATGTGTATATTTATTATTCATGGATAGGGAATCCATAGCTTCGATATAACATCACGAACATGTCCTAGGTGGTTTTGATATTCAATAAAAATTTTAAAATTCTGCTACGCAACTTGTTGTCATTTTTCCAACAACGTTCACTGTAAAGTCTTAGGGTTTCACTATATTTCGTAAAAAGTACAATTACAATAAGAGCTAGGAAGAGAGTATGAGATCTAGAGAGACAGTCTAGATAAAGAGCAAATGTGAAGAATGAGGTCTGAATGTGATGGATTCATGTCTAATTCGTGATCTTCATCCTTTTTTATAGGAAAGACTGGTTTCCTTGTAAGATTCGGTTGGATTGAACTTTGTGGCCTCTAAGAAATCTTCTTTCCAATTTTATCTCCGGTGTTCCCCACTGGTCTCCTGTCACCTCGAGTCGATCGTATCTCCAGTTGATTTTAGTCAACTTTCTACCCAAAATTCTGTCCACGTGTGCGGCTATAATTGTGATGCAAATTTTAACCCACTATAGACCAAGCAAAAATTTAACTTTGTTTTGTAGTTTTTGTGACGGAGATTTACTCCACCAACAATGAATTGCATCTCTATTCAAAGATGAATATGTTGATTTTATAGTTTTGTCTTGTCCAAGCCAATACCCAAATTTAACCTAGTACCAACCATTTTTACTTTATACTAGTTGAGTGAGGAAATAACTCTGTAAGTTTGATCCCCCTTCAAAACACGTAACTTCTTTATAAGGTGAGTCCACTAATTGGAGTAAAAGAAAAGATATTTTAAAAATCATATTTGAAGAAGAATTATTAAAAGAATAAGTATGGAGACATTTGAAAGGAGTTATTATAATTAAAAGAAAGTGAAGAAAATAAAGTATTTTAAAGAAGAAAATTGTAGAAAAAAAATGTAAAGGTCAAAAATTGTTAGGGCAAGAACAAAAAAAAAAAGTTTAAAATTAGAGAAAAAATGATTAAAAAGAAAAAAAGAATTAAAATTATATAGGAGCTTTTAAAAAAATGTAGCGGCATATTTGAAAATAATTATTTTAATTAAAAAAAATTTTAAAAAAAGAAAGTATTTTAAAGAAAGATATTGTAGAAGAAGAAGAAGAAGAAGAAGAAGAAAAAAAAGCAATTATATTAGGGACAATAAAAACGACTAGGCAAAAGAAAAGAATAAAAATTAAAAAAAGTGAGAAGGAAAAAAAAAAAAAAGGAGAAGGAGGCCACGCATTGGCCTTCTTAGGTGCAAAGTCTACTTGGTTGTTTTTATATACATAAGATGTTATATTAAGTGTATAGATAGTCGTTAAAATAAAAGAACCTTTAGCAAAATTTTAAAAAATAATAATAATAAGATTGGAAAAGAGAAAACACTCCTAAAAAATTAAACTGTAAAAAATATTCATAAAGTAAAAAAAATAAAAATAAAAGAATATAACATTTTAAGAAATAAAAATAGAAAAAGTAAAAATAAAAATAAAAAAAAAAAGAAAAATGAAAAAAAAAAAAGCAAGGCGGAGGCGGGAGGAGCTACCATGTGACAATATGGAAAGTACTTCATGAGAACACTATAGAAAAAAAATATATATATAAAGATAACATTTGATATAACATGAATTATACGAAAAATAATTAAATAGAGACACATTTAAAAAATATTTTTACCATTTATGAAAGAATTAAATATAAAAACATGCAAAAGAAATTAATTTCATAGAAGTAAAGTGAGAAAAATATTTTTTAAAAAACTCTCATAAACAACTAACTGTGAAAAGAATTCACAAAACAAAAAAAAAAGACATTTAAAAGATAAAGAAAAAAAAATAAGTAAAGCAGAGAAAAAAGTGAGTAGAGTAACGTTCCCACAAAGAGTATGTTTAATTTTAGGCTAAGCACCAAAATTGAATCAATTTTATAATTATTCGAACAACCAATTAATGAAAAAGAAAAGAAAAAAAAAGTAAAAATAACTAAAGTTAAAACTAACAAATTAAATAGGATAACTTAAAAGAAATTAATGAAATAAAATGCTCCAGGGATTCAATTTCACCTAATTATGTTACTAAGTATCCATTATTCACCTCAATTGTATTGTTTAGTTGAATAAAAGCCGAAATCTCCTGAGCTCTCCAAAATCCCCTCCCGGTAGTCATTTGGAATTATCCTACTTTAATTAGTAATAAACTATATTCTTATGATATTGAAATTAACTAGGACTCATTAGGTTCTTTAATTAGTAATAAACTATATTCCTATGATATTTAAATTAATTAAAACTCGTTAGGTTCTCAGATTTCATTAATGGCTATATGATCTTAGTTAGTATATTCTTATCCCGCTTAAAATTACGTTACTCTCTAATAGCAATATACGGTTTCCTAATCAATTAATTCGCGATCAAACAGCATTAAAGCCACATAGAGTAATTATTCAACAGAATTAGACAAGCACAACTAATTTGAATGAATGAAAAATCAAAGCAACATAAAGAAGCTAAATTAAAACCCTAGAACAGCAAAAATCAAATCATAATAAAATTAAAATTAAAATTAAACAACACCAATAATCAAGCATTTTAAGAGTATACAAAAATAAAAATAATAACTCCAAAATCTCTTCCCACAATCTCTATCTCCTCCTCTTTGAAGCTCAAAAAGTGCTCTCTTCAACGGTGTTTACAAAATAAAATTCTAAAACCGAACCTAAAAGTAAAAAATAAAACTAAAAATAAAATCCTAAAATTTTAAAATAAAAATTCTTTTTTTTCTTTTTCTTCCTGATTTTCTTCTGTCTTTGCTGTTTCGTGGAAGATGAATGCTGACGGAGGAATATGAAACTCAGCACAAAAAGGCCCCAAAAAATCCTCTAAATTCACGCCAAATGGAGAGAAATTGAGCAGCTAAGGCAGGGCTCTAGCGCAGCTGGATAGGTGGCGAACGGAGACTGGTCAAGGGAAAGATCGGGACGCGTCGCAGCTTGAAATTCGTCCAGATGCGCGGTGCATGGACTTCAATGAGACGCGGAGCAGGCAAGCGAAGTCGCTGGGAGAGGTGGCGACACAGGGACGCATGGCGAGACACGGTTGGGCGAGGTCTGCTGCACTGTTGATAAACCGCTTTATTATTGATTTACCAGCGGTTTACCACTAATAACCCGGTGAATTATTGATTGAAAGTAGTTTATTAATGACTGATATTAGTTAATCAAGATAAACTACCGAGTTAATTAGCAATAAACCAGTACATGACTGATTAACCATTTTTAAAAACGATATTTTCATGATTTAACTAAAATGCTTAAAAACCAGCCATTTATCTTAAGAAAAAAAAATCCGGTTATTTATCTAAAAAAGTTCCTTAAAACCGGCCATAATGATACAACATATTGCTTTGGCCTGCCTCAAATCGATCCCAGACCAAGAGAAGAGCCCATTAACAGGATATATATATATATATATATAATTGGAAGAATAAGGTGATAGTTCATGGCCTTGTTTCTAATAATTTTCTTTAATT
This sequence comes from Morus alba, assembly GCA_012066045.3. Taxonomy (NCBI): domain Eukaryota; kingdom Viridiplantae; phylum Streptophyta; class Magnoliopsida; order Rosales; family Moraceae; genus Morus; species Morus alba. Next base: position 16,342,332 of record CP050231.2, read on the forward strand.
GTAAGTCTATTATTTTCCGTATAATCCCAAGATATTGTTATAGATAGAAGTCAGATGATAGTATTGACCCAATTCAATTATACTTTAACTGAGAATTGTCGAATTTTTCTCTTGTGGGTTTTTTTCCACTCAAGTGAAAATGGCAAATATTGATCAATTTATTATTCTGTTTATTTCACCAATTTAAATTTAAAATTTAAATATTATTATAATAAAAATTTTAAAAATAATCACATTTAATTTTTTTATTACAAAAAAATTTTCACATAAAATTATATCTTAATTTAAATTAAAAATTTAAATTAACAAATTAACTAGTATTTTTAAATGGGATTTGAGTGGTAAAAAATTTAATTTTTATTTATTTTAATTTTATTTTTGAATGGGAAAGTGGTAAAAAATTTGTGTAGTTTTTTTATTTATTATTTGATCATTACTTTTTTATTTCCCCATTTGTGTACGATTTTTTTAATTATTATTTATTTTATTTTATTTTTGCTAAAAACAAAAAAAAAAAAAAAAAATGCTCTTATTTATTTTGGCAAAGACGTTTTCAACAAAAAACAAAAAAAAAAAATGGAGGTCGCCAACAAAAAAGAGTTGTATTTAATTAAGAATCATTTTTTTGTCTTCTTCAAATCAGCATGCCCAGTCCTTGCTTAAAAAATATAATATGAAACGAATCTTTTTTTACTTTGTCTTTTTTAGGGCCTTTCTCACTTTTGAAAGCGACAAGTGAACAAAAAAAGTAAAAAAACCAAAATAAATTACAATTTATTTATTAAATTTCTTTCTTTATTTTTATCAATTTAATATTTAAAAAATTTTAAATTTTTTATTAAAATAAAAAATTTTAAAAAATAATTTTATTTAAATATTTAAATTTTTTATAATAATAAATTTTTTTATATAAATTATATCTCAATTTAAATTAAAAATTTAAATAAATAAATTAAATAAGCGCTAAGAATTATATGTGATCTACGTCAGTGTATGTCGATTCTAGCTGTTTTCTTTCCTGTTTATATATTTGCTTCTGATTATTAGGCAACGTTTACCAATTTTTTCTGCCATCTAATTCGATATATATATATATATATATATTAATATGTGCTTGTTATAAAATAAATCATTATCAAATGTATTTTCTGAGAACAATTAAAAATATTTAAATCAAAATTTTATAAATAAAGAATGTCCTAATTCATTAGTAAACATTTTTTACACAAACCGTGAATCCAAAACAAAATAAGTTAATAGTTTAAATGCATAAAGTTCATAAACTTATGAAAAAAATTTGAAGTGTTGGACAAATTTTATATTTCGAAATGGATTACCTCTTCATTAACTACATACCCATGTATGGATAATTAAAATAAAAAATTAAATAAAACATTAGAAACAATACTGATTTCTTACTCTAGGCTCACCGTAAAAAATTCAACCTTTCCTACAAAGAAAAAGTCTATATTTACCCTCCCCATTCTCGGTATGCCGGGGCTATTGATGCACCGTGGATGTTATGTCATTTGCTACATATCTACAATTAGTTAAATTAGAACAAATTTAAATAGAGAAACTACTGTATTCAAACCGTACACATTGTTTATGTGTTGAAACGAATTATTCATATAAATATAGGAGACAATTTATATACACAGCACACCACACAACGTGCTATATGATTTATATATATATATATATTTATATACAATACACACACACACAAAACTATATGAGTTTTACTTAATTTTTAATAATAGTGTCATTTTTTTCAATAGCTTATTTTTTAATAGACGACGTAGTTTTTTTTAATGTATAATAGTGTCATTCAACCAACAGTTCATCCAAGGACGAACAATGTTAAAAAGACAAAAACGTTTGCCGAACTTACTTAATTGATTTCCAATATATGCTTTGGGCTTTATCTGTATATGGAATACATTTGCAAAAAACTAAATTAGGTAATGAAATCAATTTGGAAGAAAATATTTCACTTTAATTGCAATTGTTTGAAAGGTGGGGACAAAAAGTTTGTTATACCACATATAAGTACAAAATAACAAATTGATCCATTTTAAATCAATGATTGAAAAAACTTGAAAAAGGAAAACAAGGGAGGTGTATCAAGAGGTGGCTTAATATATATATTTGAAATATATATATATATATATATATATATATATATATATGAAAATAAATATAGATAGATAGAAATATAGATTGATAGATGATATCATGAGAATATAACTGCCTCTTGTGGGTTTTTTTTACTAAGTTGGCAAATATTGATCAATTTATTATTCTGTTTATTTCACTAATTTAAGTTTAAAATTTAAATTTTATTATAATAAAAAAAACTAAAAAAAAATAATCACATTAATTTTTTTTACTATAAAAAAAATTTTTTTACAAAAAATTATATCATAATTTAAATTAAAAATTTAAACCAACGAATTAAATTAACTAGTATTTTTACTATAATGAATGGGATACGAGTGGTAAAAAAGCTGAAGTTTCTTTATTTATTATTTGATCATTACTTGCCGTATATTTCCCCATTTGTGTATGGTTTTTTTAATTATTATTTATTTTATTTTATTTTTTGCTAGAAACATTTGTGTACAGATTTATTGTTAAATGCTCTTTATTGCTTCTGTAAAGCAAAGACGTTTTCATCAAAAAAAAAAAAAAAAAAAAAAAAAAAAAAAGAACAAAGAGTTGTATTTATTTTGCAATTTTTTTTTTCTGCTTCAAATATAGACAAATCAGAAAGAAGTGCTTCACTTAAAAAGAAACTAATAATTATGAATCATGCTACTTTGTCTTCTTCAACGCATGCCCAGTACTTGCTATGCCAAAAATATAATATGAAACGCTTTGCCTCTTTTTTCACTTCTTTAATTATTTAGGGGCCTTTCTCACTTCAAAAGCGACAAGTAAACAAAAAGTAAGATAAATGATAAATTATAATTTATTTATTAAATTTTATTTATTTTATCAATTTAAATTTAAAATTTAAATTTTATTATAATAAAAAATTTTAAAAAAATAATCACATCTAATTTTTTTTTATAATAAAAAATTTTTTATAAAAATTACATCTTAATTTAAATTAAAAATTTGAATCAAAAAATTAAACAGACCTTAAGAATTATATGTGATCTGCGTCAGTGTATGTCGATTCTAGCTGTTTTCTTTTCCTGTTTATATATTTGCTTCTGATTATTAGGCAACGTTTACCAATTTTTCTGCCATCTAATTCGATATATATATATATATATATATATTGACGTGCGATATAATATAATGATCAGTATTTTCTGAGTTGTTGAGAATATATAATCAAAATTTTTTTCATATTAATTAGTAAACGAATGTTGATAAGGTTAAAAAAAAAAAAGGGTTATTGGAATATCGTTAAATTACTGCAAAAATTCAATGCAAGGAAAAAGTCTATATTTCGAAAATGGATTTCTCTACATATCTACATATACGTATGGAGAATTATACAACAAATTTAAATAGACAAACTACTGTATTCAAACCGTACACATTGTTTATATATTGAAACGAATTATTCACAAGAAATAAAGGAGACAATTTCATATCCGTCTACGCAGCCTGCTACCTACCAACGTGCCATATACAAATATATATATATAATGATCAATATTTCTTGAGTTGTTGAGAATATAAACAAGTTAAATAGAATTAAAAACTCAAAATCTTAATTTTTTACTACGAAAAGTTCAAAACATTTAACTTGTAATTAATTAAGAAACGCGAAAGTTGATAAGTTTAAAAACAAACGGTTCTTTATAGTTAAATTACTTGCAAAAATTCAATGCAAGGAAAAGTCTATATTTCTCAATTTTTAGTTTAAAACAAAAAAAGAATTATACAACAAATTTAAAAAAAAAAAACTACTGTATTTAAACCGTAAAATTGTTTATGTGTTGAAACGAATAATTCACAAGAAATAAAGGAGACAATTTCATATCCGTCTACGCAGCCAGCTTGTATATATACAAATATATATATATATATATATATATATATATACAAAACTATATGAGTTTTACTAAATATATTAATAATTAATAGCACCTTTTGTTATTCAATAGCTTATTTTTATAATAGTGTCATTTGGACAATTTTAATGACGACGTTAGCAGATTGTTGTTAATTAAAAACGTTTGCCAACACTTAATTGGATTTCCAATATATGCTTCTTTATCTGTATATGGAATACATTTGCAAAGTAATTAGTAATGAACAATTACAAAATATTTCACTGCAATTGGTTGAAAGCACAAAAAAGTTGTTATACCACATATACTAAAAAATAACAAATTGATCCATTTTAAGATTGAAAAATTGAAAAAGCAAAACAAGAGGTAAATTATATATATATATATATATATATATATATATATATATATATTCTACTTTACAGGTGAAGTAAGGTTACCGTGAGGTTATCATAATTTCGTATAGTTATTATATTTAGTTTATAATAATTATTTATCGTATTATTATTATCACTACTTTAATTTTTTTGCTGTTTTAATAAAATTGTGTTAACAATTATTTTCATAACTGACACACTTATTGAGACCAACACGTAATGTTGTATTTATGATCTTTTTGCAATGTTACCATTTGTACTGTCCTAAATATTTCGTAACTATTTTATTGATTTACCTACTTAATTATTTTTCACATTATTTTAACCAAATCGCCGTAATACCTACTAAAGAGAATTATTAAATTTACTCTTAAAAATACATAAGTCTTAATTTTTATCATTTATTTTTTAATTAATACCTTTTTGACTATATAATGTACTTATTTGATGAAAAGAATATTAATTGCGAGTAAATGATAAAAATTTATAATTACGAATAAATGATAAAAATTTATACTTGATGCACTTTAAAAAGGTATTTATGTCCTTTCCTCTACCTACTACTTCATAATGAGCATAATTTTCTATCATTTCATGTTTCTATTATTGTAATCTCGTAAAGTTACTAGACTTATTTTTGAAATAATTCTTTGTCATATTGTTATATATTATTTATACATGTTATGCTGCGTTATTAATTACTTAAACAAGTCCATTCAATCATATTTAACCTAATCCAACGGTTAAACTGGCTAAGGCAACGTTGCCGAAAGATGAGTGACACCAACCGATATATATTATATTGCAGGGAATATAAATAAGTTAAATATAATTAAATGTCAAATCTATCGATCAAATTTAATAAGTATAAGATTTTTCTTGGATGCTATCAATAACTTAATTTTTTTTGTTAACAATACATTACTCATTTTTTAGTTTAAAAGAATCCTTTTTTACTTTTATTTAAAAAAAACTCATTTTAAATTAAAAATTCTATTTAATAATGATTGTAGTAAATAAGCTACATTGTTAAAGTATAAAACCATTGTTGGCTCATCTCTTAACAATTTAAATTTTCAAGATGAATTAGTCCAAACATGGTATCTATGAATCATGAGATCCCGAGTTCAAACCCTAATTACATCTTTTATTAAAAATTATCATTATGTGTTGAAAATATATCTCAAGTTTAAATATATACTTTCTTAAGTTTTTTAATTTATCTATTTTCTATTATTTTTAAAAGAGAAAACTATTATTAATCTATCTTTTAACAACTTAAATTTTTAAGATAAATTAATAACATCCTGCATGCAAAACAACGTCATTAGCTACAATTTTCGGAAACGAAAATAAAAAGGAGGAGAAAAAGTACCGAGAAACTATACCATGCGTGAATGCTGGGTACGTACTACCTAACATTGACTTAGATTGATATATCATACGCGTATGAAGTCTATAAGATGATCTTTTTAAATTAATTGTTCAAACTATTTTATTATATATTGCCTGAACTTTTTCATGCAATAATTTATATATATACGTGTGTGAGCGCATAAATATACACAGAAAAGGAAAAACAATCCAAAAGAGAAAATGAAAAAGAAACAAATTGAACTAATTATTACTTTTTTATTAATTTCAAAATAATCTAGGGAATTTTGATTAGGCCCCAGAGTGGTTAGTATAATTAATGTAATCTTTTTAACAACTCTTATAATTACTATTATTTTCTTGAGCAGTCTTACTCTGAAAATTACAGATTATAATATATAAATAAATTTGAGGCACACACGTATTGTTTCTTGGAAGATACCTAAATTTAAAATATAACCCTTCTTCTACTTTCTCATCATATGCCTCCCCACCAAAGCTGAGAGACAAAAGATTGTTAAAATGTCCTTCTCTTCTCTCTACCATCATTTTTTATTTATTTATTTTTTTTTTTAAATCTGATATTTTCAAAACTCAAAACTCAGACGAGATTTCTGCCGACAAATTATAGCACTTTGAGGTGCAACATTAATCCTGATCTTCCCTATCTCTCTTTGCCTTAATTATTTGTCATTAATGGATTTAATAAAAACGTGATGACGTCTATGTTTTATAATAATGGATTTGATTTGTATGTGATCACGTTGAAAAACGCTTGTGATGATCACTAGACGTGTCTCCTAACACACGCTATTAGGGAATAAATAACCACAAGTTGGAAGAGCTATTCAAGCTTGTGTTTTTTCAAATAAAGAAGACCGGGACGTTTGTTTTCTATATCCGTCATTGATTCTGAATCATGATCATGATTCTCTACAGTATTTTTCTGTCACAAAAAACACATGTAAAACGAAAATAGTTCTAAATCATAATTCTAAATTTATAAATTAAACGTCCACAAGTTTCTTAGGGTCATTTGTTTGAATTAGATTTGTATATTTCACGTCTTGCATGTTCTTTTTACTTAACAAGTAGGGAAGTGAATATGATATATTCTGTAACATTATTACTATAAATTTTTTTTTGTTTGATACATAATAAATCAATTTAAAACTACACGAAATATATGATTGAAGAGACGTATGAAATTAATTAGAACAATATTTCTATTTTGTACCGTTGAGCTTAACAATATTAAAGACTTCTAGTCCAATTACTGCATACTTTCTACCTACTACGATATGATCACATTGTCTCAAATCTCAACGGTTAATTTTTGGAAGTTGCAATAACAAAAGATGTTTCATAAATAACACTGATTTTAATTAATTATTAATTGTATTATTGTCACGTCAAATCATTTTAGTAATTACTACGAGTCATTATAATTCTTTGTGTTAATTACTAACGCGACAAAGAAAAGAAAGGAAGTCAAACCATAGTTATTTATAAAGATACTTTTAATTATTTAATGTTAAATAAAAAAAACGCTTGTCTCAATATGAAAAAAAAAAAAGAGAAAAGTTGTGTTCCCTGGAATTAATGTCATATATTGTACTACCGGTTTATAAAACTTCAGTCTGATTCATTTCGCTTATTCGAATTTAGAATTCGAGCTTTGTTACAGTAAAAAGCTCTCACAAACAGTCATATCTAATTTTTTTACTACAATAAAAAAATCTTACATAAAGTCACATCTCAACTCGAATCAACGAACTAAACGGATCCTTTATATACGGCTGCAATACTCGAGCAATTATTCCTGCATCGGTTTCGCTTTCCGATTTTCTCAACCAGTAAGCAATTCATTATTAAACAATGTAAACAATCATTCTTTTGGCCCTTCAGTTAAAACTAAAACTAGGAGTAGAAGTTTATGGTAACACACGAAAATGATCACCAAAAACATTTCAAAATTTTCTATAGCCTCGGAAGTTGATGAATAGCTTTCAAAGCTGGAATCCACAGCCGGTGACTAATTCCAAATACAAGCAAGGAAAAAAAATAATAATAATCTCATAAAAAAAAAATTTAATGGAAAATGATGTTTGTCTCCAACAGTGAACCAAAGGATCCTTTTCATCCCAATTTTATTAGTTTAATTTGGAGAATCTTACTAGGGCCGTAATTAAGTCGTGGGGGAGGCAACAATTCATTGAAAAATAATGCACCCCAACTAATTCCTTCCAAATGCCATACAAAATGGCATGCATCCAAATACTTCATTTTTTGCTTTAAATCTCCCCCACTCAAAAAATTAGGATTTGTACTATATGCTAAAGAGGCTTTAAAAGCTCATATCTTATTGAAAAAAAAAAAAAAAAAAGGCTACCACATGCAAAATGGGATTTTAGAATTTTGCATGTTGTGTAGTGCTACATTTAGTAATTGTGAACCAACAAAATGATGTACGATTCTATTCTTGCGAGAAGCTTTAGCAAGCATGAGCAAAAGAGACTAGGATATGGAGCAATTGTTTGCTGCTTGCTTGTAATGTTGCTCTTCTGCACTTTCGTCAAGCCTTATTTGGCTCCTCTACCAACTTGTAAGTCCTTCATGAGCCATTTCTCTGTGTCACATGTTATGGTGTCCCCTTTTTTTTTTTTTTTTTTTTTTTTTTTTAGTTTCCATTTTGAGGTCTTTTTCTAACTCTTTTCATTATTTTCCGCAGTGAATTTGCAGGTCTCCATCGGCACTGTTGGTCTCAAAATGCTTGCAATAAAAGCAGCAAACAGCTCTCAGCAAACCACTAAAAGTGTGCATGAGAATAATTGGCAAAAGTTGATCTCAATGGAGGGGCCAAAAAATTTGAGTGATCATTTTCTAGAAGGAAATTCTAGTAATTCGTGGCATGATCATTATGATTTGGAGATAATGATCAGCACAAATAATGGATCAAGAAATGAGAGCAATATTGACGTTCAAGAAGAGAATAATTCTAATTATATTTCACAGCCTAGAAATGTGATTACTCCTCAAGTAGAAAAGTCTACTACTTCACAGAATAATACAAAAACTGGTCATCAGGAGTCTGAAACACTGAGTAAGTACTCTGCAAACTTTTTACATCCCTTCAAAGCTAACAATCTGAATTAAACTCACTGATTTGCAGTTGAAGAGGTTGAGACACAGAAAATCCAGCCACCACCCTGCTACAAAGAGGAACCAAGAACAGAGTTCTGCGAGATCAAAACACAAGTCAAGATCGACGGAAAATCCTCCTCAGTGTTTTTCATTTCATCGTCGCAAACCGATCGGTACATGTCAGCAGAAGGCAATAATTCCTTGAGTACCGTAAGACCTTACGCCAGAAAGGAAGATGAAGCGGCAATGAGTCAAGTCAGAAAATGGTCCGTCCTGCTAAAACCAGAAAAGGGTGGCCTAGAAACCCCGAGGTGCGCTCGGTATCACAGCGTCCCAGCTGTCCTGTTTTCGATCGGAGGCTATGTCGGAAACAACTTTCATGAGTTCACTGACGTGGTTATTCCTTTGTACATAACTTCTAGACAGTACAATCGAGAAGTTCAGTTTCTTGTCACAGATAATAGGCCTTATTTCATCACAAAGTTCCGAAAGCTACTAAAAGGACTTTCCAACTATGATGTCATTGACATTGACAAAGAAGAGCAAATCCACTGCTTCCCAAGCGCAACAATCGGTCTAAAACGACACCCAAAAGAGATGACCATCGACCCGGTAAAGCATTCCTACTCCATGAGAGATTTCAAAGAGTTTCTGAGAGAATCATATTCGTTAAAGCGAGTAAACGCAATCCGAATCGGGGATAAGGGACACAGGAAAAGGCCGCGACTTATGATCTTATCAAGAAGAAGAACAAGAGCCTTCACAAACATAGGAGAAATCAGGAGAATGGCAAGAAGCCTGGGGTACAAGGTACTCGTCGCGGAGGCTGATTCAAACCTCGCGAGGATTTCGGAGATTGTAAATTCTTGTGATGTGTTGATTGGAGTTCATGGTGCTGGGCTTACCAACATTGTTTTCCTTCCTGAAAATGCTGTTTTCATTCAAATTCTTCCCTTGGGTGGGTTTGAATGGCTTGCCAATACCGACTTTGGAGAGCCTTCAAAAATATGAATCTCAATTACTTGGAGTACAAGATAAGCAAAGAAGAGAGCACATTGATAAACCAATACCCACTTGATCATGCAGTTTTTACTGATCCTTATTCAATTGGGAAGGACTGGAATTCTTTTAAGTCAATTTTTTTGGAGAAGCAAAATGTTAAGCTTGATGTCGATAGGTTCAAACCCACTTTGGTAAAGGCTCTTCAGCTTTTGCATCACTAGGTAAAATGGTTTTTGTTTTACCTTCTCATTTCTTTTAGCTTATAGATGATATTCATCAGAAAGAAGCAGATCATACATTTATGCATAAGATTTGGTGTATTTATGTATATACAGCCCCTTAATAATTCTCAATGAAATGATGTGATCCAACCAGGGTGCATTTTCATGATAAATATTTTCAACTTTATGTACTGTAATTTAGTCGACATATATACACATAATATATTGCATACGTTTTATATATATTTTTGCATTCGTTTGAACAAATTACAAACTTCTCTGAGGTCAACGGCTCACAAAAACTCGCGATGTGGTACAGTGATTTACAACTCACGGCACACCAGATGGATCCTAAATTTACAAATCCACCTTTCCTTTCTTGTATTATACGCATGCAATATGTAGAACTAGTGTATTTACGTAGTCAATGTCTAATAGTAATTGATGAGTATAACGCTGCACCATTGATTGGTTAAGTCGGTTTTCAGAAAAAGAAAGAAAAAAATAATATAATAATAAGAGTCAATAAAATTAAAACTCATTTAGTTGACTGATTTAAATTTTTAATTTAAATTAAAATATAATTTTATGTAAAAATTTTTTATTATAATAAAAAAAAAAATAAATATAATTATTTTTAAGAACTTTTTACCGTAATAAAATTTAAATTTTAATTTTACGTGTAAATGAATGTATATATGCGTGTGTGTCAGTGTATATCCTGTCTTATATGATTACGTGTCGCACTCAGTCCAAAAAATAAACAAACAACAAAGCAAAACGTGTTAAGCATAATAAAGAATCTAACTTTACATTTAACAATCCGATTGAATTTTGTGTAAGACATGTTGCTTTTAACTTAAATCACAATTTAAATTTCTCTTATAAAAATTTAAATTTAATTTTTTTTTGATTATAATATTTTTTTCTCACGTATTAAATTTAAGTTCATAATTTAAGTTTAAAAAAAGAACATACTCATAATTTTTTGATTTTAGTATTCTACTAAGCGACCACTATAAAAATATTAAAACCTCATTTATTTTACCGATTTAAGTTTAGAATTTAAGTTTTAATACAATAAAAAGCTCTCAAAAACAGTCACATTTAACATTTTTAACTACAAATTATAAAAATCTCTCACATAAAATTATATCTCAAGTCAAATTAAAAACTCAAATCAACAAACTAAATAAGTCTTAAAATTTTATTTAATTCATATGTTTAAATTAATAATTTTTTATTCTAATTTTTAAAATTTAAAATTTTTTATCAAAAAAATATTATAATAAAATTAAAATTATAAATTTAAACGTACGAAATAACGATCCAAAATAATTGACTTTAATCGTGTAAAGCCAAAAGTCATATGTTTCGAGAACAAATGTACAATTGCTTAAAATTTGTGTAGAAAAGCTTTCTTCTTTGTTCTTTCGCTTCAAAATGAGTAAGTAGTACTAGTGCGTATCTTTTGCCTACTTTTCCACTTTTTCAACTCGTTATGATTACATATTCTAATAAATATATTAGCCAAGAAAAGAGCAATTTCTGAAGAGAGAGAGAGAGAGGTGTGATATGCAAGTTTGTCATTTTCTGAAAGTCCATGCTTATTATACGTTTTATTATTTAAAAAACGTTTAGTTTATAAATTATAATAATAAAATTAAAATTATTTTTAATTTATTTATTTTTTTATGAGAAAAAATATTATAACAAATCATGAATCATAATTTAAATTATAATATGAATCTTTTAACTAAATATTCTCTTAAATTCTGAGTTTACTCCCACACAGAGAGTAGTATCCCACACAAACGTCTACACATATTTTCTTATCTTTTTTTTTTAGTTTTTTCTACTTATGCTTGGAAAAAAAAAAAAAAAGACATGATAATTACTGATTAGTATCTGATATAGGATTAACTCCTAAGTAGAAGAGATTTCTTTGATATTTTTTAGAAAATATTTACGTATTCTCTGTGAGGCATTACATGCTATAATTTGGTCAAGCTTTAAGTCGGCTTACTTTGCATCTCTCTAATGCTAATAATATGATACTACAGTCAAACTTTGAAACTTTTTTTTTTTTTTTTCAATTAAAGAAACTATTTTTTAATAGTCAAGTAGCTGAGGTCAAAAATATACAACTATACCGGTATATGATTCTATTATTTGGGTCTAAGAAGGGTATTAAGTATTAACACCATCTCAAAATACAAACCCAAATTTCTATATTAATTTCAAACTTTAACATTGGTCAAAAAAGAACAGAGAAAACCAAAACCATTCTCCCACGTGTGTCAAAATTTGACATTTGTTGATAATTGGATGATGAATTTATTTTTTCGCTTGGTAATTGTAATTCATTGTTTTTCAATTTCTAAAAGTAAATTTCCTTTCACAAGCTTCAAAACTTACAATGCATGACAAAAGGATAGATATATCAATTAAAATAGTATAGAATAGCATATCAAATATTTCATTTTTATCTATTTTATTATGCCAAATATGACATTCGCAAAAAGTGTTGAAAGAACGACGTAGTTCAAATTTAAAAACTCGTTTAGTTCATTGATTTAAATTTTTAATTCGAGTTGAGATGTGACTTTATGTGAAAACTATAACAAAAAAGTTAGAAGTAACTGTTTTTTAGAACTTTTTACTGTAATAAAACTTAAATTCTAAACTCGAATCGGTAAAATAAATGAAACTTAAAATCGGGTTGTTTTTCTAAATTGTAAAAACTCAAAATCACAATAAGAGGATCCAGTAACACCAAAGTTTGACATGCAAGTTAATTGTTACAAGATCATAACATACAACACGCTATAGATTAAGACCCGTCAAAATTTTTTTTGTTCTTTTTCTTCTTTTGTAAACACATAAAATAATGTTCCCACACAGGACCATGCCAACATCTTCAAGTGCAAGAAGCAACTGAATATATACATACATACATATATATATATATATATATATATATATATATATATATATAAAGAAAAACATAAAATATAAATCCGAAACTTTACTGATCATAGTTGCAGTTGCAGAACGCCAACGACACAAAAAAAATTTAAGTATACATAGAAGTTGCTATGAAGTACAAGCTTTTGTCTTACACAAACGATTTCTCTCTTCCTAACTCTTCGCTTTGCTAATTCCTCTATTCTACTAACTATAACATGATTATATACAAAAGTCAAACAGCCACCTAATGCGGCAACAAGTTTGGATCAATGTGATCTTTGACTCTGGCATCTCTTCAAAATAATAATTAAAAAAAAAGTAAAAATAATACTTTCAGTATATTTCAATGGACTGGTGAAAAGTCTCCATCTCCTGTTTCTGAAGAATATAATCCCTTTTCGGGTCTTATACCTGTGAACCACCTCATGTTAGAAAAGGTCAAAACCAGCCATGGGAACCATCAAGTGTTACTGCTCTTTTATTGCTGCTCAATATGCAACTCCCATGACAAGAATGATCAGCAGCTCTGTTGGTGAAAAAAAGAAAACAAAAAAATTTACTTATTATAATTATAACTTTTTTCTAAGCAGTTTAACTCCATTTAGCACCGTGAAACGCAGATCCTTTCTGCCTTTTCTTTTTGCCACTTTTCGTCAAGAGCATTGACATATGGTCAACATCCGTTGGAGACGAATGACTATCGCCTTGCAACCAAAGCAACGCCTGAGAAGCTGCGTCCTTTTCTGCAAGTTTCTTATTGTTGCAAGGTTGGCCGATGAAGTCTAATCCATTGAAGATCACTTTTGAACGAAACTGTTTATTTTTCAGTTGTGTCGTTTTGTAGTTGGGTTGTCCATGTCCAGCTCTGGCGAGTAACATCTGCAGCTGACCTTTGGAATTATCCCCATCACTACCTTTAATGCCTCCTTTGGCAACGGGTAGTAACTCCTTTTTTGCCTTTTTGGAGGATGCTGGCAACTGGCGACCAAAGACGAATCTCCCCTCACACTGGTCCCCTGAAACCAGTAAACTTACTGCAGAAAGGAGTTCAGGATGAGATTGTATGTCCATCTGGGGATTCAGAAGCTGCACAACAAATTAATGTGTTAGCATAATGCGGTAAATCATGACATCACAAGCTGCATATAAAGAATACATTAGTAAATTTGCATGGTGCTGTGACCATGTAGAGCTAAAAGCAAAATGGGGACATTTGGTTCCATTTTGGGAACTGTTTTTCACATTTCTTGAGGACGCTGTTTTGTAAACGGTTCCTATATAGCATTTTTTTAATACATATTTTTGAAAATGGGCTCATACAGTATAAACAGGTCACTCAGGGCGCTCCTTTTTTTCCTGTCTTAGTAAACATCTTTTGTCCCTAAATTCACATAAATATATTTCTGTGTGCGTGTTGCAAGTGTAAAAATATAGATAGAGTAGTGCTTGGGATGAATTAACTATGCTTCTCACTCAAAACAAAGCACGCAAAACGTCAAGTTAGTTCTGTAGTTCTTCAGAATAACTACTAAAGCATCATGAATGCCAAATAGCTCACTAACCTTCATCTGAATCAGTTCGTCAAGTTCCTTCTTCAAATAAAGATACATCTTTGCTAATTCAGGCTTCATAAAAAATTCCAAGTACCCTCCTAACATTTTCAGGTGCCCATCCTATCAAAGCATTATGGAACCATTAGCCATCTCTTCCACCAAGAACATCAAGTGAATGAATTAATAGGCACAAAAAAAAGTAAAAAGGAACGTACTAGTCCACCCATGGAAATACTCCCTCCGAATAGGAGAAGCACAGAATCAGACACGGCAGTTGAATCTCGGATAAAAACTGAATTCACTTTCACCTTCTCGTTGAAAACTAGCCATGGATATGGAATTTTTGGTACCCCACCATTTACAGAATTCTATTCGATGTAGTCCGATAACAAGAAACAAAACATAAAAATCATAACGATTAGTCAAACAAAAACAACATAGGAAGCATAAAATTAGCTGAAAAGATCACTCACCGAGTAGAGAAGTACTTGACCGTCTTCCATCGTTTTCAACACTATAGATTTATCCTTGTTCTGCAACAAAAAAAAAAAAAAAAAAAAAAAAAAAAAAAAAAGGGTTTTGAGCACAGTTTACAACAAAGGAAAAATGAATCAAAGGAAGATGGGGCATCAACAGCCAATCAGGTAAGGAATACAACAACAACAACAACAAACCTTAATCCCAACTTAATTGAGATCGGCTATATGGATTTCACTTTTTCACGCAGCTCTGTTCGAAATTAAACTTTCCTAAAGGCCTAGATCTAGAATGTCTTTTCTAACTACTTCGGCCCACATAATTCTTAGTCTAACCCTCCCTCTCCTAGTATTAGGTATAAGAATGTCCTCCCAAGCACGAACTGGTGCTTCTAGCGGTCTACGTTGGACATGTCTGTACCACATCAAGCAACCTTTGCACACCTTATCTTCTATTGGTGCTACACCTACTTTACTACATTCCTTATGCGGTCCATTCTCGTATGGTCACTCATCCATCTTAACATACGCATTTCTGCCACACTCATCTTAGAAATATGTTGTCTCTTAATGGCCCAACATTCACTACCAAGTAAGGAATAAATAAAGAAAAAAAATAAGTATTTAAAGTGCAAGACAAATCAATTTCATCTGAATCTAAGAAGCATATGGAAGATTCCCATCACCTCTTTCTTTCCGAAGTTTTAGTTACATTAAATACAAGAATATACAAAAATATATACACGGATAGGTATATTAGAGAGAGAGAGAGAGAGAGAGAGAGAGAGAGAGAGAGAGAGAGAGAGAGAGAGAGAGAGAGAGAGAGAGAGAGAGAGAGAGAGAGAGAGAGAGAGAACAGCTTAAACACAGGCTAATAAAACCTGAACCAGAGAAATTAATGTTTTGCAAAACCAGATTGAGCTCAACTCACCACAACAGAGCATAATCCAGGGAACAAACCAGCGCAGATAATTGATCTGATAAGATGCTCATTATGGCTAAATAGATTGCAGCTTTCTTTAGTTTGATCAACCAGACCAGTATCCTTGAGCAAATAAAAGAATTGCTTCCGAAGAGAGTCGATGGCTCGTAAAGTTTGTGCAGAAAGAAAATTTCTGTAACAGTACTCATAACCAGATTGCTCTCTTTCTGCATCTTTCCAACCCTCATAAGCTCGAATTATTGCCAGATGGTCACTGTAATCACGAGCTGAGAACTGCGCTTTTGCTGATTCTGCTAACTGCAAAAATGTGAAAGTTATCCATAGATTATTTACTAACTTAATGGCACTAGTGCCACCCAAATATATATATATATATATATATATATATATATATATGATGAAATTGGAATTTAGATTCTGAATCCGCACCATTGCACCACAGCCATTATAAAATTACTGTATTTGAGTTGATACCACAGCAGAAATTTCTTTATTAACTTTACACATATTAATATAGAACAATGAACAGATTTATGCCTTGTCATTCTAGTACTTAAGCACACTACATTTAAGTTTAACCCAATGACCTGAAAAATCTTCTCAACTCTCATTTCCATTTTTTTCTTCAAAAAATTTAGCTATCATTTATACATCTACTATAAGTAGTCGTAAATTTTGCATATCAACAAGTGATATCTACAGAACCTCAAAATCTTATAAAATATATAACTCCATGGTAAGTCAAAAGCCAACTTTTATATCATGAACAGAAATATTAATAAGTCAATTGGTCCTTAAACTACGCTAAAATAGCTTTCTGATCCCCAAACATGAAATCGACAGTCTTAGCCCCCCTAATGTTTTAGAACACAGTCCCCAATGCAACAGTGACTAAAATGAGTCTTTAAAATAAATTTTTAAAAAAATGTAATAAAAAGATTAGTGAATGCATACATCCTTCTTGTCAAAAGGCATCAGAAATGGATCTCTGACACTAAGGCCTGCAACAACCGTCATCACTGGGTCAAGACAGTTGAAAATAGCCCCTAATATGAGCATTTTCCCAAGTTTAGGTTCAACTGGAAGCATTGATAGGTTGTGTCCTACAAAGCACCAAGTCATTACTTATTTTGGATACCAAAATAGCATTATAATAACACAATTGTAAAATCAAGCAAGACATTTAATAAAATAACAATGGTAATATTTCTTCACCTAAAACTGTCAGATTTTCATCTTCATCTAAAGCCCCAATGATCTTCAAATATTCTACAGCATTTTGCACCTACAAAGAGAAACATGATTGAGGTAATTTCAATCATAGAAAAAAGAAAATTAGGAAGGCTTCAACTTTGATAATATCGATTACAAGCCTCAAGGTAATTCAAATGAAAGAAAATGAGCAGCAAAACTACAGGTGAAAATAGAACATAAAGAAAAAGAACATAAATAATAAAAAAGAAGACAGTGTTTTAGAGACGTTTTTCACTGACATGTAAGTTTGGAAATAGAACTCGGACTAAAACGTACCGACAGAGGTTCAGGAGGCTGCAAGGCCCGAGATAGGAATTCTGAAATACTTCCAAGTCGTAAGGTTTTGATTTGCAAGCACAGAGACTGCAATGGTGTTCTTAAAAGTTCTGGCAGCTGATAGTCCGAAAATGCGTCAAACACACATCTAGGATAGAGATGGTAACACTCTCCAGGTTGAACACGACCAGCTCTTCCTCTTCTCTGCAAAACACATATTAAATTTGTATCTCCAAATTCATGTTTTTCATTATCAAAGACAAAAATAAATAAATAAATAAATAAATAAGAGCATGAAAAAAAGCAATTAGGGATTAACCATATAATAGGAAATTTATATGTGCAATAAGAACATTTATGATTGCAATTATTTTATCATAAAAGATATGGGTATATATCACGGAGGAAGATGTGGATAAGAAAATTCTCACAGAAATTTCTCTACATGGAACATTATTTTCATCAATAAAGATGTTGAGAAAGAACTAAAAGTTCTTAATTTGCTAATCATGTGTATATTGAATAATTGCAATCCAGTAGGCAAACTGTATAAAAAATTGAAGAGGATTTAATATCTGAAAACCTTAATGTCTCTTGCTGACAGCAGGCTTGACCGACCAGAACCCCCCAATTTAACTAACACAACTTTTATCACTAAAAACTGCAAAGCATGAAACACTAGAACCTTGGATACACTAAAAACCAAACTTACAAAAGTATTGTAGACATGAAAAAAAAAAAAAAACACTCATATCCATAACAAATTTAAGAGTGGTATAGTATCAACCATTAAACATAATTAAAGAGCTTAGAAAAAAAAAAAAAAAAAAAAAAAAAAAAAAAAAAAAAAGAATATCTTACCTGCCGTGCAGCAGCCTTTGAAATCCAGGATGGAAGCAAACAGGGAGTGTTATTCAGTGCATCATATGACGTCTCTTTTGCTTTTCCACAGTCGACAACAAAAACTACGTCATTTATGGTGATGCTAGTCTCAGCCATGTTGGTGGCAAGTACAATTTTCCTTACTCCATCTTCCGGCTTATCAAATATCAATTTCTGATAGCAAACATTGGGAAGAAAAAAGAAGCTTATAACTATGAGAAAAGGTAAATACTACCATATAAACATGAACATGTGAATGCGATAAAATAAACGTGCAAAACGTAAATTTCGTTATAATAAGAAAACATCTTTTCATTGATAATAAAATAAAGTGCAAAGAAGGGAGGAAAATTGAGTCCTCAAAAACGCATGAAAAAGAAAGAGAAACAAAAGAGAACAAATTGTGATTACTTTCATTCGAGTAAATGTGTAAAAGTACAAAGTAATATAACCTGCTCAGAGCTGGGCATGGAACCATGACATGCAAGTAACAAGACCCTGCTAGGATCTCCCAAGAGAGGATGGGACTGAAGCTGATCCTTTAAAGAGTTAATATCATCCCAGCCCGTCATAAAAACTAAAACAGCACCAGGTCTTTCATTCCTAACTATGTGACAAAGCACATGCTCAATGAGATTAAATCCAATTGAATCAGGATTCCAACAGGATAAGGAATCTTGAGTCCTCGGACTATACTCTCTCAAGTCTGCAGTTTCAAGTGCATCCTGTCCAAAAACACATAAAATCTTAATATTACACCCAGGCATTGCGATAAAAACTACCCAACTCATAGTAATATATTCTTGATACCTCTACTGAAGAAACAATCTGACTCTTCCTTTTTCTCAGAGATTGTGCTTGCTTTTGCATTTTCCACACCTTTTCTTGACCGTAATCATCAATTTGATTATATGGAGTTAACCGGTATCCAGTCATTTCCAAAATGTTCTCCAGAAACTGTGCTCGAACCGGATATGTAAAACCCTGGAAGAAGACAAAAAACCCCACACAAAAGTGAATCTATGACCTTATGTTTGAACAATTCAGAGAGAGAGAGAGAGAGCTGCAACCGGTCTTGGGTCGCTTTCTCCCAAATTTTTACGATTGGGAACTCCAACATCACTATTCATCACTTCATTATATTATGCAGCCAATACACAGTTACAAATATGTAAGAATAAGTAGCATCTTTAACTTACAGGAATATGGATTGTAGGAGCCCCACCGAAGTAGGAAGAGAAAAGCTCGGCATTCAGGGTGGCACTCATCAAAATTAACCTCAACTCTGGTCGACGTGGAAGTAGTTCTTTCAGAACAATAAGAAGGAAATCTGGCATAAATTGAAAAAGTATGGTTCAAACTCACATGCAATACCAGCAGACCAACATTTAAACAAATTTGTAAAACTACCTTCATTCATTCCACGTTCATGAATCTCGTCAACGATAACATGTGAAACACCCCTCAAGGTTCTATCAACAAGTAATCTTCTCAATAATATCCCAGTAGTGCAAAAAAGAAGGCGAGTATCCCTGCCTTTCATTCCTTCCAGCCGAACTTTGTAACCCACCTTTTCCAAAAGGCAGAAATTTCTCTAATCAGTAATAATATAAGAAAAACGGAGATAGTCTTTTATTGCACACACACTCACAGATGTATTTACATACATATACACTATATGCAGATAGAAATTTACGTATATCACAATCTAAAATCACTGATACGCTGAAACTTTGAGAATTTCAGTGGGCTTTCCCTAGAATTGTGGCTCTCTTTTGGCTCGAGCAAGAAGGTGAAGCTGATGTAGACGTATGAGGTTCTGGCTCCATTTTAAGTCATTTGGATTGAGAACAATGAAAGGATTTTCAAGGAGATTGAACAAGATGCTAGCGTTATCTTTGAAAGAATCAAATATCTAGCATCCTTATGGCCTTCGACAGATAAAGCATTCAAAGAATTCCCTTTGTCTATCATCATGATAAGTTGGAAAAGTGTTTAGAGTCACTGGTGCACCTTGTTACTTTTAATTCTTTTGGTTTCTTCGATATTCTCTTTGAGAACTTCTTCCCCTCAAAATGTTACTTTTTTTTTGTTACATTATTTCTTTAGTAACAAAATGTGTTTCCTATATCCTACGTCATATATTAAAAAGAACAAAGAAAAAAGTTTACAAGACAGGTTTCAGATATTGAAGCAAAGCTTATGTCAAGTACAAAAACTCACAGACTCCCCCAGTGCCTCTCCCCGTTCTGCAGCAACTCTTTCAGAAACGGCTATGGCTGATATACGTCTAGGCTGCGTACAAATAATATTACAGGAAGCTCCACGAGCAGCTTCAATCTCAGATTCTAAAATGTACTGAGGAAGCTGTGTAGTTTTACCACAACCAGTTTCACCGGAGACGACAACAACCTATTCATAAAGAATAGAATAAAACAAAAAGAGAGTCATCATTTCTATAAATGTATGTATGTATTAAATTACCAACCAACATCCATGCATAACAATAACACTCCACTAAAATTGCAGAATAGAAAGAGGACTTGTAAATAAATCTTGTATACAGCCAGTTGAAATATCAGAAAAAGCGACGAGATAAATAACAGCTCTGCTTGATTTAGGCAGATTTCTGCAACATTGACACCTAATGTGACTTGACAGACATAAAATTAGTATTGAAATAAGTGGACCGCCAAAAACCTAAAACAGACTGAAGTGACTCTTCTAGAAGAAAAACAAGAGCACATAAATGAGTAGATGCAACAAAATAAAAAACAATCAATCAAATAAAAAAATGTCATATAATAATAACTGACCTGATTTTCTGATATGGTTTTTAACAATGCTTCCCTCGATTTATATGCAGGAAGACTTTTACGAAGTTCAAGCATCTTTTGACCTTCAGGTGTTTCCTGTAAAGACACTAAGATGTGAAAAAGGCTAGCAGAATGACGAAGATAAAAAGAAAGGAGAGGAGAAGAAGAAGAAAAAGTAACCTGCCATTCTAGTTGCTTGTAACGCAGGTTCAAACTTCTACGTTGAAGGATTTTCTCCATGGCACTATTACGGATCAATGGCTCCTGCTGCTCATAAAACCTGTCATCATTGACAATACTACTGCTGCTGCTTGATCTTGACAAGGAATTGTCTGATAAACTATCCCTGCTGGATGACTTTTTAGAAAGATGTGCTCTAAGATGATAATCTACTTCTGATAGTAACCCGTATGGTAAGATCACCTACACATGCTTCAAACAAAGTTAGTAATTGACTTAATGCACAAAATAAAATAAAAAACATGCCGTGTTCAACAGTAGCAAAACTAGTATTGTGAATATGTATTCCACCCAATACAAACTCCTAAAATAGTTGAAACTTTTCAACCAATGTTCAACTCTATAAATACAGTGTAGTTTAATCAGAAGACGAAGTGCGCAAACATATACATGAAATACCTCTCTCTGTGGGCGCTTATCATCCAAATCAGGTCTGTAATTTGGTAGAGGAACTTTACTAAAGACAACAACCTTTGCATATTGGCGGCTGCAAAAGTAAATTAAACAAAAAGATGATCAGATAACTGACATAAAATAAGGAATCAAAATGACTCTTAAACAGGCGCCACATCTAAAGAACCAAGATACCTATATAAACCCATTCTTGTTGCCAGTGCCGAAAGTTGGTCAAAATCACGTCTGTCCTTCTTCTCCCTCGATACCAATTCTTGTTCATTTTCGCTACGCATCAACATTGTTAACTTCCATCTCCACTCGTCAATGTTATCAAGGGTTGACCCACACTGTGTAATGAATAAGAGTTAGATAAACTGCAGCTTATACATCTTAGAGCAATACCTTGTCTAACTAGAAATAATAGCAAGATGCACCGACAAGAAGAGTCAATAACATCTATGCCAGTTGAGAGAATGGATGAAAAAAGGATGAACATAGACACCAAAACTTTAAAAATAAAAAAATAAATGAATAAAAAGAGTTTCAGCTAATTCGTTACAATGTTTGTAGAATCTTTAGAACTTGTATACAAGGGCACAAATATATGCATCACAAGACTAGTCTCACGTCTCTACTTGTGACTAGAAAAAATAAATCTTATATATCTAAGAAAAATAATGCATAAGCTCTCACGTAAAAGGTAGCCACTACTGTTAAAAGTAGATACCTTTTTTTTTATAAGAAAAACGAACGTTTTCCACCACAAAAATCTTTTTTTGATAATAAAAACTTTATTGATTTTTAGGAATTAAAACCTTAGCAGTATGCAAAAGAAGCAGGGTGCTTCAAGAGGATAAGGTGGAATTGACCCCAATATGCCAAGCCAAGTCAGAAGACTGAGTCTCAGAGTCAGTCAAGAGTCCTTCCATACCGAGTAAGAAGGTCAAATCAATGAGATCACTCAGTCGCAGTGGAGTTGTTTGGAGTTTCCTAGGTGGACAATATAGAGCCAAACCAGACTCGTGAGGTTGGCGAACTAGGTGGAAAGTGAAGGTCAGCGCTGTGGAGATAGAAAGGCTGATGGATGGATCCTTCCACTGTCTTTGAACCGAGACTAGGCAATTGAGAAGACAATAGCATAGACAGCATAAAAAATATAGATGGCACCATCTGGGTGATTTCAATCCCCGGGTGGGGAAAGGTTTCCCTCTCTCCAGCACGCTCGAGCATAGAATGAATAACATCGACGTGCTTGCTAAGAAGCAGTGTCTTTGGTGATGGATTACTCCACCAATAGTGTGTTGCCATTTGGACAACATCCACAATATAAAGACAACAACTTCATCTCAATCCCCCAAGCTGGCTCTCCCTAAATCACCCACAAATTTTCATTGAAATTTCTTCTTTTTCAGACCAAGTGGAACTTTCTCCGTTGTTGAGGTAATGAAAGCTAGTTTCATGGTCTTATGCCATTTGACGATCCTAGTCTTTGTCTCGCCCTGCTTTTCTTCCACCTTTATATAGATAGCGGGTACATTGACAGGTCTTAAAAATGGATAATTGGTCGTTCTTTCCCTTTCTTTCAGTTTTCAACCTGTCGGGAAACTCTCCCCCAAAGATTCCAAATCCTTGCTAACAAGAAATGATCTATATGACCTTGCATTGCCGGTTGACACATCCCACACGCAATACAAAAAGAGCAGGATAAACACAAAACCAATATGATCCTTTGTTAACATATTAATTATTCCAGTCAAATATTAGAATATTTGCTCTTTGAATCTTTTAACGAAACTTGCATCATTATACCGTAACCTTAGGTCACGCATAGCCAACATTTACTTTGTAAAAAAATATTGCAATTCATTACAGCCATCAACTTGATATAATGGTACATGACACAGGAAGTCAGCATATAGATCTATAAGAAATTAACTGTGTTAGAATATAGATCTACAAAATTGGTATTACACTGTACCAAAGATCACTAGCATTGACCACGGGACACAAAAACAAGAAAAATTTTAGATATGTGAAGATCCCTGTTTATTCAATGTTATTGAGAAATCAATCAAACCTTAACACACGATAACCCAAAGACATTTCATGGGTTTTCTACTATTTTATGATAACTCCACTCCCGTTTAATACTGTGTTACTTGATCCTAACAGAACGGTCTAAGGAAGTCACAAAACCATCATTCCTCTAAACATCAATAATAATAATTACAGAAAAGAAGAAGACAGTGGCCTCCATTTGAACGCTACAAGAGCACAACAAAACAAAACTGAAAGTTAGCTTCATTTCTTCGTGCCCTCTTATTGAATCCCAATCAGGGCAGCTCTTATTTCATCTCTTAAGTCTTATACATAAGCCAAAGTTCCGTGGATGCAGGTATAGCCTAGCGGTAACCCCTTACTCCAATCCAATGCAAGGTGTAGGATTCAATTCCGCCTCTCAAACTAAGTTAAAGTTTCTAATGCTTGCGTAAATGTATACAAACTATATATATATATATATATATATATATATATATATATACGCACACACACACACACACACAGTTTGTATAAACGCAAGCATTAGGAACTTTGACTTAGTTTGAGAGGTATATATATAAATTAAAAAAAACTTAAAAACTTCCTATTCCTTATGCTTCAAAAATTAAAATGATTGTCAATCGCTCGACAGATTTGGTTTGGCCATCAGTCCATAGTAGTTTTTTCCTTCAAATCTTCAAATTCAATTCAGTGATTAGTCATAAAAAGCAGGAAACTCACACCCAACAGTGCCAACAAACAAAACATAGTATAAATCAAACAAACCCACAACTCCAACTTGAACTCTTAAATCAACTACTCTTGAAACATAAATGACATTGCTCAATATCCCCTAGGGAAGCTCTAATTTCAGCACTTTAAACCTCATATCTTAACGTCTCTAAACCTTAATATTCCAAACATTGGAAAGATAGCTCATATCTTCAAAACTAAGGCCCCATTTATTTCACTAGTTCAAATCATAACTCAAGATTAAAACTGCAGTATTTTCTCACACAAAAATTCAAATTCAAAAATTCAACTTTTTCTGGTGCAACGTTTTCTCACACGTGAATTGACATTTTAACTCTTAAGTTCTCAACTCAAACTATGCGAAAGGAACAAGACCTAAATTTTTAGTTCCAAGATGCCAATTTCGAATCACATAATTGCATTATAATCATAATCATGTCTAAAAAGCAGGAAAATTTATCGAACCAGAAACTAACCGTTTGCTGCCTAGAACCCGAGACCCCCAATTCGAGGTCCGAATCGTCGCTGCTCGCCGTATCCTGGTATGCATAGCGCCCGTAATTCAGGCTCTGCTGCTGCAAGAAAGGCGCCGCACCGCTCCTCCGCGTCTGCCGCCAATCTGCCTCGACGGTCCCGGAGGACGCGACGCACTTGAGCTCCCGACGCCCCACGTGACGGTTGAAGCTGAACGAGCCCTTAGTGTGGCGGCTACAGCTGCAGTAGTGGCAGCGGTTCTTTTGCCTTGTGACCAAACCCCACAACAGAGATGAAGATGGTTTGAGGGTCTTGCTGTTGTGGGACCTGAGGAAGGCCAGAGAAGTTGCGGTTCTTATGTAGCCCTGAAACAGGGCTGAGCACGGCATGGTTGTGGGTTTTTTTTTTTTTTTTTTTACTCGTCAGTTGTGGAGGATAAGAAGTTGCATTTCTTTGTATGAGATTAGCAGAAGCTAAGGTTGCGGTTTTTTTTTTTTTTTTTTTTTATTGTTCTGTTTGAGTAGGGAGAAAGAGTGGCGGAGGCTATGCCGCGCTGAGGTTGGTGTTTGCCACAAACTGAAATGAGTCCGTCTCCTACTGGGGAGAAGGAAGAAGCTCAAGCCTGTTTCAAACGTGCCTCCCGTTTGGCACGTGACGGGCCAAACGGGAGGCCCGTCACGTGCCGCACGTTGGGCCCGCGAAGGGCCCAACGGCTAAAAAGCTTAAAATTCAGAAATTCACCTCTAAAATTCTCTATAAATACCATTTAATTCTATCATAAATTTCACATAATAATTCACTCTCAATTTCTCATTTCACTCTCATTCTATCTCTCAACTTACCTCTTTGATTTTGATTCTAAGCTTTTTTCTTGCGTTCATTCCTTTTCTAACTCTTTCAGTTACAAAGTTCAATCAAGTTCTATCAATTTTCAAAAAATGGCCGCACCAAACTTTCCTGATTTCACTGCTCTTTCTGAGTTTGGTGATGAGGCATTTTTTGAGGAAGAAATGATGCCTCCCAACCCCACCCCCATTGAACCAGAAAATGCTCATGTGGATAATGCTTCAGTACACAACGAGGAAGTTGGAGAACGCAGCAGAGGAAAAAGACCGCGAACTTTTTCGGCATGGCAGCATTTCACCGAGGAACCCCGACCAAATCCAAAAACAGGTGAGATGAAAATTCGTGCAGTATGTAAATATTGTAAAAAGCACTTTTCTAATAAAAAAGGTGTGGGTACTAGTTATCTGGATAAACATTGGAAAGTATGTCTACCATTGTACCAAGGTGGGAGTGTGGACTCCCGCCAACAAACACTATCAGTCACATCACAAAGGTTACAAAATTTTACATACGATGCACAACATGCTCGTGAGGCACTAGCTAAATTTCTAGCTAGTGCCGAATTGCCTCTTTCTTTTGCAGATGATGCCTCGTTCGAAGAATTCATCCAAACAGCCTTTTGCCCACAATTTAAACGGGTAAGTAGAAACACAACTCGTTCTGATTGCATGAAAGTTTTTTATGCAATGAGACAATCCATTATTGATAATTTTAGGTCTTTTAATGCTACTGTCTCTTGCACTTCTAATCTGTGGGAGGGGTGCAATAAAACTGGATATTTATGTGTCACAGCGCACTACGTTGATGACGATTGGGTTTTACAAAAAAGAATAATTGGTTTTCGTTTATGTCCATACCCTCATAATGCAACATCTATTTTTAGTACAATAATGGAAATTTTTGAATTTTATGGGATAGAAGATAAAGTTTTAACAATTACTTTTGATAATGCGTCAGCTAATACAGCTGCAATTAATTTGTTTAAACGTAGTTTGAAACCAACATTTGGAGGGGAAATTTTTCATCAGCGGTGTGCATGTCACATAATTAATTTAGTAGTTCAGGCAGGAATTGAACATATCTCAGCTAATCTTACAAATATTAGACAATCATTATCATTCATATCTAGTTCTGGAGCTCGGCTCCAAGAATTCAGACAATATTGCAGGAACAATCAGATGCGCCCAAGAAAGTTTCTAACTGACGTGAGACATACGTGGAATTCAACATATTTAATGTTGAAGGCAGCACTCCCGTATTCACAGCTTATCACGACATACGTAAACAGTCAGAACGATCAAAGTTTAATTTTCGATCCTGATTGGCAAATTGCTGAGTATTTTTTAAAATTTCTAGAAGTTTTTTACAATGCTACTGAATTACTTTCTGGAGTTTATTATCCTACTGCACATTTAGCTTTACATCAACTATTTAATATTTCAGAAACATTTTCTTATTATAGGGATACAAAACTTTTTGGAAATATAGTTAAGTTAATGGAAAATAAATTTAAAAGTTATTGGTCAGGTTGTCCTATGTTATATGCATTAGCAACCATTTTAGATCCTAGGTGTGGAGTAGATAGAACTGAATCATTGATGACTGCTATCGCAGAGAATTTAGAAATAGATATGCAACTAAGTATTACTGACGCTAAGAAAATGTTAGAAAAGATTTTTAGTTTGTATGAAGCAAAATACAGCACGGGTCAAAAAGAACAGGGAACTTCATCGTCAACTACCAGTTTGGGGCCTATAGAATCATCATGGAGTTTCTTGAAGAAGAAAAAGAAAATGGCAGGAACGTCCTCAACACAAGCGTTTACGGAACTAGTCAAATATTTTGATGCAAATTTTGTAATCGATGACGACAAACTAGACATCTTACAGTGGTGGAAGAGTAGGACCGATCGTTTTCCAACACTGTCCATAATAGCTCGTGACATTCTGACAACTCCAGTGTCAACGGTAGCATCGGAGCAAGCTTTTAGCGCAAGCAATCGAATTCTTGACGAGAAGAGAAGCATAATGCATCCAGATATCTTAGAGGGACTAATGTGCGTTAAAGACTGGGAAGATGCCAGAAGACGAAAACAACAATACACAGATGATTCGATGCAAGAATATTTTTCTAACTTAGAAATAATAGAATCTTCTGGAAGCACTTAGGTTTGTAATTTACTATTTCTAGCTACTGCACTCTTTTTTCCTTCGCTAAGGTTTTGTCCCGATCTCCCCACGGGTTTTACTTAGCAAGGTTTTTAACGAGGCAGTCATTTATGTGTACTCATATTACGTCAATTCAATAAAATCACATCTTTTGGGGCAGATTGAATTTTCTTTATAAAATTACATTATTGCTCACATACTATAAAATGAATTAACTTCTTTGTTTAATTTCAAATTAACTACTTGAAATGCAAATGATTCATTCCCTAGATGTGAAATATATTTTAGTTTGAGTGTAAGCTTTAATACGCTTTTTATTTATACTTGCAAATATATATATATATATATATATTTATTTATTGAAGAGCCACTAAGTACTAAAATACAAGACAATACTAAAGTAAAAAAAAATAATAATAAAGTAATGTAAAAAAAAGTAGTTAAATAAATATATATTCCCTTATTTTCATATATAGTAAAGTAGTTAATCTAAAAATAAATAAAGTAATGCAAAAAGAAGTAAAGAGAAAAGCCTCAAAATAATTTGAGTTATTAAAATATAAGAGAAATGAAGGCAAATCTGTAATTATATGATCATAATGAGAGTTTCCTCTTCTTTCCTATGGGGACCAATCAATATCTGGTGGGTCCCATGGAAACTCCACCCACCCTTTGCTCAATCCTCCCAAATGAGATGACGTTTAATTGATGGATTCATAATCATGATTTAAAATTATTTTCAGTTTACGTGTGTTTTTTGTGAGAAAAAATATTATAAAGAGTCACGAATCATGATTCAAATCATAGTACGGATCCTTAAACCAAACGCACTGTAACTACTTCACCCTTTCCCTTAATTCGTTTCCTTTCTTTCCCCAATCCCTCCTAACAAACACTCTAGTAAACTAATAAAAAATGTAAGCTTCAACTCATTTAAAATAACAATTATATAAATCATAAAAAAAAAAGGAAAAGAAAGAATAAAAGAAATAAAGACAAAAATAGCTATTGATTGAAATTTAAGCTTCAACTCATTTAAAATAACACTGATAAACCGGTTTTATTATTCATAAATTGGTATATTGATTGAAATTTATTTATCACTAATAAAGGGGTAATTTTCCTAATTTTTAAGAACTTGAGTAATTCACTAAAAAATAGCTAAAAGAGGGCATTTTTTGCACATCTCCAATTTTTATTCCCCCTATTTTAACAGTCTAGTTTCCTCCTCCCATATTTTATTAACACAACCATACCAAATTGCTAAACAAACTGGGCCTGAGGTTGTCAATTGTCAAGAGAGGTGAATTTGACGCATGATTATTGAGGAAGGGATGACTTGCTTCATTTAATTAAATTGAAGAATGCATTTGTGCCTCTTAACACACTTAATATCGATCCGAATTCATAACACGAATTAAATTTGCGAATGTAAAATCACTTCCCTTGATTCCGGACTTCTTTACTCTCAATTTTGAGGCACTAAAGAATTGTGGGAGTTAACAACCGGAATCTCGAGAGTTGTCGTGGCCACGTTGATCGTTAATCCTGGAACTTCAGAAGTCATAGAGAGAGAGATCTCATCTTGGTGGTTTTGATGACACACTAGATATATCCAAAACTGAACCAAATTGTTTGTTGTCCTCGTGGCCTACTCATCACCGCGCTAGTCTGCTTGACAGAAAAGCTGAGGAGCTTGTCCGCGAGCTATACGTAACTAGTACAGCTCGCTAGCTCAAGCTCGATGATCCTCATTCGGCTTCAACTCAACAACTTGCTATCTATACTGAAGAAGTTAATGGGTTCGCACTCCCCATTCTTGAGCTGAAAGTACTTAAACTGTTGTTGCTCGCCAATTGCCATCCAAGGTTTCCTTTAACCGTGTAAAGGCTAATGGTGAATTTCAATCTTCCAGAATTTATTTCCATGACATGGAGATCTGATTTTGACATGCAAAAACCGAGGCGTAACACCACAAGTTTTAGGCCAAGGAGACTAATCTATCTCTAACATGACTCTCAGAGCCGCCTGTGAAATTCATATCAACATTCTTATTCTTGTCTAAAACCATTAACATTCGGTCAGTAGAATCTGTGGAAGATGAATGGCCTTCGCCTTGCAACCAAAGCAAAGCCTCAGCAGCTGCCTCCTCCTCTGCAAGTTCCTTATTGCGGCAATGGTTCCCCGTAATGTACATCCCTCTGAAGATTACTACTGCAAGGAATT
Source organism: Morus alba (assembly GCA_012066045.3). Lineage (NCBI taxonomy): Eukaryota > Viridiplantae > Streptophyta > Magnoliopsida > Rosales > Moraceae > Morus > Morus alba. The sequence goes on from CP050231.2 coordinate 16,372,797, forward strand.
GGTCATCACTCAGTTGTTTTGTTTTGTAGGTGGGTGGTCCACATCCGACTCTAATGAGCAATGTCTGCAGCTGGTTTTTGGAATCATCCCCACCGCCGCTATTGCCTGCAGTATCCTGTTGTGAAAGAGGCACAGGCAGGATCTCTTCTTTTGCCTTTTGTGAGGGTGCTGCTGGCACCTCAAGACCAGAGACAAATTGTCCCAGACACCGGTCCCCTGAAATCAGTAATCTTACAGCAGAAAGGAGATCGGAATGAGACCGTATGTCCATCTGGGGATTCAGAAGCTGGCATATAAGGAACAAGAACACATCAATATATCAATATGACAAAAGTTGCATATAAGAAACATAATATCATAATGAAACATAATATCATAGTGCTGCCTTGTACATGTAACTAAACCAGTACATTCAAAATGGTTAATTCCAATGCAATTGCGTCCAACAATATAGCCGTCACTAATAGCGTATTGGTGTTTAACTTACCTTCTTCTGAATCAGTTCGTCGAGCTCCTCCTTTAAAAACACATATGTATCTGCTAAGTTAGGTTCCATGAAAAAATCCAAGTACCCATCTAACATTTTCAGGTGTCCGTCCTATCAAAGAAAGTACGGCTCAAGTATCAGTGTCTTCCACAACTATTTTTTTTCAACAGGAGCAAACTAAGTAAAAGCGACATACTTCTTCACCCCTAGAAATTCTCCCTCCATATAGAAGAAGCACAGAATCAGACACGGCAGTTGAATCTCGGAGAACAACTGCAGTTATTTTCACCTTTTCATTGAAAACCAGCCAAGGATAGGGAATTTCTGATGCTGGAAAATTTACACTATTCTGTACATTTGAAGACGTCCATTGTTGGAAAACAAAATAGAAAAATATAATGATGATGCACCAAAATTAGATCAAACAAAGACCACAACAACTCCGCAGGAAACATAAAATTAGCTGAAACACAGAACTTACCAGACCGAGAAGTACGGGACCATCTTCCATTGTTCTCAACATTACAGACTTTTTTGGTTTCTGTGGCATGAAGTAGTTAGGCACAACAAATGGTGGATGAATGAAAAGAAGAAAAGACTACACATACTAAAGATAAAAACTAAATAAATAAAGTATAAAATATTCAAGGAAAATCAATTTCAGCTGAATTTAAGAATACGTACATACATACATACACACATCTACCCTACATACTAAATGCCAATCCGTTTTTGGTGGTGGGAGAAGCGGAACGGACGAAACGTTTAGTCCGTTTCTGTTTCCTCCTTTTTTTATTTTTTTAAAATCCTTTTTTGGCCCTCTCAACTCTTTATTTATATCCTTTTGATCTTTCTTCTTTGTTTCTTCTCACGTTTTTTTCTTTTGTTATTCCCTCCATCCTAACATTTTATATTTTCAAATCCACTCGGTAATTTTTTTTCCCTTGATTTGTCTATAAAATTATTCCTTTTACAAATATATCCCCACTTAAGTATCCATCAGATGTGATCTTTTACGATATTTTTTTCCTACAAATATGCCATGTTTCTTCTTCTTCTTCTTCTTCTTCTTTTTTTTTTTTTTTGGTTCTCCAATTCCTTATTTACATTTTTTATCCTTCTTTTTTGTTTCTTCTCTTTTTTTTTTTTCTCCACCCAGATGCTTTACATATTTTCTAATCTACTTCAATAAATTATATTTGTCTTTGATTTGTTTCTGATAAAATAATTTCTTTTACAAATATATACCCACTTAAGTATTTATCATATATGGTCTTTTATGATATTTTTCTTACAAATGTGGTGCACCTGTAAATATCCTTTTACTTCTTGTAGGTACTTTCTAAGTGGTTTTTATCTCTACTCATTTAAGCCAATTGCTTTGGCACTTTTATATATGACTTTTTCTTTCTTTTCTTATTTCCTCCACTCTAATATTTTATTTATTTTCAGATCCACTTCAGTATATTATTTTTTTTCTTGATTTACCTATGATGAAAAATTTCTTTTACAAATATATCCCCACTTAAGTTTCGAAACCAACAAAGTATTTATTATATGTTTTCTTTTACAATATTTTTTCCTACAAATGTCCCCTTGTTTTCTATTTCTTTTTTTTTTTTGTCCTCCAATTCCTTATTTCCAGCTTTTTTATCCTTCTTTTTTGCTGCTTCTTTGAGTTGCTTTTCCATTTTTACCTATTTTTCCCCTCGTTTTTTGTCTTTGCTTTTCTTCATTTTTCTCTTTTCTTTTCCAACAAATTGTATAACCATTATTTTAAAAATATCCGCGCGCGTACAAACAAGTATATATAGATATATAGTAAAAGAGAGAACTGTAGAAGTTTCCTAAAAACATGCGTATCTTGACTCACCATAACAGAGCATAAGCTGGGGAATGAGCCCGCACAGATAATTGCTCGGATAAGATGTGTATCATGGCTCCAAAGACTGCAGCTTTCCATACTGTGATCAACGAGACCAATATTCTTGAGGGAACGAAAGAAATGCCTACGAAGGAAATCAATGCCTCGTATAGTTTGTTGAGAAAGAAAATTTCTACAGCAGTAATCATAACCAGATAATTGTCTTTCAGCATCTCTCCAACCCTCATAAGCTCGAAGAAATGCCAGATGGTCACTGCAATCATCAGCTGCGAACTGTGCTTTTGCTGTATCTGCTTCCTGCAAAAACGCGAAAGAGAGGAATAGACAGATTATTCCTAGTTTTACCTTTTTTTTCCATTAAAGATAAGGAATTATGGGCAAATACAACAGAGTGAAAGTTTCAAAACATAGAAATATAAAGTAAAAATGTATACGTATCAACATACCCTCCTTCTGTCAAAAGAAGTCACAAACGGATCTCTGAGACTTAGGCTTGCAACAACAGTCATGATGGGATCAAGACAGTTGAAAATAGCCCCTAATATTAGCATCTTTCCAAGCTTAGGCTCAACAGGAAGCATTGACAGGTAGCGTCCTGTGAAGCATCAAACCATTTCTTTTATTGATTTAACATAATATGACACAGAAAGAGCTATACCACAAGCATTTTAAACCTTATACAGAGAAATATGAATTAGATTTTTCAATAACAAAAGTTCAAATTTCCTTACCTAAAACTGTTAGATTTTCATCTTCATCTAAAGCTCCAAGGGTTTTCAAATATTCTACGGCATTTTGAACCTAAAAAAAAAAAAAAAAAAGATTGAGCTTAATTTAATCATAGAAGGAAAAAAAAAAAAGTACAAATACTTCAACCTTAGAGCATAAATTCCAAGGTAATCCAAAATGTGATAAAATGACCAAAAAACTGTATGGGCAAAAGATCAAGTCATTTTTTGTAGAACTTCCGTTACAAATATTTAGATCTTGCCAATAAAACTCAAATTTGACACATACCGATAGAGGTTCGGGAGGCTGAGGGGCCTTCGATAGAAACTCTGAAATACTTCCCAGTTGTAAGCTTTTGATATGCAAACACAAAGACTCCAGTGGTGTTCTCAAAATTTGCGGCAGCTGAAACTCAGATAATGAATCATAGACGCATCTGGGAAATAGATGGTAGCACTCCCCCGGTTGAACACGACCAGCTCTTCCTCTTCTCTACAAAACAGACATCCCAATCAAACAGGCCACATACGAATGGTTTATAATAAAAATTTGGGGAAGTTTATCATGAGAGAAAATAGTGGATACAAAAAATAAATAAGTAAATAAAAAAAAACAAGCAATTAAGCAGACAAATCTATATCAAACATTGGAAGAGAATCCATTGTCAAGAATTTGAACTAAATGTCAACTACACTTATTGACAGGAGCTTGATCAGTCAAGCCCCACCGCCTTAACTTAAATTCCTTTCACTTCTGAGAAACACTAGCACCGCAGGTGCACTAGTACAAGTAACAAGAAAACTTAAACAAGCACTGCCAACGTGAAAGAAAACATTAAAAAAAAAAAAAAAAAAAAAAAAAGAAGAAGAAGAAGAAAGAAAGAAAGAAAGAAAATTCACACTTCTAAACAAAAATCTTACTTGTCCTGCAGCAGCCTTTGAAATCCAGTTTGGAAGCAAACAAGGAAGATTATTTAATGCATCATACAATGACTCGTTTGCTTTTCCACAGTCAACAACAAAAACTACATCATCGATGGTGATGCTAGTCTCAGCTATGTTTGTAGCAAGTACGATTTTCCTCACTCCATCTTTTGGTCGATCAAATATCAATTTCTGTTTGAAAACATAGGTAAAAGAAGAGTATAGATGTTAGGGAAGAAATACTACATTCAAAGTTGAACATGTGAATAAGATATTATACTACTCACGAGTAAAATGTAAATTATGGCACTCGTGCGCAAAAGGTAAATTATGACTAACTTTTGGAACTATGAAGAACTAATACAAACAGTATCAAGCCAAATATTATTGCTTTTACCAATAAAACAGAGACATTCTCTGTTTCAGTTCAAAAGTTGTAGGTTGCAATTTCGCCAGTAAATTCAAAAGCATGAGAAAAGGGTAACGAAATTATGCCTTCGAACTAAGAGTTCAATTGTAGAGTTCCCAAAAAGTAACAGATCTAGATCTCAATCCTAATCTTACATATGTTATTTTATGAACTCAATTGATACAAAATATCTTTTCTTACTTTTATTCAAAAGTTTATGCATCGTATAGCACAGTTGCATGATGCTCATGGGCAGCTTATCTCTAACTGGATGCAGGCAGAATGGTCAAACCACCATATATATAAGAATAAGAAAAATATAAGTTGTCAACACCACACAGCAAAAACCACTCAACACGAGAATTTCCACTACATAAATGACTTCAGCCCCAGATAGAAAGCCCGATTTTTTTTTTTTAAGAGAAAACAATTTATTGATGAAAACTAATAAAAGATAGAAAGCCCAATTACCATCCCCCTTCACCCTTTTGATGACAAACTATTTGATTGGCCCATCAAATGATTAACAAATAAAACCAACAAGGGAAGAGAATTTGTTTTACTATAGCTTTAACTCCCTTACCAATTTGTGCAATTTCCGATTTTATTTCAGAACAAGACCTTGAAAAGCTGAACACGCATATGCCGATTAACTTGCTGACTTAGGTTGGAACTAGAGACAAGAAAAAAAAAATTGAAGAAAAAAGAAAAGTACAACTATTGTTATGAGAATCCCACAAAAAGTGTTTACTGAGAAGTAACGTCAAGATACGAGGCAAGCCTCATGACCAGAGCTCCAAAGAAACACATGACAACTTTTTTATTTTTTTTTTTCCTTTTCTTAAAAGAAAAAGTACTTCATAAATACGAAAAGAATCGTGTAGTAGAAGGCCAGGAGGACAAGATGTCCACCTGAATAATAAGTGAACAAAAAAAAAAAAAAAAAACAGAAAAGAAAAGCTGACAGAACAAGCATAAAAAATGAATAAACCACAATAATGTCACTTCCTACCCAAATCAGAAAACTGCAAACAACTAAAGTCTTTATCTTCATGCAACTATACTGCAACTCAGAATTTTACTTTTTCCCATACTTCACTGACACTTCCAAGTCATCAAAGATCCTCTTATTTCTTTCTAACCATATAGCCCAACACAAACCCAAAAGGCAGTTTTCCAAGTCTTCTTTCTCCTCTTGTTGAACCCAACTTAATCCTCAACGTTTTTTTTTTTGAAACAATTCTCAACCAATTAAAAGTATCATAATCAATTTTTACATTGAGATATTCCAACATATTTAACTATTTTAAAATCTTCCCAAAACTTAGAACTGAATCAGAGCAAGCAGATAATTACTTGCATTGAGTAAAATGTAAAGAGGTAGACAGTAATATCACCTGTTCATCGATGGGCATAAGACTATGACATGCAAGCAGTAAGGCCTTGCTAGGATCTCCCAAGAGTGGATTAGAATGAAGCTGATCCTTTAAAGCTTTGATGTCACCCCAGCCAGTCATAAAAACTAAAACAGCACCAGGCCTTTCTTTCCTAACTATGTGACAAAGCACATACTCAACAAGGTTCAATCCAATTGAGTCAGGATTCCATAACGATAAGGAAACCCGAGTCTTTGGACTATACTCCTTAAAGTCGGCAGCTTTAAGTGTATCCTGTCACAAGCATATAAAAAGTTAAGATTTAACCCACGGGACAGAATGAAAAATAGCCAGATTAAAATACTATTGAGACTTTGCACTATCTGGTATTCCTGACACATACTTCATCAAATGGTTCGTGCATGTTTGTTGTCCAGTCCGGAGCATCAAGATCAAGTTGGTAAGGATTAAAATTCCCTAAATTTTTTATTTTCTAATGAATTTCTAAAGTTGCCGATCTATTGATACCTCGACAGAAGAAGCAATCCAGCTTTTTCGTTTTCCTAGAGACATGCCTTTCTTACGCTTTCTCCGCATGTTTTCTTCACCGTAATCATCAATTTGATTCTGTGGAGTTAACCGATATCCTGTCATTTCCAAAATGTCCTCCAAAAAATGTACTTTCACGGGGTGCGTAAAACCCTGAGCATAAGGCAAACGCTCAATATAAAAGTGAGCCCATATATGAAGTTCAAGTCCTTTATTTTTCTTCTTTTAATTTTTTTTATAAGAAACAAAATTTTATTGAAAAAAGATAAAAAAAATTTCTTACGCATCCTCCGCATGTTTTCTTCACTGTAATTGTTTTTTTCTTTCTTTTAATTCATGTCAATAAAAAAAAAAAAAAAAAAAAAAAAAAAAAATAAATAAATTTATTTATAGGGGAGAAATGAAGGGAGAAAAGGTGGGGTGCCTGGTGGCTGGTTGGGGCTCTCTTCGAGGATAGAAAGATTACATGTGAAAATATTAGAAAGTGGAGGGGGAAAAAAAACACAGAGGAAGAGGAAAAGAAAATATGCAACACGTCATAACCCTAAATCTACTATTCCTAAGAAAATTTTTACATTTCAGAACTCTACCATCAATGCTCATTTAAGAGGTTATCATTCGAAAATGATAATGACCTTTTCTGGTCAGATATTTTAAGGAAATCTCTTCCTCTTTTCTTGTACTTATTTTTTTTATCATCAATATATTCCGTTACTTGTATCAAAGAAGGAGAAAAAAAAAAAGAGAGGTAAGTATCATTCGAGCAACAATTACAAAAATGGAATAGATTTTTTTTTTTTTTTTTTTAAGAAAATGCCTTATATTGATATTGCACAAGTAAAAGGTGAAGACGATAATGTATCCTATAAAAGCAAGGACAAGTAAAGTAACAGAAAATAGAATGTTAAACTTACACGAATATGGATTGTTGGAGCGCCAACAAAGTAGGAAGAGAAAAGCTCAGCATTTAAGGTTGCGCTCATCAAAATCACCCGCAACTCTGGTCGGTGAGGAAGAAGTTCCTTCAGGACAATAAGAAGGAAATCTAGCATAAATTGAAAAAGTAAGGTTAAATCAAATGTAAAATACTAGTAAACAAACCTCAAGAGAATTCCATGCCTACCTTCATACTTTCCACGTTCATGAATCTCGTCAACAATAACATGAGAAATACCTCCCAAGGTTCTATCACTGATTAACCTCCTCAACAATATACCAGTAGTGCAAAAGAGAAGACGATTGTCCCTGCCTTTCGTTCCTTCCAGCCGAACTTTGTAACCTACCTTTTTCCAAGAGGGGGAATCTTACTTACTCAAAAGCGAGGGAGGCAACATACTAATCGTTATAAAACTAAGCACGCACATACACATATAGACAGGCATTGAAAAAATTTAGGCCTTGTTTTTTTCACAACTCAAGTTCTAGTGCTACAGTATTTTCTCTCACAAAAATTCAACGGACAAATTTTATAAATTTCCCTGAACTTTGTCACTTGTGTCAACATGCCCCCTGAGGTTAACTCCGTTAAGTTTTTTAAAAGAAATGTTTATGAATGCCCCCTTCACTTTGTCATTTGTTTTAATATGCCCCATGAGCTTTAAAATGACCTGTTTTGCCCCCCGAATTATAATATGTCTCTAACTTTTTCCCTCTATCTTGATTCTATCAGTTTTTTGAACGGAAATGTTGATATGACCATTAAATTGCTAATTATCCACAATATTTAAGGTTTATTGAATACCTTCTCCTCTAAAAATATTAGTTAAGCACCAATTCTCAAAATACTAGTTGATTAGAGACAATAAAGTGGGAAAAAAATGAAGAGCAAATCCATATAATGTAATAAATTTTGCTATGTTTTTTCTTAATATTTCACGTAAATAGAAGTGCTCGACATAAAACATGTTTATGCTTTATACATATATAGCATTTCCAGATCTAAATGCGTCCAGGTCATTTATTTTATTGTACATTTAAAAAAAAAAAAATTAACATCAAACTTAAGAGACCCATTAACAAATTTTAATGGTCAAATATCATAAATAATTAGCAATTTAATGGTCATATCAACATTTTCATTAAAAAAAACTAATTGAATCAAGATGGAGGGCGAAAAGTTGGAGACATATCATAATTCGGGGGGCAAAACAGGTACATTTTAAAGTTCATAGGGCATATTGACACAAGTAACAAAATTCAAGGGGTGTTTATAAACATTCCCATTAAAAAAACTTAACAGATTTAACCTCAAGGGGCATGTTGACACAAGTGGCAAAGTTCATGGGGCATAACATGCACATTTTAAAGTTTAAGGGGCATGTTGACACAAGTGACAAAGTTCAAGAGTAATTTATAAATTTGTCCAAATTCAAATTAACTTTTTTATTACAATATTTTTCTCAAACCTACACAACTCAAGTTCTTAATTTGAGTTGTGAAACAAACATCCCCTTAAGACAAATGATAATATAAAGATCACTGATGCACTTAAGCTTTGTTAAAAACCCAACTTCTTCAACAGTCAAATACAAAAACTTACAGATTCCCCTAGTGGCTCTCCCCGTTCTGCAGCAACCCGTTCAGAAACAGTCATTGCTGATATCCGTCTAGGTTGGGTGCATATAATACTACAGAGAGCTCCACGAGTAGCTTCAACCTCAGATTCTAAAATGTACTGGGGAAGTTGTGTTGTTTTACCACAACCAGTTTCGCCCGTCACAATAACAACCTAGTCATTATATAAAAAATGAAGAAAATAAGACAAAAATTAAAGTAAACTTTCTTCAATCTATACAAACATTATCAAAACATCGTTCATATTTAAAAGAACAACCACACACAACTATAAAATCAAAATAGACCTCGTAAATATATTATGCACAGAGCAATAAGCAGCATTAGTTATAAAACCTTCCTTTGACTATTTTCCCCTCTCTTCAAAGAGAACTCATTCTATACATTATATATAAGATTTAAAAATATAAGTTGTTGCAAATTTATTAAGTTGACAGGGAAACCAACAACCACCTTCTTCTGAAGGCTTTGATGACTCTAGAGAGAAAGATGATTAAGTAATAACGAAATGCTAAGTGGATTGACAATCAATGATTAAGAGCCCAGAAAAACAAAACTATTGGACTGCAAAATCCCAAGAGAAAGTGACTCATCTGAAAGAAAGAAAGAAAGAAAATAAAAGAGAAAAAAAAAAAAAAGCTCCTCTGAGCTTATAAGCGAGCAAAAGCAACAAACCATAATAAATTAATCAATCAATAACTTCTAACAATCCTGGCTGACCTGATTTTCTGATATTGCTTTTAACAAAGCGTTTCTTTCTTTATATGCAGGAAGACTTCTGCGATATTCCAGCATCTTTTGACCTTCAGGAGATTCCTGCAGAAATACACTAAAATGTGAAAGGACTTGTAGAATGACTGAAAAAATGTAAAAGAGAAGAAAGAAGAAAAAGTGACCTGCCATTCCTGTTGCTGACAACGCAGAATCCAACTTTTACGCAGTAGGATTTTCTCATTGGCGCTACTATTATGGACCAAACTCCTCTGCTGCTCATCAAGATCCTTAATAGCTAAACTTCTATTGCTGCTGCTTGATCTCAATAAGGGATTATCCGATAAAATTTCCCTACTTGTTGGCTTCTTAGAAATATGGGCTCTTATAAGATCATGTACTTGTAATTGCAGTCCCGGAGGTATGATTACCTACAGTTAGTGATTTAACATATAAAGTCAAACAAAAAACTTATGCAACTTCAATATGCAAAACTAGTACTGCCGTGAATTCCAGCCCATACAAACTCCAAAGTAAGTCGGAAGCTAGTATTCACCAAAGGTTTAAAACATGAGAAACAAAGCGTGCAAGTATTCTAGAAAAATACCTCTCTCTGTGGGCGCATATCATCCAAATCAGGTCTGTAGTTTGGTAGACGAAAATTACTAAAGATAACTGCTTTGGCATATTGACGGCTGCAAAAGTTGTTTATATGGTAACTTATTCACATTTTGAAACAAAAACATAAAATGAGGAATGGAAACAAACGAACACATGGTGGGATAAGTGAAAACCAAGATACCTATACAGACCCATTGTTGTTGCAAGTGCAGAAATTTGGTTAAAGTCACGTCTGTCCTTCTTCTCCCTTGACACCAGTTCTTGTTGATCTTCATTACGAAGCAACATTGTTAACTTCTGTTTCCATTCCTCAATGTTTTGATGGGTTGAATCACACTGAAAGCGGAAACCACGAATAGCAGTTACGTCTTTTATCTAGAAAAATCACAAGATAAACTAATATGCATAAAATGTGACATCACTTGGCAACTACAGTCGCCAAAAGAATGTTAATGCAAATCCAATGTTCATGGAATCTACAATCAGTGCACAAATATGCTTGTCATGTTTCTCAATTTGCTCTTCAAAATAACAGAACCTCAAAAAAAAAAAAAAAAAAAATGGAAGTGACTTAGATTTTAAAGTAATGGTAAGTGAATTTTGATTTTCCCCAGATCACAACAATCATATTTGTAAAGGCACGTTTAAGAAAAACAATGCACTACCATGTACTATTTTCACTGAGAAACCAATATAAATGTTTCTTATTTTATTTTGATTTTTATTTAAAAAATGGGATAACAAAACCGCAAATTAACTACTGCAACCCAATAAATCATGCTAAAGAGAATGATATTGCAAAATAATATAAAGAACCCAATAACCGAATTACAAAAAACAAGAAACAAACCTGTTGCTGGTTTGAAGACCCCAATGAAGTAGTAGTACTAGCGTTAAGACCGAGCTTCTCCCTGAGACTCTTTGGCCGATCAGAAGCGGTCCCTGAAAAGGCCTTATAGTTAGAACCCATGTCTCGGAAGAAGCTCCTTACGAACTTACAGTAATATTTCTTCCTCACGACGAAGCCCAACCGCAGAGCCAGAGCATAACAAGAACAAGGCTTGAGGGTCTTGTTAATGGTGTAATGGGGTTTAAGGAAAACCTCCATGGTTCTTGTTATTGTTGTTGTTTTAGTTGAAGGAAATTGTGGGAGGAGGCATGCAAAGAAATGCGGGTGTGCGGTCGCAGGGTGGGTTTTGCTATGCTTGTGTTTGCCGCCTGGGAAAGAGGTTTCAACACGTCGGAGAGCTTGATTGATGGCCCTCTCGCCGCCGGAAGCGGGTCGATTCAGCTGCGCGCACCAATCGTCGCTAGATAGGCTGCCGTCTCCACCGGATATACCTCGCCCCCTCCCTCCCCCTTAGATCATATGCCTTTTTTTTTTTTCTTTTTTTTTTTTTTTTTTTTTTTTTTGAAGGTGCCCTAGATCATAGGCATTATACGTCATTTATTTAGGGGAAAAATCAATCGACCGTCTAATTTACTAATTTAAAATTTTAATTTAAGATGTATTGTGATTTTATATAATAATTTTTTATTGTAATAAAAAAAATTAAATATGATTATTTTTTAAAATTTTTTATTATAATAAAATTTAAAATTTAAATTTAAATTAATAAAATAAATAGAACTTAAATAAATGATTGTATTTAAGATGTGTTTATTCACACTCTTTTTTTCACCAGTTGAACTTAACATGTGTGAAAGTAATTGTGTGTAAAGTTTTAATTATCATAATATTATTTAAAATATATAATATTTAAATATAAAATTCTAAAGAGAATTTAAAATGAAAAAAATAATAATAAAGTTTTAAAGCAAGGAGCCTAAAAAAGTAAAAAAAAAAAAAAAAAAAAAATTAAAATAAAGAAATAAAAAAAAAACTTACTAACTAAAACAACGAAATTTTAGTTAAATAGCAAGTATACAATTACAAATCTTATATTACACTAGTTTTTAGGGCGGGATTCATTTAAAATTATAATTATAAAAAATATTTTAATTTATTTTATTGTCTTTAAAATTAGTGTTATTTTGTCTTATTTAATTTGTTTTTATTTAATTTGGTATAATTTTATTTTATTTTTGTGTATTTTTTATTTAATTTTATTTTGTATGTGAATTATATTTATTATTTATATCTGAGTAGTATCAAAATTTTGATGCAAAATGATGTCAAAATAGATGAAATCAGACCACAAATCAATTAACAAATATAATAAATAATTATAATTAAAAAATTATGCTATTTAAAAAAAAAAACAAAAATGATAAGGGAAAATGCATAAAAGGAACATGTCATTATGGTGATTCGAGTTCTACTTAGTCTTGCTCAAAAAGCTCGCAGTGCCACTATGTAGTGAAGCTTTAATACTAAAAGATTTTTAAGGGTATGTTTTAACACCGTTTTGTGTCAAATTTTTAATACTACTCAGATAAAAATACAATGCATAATCAAATTAAATTCAACAAAAATACACTAAAATAAATCACCTTCAATTCTACTTTTCACTTATTACACCACTTAATTCTACTTATTACACCTCTCTTAACATTTTTTAAAAGCCCTTGTAAAAATCACCTTTAATTCTACTTTTCACACACATACATAAACTACTCTCATTATTCTAGCTCATCTTAATTTTTTTTATAAAAAAAAAAAGTCTATACAACTAAATTGAATTTTTCCCCTTTTTTTCATCCACCCACCAATCAAACCTATTCTTTTCTTTTAGTTTTTTTTTTTCTATATATGAAATTGAAGTGTGATTTTTGTTTTGGAAGAGATGTGATTAGTAAGAACATTTTTTTTTTTTTTTTTTTTTTTTTTTTTTTTTTTTGTCGTTCTATGATGTTGCCGTCAACTTGGAATGTCAACAATATATGTAAGATACTTTGTTCTTGTTTTGGTTCTGGGAATATCATCTCGACTGATATATGTGCCTCTAACGTTTTAGATTTAGATCAAATGTGCGTCTTCAAATTAAATTTAATTTACAAATCTATTATCTTATCTCAATCAACAATTAATTTTCATTTTTAAAATGACTAAACCAAAAGTAACAAAAGGAAACTAAAACATTCTAACATTACAAAAATAAAAAAAAATAAAAACCACAATAGAAATCCATTTGAAGGGTATGTTGCATGTTTTTTAGATAAAAAATTGTAATTTTAGTTTTTTTTTTTTTCTCATTTACCATTTTTCATTCAAGGGTATTTAGGTATTTTTAAGGTTAAAATTGATGGTTGACTATGAAAATGTACATAATTTGTGTATTAAATCTAATCTACGGGTACATATTTACAAAACTTAATGGTATAATTTTTTAATAAACCCAAGACAGGATATAAAATGGCTAATATCTCTATTTCATACCGTTTTCCATTGGTTGCCTTTTTTATTTCAGTAACATCTCTTTTGTCTAATTGTATTGCGATGCAAATATTTCATAATCATATTTAGTTTTTAGTATTTACTAGTTTTGAAGGTCGTGCGTGATTCATTTAAAATAACAGTTATACAAATTATTTAGAAAAAAAAAGAAAAAAAGATATAAATTTTAACTCATTTTCTTGCGTTTTAAATTAATTCTATTTTGTTTTATTTAATTTTTTAATTAATTTGGTGTTATTATATTTTATTTTATTTTAGTGTGTTTTTATTTAATTTTATTTTGTATTTGAATTATTTATAATATTTTAATTTGAGTAGTATTGAAAATTTAATGCCAAAAAGGTGATAAATAGATAAAATTAGACCACAAATTAGTTCAAAATAAAAAAATAAGTATAATAAATAATAATAATTAAAAATTAAATCATAATTTATTTGGGTCGTCCGATCGAGATCATGGACGGCCACGATGCGCGCACAAAACACACAAGTCAGGAAGAAGCTCGTCCAAGCTCCAAGTGCGGCAAGTGATTGCGTCAAGTGGGCCCCGCCACTTCCTCGCGCCAACCAACGAGCCCGTGACACGTGGCCTATTTGACACCTCATTTTTGAAATGACTATACCAATAGTAAAAGTGTTTAATTACATTTATGTTTATTTTGAATATATGTAATTAATAATCTTAAATTAATATATTAAATAATTAATAGTTGATAATTATTTAGCAAATAAAAATTAATATATTAATAATATAATAATAATAGATAAATTATCATTAATGACTACATTAATAATTAAACTATATAGAATAAATTAATATGCTAAATTATTAAAAAATAATAATTAGTAATTAAATATAAGTAATTACTATGTTAGTAATATCTTCGTATTTATTAGATTATATGTAATTAATTAGTGTATTAAGAAAAATAATTGGTATATACATAATTTATTAATATTCCAGATTACTACTTAAATTATTAACTTTTAGTTACATAATTAAATAATTAATATATAATTAATTACTAATGTTTATTTAATAATCTATTATTTGATATATCACATGATCAATTTTTTTATCAAATTATTCCTTTTATAATGATTAATTACTAATTATTTATTATTAATTATTATTATTGATTAGTACATTACATATTGATAATTATAATTTAATATTAATTATTAATTAAGTAATTACTATTTATTTTTTATTGACTAACTATTTACTAATTAATAGATTATAATTAACATAATATATGATTGATATATTAATTATTAATTATTTATTTAATAACTTTTATTACTTTTTTTATTGTTAATATGTTATATGATTAATTTTTGACAATTAATCTTTAACTAAATAATTAATTACTATGTTATTTATTATTTTATTAATAAAATTAAAAATTTAATAGTAATAAATTAATATTTAATTAATAATTAAGCAATTACTATTTATTTATTAGTTATTAAGTATATATATTTATTAATTATTAATTAATATATAAAAATAATTAGTAATTATAAATTAATTATTTAATATAACTTTGTTGATAAGTACTAGAAAATAAAAACGGAAAAAGAAAAACAACTTTCAATCATATTATGTTTTTTTTTTCAAATCTTTGACTCAAAAAATCATTCTGTTATTTTTTTTTAATTGTTTTTTTTTTTATTTTTATTTAGTATTTTTTCAAAACTTTTATTAAAAATAAACTACAAATTATTTGTATATCGTTTTTATTTTTGTGTCTTAAAAAACATGCAAAAACGTCTTTGAAAATAATTCCAAACGCACCCAGAATTTATACAAATGTTACAACCACATAATATATTTCTTTCTCTGATGTTCATTTGACAAGGAGTTAAGCAAAAATTTATTGTACTTGTTTTGTTTTAAGATTTTAATTGAAATAAGTGTGCAATACACTAACTAGAATCGTTACTTCGGGAGCTTCAATAAACCCTTTAATGATGCGATTGGAGAGAACTTTTCCACATACCTCACAGCATCTTAATCGTTACTTAAGGCTTCGTCGACGAAGTTGATGGTCATGAGCGTTAGCCACCCATGTTTTGCATGTTTGTATTTTTTAATTAATTAATTATTTTTTTGCTTCAAATAAATAATTATTTATTTATTTTATAATTAAAATAACTAATCAGAGTTAATTAGACACAGCGAGTACGAATTGGTAAAGGAAAAATCCGCTCCGTAATCTGTCAATTTATGTGGATTTATTAAGCAAGTATAATGAGTATTTTTATTCGTAAAATAAGTTGACGAGAAGACCATCCTGCTTTAAATCTATCTCGTTACCATTACTAATAATATATAAAACTCTTTTAATAAGGCTGCTACGTGGTAGTCCTATATTTTTTTTCTTATGTTTTCTCTTTTTCTTTTTTTGAATTATTTTACATTTTATTTTTTATATGATTTTTTAAGAATGTACTGTTTTCACTTTATTTTTATACGTATAACTTTTTTTACAAGTGATCCTATTTTATTTTTAATTAATTAAAATAAATTTTTTTAAATATATCTATACTTAATTTTTTTATTTACCAATTATTATCTTTATACACATATTTTTTAAAATAAATTCAAAAATGATTAAATAATTATATAAATGAATATTTCATTATTTTTTTAAAACAATAAACCCTTTATAGGTTAACAATAAACTCTTAAGTCCGTTTTAATTAATTAAAATAAATTTTTTTAAAATCATAATTCATTTTTCTTACAATTATTTTCTTTTATAAAAAATACAAATAAATCAAAAATAATTCTAATTAAATGATAATTTAAATTAATGAACTAAATAGACCCTTAATCTGTTTTATAACTAGTTCTAATGCAAAGAAAGAATACACATTTCTCATTATCTAAACACAACAACTCTAATTGAGACTCTATTTATTTTATCAATTTAAATTTTATTATAATAAAAATCTCTCAAAAATAATTATATTTAATTTTTTCACTATAATAAAAAAATTTTCACAAAAAAATATATCTTTATTTAAATTAAAATTTTAAATGAGGGAATTAAACGGCCTTAAAAAGCCAGAAGGACATTACCGTCATTTTCTGAACTCTCTCGAACTCCCTCTCTCCCGCTCTCTTTCTTTCAGAGCCGCTCTCTAGTCTCTTCACCTAGGGCTCATTTCTGAAACCCTTCTTCTTCTTCTTCTTCTTCTTCTTCAATCCTTTCTCATACTGCTCACCAAATCAACTCTTTTTCACATCTCTCTCTCTTCTAAATCCCTAGGGTTTCTTTCTCGCTCCTCATCCATGGCGGCAGTGGCACCAGCAGTCATTCCCAAAGCCCGATCGTCCTCCTCCAAGACCGAATCCTACGTTGACAACAAGCGCAAGGAGGACATCCGCCAGGCCAACATCATCGCCGCCCGCGCCGTCGCCGATGCCGTCCGCACGAGTCTCGGCCCCAAGGGCATGGACAAGATGATCTCCGCCGCCAACGGCGAGGTCATCATCACCAACGACGGCGCCACCATCCTCAACCGCATGGAGGTCCTCCAGCCCGCCGCCAAGATGCTCGTTGAGCTCTCCAAATCCCAAGATGCCGCCGCCGGTGATGGCACCACCACCGTCGTCGTCATCGCCGGTGCCCTCCTCAAGCAGTGCCTCTCCCTCCTATCCCACGGCATTCACCCGACCGTCATCTCCGACTCCCTCCACAAGGCAGCGATCAAGGCCGTCGATGTGTTAACCGCCATGGCCGTCCCTGTTGAGCTCTCCGATCGTGACTCGCTTGTTAAGTCCGCAAGCACCTCACTCAACAGCAAGGTCGTTAGCCAGTATTCGACTTTGCTTGCGCCCCTTGCCGTCGATGCTGTCCTTTCGGTTGTGGACCCCTCGAAGCCGGATTTGGTCGATCTGAGGGACATTAAGATTGTGAAGAAGCTCGGCGGGACAATCGACGACACCGAGTTCGTTAAGGGTTTGGTGTTCGACAAGAAGGTGAGTCACGCCTCCGGAGGGCTAACCAGGATGGAAAATGCAAAGATCGCGGTGATTCAGTTCCAGATTTCTCCTCCGAAAACAGATATCGAACAGAGCATTGTGGTTTCTGATTATACTCAGATGGATAGGATTTTGAAAGAGGAGAGGAACTACATTCTAAGTATGATTAAGAAGATCAAGGCCACTGGTTGTAATGTTTTGTTGATTCAGAAGAGTATTCTGAGAGATGCCGTGACCGATTTGTCTCTTCATTATCTTGCCAAAGCCAAGATTTTGGTGATTAAGGATGTAGAGCGCGACGACATTGAGTTCATCACAAAGACGTTGAACTGTTTGCCCATTGCGAATATTGAGCATTTTCGTGCTGAGAAGCTGGGTCATGCTGATCTTGTTGAGGAGGTCTCGTTGGGAGATGGGAAGATTGTGAAGATTACAGGGATTAAGGATATGGGAAGGACCACTACTGTGCTTGTTCGAGGGTCGAACCAGCTGGTTATCGCTGAGGCTGAGAGGAGTTTGCACGATGCTTTGTGTGTCGTTAGGTGCTTGGTGAGTAAGAGGTTCTTGATTGCCGGTGGTGGTGCTCCGGAGATTGAGCTGTCGCGGCAATTGGGCGCCTGGGCGAAGGTGCTCCACGGAATGGAGGGGTACTGTGTGAGGTCGTTTGCGGAGGCGCTTGAGGTCATTCCCTACACGCTGGCTGAGAATGCGGGTTTGAATCCGATTGCCATTGTGACTGAGCTGAGGAACAGACACGCACAGGGTGAAATCAATGCGGGGATCAATGTGAGGAAGGGGCAGATCACGAACATCTTGGAGGAGAATGTGGTGCAGCCTCTGCTCGTGAGCACGAGCGCCATCACCCTTGCGACGGAGTGTGTCCGGATGATCTTGAAGATTGATGATATCGTTTCAGTTAGGTAGTGTGGATCAAAAAATGACATCCCTTTGGCGGAAAGTGTCTGGTATTATATTTGCTTTTGTGTGCTGTTTGAATTAGGTTGTCCCTTCTATGTAAGGTTGGGTTCTGTTCGCGAATTTTGTTAAAAGATGTTTGTTTTCAATCAGATGTTCATTGGTGTTTCTAAGAGATTTTAGCATTTCCATTTATATGAATCTAGAGTTCGTCTGTGCGGTTTTTCTCTTTACTTTTATATCATGAGATTTTGTTACGCAGCACGTAGCTAGTGTAGTTCATCATGGTCTTGATGAAAATTTTCTAGCTGTATACTTTTACCTTGAAGATGCCATGTGATAACTTGTATTGACGGGTGATTATGGTCCATTTAAATGCTATATTTGACTTTTCTTTTTTGTATCCGTAGAAATTGTTATTCTTATACCATGTGAGCTTCTTTTTTGTGTGTGGCAAAAACTAGTCTTGTGTTTATATCTAAAGATTGAAGTTTTAATTTAGATTCGGAAACAATCCTCTTTTTTTTTTTTTTAGATTGTTCTCCTACGTGAAGGCATTGTAGGTTCTCACTCCATGTTTTCTCTAACCCTTTCTCCAATCTAGATTTTTTCAAAACATATTTAACATGAACCAAATAAAAAGGAGGACAAGCAGTCCAATACAAAAAGCTTGCATCAAAACCCCAAATAAAATAGAGAGAAAAGCTTGCATCATGAAGGGCCTGCCCCTTCACTGATTCGAAATTTTATGTAAGAGTTTTTTACTGTAATAAAAAAGTTAGATGTGATTGTTTTTGAGAATTTTTTACTGTAGCAAAACTTAAATTCTAAACTCGAATCGGTGAAGTGAACGGGGCCGAAGTTTTTACTGCTTTACGTTTGAAACCCACAAGGAAACTCGATTCTTAATTCGATGTCCAGCTAGTGCCTCGCCATCAAAACTTAGAGCATTTTTTTTCCTCTTTTGGAGGCCTTCTAACATGTAAATCTTGACCTAAATTGTTGCTCACAGTATTTTAAGTTACTTTGAATTTGTTTTGCCGTTTGCAAGCAATCAATAAAAGATAAGATGGAGGTCAGAATAGTAGTTTGAAAATAGTATTGATATAAATGGATATATAATGTGGCATCTATTTTGTGAGTTTGAAGACTACTCTGAGCGTATAGCACGCAAAGACTACTCTAGGTGTATAGCATGCAACATATGAGTTGAATATAGTTATAGAGCGTTTCTGTTGGATATTTGGAACTTCAAAACATAGGCAAATCCAAATTGCTTAAGTTCAACGAGAATGTAGGAAGTCCGGTACTTGCTCTCATTGTGTCATTGTGGCAGCCGTGCATAAAAGTTTTCTTCCTGATTCTCTGCATGATCTAATTGATAGACATAGAGGAAGTAGGGTCATTGTTCTGCTTACACAGTTCTTCCTTGCACTGGCATTGTTAATTTTTGCATTCAATCTACCCCTTTTTCTAAGCCTCTCTCCAGTCTATAGCTATGGATGCCTCTCTAAAAGTGAAACTTTGACCTGGATAAATCTGCTCATGAAGAAACAGACAAGTTACAATTCCTCTAAACATGTGTCTGCTATTTCTTATCACAGCCAAAATTAAAGATAATATAGAAGATTGAAAAATATTTAGGAATAATTGTGAGATAAAGGATGTGGAACGCTTTTTGCTTTTGGTTAACCTTAGCAACATTTTGTACATTGATTGGCATGTTTTATGGAATATCCTTTATTGTCTCTTATTTTTGTTTAATGTTTCTATTATTCATGCCCAATTACATGGTTCCTTGTAAGTTGCGGCTAAATGCTGCATTTGGCAAAGGATTTAGGTGAATGTCTTCATGCAAGATCTGCTTGTTTCTCTCTTAATCTTTTCAAACTTATTTTCCAATATTATTTACATGTTTTTCATTTTAACCTCATTTCGAGCTCAATCTTGAGCATGCACATGAGTGTACTTTGTTTTGAAGTTAAATACAAGGTGTTGAAACTTAAGCCGAGTCCATCTGAAGTGGAGAATGTGAGTAGTTGAGTTGAACATATAATTCCTTCAATTTAGACACAATCCTTGGCAATTTTTGTACCGTTGGTTATTAATTCTGTAAAACGCATGACCTGTGCCTGATCACTCAATAATAGTATTCGTTACAATTCCTCCACAGCCCCTAAGCTACTTTTCTCTGCCTTGCTAATTCCAAGAGCAATGTCAGATGGAGACAGGAATTTAGCTAGCCCAAGAACTTGGGCTTCTCAAATTGTAGGCTATCTTGATCCTCACAGGAAGTCTTTTGGCTACAAAAATAACTAAATATTATTTGTGCATATTATTATTATGTGGGCTTTAGCTGCTTTTTTACCCCCCAGGCCCTCAATTTTTTAGTTATAATATGTCATTGTCGGATAGTGAAGTCCCAAAATGTTACTTTTTATAGACGAGAGATTCTTACACACTGGATTCAGTTTAATTTTTGAGCTTTTCATCGAGCTCTTCATTTGGATTCCTCAGATTAGGTCTTGTTTATTCGATGAATTTAGTGGATTACCCAGATGACTGAAACTCTGAAACTTGCTTCCTAGTATAGAGCCAGGGAAGTTCAGGCAAATGGTTTTATGTTTCATTTACCAGGTCCAGGTTATTTAAAATTTGATGAAGATTGTTTTTAGAATTGCATCTGTATGTTTGTCACCCATTAATTGCAAGTTAGTACTCAATATGACAATTGACTTTGATTATATCAACTGAAAAGCCGTTCTATAAGATTACCCGTCTTTGATCAACGTCTTAATGTTGACCTCCTCATCCATAGTGACATAAGTATATTGCCAACGATGTTACATCAAGCCTCTGCTCCATCAAGGGATTGCATTCATAGAGATTGTTAGTGAGTGCTGTTGTCATGTTTCCAATCTTATTGCGTCGAAACGTGTTGCTATGTGTGGTGTTTGAAATTTTATTCTATGCTTGAATTGCATACCAATTTTAGACTATTAAGTTGAGGATGTGGTTATATGACAGAGTTGATATAAATTTAAACAGGCCAATTGCTTGTTGTTGGGTGATTATTTATTTATGAATTGTCCTATAAATTTGTTGTACATCTGTTACTGATAAATCCTATCTAAAGGATATGTGTGGGAAAGTCTTTTTTTTTAAATCATTTTTTTTTTTTTTTTAAATATCCGAAGTTTTGTTATATTAAGAAAATGGCTTTTTTTCTTAAATGTGCTCAATTAGTGATTTATTTCCTTAGTGGGCAATCACAAATCAGAGTTTAACCAATATCAATCAATGATTTACCTAAGTGATTAACCAACGCAGCAACCATTTTAATGGTCACCGGTTATTTTTCTTGAAAAAAAAAAAAGTTTTAGACACTAGTTGAAAGAGGTGGTTAAAGTGGCCATTTCACCTAATTTCTCCATATTTAATAAAACATGTCGCTAGACAGGTTGTTTGTATCATCCTGTTGATAAACAGTTCTTACTCATATTTGTAAACATTGACCAGTCTCGACACACAACAAAAACTATATAGTGGCATTGAGTTTACTCCAATGACGCCGATATCAGATTTTGTTTCACATTGAGTTATACAGTTTGGAAATAGGAGTCTGTTCACTCGTACTAGCTTAAAGGCTTACTTGTTTGTCACAATGTGAGCTACATGGCAAAACCTTTGACATCACAAATAATCACTTTACATTGTTTGGTCACCAATGGTGGTAGCATAGCGGCAAGGGATAAGCACTAAACGACTCTTCTATGTTCCGAGTTTTTGCATATGCACTAATCCTTGTGACATAGTGAGGTTTTGTGTCTGGCGTGCATCAACCTCCTCATGGACTGGTCAGCTTGCATTCCACAAGTATTCTTATACATTTCGATGGTAGTCCTACATAGGGGTGTAAGAATTCAGGCTGAACTTGACAAACCCGCCCGAGCCGACCCTACTTACCTGAAAATAGTGGGTTTTTTTTTTTTTTTTTTTTTTTTTTTTTTTGCCGTAGCAATAATGCCCAACCCGCAAAGTGTGGGTAGGGTCACAAGGCAGATTCAAGGAACATGATATTGCCCTTACCTAGCCGAATTTATCAACACAGGAAAAAAAATCAGCTCTAAATTTAATGTTTTCTTTGGCCCAATTCCAACGTTTTCTTTGACCATGGCTATTTTTGGATACACAACACAGGCCTAATCCCAAAGTTTTCTCTGGCCAATGATAATGGGCTTAATTGCAAGAACCCCAACGTCAAGGCCCAAGCCCAATCCGACCAATCTGGTCACTCCGAGCCTACCCGAGGTAATTCGAAGGGTTACTAGTTTGTTGGCTTAAAGAAGTGTTGCGGTCCAAATCTTTTTTAGCCTGCACATTGCGGCTCGGCCCAATTTCTGGCCCAAGGCCGATCCTACCCGCCCGACTTACTGGCGTAGCCTTGCAATAATGCGTCAAATGTACTGCTCTATCTCGATTCTAATTTTCATTTGTTAACGTGAGGAACCGAGACAAGGCAGATAAGAAGTTCATTCTTGCTTGGCAGTCGTCCCAGAAAAAAGGAAAATTTCTATTGCAACCAAAAGGATATGAATGGAGCGAAAGAAATGTATTGCTTAGTCAAAAGCATAAACAGAAAACTATGGTTGCATCAAAGAGTATTCATTGAAGTAGCCTTTTCTCCAACCCATTTTGCAGGGTGTCTTGACATATACATAATTCAGCATCTTTTAAAACAAGAAAAGAAGGGGTAAAAAGGGGTAAAAAAAAAAAAAAAGGTGTCCCATTAGATTTACATGTTGAGATGTTGGGCTCATCTCAAACCAGTAACTATCTTGACAAGGTATTAATTATATCAAGGTATGTCTGATTCAACTTCACCATCTTGTTTCTCTATACTTTCTTCATCAAGAAGTGGCACTTTAAATGGTTCCCTTTGGTTTTCCATTCTCCTCTCTCTGTTTTTACCCCATAGAACTAAGTAGAGACCTAGCATTATGAGAATGGCACCAACAATCCTGCAAAGGGAGGGAGAAAAATAAGAACCAAACTGTAACAACTGAGTAATATTGAGCTCTAGAAGTCATTTGTTGATGATAGAACATACCCTCCAGAATATAACTGATCATGTAGAATTAGAGCTGCCATTATAGCAACTAGGAAGGTCTGCAAAGGCTGGAAGACTGCGACAAATACAGGGCCGCCTTTGTGGATACACCATGTCTGAAGGGCAATGACCACACCAGATGATATAATTCCCTAAAGAAAAAAGAAAGGGAATGGTCAAAAGAGTGTCAAGAAACCATGGAGATACAAAAATGTAACATAATTATTAATATATAAGGAGCTTAGAGTGCAAAGAATCCTTACAGCATATAGGATTGTGAACACTTCCTCTCCAGATACGATTTTCCAACGCTCAAAGTCCGTTTCTACAAAAGCTGCGATGACTAGGAACTGGATCAATCCGAAGAAGCATGTAAATGATGTAAGTGAGAGCTTCGCCGGATACTTCTTCAGCACAGGAGCCTGCAAATTAAAATTTGGAACTTTCACATTTTAGGACATGAAACATGTTACTAGTCGTCAGACAGAAAAAAGCCAGACACATAGTTGGAACTTGTAAGTTTTATCAATAATTAACTACAAGTGGTCTAAGATTGTCATAGGCTAACCTGAAAGACCATCCAACTTGCCCATGATAAGCAGTGGCCAAGCAGGTATATACAACCCCACGTCCAGTTCTGCGCATTTCTCGGAATCTCCTCTGCTGAGGCATTCCCTTGTACTTGCACTGTCTGGTGCAAAAGAGGAGGCCCTTTGTAGAGAGTAATAACCGTGGCACCTCCTATACTTGCAATGGTTCCAAGGATTTTTGCCATCCCATCTCTCCTTGTGACGTTTACTTTCTCGAGTCTGCAGTTTTTCAGAGAGGGCTTAAGAGAACGTTGTTTACATATTCAGAAGCAAGAAGGATTTATAAGCAGAGTTTGGAACTACCTTAAAGCTGAAGCCATAAGAAAAGTAATTGCAGGTACTGAGTTTTGCATTGCTGAAGCAAATGTTGGAGATGCATAATACAATCCCAACAGATAAAATCCTTGATTTGCAGTGTACCTAACACCAGAAATCTAATAAGTGAAAAGAACTAAATGAAGTAGCTCAATATTCTAATGGAAAGTAATAGAAAAACAAGAATCAAGTTCTTGTATTTTATTGTTGATCTTTCTACTCACCCAAGTAATGCAAGAAGGAAGAACTGAGCCAACAAAGGGAGAGTAAGAGGTGGTCTTTCATTCCTAAGAGAAAACGTAAATAAATAAATTTAGGAAAAAAAAACTATGACATTACAAAGTTGCATAAAATAGAATATTTTGACCTTTTAGATACAAAAAGCTCAAAAGAATCAAATAGGGGGAAAAAAGAAAGAAAGAAAAGAATGGTGCCATTATGAGAAATTACTTCTCCAAGAAATAAGCAGATGGACCCAGCAAAAGTAATGCAATAAGATTCCTATAAACTGGGTAAACAACTTTGCTAACACCAATATTTAGTGCAACTCTAGAGACAATGTGAAACCCGGAAAAGCAGAGCTGCAGGACAAGCAAAGCCAGAAGAAGCTTTGCATTATCAGACAAAACAATTTCTTTTCCCATTCTTCTAATCAATCAAAATCTCCTTTTAGCACACTTTGTTAATTGGGTGATACAAATAATTACAAATCATGATGGTATTTATACTGATGCTTGGAAGAATAATCATTTTGGAAAATTGTATATTATTTTCTGCATGAGGGTAGCAAACTACCAAAAAAGCATCTGCATATTTATCTTATGGACCTATTTTATTAGATGTGCCATAGTATAAAGTTCTTATGCGTGAAGGCTTTGTGTTTTGCATTAATATATGTTCCTTAATAATAGACATTTTTTAATTAAGGGAGACAAAATTTGGGTAAAGCATGTTGGCCAGGCAGTTAGAGAGTGGCCAACCTTGATTTCTATGCATTGACCATGACCCATAATTTTCTAGGCATGTCTGTCTATTATGAGACCCTTATTTGTCAATAGTCTCTCATTAAATTAGGGGCCCAAAAAAAGAAAAAAAAAATTGTCTTTTTTTTCTAATGTGAGATTGATACCAAACACTGATAATGAAACGACAAATGGTCACTGGGATTAGGTGGTTTTATTGAAAATCATGGATGAGAGGCAGTTCTTGTATATTAGTTGGATGTACAAGGAGATAACTGCAAAAGGAATCAAAGTGATGGCATGTGATGCTAATGATTTGGGCATTTTTTTTTTTAAATTTATCTTTCTAAAAGTGATAAAATAAGAACTTAGCTGAGGCAAACCACATGTACGTTACTAGTATATTGGTCAAGGTTTTGGTACAAAACAAAATATTGAAATGAAACAGTTCTTTGGAATGAGTTGATGGGCTAAAAATTCATGGAAAATTTGGCCACGAATGATGCTATAATACGCAAAATAGAAATTATCCTGGTATTACTTTTTCTTTTCTTTTGCTTTTTTTTTTTTTTTTTTTTTTTTTTTTTTTTTTCAAAAGCCTTAATTCACATAAACTACTTGGTTGGTTGCATATAAAACTCATTAGTAAAGTAAAGTACAGAAACGGAAGTAGATTGAGGAACATTTACTTCAGCACATCTTAACAAAAGGTGTATTTTTATTTTGTGAGATTTTTATGATAGGGTATGAAAGAGCCACTAACAGTAAGGCTCTATTTTAAACCGTCATGTTCCGCAAATTTTGCATATCTTTTCGTCTTAATGTGATTTTTACGAAATCTTAGTGCAAAAACATACACTAGGATAGAACTTGTTTTATTACGAGTTTTGTCCATGAATGTCATTTGGTTCATGACATCCTCAAAGTCCCCTGTGCAAAACAAAAACAATATACACCGCAATCATTTTTGATATGGCTGCTGGATTGAACCTCATGACCACCCAGCAATCACCAACAGAATCTGCATTGCAATAGATTTTGCAATCGCTTTATTGGCTGAACATGTACTATTCATGTCAGACTTGTTTCATGTTAAGCAAAATCAATCTCCATCTTGAGTGTTTTCAGAGGACATTTACTGATTTGAGTGAGATTACGAGATTTGAGAAATCAAATAGGCGATATTATAGTGAAACATGGACATAGGAGTTTTTCCTCTTAAAGCCAACAAAAAAAAAAGGGCAGAATAAGTCTTTTTTCCCCTTTTACCACACTCATTCCATAGTCCATTCTAGATTCAAGCTTTAAAATCCTTAAGAATTACCTTCAAAGATAATTCTAGAGAATCACTTATTGATTTAAATAATATTGTATGGACGAATATCTTTGCATAAACATGTCCCTTATGAAATGGAAATTTGTCAGGAGAGGGTTCACATCCGCTGTATCTCAATCTGCATGGGATTTCTGCTCCCCAATCATTCATGAACCTTTCGTCAACTTGGTTCGAAAGATTTTTAGCAAAAGTGCAATTTGGAGTAAGAATATTCTCCCTTCAGCCTTTTGTCTGTGAAGGGCACAAAAAGAAAGCAAACAATGAATTTCCTCTACAATCATTTAATCAACATGGGATTGGCTCAAATCTCATTCTCTTTGTACCCATAAATTTTTTTTTTTTTTTTTTTTTTTATTAATAATGCACCCAAAACATTAATGGTGCATTCTTTTCACAACTATAGTCACAATTCAAACTTTTTATGGGAAAGAAAACACTGTAATAAAAAAACTTGAGTTGTGATTTGAATTGTCAAAAGAATAATTTTCAAGATTATGTGACTTAGTTTTGGCAAAATGTCAAAAGTTCAATTGCAGTAGTACTCAGGTCAAGCAAAAACATCATCTAATTTGGGGTTTAGAGGATGAACACTTGTGACTTTTTTTAGTTTCTTTATCTATTATAATTCTTTGGGAAAAATTTTCCACTAGTTTCTTTCCATTATAGCTTATATAGCTAATAATTGATCACGAGCACACAAAATCCCTGAAGGAAGCATTGTCCAAACTAGAAAATGATCAGGGCTTCCAAAACACATGTTTATTTGTGTAACTAAACAATGGACATCACAAAAATCAAAATGTGTAGCTAAAGTCTCAACAAGACCACTTTTTGTAATACGACTGTTCTTGAGAAGGCTACTACTGAAAAAAAAAAAAAGGGATAATAATTGAAAAGGATTTTACTGTTCACCATACCCAGTCAGAGAAAAAATTACTTTAATAGTCTAACAACCGTTACACACTAAGCAGCCAAGAAAAACATAAATGTTGGAATGTTCATACAAATTAATCAAGATTTACCATTTAAAGTAAGATGTCTGCTTCAAACTCGGTATTACCGCAGCTCAAGTCTTCTGCAAATCTGAGAGACTAACCAACCGAAGTATTAGATAGCAGGGCAGAACAATTTCGGGGTACCTACAAATCCTTCAAAATACGAATGCATACAATAGAGGAAGTAGGAACGAGGAGTTTGAAAACCTCATCATCTCTAACAACTACCAGCAAGCCAACAATTACTTGTGCCTGAAAACAATTAGGATTGCAGTGCAGTTATCTTTACAGCGGCGCTCACGCACAGCCTCCCTAACGAGACGGCGGCTAACTGTCGCAACAGGTAATCCCTCCTGTTAAACAATACCACTTCAATTAATCAAATAATTTCCAGTAATCAACATGTAGAATTAGATTCAATAAAAAAAAAAAAAAAGGGGACTCCTTTAAGTGATAAGATCATTTCAATTATTAACATGCAGAAATAGTTTTAAATAATAATAAACAAAAGTGAGCAACAACTAGAAAAATATCCATGGAAATAATTAGTTAGTTGTATGTACCAGATCAGCAGCTAGGAAATATTTATCGAGGTAAAATACAGAAAAAGTTCTTTATGGAAAAATCTTAGGGGGTAAATGTTATGATCAGCAAATCAATGTGTGTGTCAAATTAATGAAGAATAAAGAGTCCCCTTTCATTTTTGTGCATGACTTTCATATCAAAACCCTTTTAAGAGGGGAAAGAATAGAAATGAAATCTGAAAACTAAAGCTTTCCATTTGTTAAAACGAGTCAGAAGAAAGATAACAAATTATTTTCTGATATGATAAAGGAAGAAAAATCCTATCCCCAAACCTTTAACAATTTGTGAACAAAATCAACAGCATCACTTGGTCCAAAAACCTGAAAAGAAAGAAGAAAAGTGAAAATCAAAGATGATCAGAGACAAAATAACGAGTTGAAATTCATTTTGCGTTATAAAAAATAAAATAATAAAAATAATAAAAATAAAAAATACCAACAGGATATAACCCAAGTGCTCAAAGAGCATACCCCCCAGAGGCCATCACAACCAAGGATTATAAAGTGCTCTCTGTCCGTTAGGTCAAAAGAATGAATATCAGGGGTAGCAACAACACCCACCTGCGTTTTATGATATCTCAAAGAAAGCAATTCATTAAACAATATTGCATATGAAGCGAAAAAAACACTTGAGTAAAATGGAAGAAAATGTGAGCCGGTTGAAATCAAGAATGTATCTGAAAAGAAGAAACCTTAATTTGCTCTCTTTTGGGCTTAGAGATCTCATTTTTTCTATAATATCTTCCTTTCCAAGAAAAGAAATCATTGAAAAAAAAAAGTTTTAGCAATCTCATTTTTAAATGAAAGTCTTAAAGGTCCGTTCTTTTCACAATTCGAATCACAACTCAAACTTTTTGCTAGTGTTTTTCTCATAAAAAGTCAAATTTGATTTGTTTTTGCTATAGTGTTTTCTCTCATAAAAATTCACTTTTCAACTTGAGTTCTCAACTCAAACCCACGAAAAAAAAAGCATTTAGAAAATTAGAAACATTTTCGACAAGAAAAAAAATGTGTACTGAGGGTATAATCTGTCCAAGATAAAAGCTAATGCAAAAATGCTATCATTCAACTCAATTAGAACCTTCTTGAACTGACGGTCTCCAAATGCCCTAGAGACTTCAAGACGACCTTGTAATCGTCCATTTGCACTCACTATACCACCAGCCTGAAAGTTAACAAATTTCTCATCAAAAGCATATCACATTACAAATTCAGATGCAAAAAATAAAGTGTAGCCATGAAGTTTGAGAGTCAATGAACGCAAACTAGGTTCTTAACCAGCAAAGCAAAGTTAAAAGCAACTTACTTAAAACCCCATGTCATAGTCAAATTTACCATTTATTGGGGGAGAATTGATAAAATGAAAGTAGAGATGTACTAAACCTAAAGTTAATCATGTTTCTCCTAGTATTCTTATGTTCAGGAAATGAAACTCACCAAAATAAAGAAAAATATAAACAAAATGTGTGACTGCTAATCTTTTGGCTCCTATTGGCATCTAACTGAATGAAGTACTTCAATTCATTCACAAGGCAGGAGTTGAGATAGGATTACGGAATAGTGAACTCAAAATTCTTTCAATTAGTTTGTAATAAGTATTATTTTGTGCCTTTTGTTTTTCATATCTATTATTATTATTATTGTTGGTGGATGCATGCAGCCATTACCTTCTGAATTCGAGCACGCTCCTGGGGATAGATTGCTTTGTGTTCTCTTGTCAGAACAATGGCTTTCATGGTGGTTGCTCCGTCAGGATTATGCTGCGATCCTTCTGAAGTAGATGAGCGCGCTACCACTGCCTTTGCATCTCCTATGTTAGCTACAAAAACCTAGGAACATCAAGCAGAACTTTAACATACTTGTGTATTGAGTGGTGATAAAATATGCTTAAAAACATTTTCTCCTTTCAAGAAATTGAATGCCCAATCAAAAGGTAATGACATTTCAAGCAATACAGCAATCCCAGTAGCTATCCACTAGAAAGCGGTAAGCAAAACAAACTTATCATATTTCATCTGAGACGCTAGATCAATTAACATTTTACAAGTCCCTAATCATTAACGCATCTAAACTTTGAGAATCATGACCCTCAGTTGTTGAACACGTTAAAAGTTTACAGTTGCAGTCTTGCAAACTTACTGTTTTTCCTACTATCCAAACACATACAGCAGTAGCACCATCCTGCCATCCCCCTGATAAAGATATCAAAAAGAAGTTCTCAACTGTAGCTTAAGAGTCTTTCTAAGCATTGAACTTGTTCCACATGATTCCTAGTTAATGAGACAAAATAAGAAATAGAGAACATAAAATAAGAAGAACAAGGGAGAGAGAACACAAATTTTTTATTTTTATTATTATTAATAATTATTATTTAAAAAAAAAAACTGAATCCTATCAAAGAAAAAAAAAAAAAAAAAGAATTGTGGCCTTGTTGTAGCACCAACAAATCAAGAGAACAAAAAGGTCAAGAACCATACAGTTAACATGTTTATTTTCAATCGTGATATTTAACCAAAAACTTCAGATAATTATTCAAGTAATACAAATTTTTCATTTTTTGTTTAGGTCAAGCTTGTTCTCGAAAATCTGTTACATTCATTGGGTAATGCTTTAGTTTGCAAGTAACTGAAACTACTAATGATTTTTTTTTTTTTTTGTTTGATATCCAGAGATCCCACGAACCCACATTGTGAGGCCGAGTTAGAAATTGGAGCCTTCCAAACTCTACAATTTTTGGAATGCAGGAAAATACAACTTTTGTCATGTAGGCGCCTCTAAGGTTGTTCAAACCCCAGACGTTGTGGGAACAAACCAAAGGCCTGGCCGTTCCAACCAACACCCCATGGGTAATCAAATGTTTTTACTATACGTAAAAATCATGATACATGGTCTATCTTTAGCTTGTAACATGTTCTTCTGACATATGGTTCCAATGCAAACTATCCTAGCTAGTAACTGAAAGCTAGGCATAGATGGGTTGGATGCACTTTCATCTCGCAAGTTATGATGACATTACACAGTTATAAATCTTCTTGAAAAAATAACTTTTCTTGAAAAAGAAAATCCAAGAATAAAAAACGTAGTTCAGAATGAAATAGCATTAAAAGATCGAAACTTAAAATAATGCTTGTACTTCAATAAAAGACATGGAAAATTCCTAGAGTTTGATCTAAGGCACTAGTCTGTACCTGCAGCACTTTCTTGAAGGAGAGACTCATCTGTTTTCCGAAAACCTAAATTGAGTGAAGAAAGTTTCAAATGAAAACATTAAACAAGGTAAACATCGGTAAATAATTCATAACCAAATATTTTCTATTTTCTACATATGTACAGGAAAAAGAAGTGATATGTTTCATACCATCAAGTATTGCTCTTTTAGCCACTTTTATATCCAACTGCAATTCCCAAAAAAGGCAGTCTGTTATTTAAAATTAGTATATAGTCTTAAATGTAATATGTAAAAAATGCAGTTAGTTAGATTTTTTTTTTTTTTTTTTTTTTTTTTTAAAAAGTCTGACAAGGAAAGTATCTCAAGTTATATGATGTTGCTTCTTTATTCTATGGCGGAGTTTCTCTTTCTTCTATGGCGGAGTTTCCATTGATAAAAGTTAATTCCATTCCACGTTGCATGAACAAACCAAGAAACTTCCAAGCATTATGTGTACACACAAATATATACACTATTCTTTTTTACCACGAATTTTCACTACTTGACCATATATTTAGTCACTTGCACCAGGAATTTTCGAAAGAATCACATCATAAGCAAGACAGCACCAACCACTTAAATTTGTAGAATATAAATATTGAACTCATGAAACATCAACTTAATTTAAGGTACCGTAGTGAAGATGGTTTTACAAGACCGGTGAGCAAAAAGATGAAGGAACAAAGATACAATAAAAAATGTTCTGAAATTTCAAGACTTTTTTTCTTGGCGATTAGCTATAAAGATAAATGAGCAATGGCCAGAATTTTCATTGAATATAAAAAGTACAGCATAAGAAAGTAGAACAAGTTGAACAACTGCAACATGTTTCTTTACGGGTGGAACGACCCTTTGGTTTTGGTTCTATGAATATGACTACGATGACGTGCAAGCGTACAATTTTGCCAATCTTGTCGATCATATGGATGTAAAGAGTGCAGAAATTCGAGAAGAAGGAGCAGCACATGCACTTTCTTCGTGAGAGAATCGGATATGTTTCTTCTTTTTGGGCATCTACAGACAAGGAATTTTACAATTTTCCTTTCTCTTTGATGATTATTCTTAGCAAGAAGGACTGATGGTTTTCATTTATGGTTTCTTTCATTTTAATAGTCTTTCGTAGGGATCTTGTAACACCCGACTTTTTGAGCTTCTAGTTTATTATAGGAAATTAAGAGGCTTATTTTATGCTAGAGACAGCATTTAAATTTGAGCATAAGTGGTTAATAAAATTGCCAATGACAAGTTGACATATGGTTTTTATTCATAGTTATTTTATGTAATGTGATGGTATGAGTCTGCTCTCTCTCACGTGTAAGTCTTTTAATTCATCAATAACTACTATATTTGTACTGTAGTACTAGTATACACATGTTAAATTCTTCTACAATGTTCTATAGCCGCTTATGTATCTATAGATATTATATTAATGGTATATTTTAAATAATTATATGTAAGAACCAATACTGGTAAGTCAGCAACTTTTTAAGGTTATTTGATATGGATTTTCATTCATCAACAAAACTCAAACTCATTTCTTCTTTAAGTTCTCCGACGTTTCCCATTCATTAACTTTCCCACACTTCTCTCCATCCCAGAGATATAACAGTAAGTTTTTCTCTAATTTTTAAACTCTCCTTTACCGTGTTCACTTCTATCGACAATTTTGATGGAGTTTAGGTAATGATACATGGACACACACACACTTATACACATCTATATATAGTTTTTAAGAAGATTAGCACACTATAATATGTTTATTTAATTGGATTACTTCTTCTTTTATATAGCAACTTTGACCTGTTATTGTTGCTTAGTTATTATGTAGTTTAATTCTAACCTGTCTTATAAAACCGCAGACATGTCTAGGCCTATGTACCTCTTTATTGTCTAGCTCTTCAATTATAATACTTTGATATATATACATATATCATGATAGAGGAATAATTAGGCTATAATCATTTATATTTCCAGCTTTGTATATATAGATGGTTATATGTCTAAAGAGAATTCCATGGAAGAATAGTAGTTGATATTGGGTGGCTGTTCTACTCTTATTTCAATGTGTCCATGATGTCTAATTTACGTTTATCTTCCGTTTAGATACTAGACTTCCGTGGGTAGTTAGCTTTATGTGTAAAATAGAATCTTTTCGTCCAAATAATAAATAAAGGATTCGATTTTATCTTATTATGTATTGTAATATATGTAGAAGCACTTCATTATTGAACAGGTTACTAGTACCAAATTTGTCTTTATATCTTTAACGCAATAGGAAAGTTTGTAAGCATTCTGGAGGCTATTTATACTTTGAGTTATTATAGTTATCCCGAGTCGAGGTAAGTAGAATCTTCAACTTTTCAGAAGAATAATAGAATGGCCGTTATGTTTTTTGTTTCTAATATCATGGTCTTTTATGTTTATTCTGTGATTTATGAAGTATATGAAAACCTGACATTATATATGTTTATTGTATGTGTGAGAAAAGATACCGGAGAAGAAAACCATAAAACACTGCTCAGAAAGTTTTATTAGAAAATCAGTAAATGAATACAAGAAAAGACCTAGAACTTATAGCCATATTTTGGTCAGAGACTATCTCAACAAACTAGGAAACAAATCAAACAAATCAACAACAAATCAGGAAACTAATAACTCAGAATAATAAGGTCTTGATTTTATTCTCTAAAATATATGGCTGACTAAATCAACCCTTAACTGCCCCCAAATCTACTGGATATCAGGGATACCGGAGATAGGCTGATTTTCAACACTCCCCCTCAGGCTGGATTGTATACATCAAACAATCCCAACTTTTAAATCATCTTCTCAAAAAGAGGTCTTGGCAATCCTTTAGTTAGAATGTCTACTGTCTGCTCAGCTAAAGCTATATGAGCAATGCAAAGAGTCCCATCTTCAATCTTCTCTTTGATAAAGTGTCGATCAACCTCTACATGTTTAGTACATGCACAGGATTATGAGCTATGTTGATGACAGCTTTGTTGTCACAGTACAATCTCATAGGACTTTCTGTTGCAACTTGAAGTTCTTCAAGGAGTAGCCTTAGCCAAATCAATTCACTAACTCCATTTGCTAAGGATCTAAGTTCAGCCTCTGCGCCATTCTAGCCACTACATTCTGCATTTTGCTCCTCCATGTCACCAAGTTTTCCCCAAACATAAAAATAGTAATCAGATGTAGATCTCCTATCTGCCACTGAGCCAACCCAATCAGCGTCAGTATAAGCTTTAATTTCACGAGATTCTCCCTTCTTAAAAAACAATCCTTTTTCCTGAGCTTCCTTTTAGATACTTCAATATCCGGATGACTGCATTTAGGTGTTCCTCATATGGAGCATGCATAAACTGGCTTACCATGCTAATAGCGAAAGCTATGTCTGGTCTCGTATGAGCTAAATAAATAAGCTTTCCAACGAGCTGCTAATATCTACCCTTGTCCACTGGTGTACTTGTATTTTGATCTCCAAGTTTAACATTTGGATCGGCTGGGGTATCAACAGGTTTGCATCCAAGTAACCCAATCTCCCTTAAAAGATCTAGGACATATTTTCTTTGCAAAATAGAGATACCTGATCTATTTTGAGCAATCTTCATACCCAGAAAGTACCTTAGCGTACCCAGATCTTTGATCTCAAATTCATCTGCAAGCTTCTTCTTTAAATAACCCATTTCTAGAACATTATCACCGATTAAGATAATGTCATCAACATATACAATAAGTATAGTTGACTTACCACCTTCATGTTTGTAGAATAGCGTGTGATCAGTGTGAGCCTGCTTATACTCTTGTTGGCGGACTACTTTCGTGAACCTTTCAAACCTTACACACCTGCCCTGTTTGTCCAGCGCTCTTGAAACCTGGAGGAAGTTCCATATAAACTTCTTCAGTCAAGTCACCATTGAGAAATGTGTTCTTGATGTCAAGTTGGCAGAGTGGCCAATCTAGATTTGCTGCAAGAGAGAGAAGGACCCGGATGGTATTGAGTTTGGCAACGGGGGCAAAAGTCTCCTGGTAATCTTTATGCCTTTCAGATTTGCGCTTTGTGCCTTTCAATGGACCCGTCATATTTATATTTCACTGTGAATACCCATTTACAGCCTACAGGTATAGCTTCTCTGTGGTTTTTAACCACTTCCCAAGTCCCATTCTTCTCTAGAGCTTGCATTTCTTCCTCTACTGCCCTTTTCCACTTAATTCGTTGAAAGGCTTCTTCAATATTTCTTGGAATTTCCGTGTCTTCAAGATTGGAAACTAATGCTTTCATAGAAGAGGACAAATGGTCATACTATACAAACTGAGCTATAGAATGTTGAATACAAGAACGGACACCTCTTCTTAAAGCAATAGGTTGATCATCAGTATTAACCATAGGAGGAAAGGCAAGAAAATTACTTGAGTCCGGGTTGGATTCATGACAATCCTCGAGAGTAAGAGGGACTTGTTGATTCTTCCGACAAGAGTAAACACGAAGTTCAGTATTTGGATGGGATTTCTGTTGCTGGACATTTAGATCAGGCACCTTGTTTTCTTCTTGATTATTTTCCACATCAAGATTCCCTCCTTGTTTATTGCTTTCATCGACCACATCAAAATTTTCAACTCTTGGTAAACTGAGATTTTCAGAGTGTGAGGGATTAGGTTCTAAAAAAGGCAAGTTCGGTGAAGTGAAAGAATTGGGGATTTCAGAGGTGGTAGAATTGAGGATTTCAGAAGAAAAATGTCAAAAATATCCTTCACTGTTTGTCTCCCCCTGAAGGGAATTTGTGGAATAGAAAGGAGTATTTTCAAAAAAGGTGAGGTCCATGGTTACAATGATTTTTTTCTTTTTTGGAAAATAACATTTGCACCCCTTTTGGTTTGCAGCATATCCAAGAAAAATGCATTTGATAGCCTTTGGATCAAGTTTGTTCCGATTGAGTTCGTGATTATGAGCAAACACAATATAGCCGAACACTTTTAGGGAAAATTACTAAAGGTTCGGTTTTTCAGGAAAAAGCTTGGAGAGGACGTTTAGTGGAGTTTGAAACTGAAGAACATTTGAGGGCATTCTGTTTATAAGGTAGCAAGCAGTGAGAACAACATCCCCCCAAAATTGTTTAGGAGTATTGGTTGTAAACATGATGGACCTAGCAACTTCCAAAAGGTGTTTGTTTTTTCTTTCAGCTATGCCATTTTGTTGGGGTGTATTGGTGCAAGAACTTTGATGAATAATCCCATTTGTATTAAGATATCCTCCTAAAATCTAGTTAAAGTACTCTTTACCATTATCAGTGTGTAAGATTTGGATATTTGTGGAGTATTGAGTTTTAACCATGTTGTGAAAATTATGAACGTTTGCTCAGCATCAGATTTATCTTTGAGTAAGTACAACCAACACACACGAGTATGATCATCAATAAAGGATATAAACCAACGCTTTGAATAAATATTGTGAGACCGTGAGGATCCCCAAATATCATTATGAATCATGGCAAAAGGTCTAGTTGCTTTAAAAGGTTTTGGTTTAAACACAGATCTTTGATGTTTAGCCAACTAACATATTTCACATTGAAAAACGTCATTATTCTTAAACAAGGAAGGAAACAAGTGTTTTAAATACGCGAAACTAGGATGCCCTAACCTAAAATGCCACAGCATTACTTGATTTTGCCTTGAAGAAGGTTCCCAACTAACAGTATGAACTTGTTTGATCTCGTCGGTGTCCTCGTCAAAGTAATATAGTCCCTCATGCTCACTAGCATTGCCAATCCTCTTCCCCGAACCTTGGTCCTGAAATTCACAATGATTCTATGAGAAGATCACTCTACAATTACAATCCTTAGAAATTTTGCTCACTGACAGTAGATTACAAGATAAATTTGGAACATGTAATACAGACTTAAGAACAAGGGAGTTAATCTTAATAGTTCCAATTCCAACAATCGGAGACAAGGTTCCATCTGCAATTCTCACTTTAGTGTGACCATAATTTGGAGTATATGAGCAAAATAATTGAGCACAACCTGTCATATGATCTGAGGCTCCGGAGTCAATAATCCAGGAATTTTTTTTCTTCCTTTGTGCAATTTAGGGCTGAAAGAAAATTACCTTGCTAGGCAATTAAAGAAGTACCAATTACTTTTTCTGGAGTGAATAACTTGTAAAGACGCTCAAATTGCTCCTTACTGAGGTTGATGCTACCCAAATTCTCACTAGATTTTTGTTCAACCCGTTCAGCATTGGATTGGTAGGCATGTGTTTCTTTTTGAAACTGTCCAGGTTGCCTTTGATGTTCACGGTTGTGCTAATTGGGAGGTTTCCCATGTAATTTCCAACAAGTTTCTTTAGTGTGATTGGTTCTTTGACAATAATCACAACAAAGATTCCCCTTTTTAGCACGCCGTGGTTCATTAGAGAAGTCTGGTTTTCTGTTTTGTTCATAGTTTTTGGAGACCAGTGCAGAAGCCTTTGTTTGGGCAGTACCTCTAGGATCATCGAGCATAATCTTGCACCTATTCTCCTCCTTTCGAACCTCAGCAAAGACTTCTTCAATCTGAGGTAGAGGTTGGATTCCAATCATTCTACCACGAACCTCATCTAGATCCTTATTCAGCCTGCAAGGAAGTCATAGGTACGGGTTTTTTCTACAAGTTTCACATATTTTTCTAAACACTCACCACACCAATCATTGGGCTCAAACAAATCCAGTTCCTACCATAACTTGGTAAGGATAGTGTAATACTCTATGACATTCATACTTCCTTGTTTGAGATCCCTAGCTTGGTCTCTTAATTCACACAACTGTGCAGGATTCTCCAGATCGGAATAGGCAAATTTCACCTTATCCCAAATGACTTTGGCCGTGGAGTGAACAAGATATAATGACCCAATGTGTTCTTACATAGAGTTGATGAGCCAGGACATCACCAAGGCATTTTGGGTGTCCCACGATGTGTATGCAGGGTCGGTTGGGTCTGGTTTCTTTGTGGAGCCATCAAGAAACCCAATTTTTCCTCTTCCTCATATAACCATCTGGACAAACCTTGACCATTGAAGGAAGTTTTTTCCATTTAGTTTGTAGGGAGTGATTAGAAGGGAGGAGTTCAAAGAGGAGTTATCAAAAGAAGCAACGGGGTTAATTGTAAGGCTCGGTACAGAGGAAGATTCAGTAGAAGCTCCCTCCTTTCCATCCTTGCTTAACCCAATGAGGGCCTGCTTAAAGCTATTGGCCATGTCGTTTTCCTCTCAACGGTATCCCAGTTCTAATACCATGTGAGAAAAGATACCGGAGAAGAAAACCATAAAACACTGCTCAAAAAGTTTTATTAGAAAATCGGTAAATCAATACAAGAAAAGACCTAGAACTTATAGCCATATTCTAGTAAGAGACTATCTCAACAAACTAGGAAACAAATCAAACAAATCAACAGCAAATCAGGAAACTAATAACTCAAAATAATAAGGTCCTGATTTTATTCTTTAAAAGATAGGGCTGACTAAATCAACCCTTAACTACCCCCAAATCTCCCGGATATCAGGGATACCGGAGATAGGCTGATTTTCAAGAGTATGATTTATGAAAGGCATATGAATGCATGGAAAACTGACATGTTCATTGAGCATTTAAGCATTCATGACATGGTTCATGATATGAAATGTGTTATAAAGAGGAATGAGGTTTTTCTTAAAATGGAGTATGGTGCTTGATAGGTGGTTAGGGGTGGGACCGCTAGACCCAAAGATTGGTGATAAATACTTGAGGTTAAAAGACCGGTAGAGGAAAGCTGCAAAGATTGAGATTGAATACGGCAAATACCTGAGGTCGAAAGACCAAGTATGGGAAACCCGTATTATTATATTTTATTGCCAAAACATGATGAACAGGTTCTGAAAACCACGGCCTATCATTGTTAGTTAAGTACCACACTTCAGGGTACCCAAAAAGACTGTTTTCATGAAGGAAATGATTGAAGAATGAAGACTGATATAAGGAAATGTGTCATAGCATCCTCATACAAAGTTTATGTTCTGCATAAGTTTCTACTTATTGAGCTTCTAACTCATATAGTTCTTGTGATACAGGTTGGAGATATTACTAGCTAAATAGGACTGAAGGTTGACTGAGTACAAGATTATGAAGTCCCATGACAAGTGATGATGTAGCTTAGAGAGTTATGTTTTATTTTGTGATAGACTATAGACCTCCCTCAAAAAGTTTCAGAAGATTTTCTCTAAGCATTTGATTTTATTATTTATAGTTATTCTGCTACTTGTGGGATTTTCTTTTTAGATTACAATTTAAGCACTGGGAAGTCTATGAGAAGTAGTGCTTTTTAGGCTGGGGCTAATAAGAATAAATTGATGAACAACCTGCTAGCTTAAGGGGCATTACAGATATCCTACCCTCTAATAACTTTGTAAAAGTTTTGCATATCAATATAACTACAAACATACAACCAACATGGCTTTGCAATAATTTGTGCATCACCATGGAAAAGTGATGGTATAACAAAGGCTAATTATAGAAAAACTTATGAACAGTCAATTGACTAACCATTAAGCTCATACGTCTGATACATTCCATTATGTTGTGCACATAACCGAAGCTTGCAACCATATTACATAATACTTTCTCTTTCGATTTCTTTTACTTCTTTTTGTCAGTAAGTCAATCACAGTACTTCAAACTAATTTAACAACCAAACTTTTCCTAAACAAGAACTGGTTAACCATTCTACTTGTATTATTTGTATTTTTTCTTTCTTTCTCGAGTTTTGACAGTTGGATGCAGTGCACAACTAGCAGGATAAGCTAATCATCAACTATTGAAGCACACCACACCCTTTCTTATAAACTTCTGCATTCAAGAACATTATAAATTAAACAGGTTCCTGGGGCACTAGTTTAAATCTAGTCCTTAAGAATTCTGAACTTGCGTATTTAAAAAGGATTACGTATGTTTTCAACTCCAGTGCCTTAAGAAACAAATATGTGCCATAATAGACCAAGCAAACACACCAACTCACGTGGTAACCCAGCTGAGAGAACATTTGCATGTAAATGCTTCTGGGCATATTCCGCAGCCAATCGGCCTCCGTGTCCATCATATATTGCAAAATGTGCACACCTGAAAAAGAAAAGGACACTTGAATCAAACAAAAACCACCAAATGAAGTAATGGATGTAGCATTTGCAACCTACGAAAGCAAATTATTTGCTTCGTCAATGAAAACACTGTAACAAAAAAAAAACGTAATAAGTACGAGACGCAAATTAATGCGGTTGATAATGTCCCTAATTTGAAGAATAGTTAACTTTGAAAGATAGAGTGTAAACAAGTATATTCAAGCACATAGATAGGGTTTCACTAATTACAGACAGTTGACAATATTTGTGATTGGAAGTAGAACAACCCAACAACAGTTGTACCAACTCTGAAGGAAAAGGAGCTCAACATAGAGAATACATAACCAAATATATCAAAGCACACAAACACATAGATGAGACCATCGCAATATTTCAAAATATTATAACAAAAATCTCCTTTGTTTCATCGAAATGTTGAGTTATACCATATGTTTTCAACAATATCATCTTTATCCCTTATGTTTTAAGGGATAAGCTTAACACGATCTGTAGAACATGGGTTGATATGTGTAGCACTTTGGAAAACATAAGGTGGAACTGAACATTTTGATCAGGCAAATATATATATTTTTTTAAATCCTACTTCAAATGAGTCTGAATGAGGAAAAAATAATTCTTTCTTTATCACCCCCTCCCCAAAAGAGAGAGGAAAAAAAAAAAACAGTAGAATAAACACATATATGAAACTTCATCAGAACTATCATAATTGTCCAAAAGTAAGTAGATTGAAGAACCAAATGTACGGGATACTACAAGAACGGAAAATAAGGATTTGTAAGGAGAAGAAAGGAATAGAATAAGAACCTCAATTTGGAAGGATAATCCAAAGCGGCGTCCAAGAGCACAACCCAAGCGTCCTCCATAGAATGCCTAGAGCCCTTATCTTCAGCTGCATCAGCTTCAATTTCAAAACCCATTTCTCTCGAAACGGGTTTATCATTTTCAACCTCGGAACCAGCATTTTCAGAGCCAACAACTTCTGGGTTTTCATCGTTTTCGGTCTTGGACTTCTTTTTCGCAGTCGAATTAGGGACTTTGGAATCGCTTGTGCGCTTCTGCGTTGGGTTTGGTTCGCCATCGCCCGCCTTCAGGCTCTTGTTTTCGGCGATTGAGTCGCTCATTTGAGTCGATAACAACAAACTTCTTTGGAAGGAAAAAGGTAAAACTTGTTCGTTTGCTGAGAAAGAAGTATTTTCAACTCCAGTTACAATTTAATGGTGCGTCAATGGGTTATCAGCACCTGGAGTTGGACTCAGAGAAAAATTTTCAAACTCCAGTTACAATTTATAGTCATGGCTTTGTTATTAGAGTTTTCGATTTAAGTTAATAAAAAATTTTAATGTGATATTTTTAAAAAAAATTTATTGTAATAAAAAATTTTAATGTGATATTTTTTTAAAAATTTTTATCGTAAAAATTTAAAATTAAAAACTTAAATCGGTAAAATGAACGAGCCTTATATTATTTTGTAAAATTTGAACTCACGTTTAAATTTGAGTTTGAGGTTTTTTACAAATTTAAAATTATTTTTTTAAAAAATTTAAATTTAATTTTAATTATATTTTTTTAATTTGGATTTAGAAACTCGAACTTAAATTAATAAATAATATTTTTTTATTCTTAAAAATATCATAATTTTTTCATTTTAATTCTGATTGAGATGATTTTTTCTATACATTCATGACGAAAAGACAAATAAAACCCTACTCATATACCCTATTAAAATTTTTCATCACCATTGAGTTTTTATTAAAATACGATCTAAATATAAATTTAAGTCTTGATCCACCCAAACACAAACTCAAAAAGATTCTCAATTCAAATCATAACTCAAATGTGCACATGTAAACATAAACTCAAGTTACAACTTCAACTTAAGTTATAACTCAAACTCGGGTCCGTTTAGTTTGCTAATTCAAGTTGATATGTGATTTTATGTGAAAGTTTTTTACTGTAGTAAAAAAATTAAGTGTGACTATTTTTTAAAACTTTTTATTATAACAAAATTTAAATTTTAAACTTAAATATGTAAAATAAATAAGGACCTCAATTTAAAATATCACTTAAATTATCTTAATTTAAAAATATAAAAGAACAACCTCATAAAATTTAATGAACCAAGGTGTGTCGCACTCACTTCTCAAGTGCATAAAGATTTTACCAATCTTTCAGTTAAAAATAAAAAATAAAAATAAAAATTAACAATTAAAAATTAAAAAAGAAGAAAATTCATTATTCTGCTAACCGAAATTGCTTCCTTGTCTATAAGTATCTATAATCTATATCCATAAGTAGGTTCGCTTTACTGTGTTGCTATGGAGAAAACTTATTTATAATTTATTTCTTTTATTTTAGAATTTTCAAAAAACTGTAATCGTGTTTTTTTTTTTTGTTACATTTTTCTGCGTTTTTATTTGTTTCTTTTTTTTTTTCTACTCTTATAACTTCACATTTTTCTGCGTTTTAAATTTTTGTGTTATTTATGTTCCGCTTTGAAATTCTCACTCTTGTCAATTTGAAAATACAGTTAGTTGGTTTACAGTTTTTGGGAATGTAAGCGTCCGTTTTCATTTTGGGGCTTTTAGGGAGAAAAAAAACATCACTCTATCTATTTCAATAAATTTAGGTTAATTTCTTAGATATAATTCACTAAGGAAGGGATGGATCTTTGTGATTCGCATGAACGTTTGATTCATAGATTCAGAATCATGATTTAAAATTATTCTTAATTTACGTGTATTTTTTATGAGAAAAATACTATAACGAATCACAAACTATAATTCAAATTATGGCACAAATACACCAACTAAACGGGAGTACAATAATGACTATTTGAGTTGACTAAATAGAAAATTACAAGCTATTTAACCAAATGGAAAATTATTTATTGGTGGATTTTGGTGTATTAGT
Organism: Morus alba; assembly: GCA_012066045.3. NCBI lineage: Eukaryota > Viridiplantae > Streptophyta > Magnoliopsida > Rosales > Moraceae > Morus > Morus alba. Next base: position 16,416,524 of record CP050231.2, read on the forward strand.
CATGTGATATGAATTATCTCTCTCCCTTTTATGGATAGATATTATGGTGTGAGCTACATGGTACACATGTGTATATATATATAGGCCTCGTTCATTTTGCGATTCGAGTTTTCAATTCGAATTGCGATGTAACATTTTCTGAGAGCTTTTTCACTGTAGCAGAAAAAGTTAAATGTGACATTTTCTGAGAGTTTTTTACTATAAAAACTTAGAATTGAAAATTCGAATTGGTGAAATGAACGAGGCCAAAGTATATAACATAATATATAGTTTCAATGGTTATCAGACATTTATTCATTGGTGGGTATTGGTGTATTTGTCATGTGATATGAATTAGATAGTTGTAATAAATTGAATAATTGACAAAAAAAAATTATGATAATTAATGAGCATTAAATTGAGAGAGCTCACAGTACTCTTTTTAATTAATGTTTAAAGTTAAATAATTGATTAGCTTATTATAAAGTTCTATAAAATGCCCTACTTTGAAATGTAATTAAGGTGTATACTTATTCGTATATTTTTTTTATGATAATTAAGAAATGTCACAATCGAAAACTCATCCATTATTATAATTTAATGAGCAAAAAGTTATTTATGTTTATTTCTTATGTGGATGAGCACTTTTTTTTAACATATCTAGAGAATGAAAATGAATTGCATGGTATATGATGTCTTTAAAGGACACTTTAAATGTGATTAGAGCACCGAGCATAATCAGTAAGAGGTAACGCTTGTGCTTTTAAAAAATGGATTTCAGCACTGATGATCTGTTTTAAAGGATATTTTTCATAAATAGTTCAAGTTTTGTAAAATTATAAAAATGAATGTTTTTATTAGGTCAATGATTGATTGACTCAATGTTTAAAGAATTAATCAATGATTGATTTAGTGGTCAATCACTGATTGATTCTAATTTATCACTTATTAACTTGATTATTATTTATTATTAATCAACATTAATTAATAATTAACTAAAATTAATTAGTAATTAATCAATTTTAATGAATAAATTACATTTTTATCAATGATAAACTATTGAAAAATTAATAATGAATCGGTCAATCACTATAGATCAATCATTGATCGACACATGTAAGCAAAACGACCATTTTTATAAAATAAAAAGGAACTTTTTCCGGTACGTCAACATACAGATAGACTAAATTTTATATCAATTAGATTTACATAAAATCACGTAAAAATTAAAAAGTATGTAGATTTAATGGTTAAAAAAATTTAACTTACGATTACGCTAGATATACCAAAGAATCTATTAAATAAAAAAAGTTCAGCTATTTTATGAAAAAAAAAAAAAAAGGTTAAGAAAGACAACAAGCACAATTGCCTGTTAAAATATAACATTTATTAAGTGCCCTTGCTAAAATGAATTCCTTTTTTTTTATTATTTATTTAAAGAATCCTTCATCCGTCGTTGAGCTATAAGGAAACAATATGGAAGGCATGCTATAAAGCTATTGTCCTCAGTAGCGAAGTCAGAAAAAATTTTTCAAAAAGGGCGTGAATTAAATTAAAATTTTAACTAAAACAATAATACAATAATTTTGATTTAGCTTAATATGCTTTTTAAGTTTATTGTTGATGTATATAATAGGAAAATAGTAGGAAATATGCTAATATGAAAAGTTTAAAAAAGTATATAGGCTAACTTTTAGTTATAGAAATTAATAGGTCATAACTTGTCAAGTTATGGTTCATAATCAGATAAGTTATAGACAAACTTGTCAAGTTATGGTTCATAATTAGACAAGTTATGGACAAAAACCGGGAATAACTTGTCAAGTTATGGTTTATAACCAGACAAGTTATGGACGAAAACAGTAATTTGGTCTATTTATTAACTTATGTAAACTATTAGCCTATTAATTTTAATTGATCTCAAATCTTGACCTATTTTCCTCTTTCTCCTTCTATAATATTGTGGTTGATTTTTAGGTTAATTGGTATTTTAAATGTAAAACATATATAAGTAGTCAAACTTTGAGGGGTATAACTGAAACTTTTCTAAAAATATTAATACAAGTATTGCAAATTAAAAATTTCAGGAAGCAAACTAAGAGAAATTTTTGGGTTGTTCTTTTGTAACGAAACTCATAAAAAGTTTGAACTCGAGTTACAACTCTATTTAAGTTAATATTATTTTGTAAAATTTGAGTTTGAACTCGAGTTTGAGGCTAAACTCGAGTTCAAGTTTCTTCTTCAACTCGAGTTCATAAATTTAAATTCAAGTTAATGAACATTATTTTTTTATTCTTAAAAATATTATAACTTTTTTCGTTTTAATTATGATTGAAATGATTTTTTTTCTATGCATTCACAATGAAAAAACGAATAAAACTTTAACCATATATCTTACTAAAATTTTTCATCACCATTGGGTTTTTATTAAAATACTATTTAAATACAAATTTAAGTTTTGACCAATCCAAACACAAACTCAAATAGATTATCAATTCAAATCATAACTCAAATACGTACATCCAAACACAAACTCAAGTTACAACTTTAACTCAAGTTATAATTCAAACTCAACTCAAAATCATCACTCAAATCACCATAACTCAAAAATACAAAAGAACAGTCCCTTTGTAAATGTTTTTTTTTTTTTTTTTGCTGGCTTTGAGTTGTAATGGAGCCGCTTGGGCCATGCCCTCAACTAAGAGGAGCTCAATTTGTTTTCTGTATTTGTTCTTGATTCTAAATCATAATTTATAATTCTTTATAGTGTTTTTTTCTCACAAAAAATATATGTAAAATAAAAATAATTCTGAATCATAATTTTAAATTCATGAACTAAACGTTTAATGAGAGTGTAAATTGTTTTTAATGTATTGAGTTTTGAGTTCAGGTCTCATAAGATAAAAGAAAAAAGAAAAAAGAAGTTTTACAGTGGCATTGAATGGATTGTCGATGACCTAAAAATGGTCGTCGAGCCATATCAGTAGATACTTCCAACTATGCTATGTTATGTCAATCGAGTCACTGATCTAAAAAGAAAAAAATTATTAACCCAAAAAATCACAAAAAATATATGCTTGCTTTTTTTAATTTGTTTTCCCTTATTTATTTGCTGGAAGAAACTCTCACACGTGTGATTGCAACTAATGAAAAATAAAATGAAAACAAGAAGAAAAACAAGATTTGTTTGGAATTGATTTTGTTTTTATTTTTTTATGTTTTTTAAGAAAGAAAAAATGAAAATGTTTTCAAAATGATGTTTGGCGTAATAAAGACAAAAAACAGAAATGAAAATGATTTTTTTGGTTTAGTGGAAAATGAGAGAGAAATGAAAAACAATTTTTGTTTAGAATTGATCCCCTTTTTTTTTTCATGTTTTTCAAGAAAGAAAAAATAAAAAAATTTTCAAAACGGCGTTTGACGCAATAAAGATAAAAAACTGAAATAAAAATGATTTTTTAGTTTAGTGTAAAACAAGAGAAAAATGTAAAACGACTTTTAGGCAATGTTTGGATGATCTCGTTTTTATTTTTCACGTTTTTGAGAAAAAATAAAAAACGTTTCTAAAACGGCGTTTGACGCAATAAAAATAAAAAATAAAAATAAAAATAATTTTTTAATTCAGTATAAAATGAGAAAAAAAAATGACATTTAATTATTTTTTATTTTTATTTTCTCATCTCTCTAACAAAAAAAAACATTAATAAATTTTTAATACTAAAAATAATTTTTTAATAAAACTACTAAATATATTTTTAAAAATAATTTATATTTAAAATTAAAAATATTTTTATTTTTATTTTTATATAAAAATAAAATTATTTTAAAACGATTTTCACACCCAAAAACAAAAACAAGTGTTCCCGACGATGTTGGTAAGCGTTGTTTATGTTCGGGTCGGGCTTAACGGCTAACAGAAGCATAGTAGTACTGTCCCTGAAAACCCCAATAACGTTCGTTCCTTCCCTTGGCGTGCAAACTACGCGCCTAATTATCTAAAAATCTACCAATAAAAAATTAGGAAAAAAAAATACCCACATCGTGTCAAGTTGAACTTGCCCAGTTCCAAATCCAAACTGTGCCAAACCCAAACCCTAACTGCAACGGAATTACCCCCTTTTCACGTCCAAAATCAACAACAACGTGAATGTGAATCCCATCAAAAAACCCCAATTTGCCTCACACTTCTCCTTCTGATTTCTCCAAATGTCCCAATCGGCGGTTGAAGATTGATCCCTCAGCATAGCTTTCGACTCCGGCCATGTCGCTCGACGCGATGCGATCTTCTGTGGCGAGCGGGCCGAACCAGAGGCTGAGGCTGAACCCGAGCAAAGAGCACAAGCCCGAGAGCTACGAGGACCTGCAATTGGATTTCAGTCCGTCGATCTTCAGCTCTCTGGAGAGGTATTTGCCTCCGACAATGCTGAGCGTGCCGAGAGATAATAAGGTCAAGTTCATGAGGGACATTTTGCTCAAGTACTTGCCCCATGGGGAACGTAACAGAGTGAGTTTTTTTTTTTTTTAATTATTGCATTGTTTGGTTCCCGAGAATTCGGAGGAAAACGAGGGAAATTTTGGTGAATTTGGTTTCAATTGTTGTTAGTTCGCTATAGTTTGAGCCTTCTGCAGCTTTAGGGTTTCGGGAGTATTGTTTTGCTAACGGGCATGTTATAGGAGGCTGAAATGACCGAAACACCCTTGAGCTTTGTTTTCCTTTTTTAAAGATGTTGCTGTGCAGGGGGAAGATTAGATTTCAACTTTAAATCCCGTTTATTTCACTAATTTGAGTTTTTAATTTTAATTTTGTTACAATTAAAAACTCTTATATCAAGTTACATCTCAATTTAAATTAAAAACTTCGAAAACTAAACGATGCTTGAGTAATCATCATTGCAGAAATATATATATAATTTCACTTTATGCTGTTGTTTTTCTTTGTGCATTTTTGGTTAAGTTGTTCTTTTTCCCTTTTTAGGTGTATGCGACGTCTTTGGAAAGTGAGAACTATACCATTTTTATAGCTACTTGTTCTAATGGCATTGAGGGATTTGGGTGGGGACTGTGGGTTTGATTCCGTATTTTGTAAAAAAAAAAAAAGGGAAAAAAAATTAGCATGAGTTAATGCCCAGTAGGAATTTCTGGTGTAATCTCTGGCGGTAAAATTTGATCCATTCACTTAGGAAAAAAAAATAACTGGCTCCTTTTGGTTAATAGGTTTGAATGGGCTTAAACTTTTTGGTTAGGTCGAAAACCATCATAGGATAAGAGTGACTTTTGTTTAGTTATTTTTTTTGAATTATTATCGCTGCTGTCCCTTAAACGTTAGAATTATTCTCAGTTTGCCCTCTAAACTTTGAAAACTTTCACTTTTCTCCCCTGAATTTTGAATTGTCCTATTTAAGCCTTTTTGTAAGAATTTATGCTAAAATTAGATTAGAAGAAAAGGGGTTAAGTGTTGTCATGTGGTTTTTATCCATTTGCTTTTAACAGGTATTCAAACAGAGAGAGCATGTGACTGCATTATTCTCTTTTTTTTTTTTTTCATATGTTTGTAACAAAAATTCCAACAGAATGAGTTAAGTGGGAACAATTTAAAATTCAGGGGGCAAAGTGTGAGTTTTTAAAGTTCAAAGGGTAAATTGGGAATGACCCAAAGTTTAGGGGCACCAATGATAATAATCCTTTTTTTTTTTTTTCTCTGCATATTGCTAGATTTTGTTATCTTACTTGAAACATGTGTTGGTTTACTAATGTTACTTTATGTTTAAATTAATTGTATAACTGTAACCTTTTGTTCCTAGGCAAGCAAGTTATGCATAACATTGCAGTCTATGGCAACACATACAAACTTCCAAAGCAACTTAGCATTCTCTCTTAATAACCAATATGGTATCATATGCCACTCCAATTTATGTTGTGCAAGTACCTTTTGTTATTATTGCCTTTTCCTTTTTTGTTTGTCTGGAAGATAAGTTTAGTGTTTGCTTGTTTGCTTTATTTGAATTTATGATATCCCTCCTCACAAACATTTGACTTTCCTGTTATGTTTTTTGTCAGGCTCAGAAACAAAGGGAATACAGGCAGAAGATTATATCAAATTATCAGGTAGGTGTATGATAACTTGCTTGAGTTTGCAACTTTGCATATGCCGAAGCATGGGGGGGCTTTAAAGGACAAATTCTATCAAGATTTTCCTTCTCACTTTTCTTTTTTCTCCTCTTAAAAGAAAATCTTCTCAGTTCCTGTTTATCTCAGATTAATGGAGATTTACAATTGCTCTGACCTTCTTTTGCAGCCTCTACATAGAGAGTTATACACAGTGCACCCTGCAAGTACCTTTGTTCCCTCATTTCTGAAGGCAATTAGTGATAATACCGAGGAAAGCTTTAGAAGTATTATGACTGAACCCTCTCCTGGCGTGTTTACATTTGAGATGCTTCAGCCTTCCTTCTGTGAATTGTTGGTATCCGAGGTATTTTCTTTTGGAAGAACTTATGAAATATCCCTTAACTTTCACTGGTGTGTCAAATTTTCTCTTCCCTCTGAGAGATGTGCGTGTCATATTGCCATATTGACATGTCGACTTGAGTAATATCCCCCTTAGACTGTGGTCAGATATCAAATCATCCCTCATGAAGTTAAGTTATTAAAAAATAAATGGAGATAAAGGCACCGGGGCAACATGGTCTGTAATATATGGATGATAAGTGGATTGCAGTGGGGCAATGCGTGATCCCCAGCATATGGTTCGTGGGTAATGTAGGATTGAATGTGTGTATTTTTGTCTACTCTTAACAATTTGAGCTAGCTAAGGTTGATTTAAAATACCTATTTACTGAAGTTAAGGGAGGCAACTTAAGCTTTCCGATTTTCATTTTAGTTTGCTTACAATCTTAAGTAGTACATATGGCACATCGCTGTTCTTTTTGCCTTATCCTTTTCTTTTAGATACTCTTTTTGATATGATGTTTTTGATGGTTAGGTGGAGAATTTTGAAAAATGGGTAAATGAGGCAAAGTTCCGGATCATGCGGCCAAATACAATGAATCGATATGGTGCGGTTCTTGATGATTTTGGCCTTGAAACCATGCTCGACAAGCTTATGGAGAGTTTCATTCGTCCCATATCAAAAGGTGAACATGGTTGCTAACTATGAATATGCACAAATCATTGATATTTAATACAGCGGAACTTGCTAATAGTACGATGGCTAAATATTTGGGAACTGAATTAGGTTTTGTATTTTCTTTTTAGTGTTCTTTCCTGAAGTTGGGGGAGCGACTCTTGACTCTCACCATGGTTTTGTTGTTGAATATGGTAAAGATAGGGATGTTGACTTGGGTAAGTACTCTTTTTTTGCCTTGTCTTATGATACTATACTTTCTACTTTTTGATATTACACTGCTATTTTGTACGGTTGCAGGCTGTTTGTAGTGGTTTAATGATGATGTTGACCACGAAAAAAAAGATTGATTCATGCAATTTCTTGTCTTTATGGTATTTGTTATCCGTTGTGGGGGTTTACAGTAGTAAAATTTATTTCTTCTGATCACCACTCCAGATGAACATAAGTACCATTTGGTGGAGTAAAATGACTTTTATAAAACAGATTTCTTTCTGTGTCAATGTATATGAGTCAAGTTGCTTGTAAGTTTGTCTTGCTCATAGTGATAATTGAGATGTAGAGCTGGTACAAATGTTTCTTACTTTCTCTCTCTTTTTTGTTTTTGTGTTTTCTCTTTTTGGGGGAGTGTTGGATACATCAAACTTGGAGGTGGCAATGAAAGTGAGATAAATTTACGGGATAATGTGGGGTAATTAACTAGCAGGGAACTTAATGGGCAGTTTGCAAAGAGTGTAAGCCGCTCAAATTTCTGTATAATTTGAGAAATATAGATTGATATAATTTGACCTCTCAGTCTCATATGGAATGCAGTTCACGAGAAATTACTGACAGCTTGTGAATTATTATTAGTGGCAAGTTTTACTTGTTATTGCTCTTGTAAAAAGTAAAAAGAACTTTTGTTTCCTAAGGAAGGTAGATCTTAATCATAGCTTTCCATTTACCTTAGTTTCTAAAAATCTCAATGGCTGTGTGTTTAGAAGCAAATGGGAATCTGAAGTTCTGTAGTTTGTTGGATTGCCTTGACATCAAAATACACACACAAATGCCATGTTTGGAATTGTTCTTGTTTTTGCTTTTCACGTTTTTCAAGGGAAAAAAATGAAAACAATTTCAAAACGGCGTTTGGCACAATTAAAGACAAAAAACGGAAATGAAAATAATGTTTTAGTTTAGTGTAAAATGGGAAAGAAATGAAAAACGAATTTTAGTCGTTCTCATTTTTTGTTTTCATTTTCTCCTCTCTCGAGAAGAGAGAGAAAGAGACATTAATGTATTTTTTTATACTAAAACAATCTCTTGATAAAACTACCAAACGCATTTTCAAAAATTATTTAACTCTGAGATTGAAAACGTTTTCATTTCCATTTTCATAGAATAAACAAAATCATTTTGTAACGAGTTCTAAACGCACCCAAAATTTTTAGGATCAAGCTAATGTATTTGTTCATGCCCTTTCCATTTATGCCCTCTTTTTCGTTTTTTATCTCTGTAGCGGTCTCTTCTAGGTAGTAGTGCTTAATTGTTTGTCACCACTTGGTGATCAGCTGATAGCTACAGTTGTATATGACATATTGTTGAATTCCCGAATCAATTAGGGAGATTTCTTAGGAATAATCCTTGCTATCTTGTAAATAAATTAGGAGACGAATCCGGCTAATTGATTCCATATTCTAATTTTATTTTTTCTAGTTTAGTGAGATTGTTTCCTTATTTAGTTTCAATCTAGGATTAGTCAAAGGTCCTCCTCTTGTATATATATGTACCGCTGCATTCCAAGAATAACAGAAGTAGAATATCAATTCTTATTACCTTCATGGTATCAGAGCCTTAGGCTCATAATCTCTGAGAATTCCTTCGAACCAAACTGCCATTATCCGGCCTTGTTCCTTTGGCAGGATTGACTGCCATTCACAGGCCCACTCTTACGACAGGGTTCCTTCTTTTCTTCCCATATTCTCATAGTCTTATTAGGAGACTATTCTTTCCTCAAATCCCTCTGTCCGAACACTATCTCTTAATGGCCAAATATGGCATGGCAACAGAGAGGTCTACCACAACTTTAGAAGCCAGTTCCAGCGCTGAAGGTTCATCCGCAGTTAATTCTCATGTAGGCTCAGAAAATTCCTCAATTCTCATCATAGGGCATAAGCTAAATGGGTACAACTACCTGCAATGGTCCCAATCGGTGATGATGTTCATATGCGGTAAAGGCAAAGATGAATATCTACCCGATGAGATCACAATTCGGAAAAGGGAGATCCAAAATACATAATATGGAAGACAGAGAATCACATGATTATGTCGTGGCTAATCAGCTCTATGAACATCGAAATAGGGGAAAACTTTCTCCTATATGGAACAACAAAAGAGATATGGGATGCAGTCCGGGAAACCTAATCTACATCAAGGGGATCTCACGGTCACACAATACTATAATACTCTCACTTGCCATTGGCAACATCTAGATATGTTTGAAGTTTATCCATGGAAGTGTACAGAAGACACAAAACTGTATCGGAAGATTGTGGAGCAAAAGAGGACATTCAAATTCCTTCTCGGCCTCAACAAGTGCTTGAAGAATAATGGGCACAAAACCTCTCCCGAGCATAAGGGAGGCTTTCTCAGAAGTTCGTAGAGAGGAAAGTCGGAAAAAGTTGATGTGTCCACAAAACTCTACTCCAACTGTTGAAGGATCTGCATTGGCTGGTCGAGGATCACAAAACAATATTGCTGATAACAGGTTTGACAACAGGCAACGGAAAAGAAGACCTAGGTGTGATCACTGCCGCAAAACAGGACATACTCGGGAGACTTACTGGAAGATCCATGGTAAACCGGTTGATTGGAAGCTGTCACGACCAAATAATGATTGAGAAGGTTGACTCAACATTGCTGCCACTGTAGATGACAAAGAACACCGCCCTACCTCACAAACGGAGAATAGCCCCTTCACTAAAGAACAACTTGAGGTACTCCAGAAGCTTTTTAGCCATAATGTCGTGACTCAAACAGCCAATAATGCCCCTGGCTCTAGCATGTTAGCACATAAAGGTAATCTTTCCAATGCTTTTGCGGTTAATAAATGTCATAAAAATCCTTGGATTGTTGACTCAGGAGCCTCAGATCATATGATGGGAGATGCCACCATATTTCACGAGTACAGTCTAAGTCTCGAGAACCATACAGTTCGAATAGCAGATGGTTCTTTATCCAGGGTTAAGGAAATGGGTTTCATAAAAGTTACTAATGACATAACCCTTCATTCAGTTCTTCATGTACCTAATTTGGACTGCAATTTACTCTCTATCAGTAAATTAACTCGTGATCTCAATTGTGTGACTAAATTTTTTCCAAACCATTGTGAATTTCAAGAGTTGGATTCGGGGAAGATGATTGGCAGTGTTGAGGAGTGTTTTGGACTCTATCTCCTCGAGGACAATATTCCTCCAAGCGGTGAATCATTCAAGAGTCAGTCATGCTTAAACACTTGTGTCAATAAAGATAGTGAAGTTATGTTATGGCATTATCGCCTTGGTCATCCTAATTTTATATATCTCAAAACTTTGTTTCCATCATTATTTAAAGTCCGAAGTTTTTTAATTGTGAAGTTTGCCAACTTTCTAAACACACTCGTAGTAGCTATCCTAGTTCCTCATACAAACCACCCCGTCCCATTACTTTAATTCATAGTGATGTATGGGGACCCTCAAGAGTAAAAAATATCACTGGAACTCGATAGTTTGTATCCTTTGTTAATGATCATTCTCGCTTAACATGGGTGTTTCTTATGAAAGAAAAGTCCGAAGTTGGACAAATTTTCCAAAACTTCAATTCTATGATATATACACAGTTTCAAACTAAGATCCAAGTCCTTAAAAATGACAATGCCAAAGAATACTTTGAATAAGCTCTAGGCACCTATCTCACGAGTCAAGGGATTGTTCACCTAAGTTCGTGTGTTGACACCCTGCAACAAAATGGGGTTGCAGAGAGGAAAAACAGACACTTGTTAGAGGTGGCTCGATCACTCATTCTCACTACACATATTCCTAAACATTTCTGGGGAGAAGCCATACTCACAGCCACATACCTTATTAATCGGATACCCTCCAGAGTGCTTAAATTCCAAACTCCAACCAAAGTTGTTGATAAGCCCCCCGTGCGTTTTACATATGCTCAGAGGAAACGCCACCATGAGCCAAGGTTGGCAGCTGAAACTCAAGTGGTTGCTGACGTGGAGGGAAGAACTCGGGAAGAGGAAATAGGAAGTGGCTGAGTCAGCAAGCAGTTACTAGTTAGTTAGTATTGGAATTAGTGAGGGGAATAAGGCTTAGTAGTATAAATAGAGTAGGAGGTAGAGTAGAGGGGGTATCGATTCATTTGTATACTTATGAGAAGTGGAAACCTAGGAGAGCAAGGGATCTCTTGAAAATCCCCTTATCTCCCTGTAACCAATCTCCGCCATTAATACGAATCAAGCTTTTCGTTAGTTTTCCTTGAATTCTGTCTCAATTCTACTAACCGTGATTAAGAGCTTAACATTTGGTATCAGAGCATATCCCTCCTTAAGCCCACGTTCCGGAAGGGGCGACCTGGGGAGGGGCGACCTGGAGAGGGGCGACCTGAAAAGGCCAGAGTAGGCCATCCAGAGTGGGCCGCCGTGGATGTTGGTGTCGGAAGCGTGGTGGTATGTTAGGATCCTAGTTGAGTCACACATTGCTAAAGTATGGGCTTAGCATGTGGGTTTATAACTATTTGGGCCCCTCTCCCTACAAGCTAGCTTTTGAGGATGAGTTCTACCCAAGGGTTATATCAATTGGTATCAGAGCATATCCCTCCTCAGGCCTACGTTCCGGAAGGGGCGACCTGGAGAGGGGCGACCTGGAAAGGTTAGAGTAGGCCATCCAGAGTGGGCCGCCGTGGACGTCGGTGTCGGAAGCGTGGTGGTATATTAGGATCCTGGTTGAGTCCTACATTGCTAAAGTATGGGCTTAGCATGTGGGTTTATAACCATTTGGGCACCCTCTCCTTACAAGCTGGCTTTTGGGGATGAGTTCTACCTAAGGGTTATAACAGTTGTTCTTCAGTATTTTCCACACCAAATTCATCTCATCATTAGACCTTAAGATATTTGGTTGTTCTACCTTTGTCCATATACACTCTCAACACCGTGGGAGGCTAGATCCTAAATCCATCAAATGTGTTTTTCTTGGCTACTCACCACATCCAAAAGGATATGTGTTACTCTACCACAACAAAGAGGTTTTATAACTCAATGGATGTGCCTTTTTTTGAACACCAATCATTCTTACCAAACCTACAATTCAGGGGAGAATATGAGAGAATTTCAACTTTGGGATCTTGAATTTCATTCTTCACCTCCTTCACCTTCCTCTTCTCCAGTCTATCCTCCTTCTACTACTCTGCTTTATCCTTTCCAATTAGATTCTTTCATTCAAACCGAGAGTCATCCTCACACAACAAACCTCTCTCCTGTCCGAAACAATCACAGTCCATCTCCTCATCCTCAACAAAGTAATAACAAGAACAAAGAATTGATTGTTTATTCCAGGAGGAAGAAGTTTGGAAAGGAGATAGAAGACACAATACCTCTCGTACTAGACCATGAAGCTGATCCGGATTCAATGACTACACAAATTCACTCAGGTAAGGAAAACTTGGTCCTTGAAGATACAACACATGCTGTGGATGATTTAGATATTCCAATTGCCCCGAGGAAAGGTGTCAGAACATGTACAAATCAGCTTATTTGCCGATTTGTCTCATATGAAAATCTATTACCATCCTATCAGACCTTTGTGTCTACCCTTGACAGTGTGCAGGTTCCAAATTCTATTCAGGAGGCACTCAGAAACTCAGAATTGAGGAAAGGCAGTTAATGAAGAAATCCGAGCATTGGAGAAAAATGGCACGTGGGAGTTAACAGATCTTCCACTAGATAAGAAGGCTGTTGGATGTAAGTGGATCTTCACCATCAAACACAAGGCAAATGAAAGTATTGAGAGACTAAAAGCTCGACTAGTTGCAAAATGTTTCACTCAGTCTTACGGAGTAGATTATCAAGAAACATTTGCTCCAATGGCTAAGCTAAACACTATTAGAGTCCTTTCCTTTACAGCAAACAAAGACTGGCCCTTGCATTAACTAGATGTCAAAGAATGCGTTCCTGAATGGTGATCTTGAAGAAGACGTGTACATGGAAATACCTGCAGGACTGGAAACTACCTTGAACAACAACAAGGTATGCAAACTCAAGAAGTCTTTATATGGACTTAAACAATCTCCTCGTGCATGGTTTAACAGGTTTGTAAAGTCAGTAGTGAAATATGGATACACTTAGTGCCAAGCAGACCACACACTGTTTGTGAAGTTCTCTCCAGAAAAGAGAGTAGCAGTCTTAATTGTATTCATTGATGACATCATTCTGACTGGTGACTATGAGGAGGAATTATTGAGATTGAAATTAGTCCTAGCCAAGCAATTTGAAATTAAAGACCTTGGCAATCTCAGATATTTTCTTGGAATGGAGGTAGCTCGATCCAAGAAAGGAATTTTCGTCTCTCAACGGAAGTATGTCCTAGATTTACTAAAGGAAACTAGCATGCTTGGATGCAAACCTGTTGATACATCGATGGATCCAACTAAGAAGATAGGAGCTAGAAAAGATTCTGCACTAGTTGACAGAGGAAGGTACTAGAGACTTGTAGGGCGACTTATCTACCTCTCACACACAAGACCTGACATTGGCTTTCTAATCAGTGTGATGAGTCAGTTCATGCACAACCCTACAGAAGAACACATGGAATCTGTGTATAGAATTCTGAGGTATCTCAAAATGACTCCAAGAAAAGGAATACTTTACAAGAAGACAGGAAATAGGGATATCGAAGTCTATTTTGATGCGGATTGGGCAGGAGATGTAAGAGACAAGAAATCAACAACTGGTTATTGTGCCTATGTTTGGGGCAATCTTGTGACTTGGAGAAGCAAGAAACAACCAGTAGTCTCAAGGAGTAGTGCAGAAGCTGAGTTTAGAGCATTGGCCCTAGGCATTTGTGAATGAATGTGGATACGCAGACTACTTAAGGAGTTAGGGATAACAATTGAGAGACCAATCAAGTTGTTCTATGATAATCAAGCCACTATATGCATTGCTAAGAATCCTGTACACCATGACATGACTAAGCATATTGAGATTGATCGTCATTTCATCTCAGAGATTGATAACTCAGTTGTACGTTTATACTCCTACACAATCTCAAGTGGCATACATACTCACAAAAGCTCATCCGAGAACAAGCTTTGAAGAATTAAGTCACCAGCTGTGGTTGTTCAACACACAACTCAGCTTGAGGGGGAGTGTTGAATTCCCGAATCAATTAGGGAGATTTCTTAGGAATAATCCTTACTATCTTGTAAATAAAGTAGGAGAAGAATCCGGTTAATTGATAGCAGATTCTAGTTTTATTTTTTCCTAGTTTAGTGAGATTGTTTCCTTATTTAGTTTCAATCTAGGATTAGTCAAAGGTCCTCCTCTTGTATATATCTGTACCTCTGCATTCCAAGAATAATGGAAGCAGAATATCAATTCTTATTACCTTCACATATTATCTGGTACCAAGACTTTATCTAAACTAGTTACTGACTTTATTTTTTAGTTCCCCTAAAAAAAAAACTATTTTTGGTCTCTCAACCTAATCAGTTAAGATCCCAGTGTTGGTTGTTTAAATATCTAGTAGGATTTTTTTTTTTTTTTTTTTTTTGGGTGTAGGACTCTTCATCTGTTTGCGTGAATGATAATGTTAGTCTCTTTATGCATGCGTCCAGCACCAAACTATTACATGCATTATTCTATTAGTTATACTCTTAAGATGTTGTAGCATGCCAAGACTAAATATCATTGCGGCACAAATACTATGCGCTTTTTACCTTGCTTTCTCTATTTTCACAAGCTATGTAGTCTTGAGAAATAATTCTTCCTTTGTAGGTTTTCACGTCGATGACTCAGAAGTGACTTTAAATGTGTGCTTGGGTAAGCAATTTACTGGAGGAGAATTGTTTTTTCGAGGCACACGATGTGATAAACATGTAAATACTGGCAGTCAATCTGAGGTATGGTATTCTTTTTAGTTGGAAATGACAACAAACATATACCTTTCACAGGCAGAGAGAGTGTTCTTGCTTCCTGCTGGTTGTGAGGGTGTTTCACTGGTTATAAAGGTATTGATGTATCTTACTTGAAAGCAGGAAATCTTTGATTACACCCATGAACCAGGGCAAGCTGTGCTTCATCGTGGACGTCATCGTCATGGTGCTAGAGCCACAACATCTGGTCATCGAATCAACTTACTTCTATGGTGTAGAAGGTATTATTGTCTTCTGTCCTTTCATGAAGCAATAAGATTGTGCAGAATCCTTTTTTTTTTATTCCTCCTTTTTGTTCTACATCAACTTCTAGTCTATTAATTGGCTGAAATGTTTTCCATTTATATGCTTTTAATGTAATAAATGTGCTCCCAGATTTTTGGTGAAATATATGTGTAGGTATCTTTTCTTCTTGTTTCTATTATCATTATTTTTTAAAAGGAGTCGTTGAGTCTTTATGCTTTCATTTGGGGCCCATCCCTCATTTCCCTAAAAGGGACAGATTTTGATTTTGGATTATTTGATGAGTGTTTTAGTTTCTTTTCTCAAATTCTGACAAGTCGGAGAAAGAATGGTAAGGCAATCTTGAGTACCACATGCTCATGTCAATCAGGTAAAAGAAGTAGGACTCTGGAATATATAGAAGATGAACATAGTAGAAACAAGGTCCCACTACATACATGGTTACTTCATCTTCAAAATCTTCCTTCCTGCTTAAAACAGCAACGTAAAAAGCTGCTTATTGGGTTGCCTTTCTCCCATGTTGAATGTCTACAATTTGAGAGAAAAATTGCTGATGCAACTCATTTCTGGACATTATCGAGTATAGGACAAAATTGTGTCTTCATAATTAATTAAAAAAAAAAAAAATCTGACCCACATTTGAAGAGCCAGCATCGTATGTTGTATTTTGTAGGACTTAAGGGCGCGTTTACCAAACCGTGAAGGAATCTAATGGGAAAGGTAATGAAATTAGAAAGAAAAGTAAAGGAATAAGAATAAGTGTAGTTAATTCCCTTTTCAAGTGTTTCCTTAGCTATTAGTGTTGCAATGGGAAACAATCTCATTCCCTTTCTAGTGTTTACTAAAATTGGGAATAACAATATTATCAATGTAGTATTAACTGGTAACGGTGGGTTGGATTTAAAGGGAGAGATCCTAGGCTTGAATCCTGAGAGCAGCTAGCCTGTATCAAATAAAAATATGATTAATGTAATAACTTAAAAGGTCATTTCACACAATTAAATAATCATTGACTATGCATAATCCATTAAGGGTGGATATGTAAATTTGGTATTCATTCCCTTTAATAGGGAATCAATAATACCAAGGGGAATGCAAGGATTGGCGTTCCTTTTGGGGCCTATTAAATGCCCATTACTGATTTATTAGTAAACACATTAGTAGATAGATAGGAAAGGGAATCATTTCCCTTTGATGTCAAAGTAAACACGCCCTAAAATTAGGCTGAAGGAGAGAACAGAGAAGGAAACCAGCTAAAGTTGTGCTGCAGATGAACCAAACTATATGGCTGGTTAGATCCATGAAAGTATACCAGCTCCATTCCAATAGCGTTGTAGAAAAAGTGTATAGTGCAACATGAAATTTGGGAATACCTTTATTTCCAACTCAAATAGAAATTAGCAAGTGGTGTTTGGATCCTAAGCTGCTGTTTTTTGAAACAAGTGGTTTCTTTTCCCTGGATCTCATTATAATTTGTTGAATATTCGGAAGTCAAAGCTAGGTTTTAGTTTAGGAAAGTATTTTCGGAATAAAGGAAAAGATTGGTTGTGATCTTCTCCTATGATTTTGTTTCCTGATTTTTAGGGAAGGATTAGGCTAGTTAGTTATTTCCTTATTAGATATTATGTGTATATATATGTTGTTGTATTCCCGGTTTTACACATTAATAAGAAATTCAGAATTTCTTCATGTTATCAGAGCAGTTTTTTTTTTCTCTGAACCCTAATCTTTCCAGGCCGCCTCCCTCTCTGGCCATATTCCATTCTGGCCATCTAATCTCTTCAGGCCGCCTCTCTCTAGCCATCTTTCCATCCGGCCATCTAATCCCTTCAGGACCTCCTATCTTTCCTCTCTGCCTAATCAGCCATATCCGTCTCTCAAGCCTGTTCTCCCGGCCCCGACCTCTATATTTCCAAGAACCCTAGTTGTTCTTTTCTCTCATTCTTCCCCCGCAACATTTGAAACATGACAAAATACGGAATGGCCTCATCACAAACATCCAACATCACAAAGACCGTAATCAAGGGAAATTCAGAAATTCCAAACTATGGTGGCGGTGATTCTCATCCTATTCTCATTACCTATTACAAATTAAATGGCCATAATTATCTGCTGCAGTGGTCACAATCATTATGCTATTTATTTGTGGTAAGGGAAAAGAGGAGTATCTTACGGGAGAAGCCACCATGCCAGAGACTACAGATCCGGGATTCAAAAAATGGAAGATTGAAAATAGTATGATCATGTCATGGCTTATCAACTCCATGAACAATGACATAGGCGAAAATTTCTTGCTGTTTGGGACTGCAAAAGAGATATGGGACGCAGCCAAAGAGACCTACTCTAGCTCTGAAAATATTTCAGAGCTGTTTCAAGTAGAATCGGTGCTGCATGACTACCGCCAAGGAGAGCAGTCGGTTACTCAGTATTTCAACACACTCACGCTGTTATTGGCGAAGAATCGACTTATTCGAGATTCACTCGTGGAAAAGTCAAGAAGATGCGACCACATACAAGCGATTGTTGAACAAAAACGATTGCTCAAATTTTTCTTAGGGCTCAATAGGGAGTTGGACGATGTTCGAGGTCGAATCATGGGCTCTAAACTGCTGCCCAGCCTCGGGAAGCTTTCTCGGAGGTTAGACGTGAAGAAAGTAGAAAGAAAGTGATGATGGGATCTAAGGAACAACCTTGCCCCAACAATGGATGCATCCGCCCGGGTCATCCGACCGCTTAATAGTAATGGTGGAGATCGATGAAAACGGGACAGCCCTTGGTGTGATTACCGCAAGAAACTAGGCCATCACAAGGAGACTTGCCGGAAGCTTCACAAAGAAAAACCAAATGATTGGAAACCAAAGTCAAGGTTTGAAAGAGACGGCCAAAGCATTTGTGGCTTCCAACTCGAGAATGCTCATGTTCCGTGAGCCTAGCCCATTCAAAGAAAGATCAAATGGACGTGCTATAAAACTGCTTTAGTCAAGTTGGCGGTGGTAGCGCTTCCGGACGGGTTTGATTTGCTCAAACAGATGCACATACTGACCTTCACCGCGAACGAAAGAGGAATGAGGCCATGGATAGTCGACACGGGTGCTTCGGACCACATGACGGAGATCTTTGCTCTTCTCCCGAAATTACCAAACAAGTAGTGGTCATCCATCCGCTCGGATTCTTGATGGTTCAAATTCAAAAATTGCCGGGACAGGTTCTATCCAATTGACTAAAGAGTTGTATCTTGACTCTTCTCTCCATGTTCCAAACTTAGATTGTAATCTTTTGTCTATCGAAGAAATTGTCTCATGATCTTCACCGTGTTTACTAAATTTTATCCAAACTTGTGTATCTTTCGGGACTTGAAATCGGGGAAGATGATTGGCGATCTTGAATCAGGTTCTGGGCTCTATATCCTCTCATGTGACCGATCCTCAAACCAAGTTTCTCAAGCAAGTTGTGTCCAGTCTCAAAGTCCATTAGAGTCTTTTAATTCAGTATCTAATTCCAATGTCAATAAAGATAGTGAGATTATATTACTCCACTATCGTCTTGGTCATCCTAGTTTTGTGTATCTTGCAAAATTGTTTCCCAAATTGTTTATCAATAAAAATCCAGCATCTTTTCATTGTGAAATCTGTCAGATTGCAAAGCATACTCGAACAATATATCCACAAATTCCCTACAAGTCTTCAACCGCTTTTTCGTTGATCCATAGTGATGTATGGGGTCTCTCACGGATAAAAAATATTTCTGGCACTCGATGGTTTGTGACATTTGTTGATGATCATACACGGGTTACATGGGCCTTCCTTATGAAAGAAAAATCAGAGGTAGGAAAAATTTTTCAAACCTTTAATCTCATGGTCCAAAATCAATTTAACTCTAGGATTCAGATACTCAAGTCCGACAATGCAAAAGAATACTTCACCAATAGTCTCAATACCTACCTTCAAAACCACGGGATAATCCACATAAGTTCTTGTGTTGACACCCCTCAACAAAATGGGGTGGCTAAACGCAAGAACAGACATCTATTGGAGGTTGCCCGGTGTCTTATGTTTTCCTCAAATGTTCCAAATTATTTCTGGGGGGAAGCAATTCTCACAGCCACCTATTTGATCAACCGTATGCCATCTAGAGTTCTTACTTTTCAAACTCCACGACAGCTTCTTCTGAAAGATTTTCCTCATACCTGTGCAGTTTCATTTGATTTACCCCTAAAAGTATTTGGTTGCACGGCATTTGTTCATGTGTATCCCCAAAACCGTAATAAATTTGATCCTAGAGCAAATAAGTGCATATTCCTAGGGTACTCTCCAACTCAAAAAGGGTACAAGTGTTATTCTCCAACCAACAAAAGATTTTATACTACCATGGATGTCTCTTTCTTTGAACATGTGTTCTTCTACCCCAAATCTCGTGTTCAGGGGGAGAGCATGAATGAACATCAAGTTTGGGAGTCCCTTCTTGATCCTATACCCGTTGCCAACTCAGATTTTCCTCAAACCATGCTTGTGCCCACTGACCAGCCCGTGTCTGTCCAGTCCGTTGTGCCCACTGACCAGCCCGTGCCTGTCCAGCCTGTGTCTGTCCAGCCCAAAAATGTCCAGCCCACAAATGTGTCTACCCCCGTGCCTACTCAGTCTCTTGTTCCCGCTCCATCTGGGGCTCCACAACTTCCAAATGAAAATATTCAAGTCTATATCAGGAGGAGGAAAAGACAGGATATAGAGCACAGATCACAGCCAACATGTGGCCAAGATATTGACTCAATTTCAGGTCCCCATGAAGGAAACACAGGTGCGGATATGGCTGAAGATGTGCCTACTCCCAACATTGATGACACTACCATACCGATTGCATTGAGGAAGGGTGTTAGGAGATGTACAGATCATCCAATTGGGAAGTATGTCACTTATGAAGGGTTATCACCATCCTATAGAGCATTTTCTACTTCCCTTGATGATATTCAGGTACCTAGCACTATACAAGAGGCACTACAAAATGCAGAGTGGAAGAAGGCAGTACAAGAGGAAATTGATGCTCTTGAGAAGAACGGAACATGGACTATGACTGACTTACCGGTCGGGAAAAGGGCTGTGGGGTGCAAGTGGATTTTCACGGTAAAGTACAAAGCAGATGGATCAGTTGAGAGATTCAAGGCTCGGTTGGTAGCTAGAGGATTTACACAATCCTATGGGATAGACTATCAAGAAACGTTTGCTCCTGTCGCAAAGCTTAATACTATCAGAATTCTTCTCTCATTGGCTGTCAACCAAGATTGGTGCTTGCAACAACTGGACATAAAAAATGCTTTCCTAAATGGTGACCTTGAAGAGGAAGTCTACATGGAAATTCCACCTGGGTTCGAAGGAAGGATGGCAAAGAACCAGGTTTGCAAACTGAAGAAGTCTTTGTATGGCCTCAAACAATCTCCTCGAGCCTGGTTCGACAGATTCACAAAGGCTGTTTTGAAGCTTGGCTACCTACAGGGTCAGGCTGATCATACCCTCTTTGTCAAGACATCTCACACCGGTAAACTTGCTATATTGATAGTATATGTTGATGATATTATTCTATCAGGGAATGATGTGGAGGAATTACAGAATTTGAAGAAGTATTTGTCAGAAGAATTTGAAGTTAAAGATCTTGGAAATCTGAAATATTTCCTTGGAATGGAAGTGGCTAGATCAAGGATGGGCATTGTTGTTTCTCAAAGGAAATATATTCAAGATCTTCTTAAGGAGACTGGAATGCTTGGATGCAAACCAGTGGATACTCCTATGGACAGTCAGAGGAAACTTGGCACTGAGAAAGAAAGTACACCAGTAGACAGGGGGAGATATCAGCGACTTGTTGGACGCCTGATTTATCTTTCACACACTCGTCCAGATATTGGTTTTGCAGTGAGTGTTGTAAGTCAATTCATGCACAGCCCTACTGAGGAACACATGGAAGCGAATCCTGATTCTTAGATACTTGAAGATGACACCAGGGAAAGGTCTATTCTTTAGGAAAACAGAGAATCGTGACAATCAAGTGTATTCGGATGCCGATTGGGCAGAAACATCACCGATGACGCTCGACTTGGGATCTTGTTCCTTTGTCCGGGGTAATCTTGTTACCGGAGGAGCAAGAAGCAATCGGTGGTAGCCGTAGTGCGTGTTTCGAGTACAGAGCACTAGCACAAGGAATTTGTGAAGGGATGTGGATAAAAAGGGTTCTTAGGGAACTGGGGCAAATGGAGCCATCTCCTATTCTGATGATGTGTGATAATCAGGCAGCTATCAGCATAGCTAAGAATCCCGTGCATCATGACAGGACGAAGCACGTTGAGATTGACAGACACTTCATCACAGAGAAGGTGACGAGTGAAACTATTAAACTGAACTACATTCCTTCCAAGCAACAAACAGCAGACATACTCACCAAAGCTCTTCCTAGACCTAACTTTGAGGACTTAATGTGCAAGCTGGGGTTATATGATATATACTCTCCAGCTTGAGGGGGAGTGTTGAATATTCGGAAGTCAAAGCTAGGTTTTAGTTTAGGAAAGTATTTTCGGAATAAAGGAAAAGATTGGTTGTGATCTTCTCCTATGATTTTGTTTCCTGATTTTTAGGGAAGGATTAGGCTAGTTAGTTATTTCCTCATTAGATATTATGTGTATATATATGTTGTTGTATTCCCGGTTTTACACATTAATAAGAAATTCAGAATTTCTTCATAATTCAATGTAAACTTATAGTCAATTTATCCTTTTTGCCAGCATCCGTTAGATTCTATCTTCAATTTTTTGGTACAATGAAAGAACTCTCATTCATACTTTCTGTATATGCAGTATTAGAATGAAAGTCTGCGAGTATTATAATGAAAATCTGCTATCATCTTACTTTCATATTTGACTGTGTCCTATCAGACACAGATGTGTTACCTATCAAACTGGTTGTGGTTATGGGGTTTTAAAGGATGATGCGACTGGTTTCTCATACTCTATTTTCATAAACTGGATACAGTTCGGTCTTCAGAGAGATGAAGAAGTATCAGAAAGACTTCTCCGGCTGGTGTGGGGAATGCTTGCGTGAGAAGAAAGAGCGGCAACGGACCTCACTTGCTGCTACTAAATTGGTATGTATTATTTTAACGTGTTTCATTTTAACCAGAGCATGTTTGTTTTTCGGACAAGTATTGGATATAAAATATTTTGAATAAAAGTAAATCATAATTTTACTGAATTTGCATAATAATTAGCAAAACTTGGTATTATGAAGGTATAATAAAGATTAAAGAATGCTTTCAATTGATATTTTAAAGGGTAACCATAGATGCTACATACTTCCTCAGTGTACAATACAAAAGTGTGAAATCGATGGTTACATTCATCAGATTCCTCCCTGTATTCCTCTGTGGGCTTCAACAGATAACACTTCCCATTATCTTTGATAATGTTAGTTGGGTTGACATTTTGGTTTAAGTAGTGGTCACGGGAGTCTTGTTTTGTATTCTGAGTCTGGTTCTCTGTTGATACCTTTTGTTTTTTGTTTTTTGTTATTATTTTTTTCAATTTCCTTTTTCTGTTTTATTGGTGGATTTCTCATCCATCCTGAATCTTCATTTGTCATATTTTGCTAATAAATGATTTTCCATTTTTCTTATTCAAAAAAGAAAAAATAATTCGAATTTTCGGGAGAGCTAAATTTATATCATTTTATTTTTTGGTGAATAATTTTCCGCAGGAGTTGCTCAGGAGAGAGAGCGAATTGACATGACCCGTGAGGGACTTGTATCATTTATGTAGCTGTATTCTTGATCGAGACTCAACGGAGTACTAACGATGAGACTTGAACAGAAGTTTGCTTTATGTGCTTCATTCTGACGTACGGTTTGTGTGTACATAATCAAAGTAATTGGAGAATTCCCTTGTAAAATTATGCATAAGATATTTGTTGAAAAAAAAAAAGAAAAAAGAAAAAATGAAAAGGAACAAAACATTTTAGTCCATGGAGTTGTCGAGGCTGTATTTAGCAAGGTGGAACGTAGGGCGTTGCAGACCCCAATAAATCGTCATTCTTTTTTGCACTTTCATCATTCTCTGGCTTCCAGATATCCGTGTATCTGATTACTTTGTGGGCGGGTAGTTTACACTCCACTTGATGCTTTCGCCTCATTCTTTTTGGTTTTCTTATAAACAAATAGCTTGTTTAGGCTCCGTTTATTTCACTGATTCGAGTTTAGAATTTTGAGTTTTGTTACAGTAAAAAGTTTTCAAAAACAGTCACATTTAATTTTTTTATTACAGTAAAAAATTTTCATATAAAATTACATCTCAACTTAAATTAAAAACTCGAATCAGTGAACTAAATGGGTTTTAAAGACATAGGTTATCTTCTCTTTGCATCTCTTTTCTGTATATTTCATTTCCCTATTTTTCTCATTCCATTTCCCCAATTACTTTGCTATTGATTCTTCATGCAATACAGCTTAGCTGAGTCACCTGACATTCTCCCACAGCAAATATGGTATGCGTGAATTAGAGACACAGCTTCGTTGGCTTTTCTCCTTTTATTGCCACAGGAAAAGCCTTCCTTTTTTTTTTTTTTTTTTTTTTTTTTTTTAACTAGAAATATTCGATGATGGGATATATCCCTTTCTATGGTAAATTACTTGACGTATTTTTCATACTGTCACTAGGTGCCATGGGGTTATTTTTCTTCCAAAATTTCATCTTCGTGATACCAGTAAGTCACCAAGTTCACCCTGCCAAACCCAATATGAACCCACACACAAAACGCTAATGAACAATACAACAAAGGCAACACAAAAGAACAAGCAAACAATGAGTTGTGGAAACTAATTGTAACCTTTCTTACGCTTTACACAAACTAGGGCAGTTAAGCTTGTAATAGGATAATAACATGCACGCTTTCGGCCATGTGTACCTACTTCTTGAGGCTAGTCATTTAAAACCTAGAAGACTAGTGATTTACATCCCTAATCCCTAGCAATGTAAGGCTGTAGGCACCGCTATCCACTGCTAAGTCTCGCATACTTTGGTCATCATCGAGATCTTGTCTTGTGCACAATGCTCGTTACATGCGCCTGTCAATGCCCTAGTGCCTCAGCATGCGCATGCTGCCACACAAGGCTGTTGGCGCAAGTGCACATGCTAGTAGCTCATTTTCAAGTTTGAGCACTCCAAGCCTCGCTTTTGTACGTGTATATATGATGCCAAGTTAATGTAATAAAGTAGCCATTCTCAATAGTGACAATGACAATATTAAAATAAATTATAAAAAAAAATCCAAAACGTTTAAACTAAAAATGCTGAGGTCTGTATCACACGGTCTCCTTAAAGCAGATTCACCCCTCATTGTAGGTGCACGAGGATCGGTTTACTAGTAGTAACGGTGCACAATGATGCTACCACTGCAAAATTAATATCTGCCCGAACCTATCACACTGAATACCCTTAGAGAGAGGAGAATAATTTTTGAGAGGAGAAAATGATGAAAATTTGGTGTCTCAACTTGGGAGTGGGGGTCTCTTTTATAGGACTTAGAGGAGACAGTGGCTTCGTCTCTTTTGATGTGGGGACAAGAGACTTCCTAACTTCTTGGAAGTTCTCCCTTTAGCTTTTTCCAATTTCACGAGAGCACTTTGAGAGTCAATTTCTCATTCACATATCACCATTTTAAGCATATAAATACATCATTTCGATCTCCTTGCAATGGAAAACACAAATTCGAATTGAACTATCAGTAACAGTAAGTGGGTCTTGCTCAAAATCGAGTCTCAAAATGGTACATCGAAAAGGGTTTTTAAGCCATTTTTCTAACAATCCCCCACATAATGAGATTGACGGACGAAACGAAACAAAACAATGACGTTTTACCTAATGATAGAGTTCATGGTCGAACCCCGCATAGGATAGGTAGGTGTTATCCTTTGAACCTTTCCTTGTGAGGATATATTTACTTGATTGACTAGATAGTAGACGCGATGCCCTTGAACTGTTTTGCGGTTATGTATATGATGATGTAGCTCACATATGAATCTTTCTTGACACATAGGAATCTTTGGTTTTGCGAGAGTTTTTTAGAGAATTAAGCCCTACATAATTTTCCTTCGAGGCGGCCCACTTCTATCTCACATAGGTGATCTCTCTCCGCATGGAATTTCTGATGCATAAGAATCATTAAAAGCATAACTTATCCTTTTCCCAACGGGCATCATTATTTCATCATAGAAATGGATCAAGAGGTAACCCCGCACAGTGATCCAACTAAGTCTTTACAACTAGGTTGTCCCTTTGAACCTAAATCTTAGGATCTCCAATCAAATAATTCTCAGTTTAACCTTTTGGTTAGCCGTAATGTTATCCTTTGACTTCACGTAGCCAACAGAGATAACTCTAATTGAGATTAGTTGTCTAATGGTAGTTGTCTAATGGTGTTATGTCTACAATGTATGTGTCTAGACTTACCATTATACATGTTGCTTTGTGCTCTTCTAATCGCAGATTGACTATCATAGTGTATACTGATTGCTGGCAAAGGCTACAACTATTTTGGAATATCCTTTAAGAAATGGAGCAGTCCTTCAGCCTCTTCTCCACATTTATCCAAAAGCTATAAACTCAAATTGTGGATCTAGCTATACCAGTCTATTTAGAGCATTTCTATGATACAACCACACCTCTTAGTGTGAACACATATCCACTAGTAGACTTCGAGTCTTTGATATTAGATATCCAATTCGCATCATTATATCCTTCCATAATAGTTGGATATTTAGTATAGTGCAACCCATAACAACGAGTATATCGAAGGTACCTGAGTACTCTTACTATAACTTTCTAGTGATCGGCTCTTGGATTACTTTGTAAGCAATGTCTGACCTTGCACATCTTATTAAGTATATTAAACATCCTATCACTCCAGAATACTCCAGTTGGGAGACATTATCTCCTTTATTTTTAGATAGGTGTAGACTTACGTCTATCGGTGTTCTAGCCACACCATAATCATCCTTATTGAATTTCTCAAGTACATTGTCCACATAGTTCCACTGACTTAAAATGAGTTCATCCGATATTCTCAAAGTTTTCATTCCTAAAATCACATTAGCTAGTCTCATACCTTTCATGTCAAATCTTGATTTCAACATATCCTTGGTAGATTTGGTCATCTTGTCATTACTACCAACATATCCTTTCATAATCATTTCTATTCTCTTTTACATAAACACATTTGTCACACTTATTGAAGCTTCAAAATTCACCTTCCAACAAATAAATTAGAAAATCTGGACCGAAAGATTTTTCTGTTCTTTCTCTTTTGCTACGTTGAGGTTCAACCTCAACATCAGATATTGTTCTTGGTCCTGACTATCTTTATTCGTAGTCTCATATAAGGTTGGCAATTCGTGTTGTGTCGTGTTTACTCTCTCAGTTCACACTATAAGACTTGAAACGAACATGACCCATTTATTATTCATGTCAAAGCACAAAACTCAAACACACCCTGTATATTAGCATGTTGACACGACACGGCTAACCTGTTTATCAAACATGTCATTATAATGTCGTGTCAACCTGTTACAACCCGCCAACCCATTTGTTAAATGGGTAATAATTGGGTCGTGTGAACAAATGGGTAACAAATAGGTAATATTAGATAGCCACTATCAGTTAGTGGATGGATGCTACTTAAATGATTTTTGAATAAGTCAAATATCATATCCCTAATTAGGGGGGTTCTAGGTCAATAGAAGGGGATGCATATCCCACGTATCAATCATCCATAATATCTGATTCAGAAAGAATCATGACATATTTTTCTCTTCACTCCTCTCTCTGTTGTTTTCTTTCACGATTATTTTTTAGTGCATGTTTTGAGTTGTGGAACCTTGCGAGGGTTCTCGTAATTCTCGCACACCATGAGCACAAGAGTTTGATAAGCAGAACATCATGAGGCTTCGAAAGACAATCGGTGGACCTGAGCCCGTATCGATTGGAGATCCGACAGGTACCCCCTCTACGTTTCCTTCACTGGAATCACTAGTGGGAGTGATACTTTAGTGCATATAACTTTAGTGGAAAAAATTTATTACAGATAACTTTAGTACATCCCAACAATATTGGTACTTCATTTCCGTTCATTTGTTATTAATAATATTCATACTAAAAACATATTCTATCAACTTTAATAATAACATCAAGGATAAGTATTACATGGAATGAGAAACGAAAACAAAAGAAATAAATTGGTATAGATATATTGCAATCATGTCTAATTGATTACTTTGTTAGGATGCCTTATTGTTTTTGTCTAAAAACATCATGATGCATAATTTATACACTTTCCACAATAAATTATGTTGGAATATTTTTATGTGGACTTCTATAATCATAATAATTCACTCTGTAATAGTTTTCAATTGTATTTAATTTTATAGGGAAGTTTTTTTTATAGATTTGATATAAATAGATATGTATAATTGTAAACAATAAAATATTGAGGTCTGCTAGGCCTTGACTATATTCGTCAAGAGAAATGCTAGCGTCATTCTTTCTGTCACCTTTTTTGTCACTTTATGTATTTACTGTGACACATGGATTCTAATTTAGTGCTGGAAGTTCGGGTCAGCGGCTTGCCCCGAAGCCCGAAATTTTTCGGGCTCGGGCGGGCAAGCCCATCTACCGCCCGCCCAAGCTAGATTTTCGGGTTTGGGCTCGGGCAGTCCAAATTTGACATTGACTCTCTTGCCCGCTGCCGTCTTACCGTCGTCCACTGAAATGTTTTAAAATTTTTCCGACCATGCCTGAACTACCCGACCTGAAAATAAGCATGAAAACCCGAATTTTGCCCGAAGCCCGATTTGCCTAAAAATCACCCGAAAATATTAGTTGCTACAAATTGGGGCATTTTGAGAATCGAACTCGGACCTCTCACACCCAAAGCAAGAATCATACCACTAGACCCAATGCTCATATTTGTTATTTAAATTTTTAACTTATTAATTAAGGTAAACACATAATTCCTTAATAAAAAGAGCAAATTCCTATTTTAGCAGTTTAATATTTCAGTTTTCACATTCTTGACCCTTTTTTATAATCAATCACATGATAAAAGGATTCCTCAAAAAACAATATACACAAGAAAAGAAACACATTGCCATCACGTTTTTAATATTTTTTATTTTTAAAAAGTGTTGTTTCTATATAATGTCGATTTTGTTCTTATAGATACTCATGTTTTTCTATTCTATATCACTCATCTTTCTGTCTTTATCTATTTTTTTGTTCACAATCTCTCTTTATCCTCTTAATTATCCTCTTTTTTCTTCTACTTTATTCACTCTATTTGTGACTCTATATCAAAGTAACGTTCCACTTGCATACAAAAGTAAATTAATAATTTATCAGAAGTCACTCAATGATTGGTTTGGTTTAATAACTTCATCGCTATTTGATGATCTCTATTTTAAAAGACCAATCACTCAATGTTAAAGCCTTCGTTTGCATTAAGGATTGGGATCGGACCGATCAAAATTTACAAGATACAATTTCACTAGCAAGTCAATAATGGATCGATGAATTTAATCGATTAACATTTAATTTTGAAGACGATCCTTTAACTTCAAACTAAATTGTAAATTTGTAATTTGTAAATATGTATTTACCTTTGACATTGTATTTGTAATTGTATAACTTTGTAAGTTTGTAAAATTTGTAATTAATCACAATATGATTGCACTCTTTTTTCCTTGCCAAGTTTTTATCCCAATTGGGTTTTTTTTGGTAACATTTTTAATGAGGTAATCATAAATTATAAATTTAAAAATTAATAAAAAAATAATTTTTTTATATAGTTCGTGTGTTCATTTCAAATTTCAAATTGTAATATATATATATATTAACACAAAATAACTTAATATTAAAAAAAGGTTTTAAATAATTCGGGCAATTCGGGCGGGCTCGGGCTACCTAATACAAGCCCGCAGCTCGTTCAAGGTGAAATTCGGGCTCGGGCGGGCGACCCGAATTTCTCGGGTAGGCGGCCCGAATTTCTCGGGCAGCTCAGGCTCGGACAAAAACTCGAGCTTTTCGGGCGGTCGCGGGCGGCCCGTCCAAAGTTCTAGCACTAGATTCTATTATCTCATTTTTAGTTTAAATAATAATACAACATGTTAGTGGAGTTCACATATTAAAAAATGAATGTAAAATGTGACAAAAAAGTGCCAAGATAGTGACACTATCTTTCGTCACTAAACGAAATACACATGCTATTTTTTCATTATACCTTACAAATATTTCTCGCTACTCATGAAAAAGAAATCACAAATGACAATTATTATCTTTTTTATTTTTTTAAGAAAAAATGGAGTTTTTTCTTTTTTTTATAAGTTCTAAGAAAATAAAGTTCCAAAAAAGTACATTTTTTTAGCCGTCAAATCTATATCTATAAAAATTATGTATTTTACATATACTTTTATATTTTATGTAATTTTAATCAAATCTAATAGTCAAAAACTGACCTTATTAAAAACACTCCTATAATAATAATAATAATAATAATAATAATAATAATAAACCCGATCGTCTTGGTGAATAATAAACCCGATCGTCTTGGTGATTTCATGTTTTTGCACGCCATTATGGCAAAAACTAAAATGAAGTGATAAAACACCATTAAATGTAGATTTTGTTTATAGGAAATATCCTAATGATATATATAACCTAATTGAGTGTAATAATATTGGTCGTAAGAATTTCAGTAGGATCAGCACCCTCATTATCCTCGTTTGTTAATTCCAAACTCGCCATATTCCCAAGCCTGAGCAAACTCTCAGCCGCCAAAATCGCCTTTGCATTTGTATCATGCACGGCTCGCACGTGCAAACTCCTACACGCGTCCTTGGCCGCATCAAAAACCTCCTTGTCATTAGCCCAACGCGCCATAACGCAGTGCCCCAAAATCCTCAGAATCGGCTGCAGCAGCTCCCATGGTAGAGGAATACGCCTCCCAGCCACGCCATCATCACTATCGTTGACTTCTCCGTCTCTGCTCGGATCGGACTGTTTATTTCGATCATCATCACGATCACCAGCCCAAACGCGGCAAAACTCGCAGAAATCAATCTTGGAACTCTTGGGCATCTCGTGGATCTTGCCAAAGTAAAGCTCCAATGCCACCCCCACGATTCTCGCCCGGTGCGTGGACCTCATCGCGCCATGGGGCTCCAGCGTCGGTGAGACGATGCTTAGATTGAGAGCCGTCGAGTTGTTCTTCGCTGGTGACGTCGACTCGTGGTAGAGGCTTGGGTGGGACATGTCTGGGACGTTGACTGTGACAGGCTGGCCGGCGCGTGAAGTAGTCTCGTGAGAGTAGAGGGCTAGGAGGATGGCCTCAAAGCCGGCAAGGGGGCGCCGGAGGGTGGCGCGTGAGAGGTACGCGCCGGCGAGGAGGGGGATGTAACGGAGGACGACGAGGTGGAGGCCGGGGTCGCCAGACTGGAAGGCGTCATAAAGCCAGCGGCAGAGGTTGTCGTCGCCGGTGCCGGCGGAGGGGCGGCGGAGAAGGGCGGAGATGTGGGTGGAAATCTTGGGGTCGTGGAGGAGGGAAAGGGAGGGGTTTGAGGAAGAGGAGAGGGAGGAAGGGATTGAGGGGAGGATGGTGGAGAGATATCTTATTGCTTCATCGGTTTTGGAGAAGGAATTTGACGGCGGAACACTTTCCCCGGCGGCCACCGTAATTTCAAAGGTGGCGGTGTTGTCGGACATTGGATTTCCTTTATTTTTTTCCTCTTTAAAAGAAGATTATAATAAAAGAGCGTGAGAAAAGAAATACGTGATGAAGCAAATTAAATATTAGGCAAAGGTTAATGAAGATGGTTATTAGTGGAGGCTAATTAGGAGGGAAAATAGGATCTTTGATTTCTTGCCTATTGACAAGTTTGTTTCTTCTTTTGTTTCAAGGCTACAAGTCTTACTATTTAAAATTATAGTTGATGATTTTAATTTTTAAAATTTAAATTTTTATAAAAAAAAAATATTATATTAAAATTAAAAATTATGACCTTAAATCAGACATAATTTTTAAAACAAACGTCACTTTATTAATTTTTTACATTCTCACCGAGTTAGTTAGTACTACTGTAACATATTTGATTAGCAAAAAAACATAGTAACATATTTTTTCTATATAAAAAAGCCAGTAACAAATTTATCAAAAGAAAATAGTAACTGTTGTTATTGAAAATAATTACTGCTTCTTTTGATTCTAATCCACAAACTTTAATTGAAGCACCTCAACAATAGAGAAAATAAGACGCTCAATAAGAAAATTTTTCTACGCTCATGTCCAAAAATCACTGAAGAAAGTAAGTAGCACAATAATTTTTAGTTCAAAAATCAAGAGAGAATATATATGTTTTCCTTCGCAGTCACCCTTATTTGGGGCTCGGGAGTGTACGAAAATTATGAGTTAAATCTAATCTTATTCTAATCTTATTCCGTTCATTTCACTTATTCGAATTTAGAGTTCAAGTTTTACTATAATAAAAAGTTTTAAAAATAGTCACATTTAATTTTTTTATTATAGTAAAAAACTATCACATAAAATCACATCTCAACTCAAATTAAAAACTCGAATCAGCGAACTAAACGGACCCTTAATAAAAAACATATTGGTATGCCTATTTTTCCAAGTAATAAGAAATAGAGCAACGACGTAACTTTAGAGGATAAGAATAATAATTTATCATTTGTGATTTGATGGTGTGTAATTGTGTATAAGAATAATAATTTATCCTTTGTAATTTGATGGTGAGTAATTGTGTATGTTTAGAAAAGAGGCATAAAGAGTAAGAGGGGTATGCCAATAAAAATGCTACGGATCCACTTGATGCAATATTGTGCCTGAAGATCTTTGGTCCCGTTTATTTTACCAATTTGAGTTTAGAATTCGAGTTTTGTTACAGTAAAAAGTTATCAGAAATAGTCACATCTAATTTTTTTTATTACAGTAAAAAACTTTCACATAAAATCACATTTCAACTCAAATTAAAAACTCGAAGCGAACTAAATGGGCCCTTTGGGTGCGTTTGGAATTGGTTCCAAAACGTTTTTGTTTTTTGTATGAAAATGAAAATGAAAACGTTTTTATTTTCATTTTGGAATCATTTTTGAAAATGCGTTTGATAGTTTTATTCTGATATTGTTTTCAGCTTTAAAAAAACTGAGATTGTGTTTGGTGGTTTAATTTTTAAAAACATGTAATAATATTTAAAATAATAATGATATTAAATATACTAAATAAATAATAATATTAAATATATTAAATAAATAATAATATTAAATATATTAATTAGATAATAATATTAAATATATTAAATAAATAATAATATTAAATATAATGTATTAAATAAATATATTAATATATTAAATAAATAATACTAAATAAACGACCAACATTAATATAATATATGTATAATAATATATTAATATATTAAATAAATAATACTAAATAAATATATTAATATAATAATATATATGTTAGTTAGGAATTGAAAACGTGTGAAAACAAAACAAGGAAATGAAAACAAGAAAATGAAAACGGAAAAATCCGTTTTCATTCCGTTTTCATTTTTCTTCAATTTTTTAAAAAAATTCAAAAATATTTTTATTTTTGGTTTTGATACGGATTCCTCCCAAACACGTTTTCATTTTCCGTTTTTAAATTTTCTCCTAAAAAAAATAAAAAATGAAAATAAAAACAGAAACAAACGGGCCCTTTATCTTTACATGTGTAAAAGAGTCAGAAATCTTTTTCCTCTTTTTTGACATGTATTATCGTAAGAAGCCTTCTCCTCCTTTTTAACACATGGCTTTTCTTTAAAAAAAAAAAAAAAAAAAAAAAAATTTTTTTCATGATTTATCCTTTTTTTTTTTATTTCTTTTATATTTTTTAAAATTTTAACTAAACTAAACCCTTAAGAAATAATAAGTTAAAAAAATAAAATCATTAAAGAAAATTTAAATTTTGTATTAAAAAACATAACACGTTGAGTGTATATTGAATACATCTGCGAACTTTTAACTAGTATCTAATCTAACAGATAAAAATTATAGGGTTGTCACGCGACAATTTCTCATTTTATATCCTTTTTTCCTTTTCTTTTTTTATTTTTTACTTTTTGTTATCTTTATTTTTTATTTCTTAAATTCTTATATTTCTTTTTAAAAATTTATTTTTTCTCACTTTATTCTTATGAAAATAATTTTTTACATGTGTTTCTGTTTTATTTTTTGTAAATGGTTAAAATAATTTTTTTTTAAATGTGTCCTTAATTAATTATTTTTTATATAATTCTTTATCATATTAAAAATTATTTTCATACATATTCTTTTTTAAAATAAATACGCGCAGAGCACGTTGAAAAACTAGTCTAATAAAAAAAGGAGCAACTCCTCCATTCAAATTGGACAATTTACTTTGAACCCATTGTTTTCAAAAATAATTATACTAGTTTTTGACAGTGAGTTGACCGTTAAATATTTATAAAATGCCAGAAATGCTCTCCAATATTTCTAATCCATATATAATGCTGGAATTCTCGGTTTTGCCCTTATTTAACACCCAAAAATGAGTTTAATTGATTTTTCATTAACATTAAATTTCACTCTAATATTAGGATTATTTTAACTAAGTAAAAATACTTTTTCTTCTTCCTTTGTTCTTCAAAAATCCCATTTTCATAATAATATTATTGGGCATGTAATCTTTGGAAGTAAGAGATGTTCTCTACTATATTGAAACAAATATGCGTCGGTTTTTTTAAGAAATGCCACGTTTAAGTGTCTGACATTTCAGAAAAAACATCCGACACAAATTCATACCTCGGATTGATTTATGCCCTGTAAAATTTATATTTACGCCGGGTCATGCCACTATATTTAGAATACTACAATATATCGGTTGTACGTATAGTTTTAACCGTTCCATCAGTTGAGAGTTAAAACGTTAGGGTTAATTTCACAATTTTTATTCCGTTATCAGACAGTTATAATCCATCAACCTCACGTGTATATTACATTATTGACAGTTATAATTTCACAATTTTCAACACTTAATTGATAGGAATGACTAAATCTAGAATTTTTTAAAGTCAAAGATCAAAATGGGACCAAGAGTAATAATTGGGAACCATTTGTAATTTGTAAGATTGCCCTTAAAAATTAATAGTGGGCCTGTTAGTTCCTAAACTTTGAACATTATGAGTCCGTTTATTTTCTATATTCATTTTTAATTCTGAATCATAATTCATGATTATTTATAATATTTTTTCTCATAAAAAATACACGTAAAACGAGAATAATTTTAAATCATGATTTTGAATACACGATCCAAATGTCTACTATGACATTTTTGCCCCTAAGTATTAAATTTTTAAAAAATGTTGACTAAATTGTTACTTTTTTGCCAGTTTCACTCCCTAACAATAAAGTTGACAGAGGATTTATTAATTTTAAAATAAAATAATCACATTTCTTCACCTAACAACTAGAAATTTACGTAAATAGTTACATTTAGTGCAAAACGTCATAGTTTTCAATTAGTTTTAATGGTACATAACATTAACTATTTCTATAAAATTGCAAGCTAATACTTAATACACGGTTAACTGATTACCATTATTAAGAAAAATGATTATCTATATTAAATTTTAAAAGTTATTTGTGAATTTCAGTATTAAAGATCAAAACTGTTAAAAATAGAGGAGAAATTTTTTACTTAGGTCCGTTTATTTTATTAATTTAAATTTAGAATTTGAGTTTTATTATAGTAAAAAGTTCTTAAAAATAGTCACATCTAATTTTTTTGTTATATTAAAAAACTCTCATATAAAATCATATCTCAATTTAAATTAAAAATTCAAATTAATAAACTAAATAAATCATTGTTCTGGACAGAAATGTCACAATGCAAAAAGTCTAGGACTAACACCATTAAAACTCAAAAAAAAAAAAAAAAAAAAAAATCCTAATCCTTAACATCATTACTAAGATAGAATAGTTTTATTCGGGTTTTTGTGCGCGCATTTAGTTGCATGTCTCGTTGGTGTTCATTTGAAAAAGGTTAGTCTATGATGTATTTCACCTGTTGTTTTGCATTTTTTTTTTCTTTCTGTAATGTAAGAATAATTCTAACTATACTAGTCATTTTATGTTTTTAGTTAAAATAGTTAATAATTTAACTTCTTTTTAACTTTTCTTCACTTTAACTATTAGCTAAATAGTTAGCTATTTTGGCAGTTTTATTTTATTCTTTGTTTTGATATAAAGTAAAAGTTAAGAAAAATTTATTTATTTTAAACTCAAAAAATATTAAAATAATTTATATTTAGCTAAAATAGAGAGTATAGTTAGAGTGATTTATTAAAAAGTTACCAGTTAAAATAGTTTTCTAGTAATTCTAGCTAAAATTTAAAGAGCTCCCTTAAAGATGCTCTAGAAAGTCCAAATGTTGATTACTTGAGGGAAGGTTCTTTGCATTTCCCAATATCAAAGAAACATTTGGGCTCTATCATATATATATATATATATTTTATTTATTTTGCTTTAGAACCTTTTTATATTAATTGTTAATGAATCAAATTGGATAGATAACGAAGGAACGCGTTTCTTAGAGTGAGAGAGAGTAAGAAAGTCCTTAGAGTAAAGGCTAACCGGAGCTCCAGCATCACATTCGGCCTCTCGGCCATGAAATTTAGTCTTAAGGTGTGATGATTTTGTTTGGGCATATCTGAATTGATTAGGTAGGGATGTTCAAAACAATCGCGAAACCGACACCGACCGTTAACCGACTAAAGAAAACCGATTACCGGACGTCAATTAACCAACCGACCACCACACATGAGTGGTCGGTTGTTGGTTCTGGTGGGCGAGGTCATCGGTTAAATTGAACCGACTAACCACTATTACACACTAAAATAGAGTCGTTTTGTACAAGTGAATGTTCGAACCTTCAACCTAGAAGGTAGAAGAGCATCAACTAACCACTAAACCACATTGTCATCGTCGGTATTATTGTGGTCTCAATACTTTTATTAATATTTTACGCTTTTCAGACTTTGACAACTAACAACTGAAGTTGTAAGAGTCCCACATGCAGAAGATATGAAAAATACTACCTCAACTACTCTATATAAAGGAAGTGAGTCCTTCCTTGGCCTCACACTTAATACTTTGTATGTCTTAGTTTTGGACGGTCTCCTTTCTCAAGGGAGTTTTCCGCTTGGTGGCTTAGACCTCTTTACTGGATATCTTCCTCGATGATCCTTTGGTTGGACACCCTTCATCGAAGTTTTTGACCGTCAGTGGTTAAAGGTTTTTTTTTTCTTTTTTGTAACTTTTGTGTTTGTAATAAGGTTGGTGGTTTGTCCACTCGACCATCGTCTAGTTTGTTATTTTTATAAGATTTAGGTGTTCGATTTAATGCCGATAGGGTGGTCTTGGTCTAGATAGAATTTTTTCTATACCCTGTAGATGTCCCCATTATGTGGGTTTTGACGATCTATCCCTCCAGCGCTCGACAACTTATGTTGAAGAATGGGGTTTTCTCCAATTGAGCTTTCAGTCCGCTCATTGTTAGTGTGCCGAGATGCTTTTCAAGTTTCAAGTCTCAGGCATACGTCTATCCCTCTGATGGGTTAACATTATACCAAGACAACTATTTCTCAATATTTTAATGACATATAATTTTCCTTTAAAAAAATGAATACAAATAAATCATTGCTGAAATAATTTTTTTGTGTAAGTATTAGCATTTTAAATAATTACTTTATCTAATCTAATCTAATAATACATGAAGAGACGATCTCTTTTTAATAGTTTTCTTTACTAAGGTTGCCATGTAGCATCTTCTCATTTTCTTCTTCTTCTTCTTTTTTTATTTTTTTATTTTTTTATTTTACTTTTTTAGCTTTATTTATTTTTTATTTTTTGAATATTTTTTACAATTCAATTTTTTTTTTGTGTTTTTTTTTTAACAATCAAACAAACATAAATAGCCAAAGCACTTTTTTTTTTATCCATCACATCCCCTCCTCTTACCTTTCGTTTTTTCCCTTTTTTTTTTTTCTCTATTTTTAATTTATTATTATTTTTAATTTTTTTTAATTTTAATTTTTTGTATTTTTTAAAAATATATTTTTCTCACTTTACTCTTATGAAAGTAATTTTTTGACATGTGTTCTTATTTTATTTTTTTTTTTTATCAATGGTCAAAATAATTTTCTTCAAACATATAACTATTTAATTGTTTTCCTATAATTCTTTTCATATCAAATGTTATCTTACACATTATTTCTTTTTAAAATAAATTCAAATTTTTTTTTTAAATGGTTGTATAAATGAATTTCAAGTTATTCAATAAATAATGAACTATTCAGGTGTTTATAACATGAAAATACGTGCGGAGCACGTTAAGAAACTAGTATAACTTAAAGATGTAGAACATAAACTGCATATTCTTTTTTTTTCTTTTCTCTTTCTCTATCTAGTGAGGCGGCTAGGGTTTTAAGTTTGGAATCTCTTCTTAGGGCTGGAGCTTGCCACCGCCATTGGTTGGTCACTAGACTCTTGGCCCTTGAGACGGTGGCGGAGGTCGTGCAGGTGTGGTCAATGGTTAATGGGTGCGGTCCATTGGCAATGGAGGCGTAGATCTAGTGAGGAGTGGAAAGTTGCTAATGGATATGTGGCGCAAGGACATCATTTGAGTTGTTTTTACATTTAGCTTCGTTAGTGGCAATTACGTTTCTATTACGATGGTTCTGCTCAAATCCGGTTTGTTTGGCTCCCATACAATGGTTGTTGGCTTGTCGTTGGATTCTATTCCTGTATGGCTGAGGCTATTCGTAGGTTTCACAGGGCTTGTTCGGTTGCATTTTTTAGTTATGATGACTTGAGTGTAGATCTTGAGTTGAATTTGAGTTATAATTTGAATTGAAGTTATAACTTGAGTTTGTGTTTGGATGTGCACATTTGAGTTATGATTTGAATTGAGAATCTATTTAAGTTTGTGTTTGAGTAGGTCAAAACTTGAATTTGTATTTAGATAGTATCTTAATAAAAACTCAATGGTGATGAAAAATTTTAATAGGGTATATGGGTGTGGTTTTATTCGTCTCTTCGTTGTGAATGCATAAAAAAAATCCTCTCATTTGGAATTAAAACGAAAAAGTTATGACGTTTTTAAGAATAGAAAAAATATTGTTCATTAACTTGAGTTTGAGTTTAAGAAATTAGTTGAAGGGGAAACTTGAACTCAGATTTTAACCCTAAACTCAAGTTAAAACTCAAGTTCAAACTCAAATTTTACAAACGAACATGAAATTAAATAAAGTTGTAACTTGAGTTCAAACTTTTTTTGAGTTTTACTCTAAAAGAACAAGCCCATAAAGTGTTTTGTTAATTTGAATAAAGGCATTGTTTTTGTCAAGTTTACGTATTATAATAGTGGTTTCTTCACAATCCAATTTTGTTTATGTGTCCCACCCATCTACGTTGGTTATCGACGGTGCGTGTGTTTGCTTACACCTAGATTTATTTCTAGGTCGTGTCGTTTGTGTCCTCAATATTAGAAGTTTAGTCTCGATCGACTGGCTTTATCTATCGATTGTAGTGGTTCTTGTTAATGACCTTTAGTTGCACTCAATTTTGTTTATACTGAGTAGGTCTTTCCCCATTAAGTCTCGAGACTTGTGTTTTATTTTTCTCACTAGTGGATCCAATCAACGTCTGTAGTCAAATTCCCTTACAAGTTGTAGTCATTTGCGACTATTTGTGTAATTTGTGTAATTTATTAATATGAAATTTCCATTAAAAAAAAGGATATTTACCATTTGATACCCTATGTTTTAGGTTTATTAAAAAATTATACATTTAGTTTTTAATATCATCAAATATATATATTCAAACTATAATTAATACACAAATATATACATTTTCACAGTTAATTAAGTGATTTCAACCTTGAAAATACCTAAAATACTCTTAAATAGAAAATGATAAATGAAAAAAAAAAAAAAAAATTTAAACTTACAATTTTGACTTAAAAAATATATAAAATACCCTTGTAATGAGTTTTTTTTAATGTTTTTTTTATATTCTTTGGAATATTAGAAAGTTTCAATTTTCTTTGTTCTATTTTTTTTAAGGATAGTTCCATTATTTTAAAGTTTAAAATCAAATATTGATTGAAATAGTATAAAGATTTATATATTAAATTTAATTTAAAGATTGTAGAAGTTACATTATTGAATTATTTTACAGAATGTCACACGTGCTCTGCACATGGTTTGGATTAGTATAAGCAAACCAAAAACCTAACCTTTAACCTCCGAGGTCGGTCTCTCTCTCCTCTGTCTCCCTCTCCTACCCGCCTTTTCTCTCTCTATATCTACATACGTATACATTCGCTGAAGCTGCGGATTTCCGTGTGTGGCTGTTCGAAGAGTTTCGTCTTCTTGAAGATTTGTTTTCTCTCTCTCTGCTCACAATCATCATCGAAGTGACCCTCCCGCAAGAACGCAGCAAGCGGATAGACCGGACTTCGATCGAATTGCTTGGCCGAGTTTAGTGTATTTCTCTTGCGATTGTTTAGGGTTAGGGTTTTTGTTTATCTCGAAGATGCACGAGATGGTGTTGTATTATGTTCGATTATTGTGATAGGGTTTTGGAATTTTGGATATTTTCCCTTTGAATGTTGAGGTCTTCTCCTTTTTTTTTGGTTGTAGAATTCTACACAATACTGTATAATCGACATTTACTTTCTTTCTTGTTATTTTATTCATTCTGATTTGATTTTTTCCCAAAAAAAGAGGAAAAACAAAAGAAGAAAAAAAGAGAGTTCCAGTAAAATCTTATCCATATATACACAAAAATTTGTTCTTTACGTTCCCAATTCTGCAAAAAAATAAAAGAAAAAAATTGGAAAAAAATAATTAAATTTGTGGCAATATTATTATTCATAAATGGCGAACCACGGATTAAGCAACAGGAATAACGGGCAGCGATTAGGCATTACGGAGCCCATATCATTGGGTGGGCCAACGGAGTACGACGTGATGAAATCCCAGGAACTTGAAAAGGTCTTTTCTTTTTTTTTTTTTTTTTTAAATGCTTAAATAGCGTTTTTTTAAGGTGATGAAATGTTGTAAATTTGTGATTTTGTTTGCCTGAAATTATGCCGATTGGGTTTGATTTTGTGGGTGTTTCAGTATTTACAAGATGCCGGATTGTATGAGAGTCAAGAAGAAGCTGTCAGTAGGGAAGAAGTGCTTGGCAGACTAGACCAGGTTGAATTATTTTGTTTTCAGTTTCTTTTGTCTCTGTTTGGTTGCTGAGAAAAACGATGAAAAGGGGAAAAAGTATCTGTTGATTCTCTCTGTACTTTGCCATATCAGCATTGTTTCAGTTGATAGAATAAGAAATACTTCACCTTTTTGTGGAATTAGCTGATTTCTTTCTATCATGCGTGATGTTATTGATATGGTTGTTGTGTGTTTTTATTTTTTATTTATTTTTGTTGTTGTAAAATGAGACAGATTGTGAAGTTATGGGTCAAAACAATTAGTCGAGCAAAGGGTTTGAATGAGCAACTGGTGCAAGAAGCAAATGCGAAGATTTTCACTTTTGGTTCCTATCGACTAGGGGTACGAGCTCTCTTTCGTCTCTCCATTTCAGAAAGGTTTCTTTATTTGCATCTTTCCTGTTTTAAATTTACAGTTGTCCTCTGGAGAATAAAAGGGGAAAATGATTTTTACTAAATGCTTAATCCACATTCTTTGAGTTTTATCTACTATTATATTATTATTTTTCACTAGTTATGCTGTGGTGATTTTGATGGTAGATAATTTTCAATAGATGCTTAATGCTCAGGCTTTGAATTTGATATACTGTAATTTTCACTACATGTTAAATGTTGAGGCTTTGGATTTGATCTACTATTATTATCTTTCACTAGTTATGCTATGATGATTGTAATCTGATAATTGAACATTTTAATGTTAGTGGAATTTTTGACACTGCATATTCAAGATTTTTCACGATGGATATATCATTATCTTCCTAAAGTCTTCCTAAAGTCTAGTTTTAGTCTTCATTTAAGTTGTTGGCATACTGAAATTACCTGCTAGTGAAAGATTTTCACATAACTTGTCTCAATTTTTGAGAAGGATCCTTCATTGTTTTATTTGGATCTAAAATTGCCCAGTATTGATTCCTTCATTGTTTTATTTGGATCTAAAATTGCCCAGTATTGATTAGCAACCTATAGAAGAGGAGTTAACTCTATTTTAATGCTTGACGCATTTGCTATTCCCTTTTTCGGCAGGTTCATGGTCCAGGTGCAGATATAGACACACTTTGTGTTGGTCCAAGACATGCAACACGAGAAGTATCAACTTCTACCTTTTATAGCTAAGCTTACTTCAATTTTTTCTTCCATTTTGTGAACTAACTTGAGCTTCTCTATAAATTGGTTGTAGGAAGATTTCTTTGGTGAGCTACATAAAATGTTGGTGGAGATGCCTGAAGTAACAGAGGTGCATCCTGTACCTGATGCTCATGTTCCAGTGCTAAGATTCAAGTTCAATGGGGTTTCTATAGATCTTCTTTATGCAAAACTATCACTTTGGGTTATTCCTGAGGTAAGTGTTGATTACATCATACATCTCTATTTCTGTCAGACCTATAGTTTCATTTATGGTTGTTGTGTGCAAGTCTGTAAGCTGTAGTCAACTTTGATGAAACAGTAATCAGTTGTTGTTTCTTGATAAAACAACTAGTACGCATGTTCAAGTGATCTGGAATTTTGATAACTATTTCTTGTACGGTAATGAAGTATGAAGAGTAAAAGTTAAGACGAAGTGTTTAACCCTTTAAAGAACCATTATGTTTCTTTTTGTGTAAACTGCTCAATTGATTTAGGTTTAAATGATAAAATATACTGCAGTAAGATTTATGAGTGAGGCAGTGGTGTAGAAATTTTGATAATTAGGAATAAATTATCCTCCCTTGCTACTATATGATTGTTGAGCCATCCGTCGCTAGATTTCGAGAACAAAATGTGAATATAATAACCATGCTAAGGCGTCATGAATGATATGACAAACGAACAAAACATTGAGTTTGAAATCCCTAGGAGATTTAGGTGCAGGGGACTTGTTTCTTTGGAAACATTAACTTGTGGCTATGCGGGAAAGAAAGGTAAAAGCAGGCATGTTTTCTCAATATGTTGGAAAGGTTTATAATTTCATTGGCTTTTGATGAATGTGATGGCAGACAAGCTCTGGGTGCTTGAGGCACCTAGAACTGATGATTAATTGGAGCAATGGCTGATAGATTAGAGTTGAATTTGTGATGTGACTTTCGTGTATGCTGTGACAGATATTGTCTGTTTTGTTCTTTTTGATGCTTGATCTTCTTAGAAAGATTTTGTATTTTGATATTTGGTATTTTTTGTGCCTAAGATCTTATTTTGGGCAGGACTTGGATATATCGCAGGATGCAATACTGCAGAATGCAGATGAGCAGACAGTTCGTAGTCTGAATGGTTGTAGAGTTACTGACCAAATTTTGCGGCTAGTTCCAAATATTCAGGTTTTAATC
Organism: Morus alba; assembly: GCA_012066045.3. Taxonomy (NCBI): domain Eukaryota; kingdom Viridiplantae; phylum Streptophyta; class Magnoliopsida; order Rosales; family Moraceae; genus Morus; species Morus alba. Next base: position 16,459,708 of record CP050231.2, read on the forward strand.
ATTGCTTTTCTAGCTTGTATATGTGCTTGCAATGCATAAGTTTACATTTTTTTTTTTTAATAACAGTTCTTTCTTACTTTGTTTATGTTCTGTGTCCCAGAATTTCCGAACAACATTGAGATGTATGAGATTATGGGCAAAGCGTCGTGGTGTCTATTCTAATGTATGTTATGAATTTTTCTACTATGCTAGATTATGGCATTCTTATTGGCTCTTACATTTTTTGATTTATCAGAGTTTCTTGCTTTTTATCACTGCCAGGTTTCAGGGTTTCTTGGTGGTATAAATTGGGCACTGCTTGTTGCTCGGATATGCCAATTATACCCTAATGCACTGCCAAATATGCTAGTATCTCGGTTCTTTAGAGTCTACACTCAATGGCGTTGGCCAAACCCAGTTATGCTTTGCGCTATAGAAGAAGGATCCCTTGGACTTCAAGTTTGGGATCCTAGAAGAAATCCAAAGGATAGGTATCACTTAATGCCTATAATTACTCCAGCTTATCCTTGCATGAATTCAAGCTACAATGTGTCAGCAAGTACTTTGCGTATCATGTCAGAGGAATTTCAGAGGGGGAGAGAAATCTGTGAGGTATGAACCTACCATTTTGGTTACAACATAACAATGTTCCTTTCCCAACTGAAATCAAAAGTATCAGAAGATGATATTCCATATTGAGTTGCAATCATTTTTCTCCCCATGATGAACAAATTGTAACATCGTATATGTTGTTACATGGCAAACATGAATTGTAGAATTCTTGTTCTTACCAGCAAAATAATGTTTGTGTTCTTAGTTTTGAATGTTGGATTTGGTCATATTTATATTTTTCTGGTTTTCCTTCATGCCAATTGCTCACTCTCTTTTATTTATTTATTATTATTATTTTTAAATATATGTTTCTAACAGTTAGTTTTGGGATTGATAAGAAAGTTTTGTTGCTTTGAACTATGGCGCTAAGCTGTATGTCTTTCTGGGTGTTCTATTTTTGGTCCAATTCAAATTTCTTGAATTTTTTCGTAAGGGAAAAAAACATAATTTCACATAATGTCTTATTCACATTGTTTCTGTTTTTATTTTTGACAGTTTTCTGTTTTTATTTTTCTAACTTAGATGCTTGTTATTGCTTGCAGGCTATGGAAACAGACAAGGCTGATTGGGATACCCTTTTTGAGTCTTATCCCTTCTTTGAAGCATATAAAAACTATCTACAGATAGACATCAGTGCAGAAAATGAAGATGACTTGAGAAAATGGAAAGGCTGGGTTGAGTCTCGCCTCCGTCAACTAACATTGAAGGTGAGATTACGTATATATAAAGTACAAATGTAATGTTTGTGTATTATTATTAATTTTTTTAATCTCCCTCTTATGATTAGTGATTCTTATTGCTATCATCTCCAAATTCAGATTGAGAGGCACACTTACAACAAGCTGCAGTGTCACCCGCACCCAGGGGAGTTTTCTGACAAATCCAAACCTTTCCATTGTAGTTACTTTATGGGTTTGCAACGAAAACAAGGAGTTCCAGCGAATGAAAGTGGGCACTTTGATATAAGGATAACTGTAGAAGAATTTAAGAACTCTGTCAACATGTATACGTTGTGGAAGCCTGGAATGCTGATCCACGTATCCCATGTAAAAAGGAAAAACATACCTAACTTTGTATTTCCTGGTCGAGTTCGACCAGGCCGCCCAGTTAAAATAACCTGGGACATGAAGCGGGCTTCAGAACTAAAGGCTTCTGGACTTGCTCAACCAGATAAGTCAGACGAAAGTAAAACAGTTTTAAATGGATCAGATGATGGTTCTAAGAGAAAGCGTGTGGATGACAATGTTGAGAGCAGTCTCAGAAATGTCAAGCCGAGAGCTTCCTTTACTGGGGAAGTTCTTGAAGCGAGCTCCCCAATTAGCGCACTCAGTTCATCATCTGTAAAGTTCGACAGTATGGATATGAACAGGTTGGTAGAATCACAAAGAGAAAAGTCCGATAACAATTTTGTAGACAGCTTTAAGAAGTGTGAAAACTCGGCAGACATCCCATCTCAAAATGGTGAAAATGAAGTGTCATCCAGATGCAGTCCACCTACCAAAGCTGTACCTGTAGCTGCTGGTGATGCATCAAGCTCCAAAGAAGCAGAGAAGATGGCTATTGATAATATCATGTCTGGTCCATACGATTCTCACCAGGCTTTGCCAGAAGAGTTGGATGAGCTTGAAGATTTTGAATACAGAAATCAAGCCAAAGATTTTTCTGGTAGCACGATGGACAGTCAAGTGGAGACTTCAAAGGGAAATCAACCAGCAGCTCCAATAACATCGAACACTGGAACTGGGCCTTCTACTGGTTCATACTTTAATGGAGGCTTAGAGGAGCTTGAGGTGGATCTGTTACTTCTATTTCCTCATAATATATTTCTGTTATCTTCTTATTTTCCCTGTCTATTCTGATTCTTGTTTTGGTTGTAAATGAATTGTTCTTATATCAAAACCACGGTAACTGTTCTTAGAGTTCAGGAAAACAAGTTTTGTACATGCAAGTGCTTAGAAATGGGCCAAAAAGTAAAAAGATTTTCTTTCCCCATCACTTAAATGTGGATGGAGTTGAAAATTCTTATCAACTATTGCCCCTTTTGATTTTGAAGAGTGGCTACTATATATTTGACAAATAAAGGCTTCTCAAACCAAAATAAAAAAGAAAAAGAAAAAAAAAAAAAAAGGAATCTTAAAGCTCTCCCTGCGGTCCTTTTATGTCGGATTATTGGTTCTTGCTCTACGATAGTGGTCAATTGCCCCTTTTATGTATAACTACGATATTTCTGACTCAGATTTTTATGTGCAATAGTACTGACAATATCTCATTATTCTTTTCTTCTCTTCAAAGCCTGCTGAACTTATGGCACCAGTTTCCAATGGATCCTCTGCACCTGTTGCGCAGCGCAAGCCAATCATCAGGTATTTATGATTTAGCAATTAGTTGATTTCTTATCAAATAGTGAAGTGTACAATTGAAAGGGCAAATAAAAATTCTCTCTGTTATGGCCTTTTGTCGTCCTCGGCCAATCAAATGATACTATGTCAGCATGTAAACTTTGTATGGTTTTAACGGGACAATTAGGATAGTCTGTTGAACAAGAACCAGAGCAAATAAGCTAAGCTGGTGGCTTCCAAATGTGAAGAATCCCATTCTGGAATCCCAAAAATAAGAGACATCCATTTTTTAGCTGGTGTCAGTCCTCGATTATAAATATAAAATCGTGATAGATTTGGAGCTCGTAGACAAAGGTGGGAGAGGGGTCGGGTGCTTTGTAATAGACAACACAAAATTGATCCATCAGACGATGTTGAGCGGGGCTCTTGTGGTGTGAATATAGTCGTGGTGCTTCTTGATGCCTTGGGGGCTGAAGAAGTAGAACTAGCCGGAATTATTAATATGTAGTTTTTCAAATTTTGTTCAAAAGTCTCTGGTATCATTGCATATGCTTTACAGAGACGTTTTCTTCAGAGAAGTGATGGCGTTCTCTGTTGCAACCAGAAAAACTGCATTTAATCAGTGTGCTTGATGCTGCAAAATGAAAAGAGCATTTCTATTTGTTGGGGTGATTTGCTGAATATCATTTTCCTTGAATGAAATAATGCTTGAATTATTTTCTTCACTTTTCCTCTTGTTGAGAGCTAAAAGTGTTTCATCAGCTATATTCGAACTAAATTATTGTACTATTAGTAATGGGGCAGGGACAGCCTAGCGAAAAGACATCTTAGATCCAATAAGAATCGTAAATATATTTTAAACTCAAATTTTTGTTTTTGTTTTGTCAGTCTGTAAAATTCATATATTCGACTCTAAATAAGTTGAGATTAAGGTTTGCCGTTGTTTTTATTTGTTTTGTTAGTCTCAAGTTCATTTTCTCTTGTGCTTGCAGGTTGAGCCTCACTTCTTTGGCCAAAGCAACCGGAAAAAGCTCATAAAATGATATTTGCGGTCCTCCTCTGCTATGTAAAATAAGAAAAGTTATTTTATCAACTTTTTTATTTTTCTCTCAACGTTTGTAGTAATAATTATAGTCAATAATCAATACACATATTCAGTTGACAACGCCACTTTCTATGTACATGAGGATTTGCCTCAACGATTATGGGTTGTACACAAGAAGTAATGAGATAAAAAGCCAAGTTAAGCCGAGATCTGCTGCAAATTATATATTTCTAGAATTTTCAATTTCACGTGGGGCAATTATTATTATTATTTTTTTCTTCTTTGGTTAGGAATACTTGAAACGTACTTGAAGGTAGACAAGTTAAAATTGTGAAACCTACTCGTACCTATCAAATTATTTATATGCGAAGTTAAGAAATGTGACGCTCTTAATAAATATTTTTTTATTAGTGTAATTATTTGATTAAAAAGGTTATGAATTAAAATAAAGGATACAAATTTTGATTTATATATTTTTAAGAGATATTTGTTAAGATAACCATTGACTATCGGTTGCACCTGCATTATTCGGGTCACAGTTTTAGCCGGAATCCACTCAATTTTTAAAAAACTAATTATTTCTAAATGATATCAAATAGTAGTTGTTGAAGTAGGTGCTTAACAAGAATGGGGTGAGGTCAGAGAGAAATTTAACTTTTAGTTCGTTGATTTGAATTTTTAATTTGAGTTGAGATATGACTTTATGTGAAAACTTTTTATTATAGTAAAAAAGTTAGATGTAATTGTTTCTGAGAGTTCTTTTTACTGTAGTAAAATTAGAATTCTAAACTCAAATCGGTGAAATGAACGAGACTTAAATTATTGAATTGCACAATCCAATGTACTATTAGAATATACAATTTTTAAAATTTGCAAAGCCATTGTTCGTTTCTGTTAAGACCAAAATAAAACACGGAAGAGCGGGAATGTTTCCTCTGCTTAGTAATCTAAACATGAAAAACTCAATATTCTCTCTATTGGAGAATGCTAACATTTATTTTTCAAATTCAAAGAGACAAATTCGCAAACTTGTAATTCAACGTGTATTTACAAGAATGTCCGGTTTTGAGAACATATCACAAAAATGTTTGATTCATGCCATATTTGTCTTTGGGATTATGGTTGATCTAAGACACAAAACAACTTAATCGGTCATAATTACTTGTTAAATAGTAATTAGGTTTAGGCCTTGACCCAACTAAAACTGTTAAAACTGTCTGGTAAAAAGTAAAAAAAAAAAATAGATTTTGTAGAATTTTTGAAGCTAAAAGTAGAATCATGCTTTGCACGTGCACGCTTAACACTCTTGACATATGGCCTTGTCTACCATATTCTAGATGGGTTACAGGGGCTAAGCAACTTCAAGGCCGACTAAAAAAAAATAAATAAATAAATAAATAGTAGAAAATAGGTGAATATAAAAAGTTTTAAAAAATATATAAGTTAATTTTTAGTTATAGAAATTAATAGGTCATAACTTATTAAGTTATAGTTCATAATTAAATAAGTTATGGATAAATTTAAAAATTATGATTCAAAACTGGATAAATTATGAATAATTATAAATAATAACTTGATTATAATTTATAACTAAAAATTATAAATAAAATAATAATTTAACCTACTTAAAATTTATGTTATTAACCTATTAATTTTAATTCATTTTAAATTTTAACCTATTTTTTCTCTTTTATTGTGTTTAAGGCACAAATTAAATTTTTAAAATTTGGATTAATTTCAAAAATTCTTTTAAATTTTTTTATAATATTATTTAAATTTTAAAATGTAACATTTATTTTTTTAATTTTATTATGTTAATAAATTTTTATAACAGTAATAAAATTATCACGTATCATTTATTTAATAAAAATTAAAAATATAATTACTTTCATACATTCTTAATCAGATAATTTTCTATTTTTTAAAAATTCACCCTCTTCTCCGTGAAAACTTGCTAAACTTTTAGTTAATTCACAGATTAAGAATCATAATTTAAAACTATTATCAATTTAAGTGTGTTTTTTATAAAAAAAATAATATAATAAATCACGAATCACAATTTAAATCATGTCACAAATATACTAACTACACGCACCTAATCCAATAACTCTTGCTGCAACTTAAGCTTCAACCCAAATCCAAAAATTTTAGATTTTCCAAAGGCATCTCAATCCAGCTATATGCAAATCTAATAACCTGCTCTATATAATATATATACAACAACCAAGAATCAAACTCCAGCGTTGAAAGATCACCACCACTGATTGTTAAAGTGGTAAGTTAATCTTTTCCGACCATCAAAACAAAGGTCCTGAGCAATCCCACCCTTTATAAATTGCTTTTCTCTCAACAATACTCCCACCATCTCTTTTTAAAAAAAAAAAAAAAAAAAAAAAATACCATGGTCTATATTTAAAATTGAGCTAACAATAAAACCTTCTCCTTCTTTAGGAGAAGAAGAACCTTTAAAAGAAAAAAAAAAAAAATCATTTTCTTTTTTTATGCAATTTTTTTTAGATAAGAGAAAAAATTTTATATTAAATACAATTAATATGAAAAGAAAGGAGGAGTGCTTAGAGATTACAAAAAGAAAGCTTAAAAAAATTCAGAAATAAAAATAAAATTAAAAAAATAAGAACTAAAAACATAATAAAAATGACAAAAAGAAAAGATGAAAATATAAGCATTAAAAGATATAATATTTTATAATAATATTCTCTTTAAATAAATTATATATATAATCCGTGATGAATTTTATTATTCATTATAATAAAAAAAAACTATTAACAAAATAAAATTTAATAAAAACAGATATTATGTTTTAAAATTTAGAGACAAAGGATCATGATTTTAGAAGAATTTTTAAAATTAATCCTTAAAAAAAAGCTTCTCTATAATCTCTACACAAAATACTTGATTCTCTTATTTTAGGCAAATTTATCAAACACCCCCCAATCCAATTTCCTCACCTTCTTTTTTCCCCTTTTGAAATAAAAGTAATCACGTTGCTCCAACATCAGAATTGTTGATAAATAAGCACACTAAAAATCACCTAAATTAGACCAAAAAAAAAAAAGAGAGATAAAGAAGCACTAATCTTAAAAAAAAAAAAATAAATAAAAAAAATAAAATCACAAAGCAAAGCGTTTCAAGAATTCAGGATCTCTCTTGGCCTTCTCCTGAAACTTCTTGAACCATCTGTCCAAAATATCCATTGGGACAACAAGCTTCGACCCATCGACGCCGCAAAACGACTGCATGAAATTAAACAGATTCTCCCCCACCTTCATCGCCAACAGCTCGATCCTCTTCTCCGCCACCACGTCCAGCGACGGCAGCGACGCCAGGTCCTCCACCGAAACCCCGATCTTCGCCGACGGCGGAGCGGAATCCGCGGCGGCGATCTGGAGCAGCTCCCCGGAGGCGGCGGAGGGGGGATCGGGCCAGGGGAGGGAGATGACGGCGGAGGGACGGGCGAGAGTGACGGCGCCGCAGAAGACGAAGGGGGAACCGGGGGATTGGGCGTAGACGGCAAGGGCTTTGTCGGGAGGGAGAGTGAAGTTGTTGAGGAGGAAGATGCAGATCTCGCGGACCTGGTCGTAGGCGTCGCCGACGAAGGTGTTCATGTCGAGGAGCCAGTGGAAGGTGTCGATCTGGGAGAAGGCGGAGATGTCCATCGGGAAGCTCCGGTTGGGGAAGACCACGCCGAACATGGCTGCTGATGATAATGTCTTTGTCAGTCTGAGATTTTGGTCGGATAGGAAAGGGTGGGTTTCGGGCTGTTTAATGTCTGAATTTGAGCTGTTGGGGGTGGAGCCGTGGAGGTGATGGGAATTGGATAGAATATGCGTTGGTGTTTTTGAAGAGAGTCGTAGAAAAGGTCGAGTAGTTTCTAGAAGAATTCAGATGTTCTACTCGAAACTCCGTTTGGCTACGAGGAAAGGAAAAGAAATGGAAATTTTATTAGATGATGTCATGAAAAATAACATCATTTATTTTTTTTATGTTTATTAAAATTAGAAATAATAATATTATAAATGTAATTAATAAAATATCTTTTTACATAATTAAATAATTATTAAATATATAGATCTCGTTTATTTCGCTGATTTGAGTTTTGCTACAGTAAAAAGCTCTCACAAATAGTCACATCTAACTTTTTTATTACAGTAAAAAATTCTCACATAAAATTACATCTCAATTCGAATTAAAAATTCGAATTAACGAACTAAACGGACACATAATAATTTATTAAAGATAGACAAATAAATTTAATATTTATTTCTTTTAATAAGGAATTAATATTAAAGGGGTGTAAGAATTGATATTTATTTTTTATTTTTTATATTATGTGAGGTTTACATAATTTTTATTATTAATTTTATAAGTAAACACATTATTAAAAAAAAAAAAATCACTCTTTACTGATACAAAATGAACATGCCCTTTGTGTTTTATCAATATTATATTAACACTCTTTTGAACAAACTCATAACAACAACACCCCTTAATTTTTTAAAAATGCACTCACATTCCTTAAGATCACTCGTAATCGGTATGAACAATAAGGTACAAAATATGATAAGATGTTCATAATAAAGCATAACTGTCATGCATTTATAAAACATTTTAATTATATTTTGAGGTATAGTTTAAACTTCTTGAGTGAAAGCTCTCTCTAGAATGATTATACTGTAAAAAAAAACTAGCAAATAATGCTCGATGGATTAAGTCGGATCCATCAAACAAAAGTGAAGATGGTATGAGATACCGCTATGTACTTTTTCATAAATTTATGTCTTGATAATTTTGAGTGGAGTACGGTATTATTATTAATACTTTAAATAAGTTATGTATATTTTGGGACCAATGTTGTAAAATGTACAACTTTAGTCCATATAATGATTGCTTTACAATTCTTTTTAGTTATTCTAATTTCTTAATTTAAGTTGAGTTATATTAGTAAAAAAAAAAAATTTCTAGTAAATTCTAAGTTAATTAAATTAAGTAATAAGATTAAGTAGGTAAGTAACGACGATGTAGTACATGTCGTTACTGTTAGGAGTGATGTTATTAAAGTATGAGATATAATCAGATATTTATTATTTATATTTATAAAAATGAATTTTCATTACTTTATGTGTATTATTGAATACTTTATGAATCTTATTGAAAATTTCGTGATTATTTATAAATCTCGATAAATTTTCAACTACTGGAGTTTCGATATTTGAAAAACTGGTTAATTTAGACGCTGATAATGAATGCGAATTTAGATATTAAAACTTCCTGATATCATGCATATTCTGATGATATGAAAGATTGTAATTTGTAAATTTAAATTTTGGGAGAAACACGAAATTTGGATAACGAATTTTCCCGATATAGTATTGATAACTCCATAAAATGGAGTTATTTAGCCTCTTTTGTGGATTAAAAAGTATGCTTGTTCTTGAGAATTTACTTAGTTTTTAATATTTTTACCTTATTTTTATTTCATTTTATTTTATTTGGAATTAATTTTATTTTTAGTTTGTTTTAGGTATTTTTATGTTATGTTATTTTATTTTTATTTAGTTTCCTTTCAAAATAATTAGTTTCCTCATTTATGTAATGAATTTGGTGACAGGTGGGCTTAATTGCAAACTTTTGAGCCAAAATGGGGTCAAAATGTAAAGAAACAAATCAGAAACTAAAAATAGAATTCAGACCAAGCAAAGCCCAATCTGGAGAGTAGAAAAACAAGCGGAACTCGCTTTTGTAGCCGTCAGATCCGCAACACCAACGGATCAGATGTGTGTGTGTGATTCACACTCCTCTCTGTGAGTTTCAGGCAGACAAATATTTGCTCCAACCATTCTCTCCGTGCCACGTGGCTAGCTTGTCTCCCACTATCTCCTTGCTCCCAATCCGGCGCTGCCACTTGTCTAGGTTTCTTCTCTCCTTTTGTGCGTGGAATTAAAGGCAATTAGGGTGGGTGATGAGCACTTCTTCCAGCCCTCATACGAGCAGCCACAGAGAACAAGAGGGAAGAGAGCAAAGCATGTAATAAGGCTTTTCAGCCATTTTTCAAGAAAATCCTAAAACAAATATTTTTATTTTATTAGATTTAGATTTTATTTTTCATAAAGTATTGAGGGAGAATTCATTTTGGAGCTTCAAAAAGGAGGAAGATGAAGATTTTGGGAAGAGATTTTGGAGTTTGTGACACCTCCATTTGGTGATTTCTTTCTCATATTTATTCTCTTTATTTTTGTAATATCTAAAAATGATGAAACTCTTGATGTTATTTAGTTAATTTTGTGAGCTAGGCTCCTAGTGGAACTAAGATTGTGATGTTTTAGTTTTTGCTTTTGGATTGTCTAAGGTATTTTTGTGCTTGTTCATTCATGTGTATTTACTTACTTAATTTCTATTTTTGATGGAAATCAAATGTAGAACTAGACTTAGATTGATTTGGAAAAATTAATTTAGGTTGGACTTTACATGAATGATGCATGTTCAATATAGGAATATATTGATTTGTAGAAGGTATAGGAATATATCGTTTACCTTGTATAACCTAATAAACCCAAACTTGAAATTGGAATTCCATGAACTAGATTCACATAGGAATATGATGAAATTGGTTTGAGGAGTTATAGTCATAATTAATTCGGAAGAATTTTATGCACAAACTTGAGTTTGGTTAACTAGTATGCACTTCAGTAGCATTTCTTTAGCATAGCTTTAGCATTTTGCAATCAAGGGGAAATTAGGAAGTCCTAGCTCAATTATTTACAATTGCTTGCATTTTTATTTTCTTTTAGTTATAAAAATATATAAAAGAAAACAATCCTAGGAGTTAATTAATATTGGTATTTAACGAAAGCTAAACACAATCCTCGTGGGATCGATATCCGTATTCTTGTACACTTTATTACTTGTGCGATTCGTATACTTGCGAGTTTTTACGCAACAAGTATGTATGTCAATGACAAATATTTTGTGATGCCTTAAGACACTGCACATAATTGTGACTTGACGCAAGAATGAAATTTCCATGTTAATGTTGAATGAAAAGTTTATGAAACAGAAATTCTCAGAATAAGAACATTCTGTGAAATTTCGATGATGAAGTGAGAAATCCCAAATTATACTCCGAGATCTCTAATTTCTGCTAAGACAGAATTTAATGCAAGGATCAGATGCCCAGGTGAGTACAAACCTCACATACAACATGAATAGTTTTAAAATATATATATATATATATATATGATGAGTCTCCAGTCCGGTATGCGGACTGAAACGACAGTTGTACATTTCTTTATAAAACATGTATATTTCTTCTTTAGAATGTGTACATTTCTTCTTTAAAATGTGTACATATTGTATATTTTACCAAAAAAAGAATGTACATCTTTTAAGAAGAAATATACACTTTCTAAAGAAGAAATATACATATTTTACAGAAAAATGTACAAATATCAGTGCCAGATTAGAGACTTTGCCTATATTTATATAAATATATATATATATATATGCTTGATAAATTATTTGTTTACATGAAGTGATTCTCTGTGATTGTTGAGTATTGAATAAAGTATGTCCTATAAAGTATTTTACTTATTATATTTTTGTGACATAAATATTGAGTTTGATGTGATGTTGACTCTTTAGTTAAATCATATTTGATATACTTATATGACATGATCATAATTACATGTTCACCTTAAATTGAGGCAAAGGTAATGAGAATTAGAAATGTGTCGTACTAACTCCACGAGGGGGTATTGAGAGTCCACGAGGGAAATAGATACCACTATGCATTATATTTTCTGCACTAAAGTATTTTCCCACACTATGATAACCGGTATAAGTTTTAAACGTTTATTTATTTGAGTTTAGTCTATTAATTGGGTAATCTTAATGTCTTATAATGTCTTTTCTTAACATTTTCAAAGAAAGAATTTTAATAGTCAATTATTCAAAGTATAATGATGTATTATGTTCACACTAACGATTACCTCAAAGTCTAAGAGTAAATTACACACCAGGTTTTATGGTATATGCAAAGCATGACACCACTACATGATTTTAGGAGACTCTATTCTCTATAAAGTTGGGATTCACTTTTATAAGACTTATGATTCGTCTTTATCTTTGTGAACAAGTAAGAACGAATTTATGAAGATAGCTTTCAAAAAAACAAAATTTCTCTGAAATTTTAGGAATTAGGAATATGAGTTAAAGTCTAATGAAGATTTAAAGTAAAGATAATTATGTTTAAATAAGTTATGTAGCGGTCTGAAAGTCAGGTCGTTATAGAAAAAGTAATTGATTTAATATTGTAATATGAACATTCCTGGTTACATACTTTATAATGTCTCCAAGATATAAGAAACAAGATTTAGTAATTCCGTGCTACATACTTCATAATGTCTCCAAAATACAATGATTAAGATTTAGTAATATCAAAATTCATACCGAGTAAGTCAAAAAATATGAATCCATAAATAGTAGTTTGCTAATAACATAGGATTCAGATCATTTTATATATGACCATCAATAGATCATTTAATTAGAATTTCTATACTTATTGGAAATGATCAAAAATTCATATTGTGTCTTGTCCTAGTTCTAAATAATCTCATTATGTAAAATAAACTCATTCAATATCCTTTCATATCACGATGTGGCTAAGCTTGTTCCATTTTTAATGAGAATAATATGTATTAGTAATGTTTTCATAAAGATTTTGAACTGTTAATAATAAACATTATCTTCTAGTATATAACAGTTATATGCAATATTTAAGGTCATAGAAGTAATCGTGAAATTTTTAATGATATTTACAATGTATATAAAAAATGCATGCAAATAAAATAATAAAATTTTTACTTTATTAAATAAATAATAGAATTTTTATTATATCTCGTACTTTTAAAATACTATTCGCAATATATGCTCCATATAAATGGTCTACTTGAGATGACCTGTAGGCTTATAAGCAACCAAAATGGCTATTACTCGGCAATGCCTTACTTTACTCGTGCATATTATGAACACACCAGAAAAGGGAGATGTAGACAAATATTCCTTCGACCAGATCGGCCGTTCCTTCGACCTCGATGTTCGCTCCGATTTCGAAGCTAAAACCAACCTTGTTGAGAAAGTCCGCGCTCTTCCCATCTAGTAAGCGAAGCAATTGAGTTTCTACAAGAATGGAGTAACCAAAACTGTTAAAAGTTAATTTGAGTTTTTTTCCTGTTAGTTTTCCAGTCGTTCTTTTTTTTTTTTTTTTTTTTTTTTTTTTTTTTTAATATGTTCCTTTCTAATCTGTTGTTGGTATTTTGGTGAATTCGAGGATGTTGAGAATGTGTAATTTTTATTTAACCCTTAATCAGATTGAATATCTAATTATTTTTATCTTTAGATTTTGATTTTTTTACTTATTTTTAACAATTAATTTAATTTTTCAACTTAAATAATTTTTAATAAATTAAATTAAGTGCTACGTCAGTAATTCTGTTAAGTATTTAAAAAATGTTTTAATTTATTTTGAAAAAGATTAATATAAATTTAAGTGATACATTGACTGTTATATGATTCCTCATATTTTAAAAGAAATAAGAGAAATATCAAAAATATTTGTCATATAATTTTAAAATCGAAGAACTTTTATCGATAAAGTTATTTTAAAGACTTTCAATGATGATGAGCCTCAAGTGTACTTACCACCTACAACAACAACTGAATCTTCAAAAAAAGTAGCATCACTTTTAAAGTTAATTCACACTATTTTAATCCCTCACGAATTTATCTCTTTCGTAAGTTTAGCGAAAAAAAAAAAAAATCAAGTAAAATTATATGTTATATATTATATTAAATATTTAAATTAATATGTACACAATTATTAGCATTTATTACAATTTAATAATAACTATTTTACTATTTCCTTTTTTCTTAACTGTAGCTCGGAAGAAACAACAAGCAAAAACAAAAAGAAGTAGATATATGAACAAATCTTTTTATATCTATAAATAAGTTTGTATATTTTTACTTAGAAAAATAAAGATATAAATAAATGTGTATATATGTGTTACAAATTTACAATAACTTATAAACATATAAATATATATATATATAGAAATAATAAAAATAAGTAAATATAAAAAACTTAAGAAAGTATATAGACCAATTTTTAGTTATAGAAATTAATAGGCCATAACTTGTCAAGTTATAGTTCATAATCAGATAAATTATATACAAACTTGTTAAGTTATGGTACATAACTAGACAAGTTATGGACAAAAACTTTGAATTATGGACAATAACTTATCAAGTTATGGTTCATAATCAGACAAATTATTAACTTGACAAGTTATAAATAAAAATAATAATTTAACTTATTTATTAATTTATGTAAATTATTAACTTATTAATTTTAATTTATCAACATATTTTTCTCTTTCTCCTGTATATATATGTGTGTGTTTTTATATATTTTTCTAATTTAAATTGCTGTTAATTAAACAACTGCATATCCGTGCATTTGCACGGGTAATCCACTAGTATAATACATGTAGACGATATATCTCCTGTATATATACGGCAATTTAAAAGAACAAAAGAGAAAAAAAAGAAGGAACATGACTAGGATTTCAAACATTTTTAACTTTAACATTTGTTTTGATACTCTTTTTTTCTTCTTTTATTTTCATTTAACGAGTGTGTTTTGTTCATTGTTTTTCCAATTCTTGATTTCAATTGATCTTTCGACCTTTCATCTTGGAAACTTCAAGAGTTTATCTGAATTCTGAATATGGAGGAGTCGTTTCTGGACTTGGTTCTGGTGCCGCTGGGTCTTTTATTGTTCGGAATATACCACGCTTGGTTATTCTTCACCATTCGCTGGAATCCCAGAAGAACTGTTATTGGTCTTAACGCCGAGTCTCGTCAACAATGGGTCTTCTCCATGATGGATGTTAGTCTCTCTCTCCCTCTCTCTCTCTCTTCAAGTTCAATTGGAATTTGCTATTAAAAAGTGTCCACTTTTTGCTGGGTTTGTAGTATTTTATTCTGTTTGGATCGCCGTTTTCTGTACAGTCCTGGAATGTCTCACAATTAAGTATATTGTTGTGTCTCTCTTAGTGAGCTCATAATTTATGCTTTTAGAGTTGGCTGGGAGAGACTTTGAGATGGTTTTAGAAGTTAGGTGCTCGAAATCTTCCGGATAATTCTTGGCTTAGCTTCTGTTCTGTGTAAATTCTTACTTACTCCCTATATTCTCATGGTCCGCAAAATTTTAATTGAACGCTAAAGATAGTTTGAAGAATATCTGTTGCTCCTTGTTCTGGCTTTTTAGTGATTTGGTATCAACTTATGTTTGTTTTTGTTTTTGTTCTTGGTGGTGGTGTGTTTTTTTTTTTTTTTTTTTTTTTTTTTGTTTTGTTTTTTTTTTGTTTTTGTTTTTGTTTGTGTTTGTTTTTTTTTTTTTTTTTAATTTTTATTTTTAAACACTAATATAACAAGAAGATACAGGAGGTAAGGAAGAAAGTACATAAAGAAAACACCAAGCGACCATAATGATTGTACAGATTTCCATTCTTGAACAATACCTTAAGCCCAGAGGTTTTCTTCTAGAGGTCCATTCTCCTTTTAAGCATCACATGTTCGATACATTGTCACTTCTATCTACTTGGAAAACTTTCAAGATGGTGCTGTAACCGCAATGTTCTTTTAGGATTTCAGATTTTTTTTCCCCTCAACATTGGAGAGGAATGCGGTCACCATCAGGCAATGTTGTGAACCTCAGGATATGAATTTATTTGACAGGTTTCAATACATCAACTGAAAATAATGGCTGTGACCGGGTTTATTTCTAGGTTGGAGCTTGATGGTGGTTTGATCACATTTCATGGTTGTACATATCATTCTTGTGCTTCACATGTTTGTTCCTAATTGAGCAATTAGGACTGGAAATGATGCAGTATTTGAAACTATCCCGTAATTGATATTTGAGGTATTGCTGTTGATGTAATAAAGGAAAGAACTGGAAAGACACAGAAGTAGAGGAACTGGGGAGGAGGTTGGCAGATGCATTAACAGAGAGTGGGATAAGAACATAAAGGGTGAATTTATTAGGCTTGTGAAGTCTAAATTTTTGGTCTCTGCAAAACTGAGTCATAACAAGGCCTATTATACCAAATGATGCATTTTGGAATGAGTAAAGAAATGCTGGAATAATAAAATCACGAAATAAGT
This sequence comes from Morus alba, assembly GCA_012066045.3. Lineage (NCBI taxonomy): Eukaryota > Viridiplantae > Streptophyta > Magnoliopsida > Rosales > Moraceae > Morus > Morus alba. The sequence goes on from CP050231.2 coordinate 16,475,929, forward strand.
CAATCTGCTTATCATCCTCCTGATGATTAGACATAATCTCAATGGCTTGGTAATTTTATTTAGTTGGAACATAGAAATAATACTGACAAAATTGAGATGGTTTGTCAAATGATGGTAGTGTTTCTGAAATTTCGTTCCACCACTTATGGGAATTGTCCGAATGATAGAAGCTAATGTTTCTCACTGATGAAGGAGTCAACCTGTAGAGGAGAAATATAGAAAGATAATGCTTGCTACGAACCCGAACCTCTGAAAATCTTCACTAACAGAGCAAAGCCCAAAAGATTACGATAACGTATTTGATCTCCTCTAGGGAATTCACGCCTCTTTAGCCGAAAGAAAGTACAAGAGTGACCAAACACATAGTCACTTGAAACTAATAGTCCTACCAAAACGAAAATCATACATCAGCATTTATTTAATTACAAGCCAAAAATGCATAGCTCTGTTTAAGAACAGAACCACATGCTCATGTGTGCACCGAGCTGTAGATGCTGCATCACTCACTCCGTTGTCTCCATTTTTGTGCGTTCATGTTCTCTAAACTAGTGGTTTTTTCACTATATTGTCTAACCTCTCTTAGTGTCCGTTTATTTTCTTTATATTGTGTTTTATTCTTATCATTAATAGTTTTTCCATGTAGTGGCTCCCTTTGTGCTCCTTTTTAAGTCACTGACCAATAAAAACCAATTATATATGTTTGTGTGAGAAATATTCTGAGGTAACTATGATTTAATGAATGCTTGAAGAGATCCTTGAAGAACAGCCTTATGGAAAGTACATCAGTTTCTTACTTGCAATTAGGTGTTCGGGATTGTTGTTGAAAATGCCATGTATGCGTCATCGGTTATTCTTATTCCTTAATATTTGCAACAAAGGTGATTTACATAACATTTTCTAGGAAATTCTTTTCATTGATGGTGGTCAGGTGGTGCACTTTTTGCATGATTTAGTTCATACATACACCATGCTTCTGCCCTTTGATTTACTTTCATGGTAATAATGAGCAACCGATTGCCCTTAATATACTTTCTAGAAGCTTATACTTGAATTGGTATTGTTCTTCTGAGTGACTTCTTGGGAAAATGCTGTTGAAATTTAAGTTTTATTCCAGGAGTTCAGGAATTGATTTCACTTCATTATTTTCAGGACCCGTTGAAGAATGGTGTTTTGACCGTGCAAACAATACGCAACAACATCATGGCATCGACACTTTTGGCAACAACAGCTATCACTCTCAGTTCCCTGATTGGTGTATTTGTTAGCAGCTCATCAAAATCCGGTGACAAAGCATCGCAGTTAGTATATGGCAATAAGACCCTTACTCTCTCTTCAATCAAGTACTTTTGCATCTTGTTGTGCTTCCTAGTTGCCTTTCTTTGCAATGTCCAGTCTATTAGATACTATGCTCATGTAAGTTTCTTGGCAACTGTACCTACATGGAGAGGCAGAAAAGATTCTATTGAGTATGTTGCAAGAAATTTGAATCGAGGAAGCCATTTTTGGTCTCTCGGATTGCGAGCATTCTATCTGTCATTCCCTCTCTTCCTCTGGATTTTTGGCCCTATTCCTATGTTTGTTTGCTCCATCGTAATGGCGTTTATTCTTTACTTCTTGGACACAACCACAAGTTTTACACGGCTTCTTCATAGTCACACACTCAAAGAGGACGTAAGAACTGGTGACTTGGAATCAGAAGATTAATTGTTGCAGTTGCTCTTGAAAATTACAAGTTGGTAATACTGCTATGGTGGGATTAAGTCAAAGCATTGAAAAAAGCTGATTTGATGTATGATACTGCTTGTTATTGATGATATCTCTCTCTTCTGAGATATATGTCTTAGCTATTCCTTCTGTGTATTTATATATCTACGCCAATTGAAAGGAGAAAAGAGTCTGCTAGTTCAAACACTCTTGAAATGTGGTGATAAAATTAGTTCACTCGCAAACACATTTATAAAATTTCCCTTGATCTTTTTGGCTTTATATTTCCTTTTGGATTTATTTTTCTTTTTGGATTTAACTGAATCACATTTTGGTATCTCTTCGGTCAAGTTTTTGATATCTAAATACAATAGCAGTGACTTTACCTGACTTGGTAAATAAAATGGAAAGTAAAAGGATAGGGGTAGAAGAGATTTATTAGTTTAGCATGAAAAGTATGATGGTTTTTATGCTTATGTATATGTAAGTTGAGATCAATTAGTCGTTTTTCTTAAGCACAGCGAGACCATATCGCATCAGTTTTGTGACCGGCCAGCAGCACATTGCTGGTTTTCAAGGCCATCAGCCACTATACCTGGATGCTCCCTTGATCTTGGGTTGAGATATCACTAGTTCTGGTAAGCGCCTTGCCTTGGTCTCAAATATATATATATATATATATATATATATATATATTTTTTTTGAAACCAGCTAATCTTCTTCCAATCTAAAGCATCAACTAGAATTCTTCAGACAAAATACACACGCACAGTCGTGCACACACACACACACACACACACACACACACACATGTATATTGTTTTGGGTTTGTTGGGAACATTTAAACAACAAAGGGTAAAAATGTAAAAGGTTGGATTATAAAACAATGTAACAATGCTGAAATCTTATTCCACATCAATACTGCAGAACTTGAGTATTACAATAACGGACTCAAAGATTATAAGTATAAAGCAGGATAATATCGAGTATGGACTGCGGGAAAATCCAACTCCTGGTTTGAGCAGTGAAGGTGATTGTGAGAATGGTGAGGGTGACGGCATAAGAGAAACCTTGTTTGCAGGAATTATAGGTACTACCGTACTAGTGATAAAACTGAGTAATAGAGGTGGTGCCTTGGAAGTAATTGTGTTTAGAAATCTAGGATTGGCTGTATTCTGTTGTGGTACCTGTTCTGTTTTGGCCCGGTGAGGTGCCTATTTATAGGCCAGGAAGGAGCAACCCGTGCAAGGTTGGCTGACATTGGTGCGATGCAGCTTTCTTGCACAAGGTTGAAATAGCATAAGATTAAACAGGGTTGGGCATTTTGTAGAAGGTAGGTAGGCTTGGACATCTTGTACATGGTCGCTGCACGGCTAGCAAGGTTGCACAGGTTGGCTTGTGCAAGGTTGGCTCGTACACAATGTTGGTTTGTACAGGGTTAGCTTGTATGAGGGCTTATGTACAAGGTTGGTTGTTGTACAAAGTTTGTAATTGGCTTGTACAATGTTGAAGGAGGCAACCTTGATAGAGAATGCACAACCTTGTACAAGACTGTTTGCCCTTTAAACAAGGTCAGGACAACAGGCAGCACAAGGTATACTGTTTGAACAAGGTTCATTCTCAATTACATTATACTCTCACCAGGTTAAACATTGTTGGATTAAAATCACACTAGTCCATCCTCAAATATTTCCCACTCAAATTACTGATTTCACCCTCTGAATCAGATATCTCTTAAACATATATATTTTACTGAAGCTTTATGAGTAGTTCTCTATATCTGGCCCTATCTATTTTCTAACCATGTAACCACTATGATCCTCGCCATTTTGGTATTAGTGGACAAGCATAGAAGTTTACTGTTAATTTGGATTATAACCATATCCATATGTATTAGTGAACACGCACAAAAGTGGGGAGGATGTAACAATTGGTATCAACGGGGAGGATGTACCAATTTTCCCGTTCTCCCTACTTGGTACTAGCCATTGCTAATAAGTAATACCAAGTCGAAAGGATGTTGGTATAATGCTGAATAGTGTTCCTTAGAAAAAAATTAACAGTAAACTTCATGTAAATAATATTGATAGCAATATGTTCTTGGTATTGACATGCACTTAGTAAAATGCAGTTTGGATTATAACCATATGTTAAGAGTGTTGATGTTAAGATGTGGTTAAGCCGTTGTTTTGCCATTTTAAAAGTAATACATTTTATATGGTTTGATTAAATTGTGTTTATGCTTATATGAAGTTAATATGTATATTTCAAGAACTATTGCTCATTTAGTTTACTATTAATTATTAAATCTTAAAAATACTATCCTCTGTTTATTTCTCCTTATTCTCTGATGGAATATCAGGTTATGGTTTATGGTAGATGAACAAGCTGAATTACTTTATTATTTTGAAAGCTCAATTTATTCCGCTTTTCTTTAGCTTTGAGTTTGTTACATTGTAGTGTTATAAATCTTTTCGTAGTAGCATTAAAGTTTTCATAACTTTTGTTCTATATTCAATATGAAGCACCATGGTTTTCCATTTTCTGCATATTCCCTGCACCTTGTCTTATATGAAGCACTATGGTTTTCCATTTTCTGCATATTCCCTGCACCTTGTCTTCCACTATTGCTACTTTTGCTTGTCTTCTTTTTGTATCACCTTCCACGGCCTTTCAATCAACTTCGCATTACACATGTCGCATTACACGTGTGTGTGTGTGTGTGTGTTCTTCCTCCTTGCTTAAATAAATCAAAAACATATAATTTTATTTATTTATTTATTTTTTTTTTATGGTTTAAAACAAAATGAAATTATTTAGGGCAAATAGTTAATTCAGAAGAAATTTCTTTTGCTAGTATTGAAAAGGACCTTAGCAATCCTAAAGCGCCACCAATTATAATCTATAAACAAGGAAAGTTTTCCTTTGGTGTAGATTATTTTGTTAAGACTGTTGAGCATGTAGTTCCATTTGCTCAAGAATTTGAAACTTTTTCAACTATTTTCAAAAAATTCAATAAGAAATCATCAGAAAAAAGCACAGCTATTTGCGATAGGACTTGTGCAAATAGGAGTTACTGTTAATTTTTGGTGCTAGGACAAATCCTTAGCCCATACAGATGGTGTCAAAACCTCGAGAATTTATGCTGTAGAACGAGTCATAATATTTGTGTCCCTAATCTCATAATATTTATGCTGGATAGACATGGGAAGCAGTGTATTCTTGCCATCATATTACCCTGAAGACTTTGCAGGAAATTTTGGTGGATCTTGAATAAGCTTTAAGATCCCAAGCAGTGATCCATGAGACATGGAAATTTGAAAAGAAAGTATTATGGGAATTCCATTTTCTTCTGCATTTTGAGATTGTTGATATTTTTAAAGGAAAATTATCCACCCATCAAGAACAGGTTCTATAAATTAACTCCTCTCTTAAAATAGAAGAATCATCAATGCCGGTATCTGTAATTTTCATAAAGGAAACAATAATGTCATGCATCCATATAATCCCAATAATCGTAACGAATAGGATCAAAATTATGAGTTTTTTTTTTTTTTTTTTTTTTTTTTTTTTTTTGTTTTTGTGCTGGGATAAATCCTTACCCCATGCAAATGGTGTCAAAACCTTGAGAATTTTATACTGTGGAATGAGTTCATAATATTTGTTTCCTCATTTTCATAATAGTGTTTTACAGATATTGAATTTTTGTGCTTTTTTTTTTAAGATCCTTTGGCATATATATCTTTTGGGAAAATCATTTGAGCAACTTGCCAAATGGTTATCTAACGCCTTGTTCAGTTCACTTATTTGAGTTTTCAATTTAAGTTTAGATGTGATTTTATGTGAGTTTTTAACTTTAGTAAAAAAAGTTAAATGTGATTTTTTAAAAGAGTTTTTAGCTGTAGCAAAATTAAAATTGAAAACTCTAATTGGTGAAATGAACAAGACCTAAATTATAATTATTATTCAATAGGCGAAACTTGTTTTTTCAACATATTTAGAAGGAGAAGGATCTTGAAAACATATCTGGGCAATTGGCTTTTGTTTTTTCGAAACGAGCCTTTTAGACAGGATGAGGGTTTTGTGTCAAAATCATTCCTTTATTTTGAGAAAATATTTTTGCCAAAGCAAGTGCATTAGCTTTTGCATATTCTTCAATTGACAATTGAGGCATTGCCCCTCTTTAGAAACTTTTGAGGATCAGGTGGAGGCAGTTTCCTCTTTCTTAAGATTTTGGAAAAGGAATAATTTTGCCTCATTTCATTCAGAAAAGGAATACATGATTATATACAAAAGAGGTAATCGACCACAATCAGTCATCTATGGAAAAAAAAAAAAATAGGGCTAATTATACCTAATCACAAGTCAAACACATACTAATAAACTAAAAAATAAATTACTATGAGATCTAGTCACAATCCACCAAAATCTGTTGTTTGAGAAAAAAAAAAAAAAAAAAACAACAACTAATTTACCGCTAGAAATCAGGAAAATTAATTGTAGAATTTCCAGAGTCACCCCCAAATTTGGTTTTATATGTTGATGAGTCCCAACTTGGTACTCAGATCATTAAAGAGGTTCCTTGGCAGAGCTTCCGTAAGAATGTCCACCCTTTGGAGAGATGTTGGCAAGTGTAGTAGCTTAATTATTCCCCCTTCCATTTTCTCCTCAATGAAGCGGCGATCTATCTCTACTTGTTTTGTTCTGTCATGATAAATTAGATTTTTGGCAATATTGATGGCAGATTGATTGTCACGGAACATTTTTTGAGTTTTTCAACTCTGAATTTCTAGTTCTTCAAGAATTCTTCTCAGCCAAATTTCCTCACAAATTTCATGTACTGTAACTCTAAAATCTGCTTCTGCACTACTTCTTGACACACCTAATTGTTTCTTACTCTACCAAGTAACGAGATTTCCCTACACATAAGTGCAATATCTAGGAGTGGATTTACGATCAATGGCTGATACGACCCAATCAACATTTGTAAGTATCTCGATGTTTCTGTTTGGTTGTGTTTTTTTTTTTATTTTTTATTTTTTTATTTAAAGAACAGACTCTTTCCAAGAGTCATTTTGGAATACCTTAACATTCGAAAAATTGCTTCCATGTGTTCCTCTGTTGGACAGTTCATGAATTAACTCACCACACTTACGGAGAAGTTAATGTCAGGTCTTAATAGATAAATTTCCTAACGAGTCTTTGATATCTACCTTTGTCTATAGAAACACTATCAAGTTTTGTCCCAAGTTTTTACTGTTGAGTCTAGGGGTGTATTAACAGGCTTGCAACTAAGCATTCTCGTTTCTTTTAAAAGGTCAAGAACATAATTTCTTTAAGAGGGTAAGATACCCTTTCTAGATTAAGCTACTTCCATTCCAAGAAAAAATCTGAGATTACCATGGACTTTACGCTCAAACTCTTTGGCTAGGGGTGTTTTTAGCTTACTCATTTCTTCCTCATAATCTCCTGTTAATATAATATCATCTCCCTATAGCTGGCTACTTGAATACCGCTTTTGCACGTATAATTCATACTATATTGGTACAGAATGAGAATTATAACCTTGCTTAACATAATAAATTACAAAAACAGTTTTCTTGAAACCGTGTAGCTACTTCAACCTTTACACAAAACCGGCTGTTGCCTGTGTACCAGCAAAGTGTCAGACTACTTTTGTTGAATGAGATTTCACATTACTACCCCGTGGAATTGCAGCAATGGCCATTAAAACAACTAAAAAAAGAGAGTATTAAAAACGCTCAAAGGATAATTCTAAAGTCTCGTTTATTTTACTGATTTGAGTTTAAAATTTAAATTTTATTATAGTAAAAAGCTCACAAAAATAGTCACATCTAACTTTTTTATTATAGTAAAAAGCTCTCACATAAAGTCATATCTTAATTCGAATTAAAAACTCAAATCAGCGAACTAAACCGACAATTTCACATAAAGTTTATGTCTGAATTCTATATAATTTCCCCTCTTGAGAAAATTATGAAATTTACCTTTAAGAGTACATGAGTCTATACTCTTCCTCTTACTCTTGATAAATATCCTTTTATTAGTATCATTATTTGACTAAAAAAGTTATGAATCAAGAATAAATAGTAAAAATTCTGATCCATACATTTTCAAAGAGTATTTATCAAGATTATCCATTTTTCTTATACGTAGTATAGTTTGGGCCAACCAATAGCCTCATGTCCCGTTCATTTTACTGATTCAGGTTTTGTTACAGTAAAAAACTCTAAAAATAGTAACATTTAAATTTTTTACTATAATAAAAAACTATAACATAAAATTACATCTCAATTTAAATTAAAAATTTAAATTAACGAGCTACTGTTGCTCTCGGCTAGTAGCTAGGCCTAGCTACGCCTGCAGCTGTCTAAGGTCTTTCATTGGTTGCTAAGGCTACCCAATCAGATCACTATTTCAATGGCCAAGAATATGCTCTTATTTTCCTTTCATTGACAAACAACCTCTACCATACAATTGTCATGTTTCATTTATTCAATTATATCCGTACCCACATTTCCACCACTATCCATCCTCAATTTTTTTTATTAATTTTTTAATTTTAATTTTAGTTAAAATTTTTAATAAAATATTATATTTAATTTTTTATTATAATTAAAAATTTTAAGATAAAATTATATTTTAATTCAAATTAAAAACTATAAATTGCAAACTGAGAATCCTTTTACTTTGTTGATTCAAGTTATTAATTCGAGTTAAGATGTTATTTTATATGAGAGCTTTTTACTGTAGTAAAAAAATTAAATGTGACTGTTTTTTAAATTTTTTTATTATAATAAAACTCAAATTCTAAACATAAATCAGTAAAATAAACGGAACTTAAATAATTTTTAGAATACTCTTAAATTATAATTATTACTATAGTTAGCTACTGTGCAACATGCATGCATATAGGCCAATGACACTGTAGAAATTAGACTATTATTGTTAAGACTTTTTTCTCAATCATTGCGGTTGATAGTGAAACATGCTATGTATTGCTGCTGTGGTACTTGAGTGACAAAGGTAATAATGTGGACAGACAAGACTGTTTTGGCGTCTTGTGCTTTCTCATGAATAAATAATCTGATTATGCTTTCCCCACTTGGCTCTGATAAAAATCAGCCTCCGTAACTGCATATGGGTTTTGGTTTTGGGCAATTTGACAAAATTGACTGGTTCTGACACGCTTCGCTATCTGCTAGAAGTTGCTGCAAAAAGCAATTAAAGACTTTCTTTATATTGTTTATTTGTTACACGTACAGTTATTTCCATGATTTACAAGCAAAAGCAGTTGAACAACTTTCTATATTTGGGAAATTTTTTATGGCAAGCCTACACGATTGGTGAGCTTTATGTCTTGAATTGATTGCGAGGGTTGAGAAGCGATATATTGATGTTCGGGGTCTGAAAATCATGAGAATGCGAATAAAAATAAGTATTCGAGATAATATTAGACTTTAATAAGTCAGGAGAGAGACTACTTTGAATAATGGGAAAAAGGTTGATCATGAAGATGCAGGACTAATTGTGTGCAATGTGCTACTGGTATTCTTTGTATTTGAGACGTGACACCTATTTGATCCTCAGATTTTGATCCGGAGAAATCAATATGGTTTTTATTTATTTTATTTTATTTTATTTTAATGGATGAATCAATGCTGAAGTTTAACTATACTAAACCTATATTATAAGAAATGTCTTAAGTTTGACACAGGACCAGTCCGACAAATATAACTTTTTTTTTTTTTTTTTAATTTTATGTTACATTATTCATTCAAGTGTGTAAAATTCAGTTCCCTTAAGTCTAATATTCAAAAAAATGCTAAATACATGTAACATTAAGTATATTACACTTAAACAGAGATAATATTACATATAAATATGAACGATGACACGGGAGTACAAAAAAAATTACATTTATCGAACTATATAGGTGTCGGACTTAAGACTTTGTCAATTATTATATTTATTTGCAAAAGATAAGAAAAATAGCTCTACTCTTATTGTGTTTTTAAGGCAAAAAAATTTCATCCTTGGGGATAGTAATAATAATGATGATGATAATGATTTAGAAACCGAAAATAATAATGGTAATACTACATTTAACGCTATTGGTAATAAACCAACGATATATGTTTTACATCAATAATACTCATATAATAATAATATTGCCAACGTAAGATATTGTGATATAATAAGATATTGCCAACGTAAGATATTGTGATATAATAATAATAATTCGATCATCAGTCTTGATTTGATTAACTTTTTATTTTTTATTTTTTTAGGTTACAGATTGTATAAGTTGATGTTTCTAGAGTACATCCAAAATAAGAAATTATCTGTGTTTCAAGTTTTTTCTTAAAATAAAAATTAAAGACAAACTAGTATTAATCTTTTGTATTGTTCTTTTTTAACACACACACATATATATACGACCAGTTTTCACACACCAAACATAAGTATTTTTCCTCATTACTTATTGTGGTTTTTTGTTTTGATTTTTTTTAATCTGTTCAATTTGATGGTTCTTGATATGTTAATTAAACTGTCGAGGGTGATCACAATTTCTTCTGAATGGTTATAGCAATATGTGGGGACAGGCATGACAAGCGTACCAGGCGGCTAGTCTACTTGTCGCCCAGACAGTTTTTATAACTCAATGCAATTTGATACTTGTCTTCTATCTTTGTGGTCAGAAATTTATGCCCCATATAACCAATTCATGTCAATTCCAATCATATCGTCATTATTAGACTTGATTGATTGAGCAACCAAGCACTTGAAAATACATACATACATATACATATATATATATATATGTATGTATGTATACCACATTCATACTGACCTTACAAATTAGTGATTGCAATTAGGCCATGCGACGCATAAATATGAGGTGCGATATATCATATGATTATAAAATGGCACTATGTATAAGCATTTTTGCAGGCCAGACACTTTTCACTTGCATGATCTTTAATTTTCATTTTGGTTTATTTCAGTTTTCTATACGCGTTTACTTTGGCTGAAACAAAAAGTATATGCATATAAAAAACACCATGATGGAGAAAGTTTTGTCTCTCAACTACTCTTCGACTAATAAAGTAAAGAAAGAAATATCTATACCCCCCTTTTCGGAAAGGGGTTTTCCATAAAATTAGCCACATAAAGAGAAAGTATTCTCAACTTGTATCCATGATCAACGTCGACCTAAGAATCTTTATGCGATAATCCAACAATCAAGAATCTTGATTGATCTCGACACTCGTGATGTGTGACTGTTACTCGAACATTCACAGTATTTTTAAATAATTTTTTAAAATTTACAAAATATTCTTTACCATAATCGTCTCATATTTAAAAATAGCAACAATAAATCAGAAATTTACTTTCTACTTTAATATTGTATTTGTTAAAAATATTACAATTAACAAGTAACAACAATACATCAAAAATGTTTCAAATAGAAAAATTAAAATTATATTTTTTTGTAGTATTTTGGTATTAAAATATTATGAATATTAATCTTAAAATTAGAAATAAAAACAAATACCTTAAATAGGTATATTAAAGTATGTCTATTGTAGTAATTATAGATCTCAATAATAATTTTATACATAGTTTATCAAACACTTAAAATTATGCTTCTAGTATTCACAACTGTTCTGATAAAAAAAAAATTATCAAATACATATATGATTCTAGTTATAGTAACTTCTAAATAAAAATGCAACTACAATAAATGCTTTCAATGACACAACTATGTCAAACTGAGTCTTACATATACCACTAAGTTAGCAATCGAGAACTTTTCAAGAATGCCATAAAAAATAACAGTATTTTATTTCTACCATCAACTCTAAAATTTATCATTTATGCCATTAACTTTCTCGTACATATCTTTCATATCATATTCCACCGGAATATTTTTTTTTGAAACGATATTTTTTTCGTATTCTATCAGAATACATTTCATATTCTACGAAAATATTTTTAAATATCATAAATAATTGGTTGAGGAAAAACAACGGCTATTCTTGTAATTTTCTCTTTGAAATATGAAAATTATTGTCAAATCCACTATAGACGCCTCAATTAGATCATAACAAGATCCAAATCAACACAATGGAAAGATTTTGGGCTGTACCATTGATTTGCGGAACTTAGCTTAATCATAAGATTAATTATTTTATAAAGTGCTGATTAGACATCAGAAATGATTTAAAGTAGTAGGAGATATTTTCTGATGTAGCATATTATTACAAAATGGATGAGTAAAAGATTCAGTTATATATTCCAGGAATAATATGAGTCCCAATTCTTATCTTTGAGAGTGGCATGTTGCGCGGTGACAACTGATAATAACGTGGGGGCGGGGGTCCATTACTTCTCTAATTCCTGGACCAGCATTTTATATTATATATATATATATATATTTATATTTATATATAAACATGAGAATGAGAAAATTGATAAACTTACTTTTACAGGATCTACATTTAACTCTTAATTTTTTATTAATATTTTTTTAATTAATGTAGTTATTTAATTGAGAAATGATATTAATCAAGAATAAAATGTAAAAATACATACTATACAGTCTAAGTATATTTTCCTCCTTTCTTTTTATAATATCATTGAGTTTACAATAATGATATTTTTCCATATATATTCTTTTCTTTATATATCAATATAAGAATGAAACTATTAAAGTCTAGGACCTTTTGTGGAAATGATTCTAACCGAATCAAATATATAAATGCAGCTACCATCATTGCATAAAGCCGTAAAAATTTTAGTAGAGTAGAAAAAAAAAAGAAGCATAGTGAACATTATCAGATGCTTGTCTTTCAAAGGGATTCACTTTTTTATTATCCTCCTTATAATGGCAGCGGGAGAATCATGAAAGTGCGGTCTTTGCCAATGTCACTGATATGTGGACAGAAATGCACAATACAACGCTACTTTTAAGTGTTATATATATATATATATATATATATATACTTTTTGCGTATCTCTTGTCTCATCATAAATTTATATAAGTTCGATGAATCCAGAAATAAGAATAGATCAAGGATATATAACAGGCTAATTAGTGGGGAAAACGTGCATGTATGTATGCATTTCAGCATATAAAAGGGCCCGTTTAAGATGGTTGTGTTTTTATAATAATTGATGTGTTTTTAATAGAAGTATTACTTTTACTTAAAGTAAAAGCAGAGCAGAAGCAGAAGTGAAATTTAAAAATTACACATATTAATTTTTTAAAATAATTTAAAAAGTGCGTTGATTAGTGTGCAAAGTGCATTTTTATACTTTTATCAAACACTATCGTCGCATCGTTTATTATCAAAATGTTTTTGGGTGTTTCAATAACAATTCTAAACACACCCAAAACAAAATAGATTTGGTTGGCACTTTATAGCTAAACTACGTTAGATTTGATTCCATTGATCATGCAAGCCAAGCCACAATGAGAAAAATCTAATTTCGAATCAGCAGTATTTTCGTTTATCTCTTTGTGCCCTAGTGTCAAAAGCAGTTTATTATGCCGAATAATCGATTTTGTTCAATTCACTTTGTGTCGGTGCTGACAGGGAACTAGACGTTGGTCTTATCTTTTTGACTGGCCAATTGGTATATATAATGCATGGACACTTAGAATTAGTACTTTTTGACATTATTCTCTGATTACCCTTTTTATCTTTTATCCTTTTAACCTGTGCATTCCTAGATTTTGTTGGACTTCTGACAAAATAAAAAAAAAAAAATAAAAAAGCCTTGTTCACATTCTTTAGTTATCATTATGTAATTATTTAAATAATCACAGTAGTGATCGTGAACTGGTAAAAAAGTTTGGATTATAATTAGTTTCCAAACTCTATCCACTTCAATAAAGACTAATTTCTAGGTGTTAGATTGGAAAGTCAATTATAAATGCTGCACCATAGTTTCATCAAAGTTTTTCCACATGTGTCAAACTGAAATTCTTACAATTTGACCTACTGTTGTTTTATGCTACAGTACTTGGAGCTAGCTGGAATAATCAAATATTAAGATTTGGCATATGTTATATTTGGCGTTCAATATTGGCACCAATTAATATAGCATATACCAAGTTTAATACAAGCATTGCGTTGGATAATGATTTTCCTATTGAAATATAAAAATTTGACATTGGCATTTACTAATTTGATCAGAATATTAAATTGAAGGTGCTCTAAGTTGTAAACTTTTTTTCTTTTTAAAGAAAGTAATTATTAAATTAACTCAATAACTTTAATTATACAGCATTCTATTTAGAATCTTTGAAAGGGCCGGGTGAAGTGTACCAGTTAAACCATCCATATCCTAAATAGTGCGATCACTGAGCTAAATGATGAGACGTTACATTGATTTGTTATTTCTAAGAGTCGGATTTTGAGGCGCATATAATGGCATATAATCTAAACATCAACACTTGAATTTTATTTGGAGTAAAATCTACCAGATATGGGAAAGTATCGTATTAAAAATATTATGAAATAGTTTCAATATCTTGACGGATAAGTAGTTAGGTAATTTATTTTTCGACAAATAATAAAAGAGATACTTTTTATATTTTGTGTTTGCTCATTTTATGATAAGTGTGGTTATAAATAATTAGATAATGAGACATAAAGAAAATGAGCATGACAAAAATACGTCGAAACGCTACCTGAAGATCATGGAGGATCGAAACTTGGAGCATGAAGATCATGTTCGTGATTGGAGTATCGTGAGGTTATCTCATGACAAAACGTGTATTGGAGTTGAATTGGAAATCCGACTCGAAACCACCGTAAACGCTTCCGCATATGTACCCAGTGGTATATTTTTTTGTTGGGGAGACACCACATACGTAACTGGCTCAACGCACTTCAGGAGCCCAACTTGACCCAAAATATTAACCTATTAGGTCTTGAGTCCTTCCATGTATATAAATTATTTCACATCTTCATCCACTTTCCATGTGGACAACATATACATGCACTTTTCTTAACAATCTTCCACTCATATGTGTATTCACTGAGCTCCCCCTCGAACTAAAGCTTCAAGTAGCCGACACATCCAAGCATCATCTCAATGGGAGCCAACTCAAGCATGGAAAAGAGAGCCGAAACCATGCGAGTCCACCAAATGCTCCACCATATGCATTTGTAACTGCAATCAAGTATGATCGCTTGACCCAGAACAAACCATCGGCTCTGATACCACTTGTTGGGGAGACACCACATGTGTAATTAGTCCAACACATTTCAGAAATCTAATTTGACTCAAAAAGTAAACCTATTACGTATTAATTCTTTCCATGTATATAAATCATTGTACATCTTCATCCATTTTCTAGGACAACACACACTTTTCTCAACATTTCCTTCACTAAGAATTACTCTAACTTATGTTTTCTTCTTAACTTGAGCTAGAATAAATCACTCTTCTTCGTAAAATTTCCAACTTTAGTATGAAGACAAGAAGCTTTGATCTCAGGTTTGTTGGATCGGATGTTAAAGCCATTTAGTATTATAGAATCTCCAGAGAGATTACAAAGATTTTTTAGATTACATGCATTAGACAATTAGTATTTATAGAATCTTGTGAGAGATTACGATGATAATTAAGCTTTATTTGGTTTGCTATTCGAATTATAGTGATTTAATTTAAATTTTAGAATTTAAATTGTCGTGATTTGAATTGTGATTCAAACGGGTATTTGGATACTCAAATTAAATGTAATTTAAGTTGAAAAAAAAATGCAAACTGTATTTGGTTAAAGTATATTGAAAACTGTAATTAAAATTTTATAACAAATTTTTAAAAACCTCATTTTAAATGACATGTTTAACTATGCAGTATGAATAAGGATTTATTCCTCTCTTCATTATGAATGCATTGAAAAAAAAATTATCTCAATCGGAATTGAAATGAAGTGGTTATTATATTTTTAAGCTTAAAGTTAAAAGGAGAAAAATAAAAAACAAATTGTTTTCACTGTAGAAAACAATTCATACTCTTAAATTTAGGGGGTGTTTCTAAAATTAAGTTGGGTTTGAATGAATCTTGAACTACCATTTGAATTTAATTTTTAGGTTCAAATAGTTGAAACAATCATGGCTTAGTATTCACATTCTTTACACTAAGCGTGCTATATGACAATGCTCTCTTTTTTTCTTTTCAATTTTTTCCTCTTTAGTTTGATCAACAAGGTTTCCAACGATGCATTTCTCAAGAAGTTTACATACTGTAAGTTTCGGCTAACTTTTATACAAGCTTTTCTCCCACCATTCAAGCTTATTTCTTTTCCTGTTGTTTTGTTTTTTGTTTGATGAGATTTCATTTATTTTTCCTTTTTTCTTTCTTTTCATTTGTTCTAATAATTTTGAGTAGAAGCTGGCTAAAACGGGACTTAGCTAGTAAAGTACCAATCTAATTAGGATTTAATAATTATGGTCTTCAATATATATATATATATATATATATATATACATATAGGAATTGTCTCAGTCCGGTACTCAGATTGGAGCGACACTTGTTCATTTATCTATAAAACATGTATATTTCTTCTTTAGAATGTGTATATTTTCTTTTAAAATATGTACATTTCATTTTATGATCAAATATACAAAATATATATTTTAAGAGGAAATATACACATTCTAAAGAAGAAATATACATGTTTCAAAGAAAAAAATACACAATATGATGCCGGTAGCTAGACTGGAGCGGTACTTGTTCATTTCTCTATAAAACGTGTATATTTTTTCTTTAAAATGTGTATATTTTCTCTTAAAACTATACATTTCCTTTTATGGTAAAGTATACAACATATATATGTTTTAGGAAGAAATATACATATTCTAAAAAAGAAATATATATATTTTAAAGAAAAAAAATATACATTCTGGTACCGGACTGGAGACTTTTGTTATATATATATGTCCAAGAGATCAAAAGTTTTTCCAGGAGCACTCACACTTGGCTTTGTGCATTGCATTTATTTAAAGCATCTCTACTGTAAAGGTAAAAATCAAAATTAATCAAGTAACAAAATCTTCTGCAATAAATTGTTTTACTTTGTGCAAAAAACGCATGTAATACAACAAAATGCTCCCACACTTTTTTCTTGGAATCGTTAATATGCTTCTACATGCACATATACATCAAGTGGAAAGGAATGCCACCAGAAAACTAATTAAGGCAACAAAAGAACTACATCCCTGTAATGATAACAAACGATTATTGGAAGAACTACACTTTTTTTTTTTTTTTTTTTTAAATCATGTTTCCCTAAAAAAAACATTTCATAAGTAATTTTTTTTTTTTTTTTTTTTCATTCCTTTTTCCCTCTCTTTTGTTTTGTTTTGTTTTTGTTTTTTTTTTTTTTTTTTTTTTGTTCTCCTTTTTCATTCTTATCATTTTTGTCCTGTTATACAATTTTTTATTTTTCTTTTTAACTACTCCAAATGAGACCTAATAAACATGTTTTTATATATGCGGTTTCAACTAGTATATATCTAAGTCAAGATGTAAACAAGGAGAGCTAAACCCCTGAAATTAATAATACAATTTAAATTATTCCTGTACAATTTAAATCTCTTTTGTTTTGTTTTGTTTTTTTTTTTTTTTTTTTTGTTCTCCTTTTTCATTCTTATCATTTTTGTCCTGTTATACAATTTTTTATTTTTCTTTTTAACTACTCCAAATGAGACCTAATAAATATGTTTTTATATATGCGGTTTCAACTAGTATATATCTAAGTCAAGATGTAAACAAGGAGAGTTCAAACTAAACCCCTGAAATTAATAATACAATTTAAATTATTACTGTACATGAACTATGATTCTTTAAGACTGAAGGCAATTACAATAACAGTATAAACGCTCAAATTACACAAGCAGAGTTCAAACTAGACCCCTGAAATTAATAATAAAGTTTAAATTAATACTGTATATGAACTATTGCTTCTTTAGAACTGAAGGCAATTACAATAACAACATAAAAGGGGGAAAAAGAGAGGAATAAATCGTGTGACTGATCGGGAATATATATAATATATATGAACCCGGGAATTAATTAAAAATAAAAAAAAATTAATTAGTTTTATTTAAAAGACATGTTAACAAAAAAAGAAAATAATGCAATATGATTAAGATCTTTTGCATATGTACTGTGTTTGATACAATATGCATAAATATAGTATATATTTACACAGATATTATGTGTATCTGCATATACGTATATATGCATTTGTTTGTATGTATATAGTTATCAGTGCACCCATAAAAAGTGCTCTTAAGCTGGCAAGCACAGCACCTAGTGTGTGTGTGTGTGTGTTTTTTTTTTTTTTATTTTGTTTTTTTGTTTTTTTTGTTGAACAACAAACACAAGTAATTATATCTGTTGTAATTCAGCAGTGTTTTTACTGTATATCTTATGAACTAATTGACCAGTCCATGAGTTTCACTCCCGAGCTCAAGCGCTCCCGAGCCCAAGCTCTCCCAAACCCAAAGTTTAAAGGTTGCATGATGTTATCAAGTGAAGTAACCGACGCTAATTGAAGACATTGAATGGTTGAAAGTTAATTCTTATTGATTATTTATCAGTTTTAACTCACAAAAAGGTGAAGAGCTTCATTGTAATTAAGAGAGAATAAACTCTCGAATTAATGGGAGAATTAAACTCCCTCAATCCTACTGTACTATAAATTCCCTCAATTTGAGAGGAAAATAAGACACTCATTTTTTAATACAATTGCCTTGTGATTGTCTTCATTTTGTTTTTGTTATTCCTTCAGAGGTTCTTTGTGTTTTTTGAGTGTTCTTCTAATTTCCTTAGATAATTTGCTTATTCAATCCAAATTATTAGTCTAGAGACATTGGATAAGTGTTAGACGAAATTTTGCTTCAACATCTTATACATAATATTAGAACTGAAGAATTAATGAATAATATTAAAGGAGAAAGATATTCAAAAATTGCATTGATATCGGCTTGGTAGAATATTTTTACAAAACAACTAATCTGTAAAGTTGTGAAGTCCATTTTCCTTTTGTGGTCCAGGAAAGCCTGCAGGCTTTCATCTACCACAGATTATAATGGCAGATACAAACGGGCATAAGAAATTCGATCGTATGAGTTTAATGAACATGCTTAATTAATTTGAATCTCTTAATTGATCTCTAGACATGAGTCATGTATATAATATACATCATACATAATTCAGCTGGTAAGCTAGAATTTCGGCCACTTTGAGATCAAGCTAAATCCATTTGCTAGATATAGTATATATTCACCACTTTTTGGTATAGCTAGAATGTTGGAATATATATATTCTTCTAATGCGTGATCCATATCAGGCTTGCAAATTGTGGCTGCATATAATTCGTCAGGACTCTTGGAGGTATATACGTTCTACTTTTCTTGAGTTTTCCATATTCTGTACCGTCCACAAACACCAATATGCAGAATTGGGCCTACACGCAAAGCATTAGACTGGTGATATATATCTCTTCCTTTTGATCAGTAGGCATTATATTTTAATTATAGACATTTAATTTCTCATTCCATCATTAGAATTAAAAAAAAAAAAAAAAAAAAGACAGGCGTAAAAGCTGAAATTAATCATTTTTTTTTTTTTTTTTTTTAAAGAGAACGAAAGAAAAAAGATGGAGAAATTCAAAGACCACAAAGAAAGGAATTAGCTAAAGCAAATTTGTACCTGGGTAGAAAACCGGTTGAAGGGATCTAACTAATATGGTTGATACCATATAACTAGTGAACTTGTTCCACCTAAGGCGACATAATTTATTTATTTCGTACGAACCGATGAGAGGAGACAACATAAAGATTAAAAAATGAGAGCATTTCAACTAGGTTGGTACACTCACATCAATGAAATAATGCTAATTTAGGATAATGTGCTAATTTCGCTAATTGCATATGGATATAATACGATGTAAGAAAGCAAACTGGTTAATACCCTTTTCCAAAATTGGCTTTCTAATTAAGTTCCGTAGTTCTTCGAACAAGACTTCAAACCAAAATAAGTGAGTTAGAAAGAAGAAACATTTTACCTTCATCCAAACTGTTTCATATCATGGTTTAGCTGATCAGCCAATCGAAGCTCCAAACTTGCCTTTTGTCTGGTCCAAGTCAAGCTTTAAAATTCCTTGAACTGATTCTCTGAAATCACATGATTATTTTGCCTTGCATGTACATGTAAGAGGTGAGAAGAAAAATTGAAAAATAATTGCAAGTTCACAGAACATATACTTTGAAGTTCTTTTTTTTTTTTTGAAAAGAAAAAATTAAAAATTAAAAATGAAGAAAGCAATATGTTTTTTTATATATAATAATGCGCTAAATAAATAGATCAATAATGAAGAACAAAAACAAAATCTAAGATGTAAGTCATCTATCTATTTATATATCCCTAAAAAAAAATAAAAATAAAAAAGTCATGTATCTATTTCTATAAGAAGAGCATGTGCATATAACTTTCCATTTTGGGAGTGTAAAATATTCAGAAGAAAATGACAGGCAATGATGGTGGAATAGAAATGGGTATATAGTAAGAGAGGCTGAAAGTGGATGACAGAAGCATAGAGAGCACAAAGGAGTGAGGTGCAGATTACTTTTGCATATCATCATCTGTGCTCTCTATCTTCTGTCAACAACCTTACCAATGCCTCCCTCTATTTCCCTACTAACTTACCCTCTATGACTAGAAAATCATAAAAAATAAAAAAAAAAAAGTTTACTTTATCAGAGTCAGAAGACCAGCAAGGTCTATCTCTGTGTGTATGAGAGAGAGAGAGAGAGAGAGAGAGAGAGAGAGAGAGAGAGAGAGAGAGAGAGAGAGAGAGAGAGAGAGAGAGAGAGAGAGTGATGGTCTATTATAGACTCCTATGGCCTCTATTTATAGGAAACGAAGAATACCCAATCACTGAAAAGAATGGTGAAAGGCGCGCAGGATACTACTGCTATAGCTTAAAGATAAGGTACTCATGTACAATAACTTTCTCGTGTACCCTCTATTTGTAACCGTTTTTCACAAGATAAAAATTCGCAAAAAGGACACATCTTTTCTCTCCTTTGTAAATATTCTAACCCCAACCTAAATGGTACGTATTCCAAATCCATGCATACCATTTCAACTCAAAGCTGAAACTATACAAGTAAATGTAATCTTTTACTTTAATCCACCTTTTATATATATATATATATATATATATATATATATCAATTAGGTATTTGGAGCAGGTAGACACTTGTTACATTTTTTGTTCCCGTATGTAACATCGTTTGTATATTCATATAACAGTTAATTTTTTTTTTTTTTTTATAACACTCAATAAGTCTAGTCTAACACTGGGAAATTGACTGTTATATGAACATACGGATGATGTTACAATGGTGAACGAAAAATATTACAAGTGCCGCATAGATTACGCATTCTAGTTTAAGACTTTGCTCTTATATATATATGTACATATATATAATTACAACAACTACATGACATGTTGGTGACAGATTTTCAACTTTACTATGTAGATGGACCTCTTCACATTTGTTGTAGGCCCTCGACTTGGTATGGACCTCTTCTCGTTTGTTGTAGGCCCTCCACTTGGTGTGGACTAGCCCTTCTCGCCCTCCAACATCGATCTTGCATTCTGACCCTCATTCGAGTTTGCTTTTACTCTTTGAAGTGATTGCCTAGCTAGATAACTTGTAATTTTTCTGTTCTTTTCATTTCTTATAGTATTTGATTGTGGACCTTTAATTTTCCTAGAATACGAGCATAGGTGGATGGAAACCTATTGAGATGTATGTCTTCTTGAAATCAATTATCCTTTCTATTAAAAAAATGCAAGTTATCTTTTTTTTTTTTTTTTTTTTTTTTTTTTTTTTGGTATGTGTTTTTAAATTAATACATGCTCATTAATTGTAAAAATTATATTAGTGAAAAGATAACAACTCACCGTGGCCTGACACGGAGCCAGATGTCAATATATATATATATATATATATATATATATATATATTATAACTACTTTAGATATGCGGTTATGTACATTAGATGTGCCCTCATTGAGTTATAATTTATTAATGCCTTCAATCTTTGAGTTTTGTATTTTCTTCTTTGTTTGGGTCTGATTGAAGTTGATGCGGTGAGTGTTTGGTAACTCATATTCATCTCATTTTTCTAATGTGATTTCCTTTTATCATCTCAATAAAATTTATTACCAAATATATTCAGTGTTACTTGATATTTATATTATTGTTTTATAGCTTGTAAGTATTGCCTCATTTCCATGCCTAGCTCCGTCCCTGACCGTGGCTATGCTAACGCTACTTAGTATATATTTATTGGATGTTTGTTTTCTTTTTTTATTTTGAATCATGATTTATGATTTTTTACAGTGTTTTTCTCTTATAAAAAACACATATAAAACGAGAATAGTTCTAAATTTATGAACCAAACGTCTACTAATGTAGTGTTTTTTAAATCACACGTCAAATATTTGCTGATATTTTTTCAGTCGTATTATATAACACCCATAAATCTCTGTGCGCTATAAAATTTTCTATCTATTTACTGATATTTCTGGGCAACTTTACCTGATATGCCCCATGTGCATTAGGATTTTCTACAATCTTGTGGAGATCATGTTTAGTTGTAACTCGGATAGGGCGAGTGATACTAATATATACTCATAAAGTCTTGGTCGTGCTAAGTTGTTATGCTTCACATCTTGCTGACTACTTGCTTGTCGTGCGTTAGCTAGCTAGACCCACAAAGATATAAAAGGAATAGCGCTTTCAAGTGGTTGAAAATAGTTTCTAGTTGTTGGATAACAATTAACCACAATGGGACTTGATGTATTAATGTGGACAAATTAATCAATGTTTTCTGCACGGTTAAGAAGATCAAGCCAACAGGCTAGCATGTTTCGGAATTTATCTTGATCAAGAAAGTGATATTTTTGAATTTATTCTCTAGCCAAGACAGGAACCTTTGGAAAATGACACCCCCACCTCAATTGTAACCCAGCCACACGTAACAGTATACATAGCTACCTAAACAGTGCAGATGCAGTCTAGTCTATGGTAGGCCAGCCACCATCATCTAATAAGCCGTATTGGAACAAGTCTTGTGACTTCAATGTCCATTACTACTACTGAGGTGATACACTTAGTCTTTTGGTGCAATTAGCTATGGCAAATTTATGAAGCGCATGGAGGTCCTTTTAGTAATTTCTTAAAAAGTATCAATGACTCGTTGCCCTCCCTACATTTTATATACATACATATATATATATATATATTTTATATTTATGTATATGTGCATTTAAGTATATGCCTATCTGCTTTAATGGTTTTTGCTTGAGTTTTAATGAAGGGTACATATTCTTCAAATTTTGCTGTCTCAAAACTTCTATATGTCAGTTGAAGAAGCCCTACCAAATTGAAGGCACTAAAAATGTTGTAGATTGAGGACCACTTGCCAGTGGTCCATGACCAATATAAGTTCTTGGTCTCAATAGAATATATATGACGACAGCAGATATTTCTCTCTCCTTAATTATTGTTGAGATTTGTTTTTTATTTGAAAATTAATATTGTTGAGATTGAGAATATATAATGTGACGATAGAGGATATTTCTTTCCCGTTGGATAAATTACTTTTGATCAGCAACTACGTACGTTAACCATTCAATATTTTGGAGAAAACAAAATAATATCGTAAAGAAAATCTCTGCAAGAATTGGTGTAGTTTAACATGCATTTACTAGAGTTTTTCTTTTCAAATTATAGGCAAACAAGTTGCACGGTCAAATATGTATATTTGGTACGAAAGATACGAAACGATATTATTAACTTAATTATGATCGATCTTAATTAATAATGTTTTTAAATGAAAAGGAGAAGTCACAAGTAGCACATCAAGAGAAAAATGAGCACATCCTAACGAAGTTTGAGTCTGACAGCCACTTAAAACTCTATCCCATCCTAGCCACTTGAAACACGAGTGATCGAAGATCAAGAGCCATTTGTTTCTAAATTACTTCCAAGCACGCCATATAATTAGAATAATCGCCTTCATTAATCCATATAATCGGGTCTATTGAATTGAGGTTTCCAAGCCTCTTTAATAGCAATTATATCACGCCCTATATATAAGCTCATCTTTGAAAGAAAAAGAGATAGAAGCCATAAATGAGCCCTTAAAGAAACCTTTAACAAATTTCAATATCTAGATATAACACATTAACTTGCAATCCCAGGAGCAACCAATGCCGAACTAAACTACATCCTTTTATCTTAACGTATATAAAAGAGCCAAAGTCTTTTTCCATCCATCTTTCTCAACTAATTCTCTTTCTTTTTTTAATATTTTTTCTTTCCCTATTTGTTTTTTTTTTTTTCTTTCCCTATTTTTTTTTTACCCAAAAACTACTGTACAGTTGACTCTCTACAACTTGTTTTTTGAAAGACTTTTTTTTTTTTTTTTTTTTTTTTTTTTTTTTTTTTTGCTCCTATTAACATAATTTCTTTTGAATGCCTCCTTAATTATTTTTTTTATTTTTTTTTTTTTTTTTTTTATTGAAAGCACCTTTACGGTGTAATAATTCTTATTTGATATGGTTTTTACTCTCTTACTCTTGTTAAAATAATTTTTCAAACGTGCATTTACTTAATTTTTCTGTCTGGTAACACATGCGTAGAACGTTACCAAACTAGTAATTTTATAATAACATGAACTTTACGCACTTTATTAGAATGTTGGAGTTTATGACGAGCAGCGGTCTCTTAAGCGCCTCCTGCCGGGGCCGCGATGAGTTGCCGGCTTGCTCAAGACTATCATCATAAGCATCAGATTTTATCGTGCTGGCTAAGTTATGCTACCCGGATGCCTTTGGTTTTTACATGTCTCTACTTAAATATTTGTCAGATCCTTAAGAAAAATCGAAGTAGAAGGAAAATTGACTGACATTTCTCTTTCTCTCTCTATTTTTTTTTTTTTTTTTTTTTTTTTTTTGCTCTTTTGTGATTTAATTTTTTTTTTAATTTACTTCGGTTTCTTGTAATATTTTTTAGGTTTACTTATGAGCTTAATTTAATAGTTTAGATTGTGGCATAGAATGTTTACTTTTGTGTGACTTCGATCAAAATCATTTTTGTGTTTAAAGTATTATAGACTACTGTCGATAGTACAATAGAATACCGCCAGTAGTACAATAGAATACAACTGACACACGTATGGAGTGTCTAGTAAAATAGTGAAGGAAAAAAAATACCAAAAATACCACTTAAGATGGAAAAAAATATTTTTTTATGCACTCCATTAAAAACTAAACAATTGTCATTCAAACAAATCACAATAACACCTAATTATTTAGAATGACATAAATAATATGCTTGCACAAAACCATGACAAACCATGTACTTTTCTCAATTACATGGTTTGCCTTGGTTTTGTGTAGACTTATTATTTTTGTAATTCTAAATAGTTGGTTTTGTTTGTTTTCACGTTGTTGCTTCTTCTTCTTCTTCCTCTTCTTCTTCTTCTTCTTCTTCTTCTTCTTCTTCTTCTTCTTCTTCTTCTTCTTCTTCTTCTTCTTCTTCTTTTTTTTTTTTTTTTTTTTTGATTTCCTATTTTTGATTTTTTTCTCAGAATTATTTTTTAATACCTTGCGTGTTTTCAGCTGTATTTCCAGTTTATATATATATATATATATATATATATATAAAACTAAGCACTAGTGTGTGTATATATATGGCCGGAATATGTCATAATCATATTGTTGTGCTGATTTTTGTTTGTATCAATGAGATAAATAATTTTCTTCCTTTGATAACTCTGTAATCCTTCAACATACGTGTAGGAGTATATAACTGCGACTGATATAAAGTGGAGGTTTTTTAGGCATTTGCCAGCGAATAAATATCAACTTCAATTTCTAGGGACTAGTTTAAAGATAACGTTTAAATCAAAGTCATTATAATAATGCTAAGAATATCAACCCTAATCACCAGATTATCATATTAATTAACAGTAAGAAGTTCCTTTTGTCACTATAAAGTTGACAACTCAAAATTGATACGAAAGTGAGGTTTAGAGTTAGGTGTTTTTTACGATGCAAACAAAGATTTTACAAGATATGTGAGGCAGAGGATCTTGATGTTGTGACAAGCAGTACAGTTTTTCCTTTTAGTATCTTCCATTTGGACGTGTCACTTTGTTATATTTTTTATCAAACAATAATTTTTTTAAACTCGTGAGCCGAGCCAATTCTAGAAATAAGACATCCCTTTAGAAAAGTGAAGATAAATAAGCCTTCCATTCCCGAATAGGATAATTACGATATGTATAGCACCCAATGCCCATTGTAAGATTCCATTTTTCCACATCCATGCCACCCAAAGCAAAAAGGAAATGCATTGTTCTCTCTCTCTCTCTCTCTCTCTCTCTCTCTCTCTCTCTCTCTCTCTCTCACACACACACACACACACACACACACACACACACACACACACACACACACACACACACTAAATCTTTGAGCAATTCTAGCAAGTTTTTCAAACAAATTAAGGGACTTTTTCAAGTATTATCTTTGTTTTAAAAAAAAAACACAGGTGTTCTCTACTTATCAGCTATCGGATGTGTATTAAATCTGATAAAAAATCAAATTAAATTGAAAAAATAATACAAATCGGACGGCTGAAGGGAACACTAGTATTTCTGAAAAAGAGAGAACACTAGATAAATTTTTCAAATAAAATACGGTGCCTAATTGGCCTAATTTTGTGGCTAGGATTCTCTCATATCCCACGCTATTGCAACTTGCCAAGAAGCATGGAGAGAAAAAAAAAAGTTATAATATCCAAGTCCAAAGCCATCCCTCAACACACATTCCTTATCCTTTATAGGCAATTTTCCTTTCCATCAATAACTTGTCTCAATATCATAAAGTGTTAACGATGAGCTAGCAATATTGTGGGGCGGTGGGGTTTCCAATAACATTATATTCTATGCTCATAATTTAGGGAAAAAAAAGTATTCTAATACCCACCCTACATAAGACCTACGTGTCAACCCCCCACAGCCAACTTCCTCGCTTGGGTCCTTGATGTGGGCCCCAAGAAAATGACTTTATCAAACGGTAAACCCTAAAAAAAATCTATGTGCATTTAGGGTTTCATATTATTGGGCAGTTTCTTTCTTTTTTATTCCCTTCAGTCACTTGTGCCGTTTTTGGAGAAGGCATTTTGTTCTTTGGAGAATTTTGAGCCTAATTGGGACGATATGGCCAATACTCATAGCGGAAGCTTATCCTTATATGGTCAATCAATCAATCAATCAATCATGAGCATATTGGAAAGCCATATAACTAATTAAAATGAAATGAAAGATAAATTGTAGATCATTGGTGAATCTCTTTTGGCTTTTAGAGGGGTGTTTTTAGCACCTTCACCAAAAAGGTCATTTTGGATGATTGACAGGAGAGAGAACCATTCTTTTTTTTTTTTTTTTTTTTATATTTCGTTTTCTCAATTCTTTTAGGTTTAAAATTTATTTTTATTGAGATAGTAATTAAGTGTTAAAATAATATATAAATAGTGATTACTGATGGCATTTTTTTATATATATTTCAAAAACTTTAATTAAATCTTTATAGTGTCGTATAGAGCTATGAATGTCTTATATTGTACATTGTGTAGAGATGAATTCAATAACGTGTTCTACTACACATTAAATTTGGTACACGTTAGAGGTACCACGTGAAGGCACAAATCAAGTTAAATAGTGCAAACTTAAGTACTTGCTAACATGTTTACTAGATTTACCGTTATTGTAACTCTTCCAAAGCACTTTGTCAATCTTTTACTTGCAAGGAACTAGGGAGCAAAATTCTTAGGACCTTCCCAAAGGCTTGGAAGGTAAAAAAAGATGACTGTTGAAGAAGTAAATGACCTTTTCCAAATTATCTTTGGAAGAGCTCTTTGAATCTCTCGTTCTCATGAGATCATAATGAATGAAAAAGGAGAAGAAGTTCGAAACATGTGGTTCATGATATTTGATGATGAGGTAAACTCTTCCTTCTCCCTTATTAATGATGAAAATTATGATGAACCTTCCTATGATAAGCTTTCAAATGCATTTGATAAACTTTATATCGATTATAAAAAAGTTGCTTTGAATAATGCATAATTTAAAAATTACAAAATTGCAATATTCCTATAGATTAAATAGATTCTTGGAACATAGAGAATGATGATCTAGGAAATGATTAAATAGTTGAAAGTAAATTAGCATGTTGATCATAATTTTTTACGTTGTGACAATGCTTCCTTGAACAAAAAGGTTGATAATTTGACAAAAACTTTTCCAATGAGAAGAAAAATTTTACTTAATGCTTATTGAACAAAGATGTGTTTTTAACAATGGAAGAATTTGATACATACCGTTTCTAAAACAAAAATTCCTCAGAAGCTATTTTGTCAAAGCATCAATAAAGGATGATTCAAAATAAGTATTCTCATGTTGTAATCAAAATGGTTACAATGCTTACTCATTTGGCATAAAGAAAAATGCATATTTTGGTATCAAGGAAGAATGGTTCCAAAGATTTCAAGTAATAACCCTCATGGACCCCAGGCATTGTGGGTACTAAAGATCAAAATTTGTTTTATAGGTTCCAAAGTGAAAGAATCCATTGGTTTTTACAAAACAATGTTTTCAAGTAAATGATGAGAGATTACTTAAAAATTGGAATAATGTCAATAGTATTTTCTTCTCATGCTATTTGTGGAGTTAGCTCAATTAAAATATCATTGGTAATAATTGTATGGGTGAATCAAATAGAATAATTTTATGGGGAAATAGAATTAATAGCAGAAATTTAAAAGAATAAAAATTAATAGCATGTTTTACAATAATTAGAGAGAGAGAGAGAGAGAGAGAGAGAGAGAGAGAGAGAGAGAGAGAGAGAGAGAGAGAGAGAGAGAGAGAGAGAGAGAGAGAGAGAGAGAGAGAGAGAGAATTTTAGAAAAATTAGGGTTTTAAGATTTTACAAAAATTATTATTAATTAAAAATAGATTTATTGGCACTGGACCCTCTGAACTCTTTCAATTTGTGCTTTTAATCCTGAGCTTTATTTTGTGATGATTTAAACCTTAAACTATTTTAATTTGACACTTTCAACCGTGAACTTTATTTTTGGCAATTTAAACCTTGAACTCTCACAATTTGGCGCTTTCAACCTTAATTTTTATTTTTTTGGAAGTGGTTTATTATTTTCAACTTTTTATTATAATTAGTATATTATATAATTCATATATTAATTATTACTTATTTATTTAATAATATATAATTTGTTATTCCATTATTAATATATTATATAACAAATTTTTACCAATTAATTTTTTAGTTTCTATTTTCTATGTTTTATTTTATTAATAAATAATAAGAAACTAATTACAATTTATTACTTATCGTAGTTTGTAGATCATTTTAGTTTTCATGCCTCAAAAGATATGAAGAAATATTATTAAAAACAAACAAAAAACCACCCTTAACCAAAAAAATTAGTTTTTTAATATTAAGTTTGTAGTTTATTAGTAAAAAATATAAAATAAAGAGTAATTAGTTATTTAGTTAAAAATTAATTGGAAAAAATTGGTTATATAATATATTAATAATGGAATAATAAATAATATATTATTAGATAAATAAGTAATAATTAATGTATGAATTATATAATATATTAATTATAATAAAAAGGTAAAAATAATAAACCATTTCCAAAAAATAAAAATCACGGCTGAAACTGCCAAATTACAAGAGTTCAAGGTTTGAATTACCAAAAATAAAGTTTAGGGTTGACAGTGTCAAATTAAGTTACTTCAAAGTTTAAATTGATAAAAAAATAAAGTTCAAAATTTAAAGTGCCAAATTAAAAGAGTTCAAGGGGATATAGTGCCAATAATAAAAGTAAAATAGAAAAAGTAAAATAATGTTTTTAAAAACATGCTATTACCACATATTTAAAATAATTATGCTATTTACTATCTAAAGTTTAAGAAATCTGTTATATGCTACAAATTCTCTAACGGTATCACTACAATCTTACTTAACTTATCTTGGAATTTGTTGTATTGATTTTGAGAAAATTTTCTTTTAAGTATTTCAAAAAGGGAGAATTGGATATGTTGCTTCCTATTGTGTTTTTTTATATTTACTAGCTGAATTCCGCGAGATTCTATAAAAAAATTAAATAGCGTTAATTATATTTGATCTATAAATTATATCAGATTAGTTTTAAAGACAATATTTTCTGATATAGTATATTAAAAATATATATTATTTATAATTATGACTTATTTAGAAAGGAATGTCTTAATTGAATTATAATGTTAATATAATTTATGAAAATTTTCTATCAACATATACATTTGAAAAATAATGAAGAAAGAGATAGTTAATATATTTCAACGTTACCTATTTTGATAAGAAAAGAAATAGCATGAAATAACTTGTCCCAAATGTGTGACTGCTTAAACATGTTTTTCTGCAGTTAAATCTTTTTTCCAATGGTTGTCAGAGTTTTTTTTTTTTTTTTTTTTTTTTTTTTTTTTTATTCTCTCATTCAAATAATTTAGTTTCAAATGTGTTATTTTTTTAAAAAAATTTTCTCGTAACTCTCTCAAATAATGTTTTTAAGACGTACCCCATAAGTATTATATTTTATAATATGAGGGAGAAGCAACAAAAAAAAAGTAAAAAATGAGAACAAATAAAAATTAAGACAAAAAGAGGTAAATAAAAGAGAAGAAGGAAGGAAGGACAAGGAAAAATAACATAACTAAAAAAAAGCCTAGGACGAAACGTTTCACTCTATCGAGTTTTTTTATAAAAAAAATTAAATCGCATTAATTATATTTGATCTATAAATTATATTAGATTCTTTTTAAAGACAATATTTTCTGATATAATATATTAAAAGTATATATTATTTATATTATTATTTATGTTAGTATAATTTATGGAGAATTTCTATCAACATATACGCTTTAAAAAAATAGAAAAAAGATAGTACTTATATTTCAACGTTGCTTTAAATTAACATATTTTGACAAGAATAGAAATACATGAAATAACTTGTCTCAAATGTATGACTGCTTGAACAGGTTTTCCTGCAGTTAAATCTTTTTTCCAATGGTCCCTCATAGGTTATTTTTTTTTTCCCTTCCAATTGTCTCACTAAAATAATTTATTTTCAAACGTCCTATTACTTAAACATTTTTCTCATAGCTCTCCCAAATGAATTTTTTTCAGAAGTACCCCATAAAAATTTTATTATATACATATAAGGAAGGACAAGGAAAAAAAATAAATGAAAAAGAAAAAAGCTTAGGACGAAACATTTCGTCCTCGTGTCAAAAAAGAGAAAAGAAATGAATGCATTGAATAATAAATGCAAGATTACTTAGTGATACATATAATAAGTATAAATATATTTACAGGGGAACATTTGAAAAAAGTCAATACAAATAACATATATAAAGGTGCCAAAGTAATATTCTTAAGTGGGTAAGAAGTAAAACTACTTAGGGAAACAGAAAAGTTTAAAAGAATATATGGGCAATAACTTAAAAAAAAATACTTATAAGGGATATATATTAAAAAATATTATTTGATCAAACGCAAACTAGAATGGTAAATATAAAGGAAGAAAGGATTAAAATTTAAACCAAAATGCAAAGAACAAAAATAAAGGCCAAACTTTTTGTTCTTTTGGTAGCTCTCTTAAGAAATGGATTGTAACCTATATATGCGTTGGTGTGTGTGTGTGTGTGTGTGTGTGTGTGTGTGTGTGTGTGTGTGTGTGTGTGTGTGTGTGTGTGTGTATATAAATATAAAAAAACAAAAAAAAAAAAAGAAATATTGGACAAAACGTTTGTTTAGTGAGGGAGAAGAGTTTAAAAAGATTTAGACATGAATATGAATGTCTAAAAGTGAAATTAGAGAGAAAAATATAGTTGTGAGAGTCACATTTAGACAAAGGAAAACAAAAAGAATGTATTGTAGCCACAAAAAAAAAAAAAAAAAAAATAAGAATGAAAAAGAAGGAAGTTAGAAGAAACTAGTGACAAAATCTTTCATGAGGATTAAAGAAAATTTAGCCAGTGATATATATGAGAAGAAATAGAAGTTAGAGAGGAAAATGTGTATTTATGATGGCCACATTTGAAGAAGGAAAAAAAAAAGGGAGAAATGGAGGAAAGTAAAAAAAGAAAAAAACTCGCACACATATGCGTGTATAATCTTTTAAAACAATGGTTCTCTAATTCAACCGTCGAAAAAGAAGAAGAAGAAGAAGAAGAAGTAAATAAAACTGAGCACAAATGAAGGAAGGAGAAATTCTTCTCCTTAGTTAATGGGGGAGAATTATGGTGCACTTTTCATATTGCTAAACAGGGAGAATGATTTTATATGCTAAGGGAGATAGATTACTTATCTTATTTGTTTGGTGTGATTGATTGACAAATGTGCACTGAAGTAATTTTCTAAAGGGGAGATTGATGTAATAGTGTGCGAAATTTTATGGTTGCCAGGGGTGGAGTTTACATTTCTTGCCTTAGTTATATTAAAAATTAAAAAAAAAACTCCTCTATATGGATCTTAACTATTTACATGATATATATTAGGTCTCGTTCATTTCACCGATTTAAGTTTTTAATTTTAGGTTTTTACAGTAAAAAATTTTTAGAAAATCTCACATCTAACTTTTTTTGCTATAGTGAAAAACTTTAAGAAAATGTCACATCTCAGCTCGAATTGTAAACTCAAATCTGCGAAGTGAACGAGACCTAATTGCTTACATCTTTTATAATTTCAAAGGGGGAGACATCTTATTGATTGCACAATATTCATGATTACATTGCTCACAATGTTGGCAATTATGTGCGTATATACTTGAACTAATATAGAGAGATCCTTTCTTTAAATATTTCTTTTGTTTGTACATGTAATATTATAATTTTGAGAGTTAGAAAAACATTTTTTTTCCCTCAAGAGAAAACTTGCTTTATTAAAGATCCAAAGTGATTATATCAGCAGTAACAAAAGTACTAATAAATCTTGGACGTGAATCGGCCCATATCCAAAGAAATGTGAGCTACAAAGTTTCCCGAATGGAAAATATGGCTAATAGAACCACAAGATGGTGTATAAATACCATACTGAATGTCACCTACGATACTCGAGTCTGGTAGTCTTGAAATTGGGCTTTGAACGGCGCGAACCACGTTCAGTGCTTCAGATTCCACAATCCAGCGTTGAAAGCCTTGCCATTGACAAAGATAAATTTTATGATAAGAGCTTTGTATTACTATTACTCTTAAAGTCTTTTAAAATCCATGAACTTTCGTCGTCGTACAGTACTGAGTTTCTAACTAATAATAGACCATTTATTTTGATGATAACTAACCATTGATTGAGAATTTCTAACTAATAATCTGGAGTATTTAGGAATAAGTTGTATCAAAGATTTCTAGAACCTCATGATTCATGAAGAAAATCTCAAAAAAGCTCTCGGATAATAAAACTTGAAGATTAATTTCAAGATACCATATTTAGAGCTTGAAGATAGAAAATTACAAGACATGTCTACATAGGTTAAGGTCATATCCTAATCCTGTATTGATGTTTTTAGTTCTTGATTAAGTTTATTTCAAATCTGTCTCAATGCACAATCACAATTAGAATTTGCAAAAAATTAGGCAAAAATGTGCAAACATAGTCCGGTAATCTAGTGGCGTAGTCAAGTAAACCACTGGTTTACTGAAATATTTATTTTCTGCATCTGTTGCAGATATATCTAGTTAACCAGATGGGCCTAACAGCTAGTTCTTTAATTGAAACGATTTTTTTTTAAAATTTTTTTTAAAAGATTTTGGATATTTAGGGTTCTCTTCATGCATTGAATATATAGTTAAGGAGCATATCTACGAGCTCATAACTTGTATTTAATCTTTTTGAATGTTGAATTGGTTATATTTATCATTAAAAGAGTCTTGTTTATATGCTCACTTGTGCCAAATTTGAGATAATCTTTTCTCGAGTGTTCATCCATCTCCTAGAGCCTACAATATATCGAATCCAATCCATAGGAAATATTATTATGTGACTAAACTTTCAACTCTTTAAAAACCAAGGTTGATAGGTTTTAAAACCCTTCTAATTTGGTGTAGATAAGATAGACAACATCCTGAGCTAAAGTTTGGCGATTATAGAGAGAGTGATGATTCTCGGGTTGAACTAATCATTATTGTAAGTGGTATATAATAACTCTATAAAATAGAGTTATTTTCGCTCTTATTTACATTTAAATTAAATTTTTTGTTCTTGAAAATTTTATGAGAGAGATTTCTAAACGGGAAATATAGCCTCAACTGATGGAGGGATGGCAACAAACGCTCATAATGGGATGGCAGGACGAAGGGAGGAGAGAGACGCTAGTGAATAAGGTTTTAAAAAATAAGGTTTTAAAACTAAGGGCAAATTCTTTTATGAAATCAGGGTAGTTTTTCAAACTTCAAATTTTGGATTTTGCAAAAACTACTAGGTTTTTGGACTTTGATTAGATAGTTTTTTTATAAAACCGTCGTTTAAATATTAAATATAAATGGCGATTTTTAATAAAACCATCGTCTCTATTCCGCATAATTCCACACGTGGCTACAGCTAACTATAGAAGACAATTTTCTTAAAAACCTTCATCTAATTTGCATCGTCGTATCCGCTTTTTCTTCTAGTGACACTATCATTAACCCAAGGCTTCAAAGCTTGACAAACTAGACTGAAAAAATTCTACAAATCCAATGGGATCATACAATGCATGTTTGGGAGGCTATTACAGCTCACTGTTGGACGTGGCCTAATTATTTGGCGCCTATTAGTGGGCTTGACCAATTCAAATTGAGTGGTTATTATATATATATATATATATATATATATATTGAGATATTTGGGCTTTGTTTACTTCATGGATTTGAATTATTAATTCGAGTTTAGATGTGATATTTTTTGAGAGTTTTTTACTATAGTAGAAAAAGTTAAATGTGACATTTTATGAGAATTTTTTACTGTAAAAACCTAAAATTGAAAACTCAAATGGGTGAAATGAACGATGTCCTGATAACCACTACCAGTTAGGGGAAGGGTCCCACTTGACATTCGAAACATATAATTATCAGATCCCTAATTAGTTGGTATCTAGGGCTAATAAAATAGGAAGCATATCCAACGTATATTGATAAAGGAGAATTTGTAGCGTAATTCTTCAATTTTAGAAGTAAGTAGTATATGAAATTGTAGCGTCATATTTAGAAGTGAGTAGTATATGAAGTCTTCTTTTCATTTTGCAGCGTCATATATATTTAATGGTGGTCAAGAAGAATTTTCAGCGTCATATATAGTCATCTTGTAAAGGGAATAGTTTCATTTTGTTTTCATGTTTTAGATTTCTGGCTTCAATCTATTGTTGGTGAGTCTTTTCATCTCTTTCTCTCTTTCTTTTTCTTTTTTTTTTTTTTTTTTTTTTTTTTTTTTTCTAACGTTGACGTTTTTGATGAGCATTTTTTTTTTTTTTTATTATGTAATTTGTTTCTTGATGATATCTGCATAAATATAATGAAAATGTTTTTTTTTTGTGAATAGTATATTAATTGTTCATCATTTTTTACGTTTTGTTTTGTTTTTTTTTTGTTTTGTTTTTTAACTCTGATTTTTGACGTTTTCTTCTGTATAGCTGTTATGGACTTTTTGACCTATTCTTTATGACAATGCTTGTTTTCACATTTGGTTGTACATTTTTAATGCCTTTTTTCGTTATTTGTGTCATTATCATAAGACTTTCATTCTTTATGGTAATGCTTTTATTGACTCTTTACTGCACTTAATATTTTTTTTTTATTATTTTTATCATTATCATAAACTTCAATTCTTTAGACCATGCTTATATTCAGATTTTTGTGCACACATTTAACACATTTTTTTATAATATTTTATCATTATCATAAAATTTATATTCTTTATTCAAAAACTTCTAATTTATCACATTTAAAATATTATTTTTGTCATTATCATAAATTTTCTATTCTTTGATTTCGTCATTATCATAAAAACAAACAAAATGGAAAGATTTATTATATATCAAAATAACTTTAGTTTGCTTGAAAATTTTTCATTATCAAATGTTATCCGTTATTAAAATAAAAAAAATAACAAGCTATCCTCCTATTTATTGTTTTAAATGAACTATTCAATTTCAAAAATTTTAAAAAAAAAAAAAAAAAATCAATATCTCTAATTTGATTTTTATCTATAATTTAAAATTTAAATTTCTTTCAATTTTAAAAATAAAGACTATCTAAACTTAAAATTTAAAAATAAAGATAATTCATTTAAAAAAAAGATAAACGATTAAATAGATACTTTCTTAAACTTTAGTTCAGGCGCTTTAATTTAACATGCTTATAAAATTAGATTTTTGGCTGCCACTGAACCTTTAATAAAGTAAATAACATTTTTTTTAAATATTTTATCATTATCAATCAAAACTTCTATTTTTTTATAGTAATGAAAACTTCTATTATTTATCATATTTAATACAATTTTCTATTATTTTTGTCATTATCATAAAATTTCTATTCTTTATTTTCGTCATTATCATAAAACTTCTATACATTCTTTATGATAATGAAAAGATTTATTATATATCATATTTAATAGCTTTTAGTTTGCTTGCAAAACCGTGTATTCATTCCTTTTCAAAGTTGCCCCCCATCGATCGGCGATCAATCCAAAGTTGCTGGTGTGTGATGTGACAATAATTGATTATTTTGTAAAACGAAATCCCATCTATCCTTAGAAGTTCGATTTCAAACCCCATTTAGAATAAAACAATAAGTACTAATTAAGAATAAGAGATGGCCCCCATATATTTAAGTCAATAATTTTCTCTTTTATTTTATTTTTATAATAAACTGTAAATTTGTAAGAAACTTGCGCCCCATTCTGGCGATCAATACAAAGTAACTGGTGTGTGATGTGACAATAATTGATTATTTTGTAAAAAGAAATCCCATCTTCCCTTCTGCATAGAAGTTTGATTTCAAACCCCTGTTAGAATAGGATTAGTTCTATTCTATTCCTTTTAGTAATTGGAAAGTTAAACAGCCATAACATTTTTCTTTCTTTTTGTCCAGACTTGACTTATTCAAGACTTCTTTCTAGATGAAAAGAAATGTAATCACATGCTTGCATTATTTAAAACCTCCAAAAATAAAACTAAAATTAATAGTCAATGACCTCAAAGTCAATATCGCTCATAGTTGAAGCCGGCTTTCCCCTAAAATCTTTGCATTTGCATTGGCGTGAGCCAAGCAATTGACTAGACTATTAATGTTATAATAAGACATCGATGATACTCAGTATCACTCATTAATAAAAAATAAATCTTGCAGTGTGAGATCTATAGATGAGACCACATTTTATTAGTGATCTGTTTCATGATGATATCCCCATAAGTATAATGCAAATATTTTTTTTACGTGAATCGTTCATCTTTTTTATTAATTATTATTCATTATCTTCTTTCTTATGCTTACATTTCTTTTACGTTTTGTTTTGATTTTTGTTTTTGGCTCTGATTTGACGTTTTCATAAAACATGAGTTTCCACACGTACGGAGGTGCTACAATAACGGATTATACTTCATAAACCTTTTAACTTAATTGCCATCAATTTAGGCATAAGTTGGCTAATTTTAAAACATAACCATCTAGAAAAAACAAAAATAAAATTATAAAACATTAAATCTGGGTTCATAGATTTTTTTTTTTTTTTTTTTTTTTTTCTAACGTTGATGTTTTTGACGAGCATTTTTTTCTTTTTCTTTTTCTTCTTAAATTTATATGTAATCTGTTTCATGATGATATCCCCATAAGTATAATGCAAATGTTTTTTTTTACGTGAATCGTTCATCATTTTTTTTTTTAATTATTATTCATTATCTTCTTTCTTATGCTTACATTTCTTTTACGTTTTGTTTTTTGTTTTTCTTGGCTCTGATTTTTGACGTTTTCGAAGAACACGAGTTCCATACGTATGGAGGTGCTAAAAATAATGTATTATACTTCATAAACCTTTTAACTTAATTGCCATCAATTTAGGCAAAAGTCGGATAATTTTACAATATAAACACATCCAGAAAAACAAAAATAAAATTGTAAAACATTAAATCTGGGTTCATAGATATCTGGCCGGCCGGTCGTCATCGGAGGTTCGATCATCTAATTGTGATCAGATGTTGGCTTTTGCTGGTTGGGCTGTGCATCATAACCCACGTCCACATGGTTAGCAATTGGAGGTGGTGGAGGAGAAAGCAACGATTCCCTTAGTTTCCTCACCAGTTTCATTTCTGAAAACGTCAATAAATCAGATTGGTTAGTAAAATTTATAAGCCACCTCAGAACGCGCTCTAAGTCAAGATCATAATCTCATTTATCATATTCTATTATCCAGTAATGTGAAATTATCCGAAGATTTATAAAAATTAAAGACCAGTGCGACCATATAATTGAATTACAAACCTGCACTGAGCGCATCCGAACTCGATGGGAGGATAAAAATGGTGCCGATGAGAAGCATCATCAGCAAGAAAGAGCGGAAGACAGGAGAGGAAGCCATTTTTTCTTTGGTGAATATCGCTTTACTTGTCATGTGAATGTCCATGCATCACCATAATTATATAAGCTTTAACTATCGTGTTTAGGTTATCTGTACAATTGATTAAAAATAGATTAAAAAATTAATTTGTGGGCATTTTTAAATTCAAGATGTTATAAATAGGCATTCCTGTTGTAACAAACAAACACCAATTGTGGTCTTATAAAGAAAGGTTTTTCAACAGGAAGGGGTGTTTCCTGCAAATAGGATAATTAGTTACTCTAGGAATTGTTCGACATATTTTAATTACAACATTTACAGGGTATTTAAAAAAAAAAAAAAAAATCAATTATACCTTGAGATTTGACTCAAGACTCAATCATACCTTGAGATTTGATTAAAAATAGTAATGCTGACTCAAGTTGCTGTTAAATTATGTTCTGACATGTCTTACTCTCACCTAATCCCCTCCAACTTGAGAATTGGTTTATCTACTTTTTTTTCGCTGTTTGAGCGTAATTATGGGGTTGAATCATGAAATTCTAATGGCGCTCCCACATCAGTCAATCCCATCATTAACGCTATTAAGCTTCCGCTAGCTAGATGAATAACTAACTATATCAAAAGAATTTTGTATTCAAGATTCTCACAAAAAATATAATAAAAAATTATTCAATCAAATTTCTTTCATTCTATTACTGTTAGTTCAAAACCGACCATCCAAGAGGAGGTTAATTGAGTTTTAAATGTTTTTTAAAACAACTTTACTATTGTTTTAAATTAATCAAATTAATAAAAAAAACAATCAAATTAAGCAATGATATATAGAATAATTAAGGAGAGAAAGGAAAGAAGTGTGCAAACTCCATTTATAGTTTTTCAACAAAGCCACTTACATCCACAACTGCCGAACATCGTTGATTGACCCAAAGGAGTTTCAACACCATCATACCATATACAACCCATGACTTGGGTCTTTTTCCACCCAAAGCTCACAATATATCTTTACAGACCACCAATCTAATTTCCAAGGAAATTTGTAAACATATAATTGTATCGACCTGATTTTACTACTTACTCTCGATTTGACCATTAAAAGTAAAATTAGTATTCGAACTCATCCTAAGTCCAAATGGCTTTAAATTTGGATAATGTATACTCCTAACATATCATATTAATACTCATTAAAACATTTTTTTTCTAAAATAAGTTTTCTATCTCCCAAAGTTAGACCCTTTAGTCTCATATTGCACTATGAACCCGCTGATTCAAAGTACTATCTTCAAAAATTAATAACTAATTGTACAAAAATCATTTTGAGGATGTATTATGTCGTTGGAAATCTTAGGATGTCTAGTTACTACCCTCAAATTTTCAGATCCAAATTCAAAGTCTAAAATAAATAGAAATAGACGTATTCTTTACTGGTCACAGTGAGTATACTGAGCATGGTTAAAGATTAAACCTAACATATCTTGGCCTAAACAACTCCAAATAAAGTGATTTCAAAATTTAATTTATGGCTCATTTCCTATATTATCATACCATTATCAAGATTTAGCATTCTAATGTCTCATTTCCATACCATAAATACGTTTTCTATGAGGTATCTAAAACTAACTTAGCATGTGCAGTTAGTTTCTAAGGTTTATGAGAGAACCTTTTACCTCAATGTTAACCTTCCTTGCTCTTAAGTCACGTCCCAAGCCTCTCTATATGGTGATTAAACCTTCTTCAAAGGATAGCTGCTGGTTTTAGGAGGAAGGAAGGAGATGATTTTCTTCAAATTTTAGTGAGGTAGAAAGTGGACACTTAGGGTTTCATCTTAAACCTGTTATACGTTGTTTTGGGGTTTGTTTTTGGACTAGTTCTCTGGTCTCTTTGGCTGAAGAAAAAACGTGTACAAGACTGGTATGTGCATGTACTTGCATGCATTTAAGAGGGTTTTGCATGCCTTAGTACCTTTGTCTCCTATTTTGCCACTTTTGGTGTTATCATCTCCTTACCTCTTCATGCAAGCTTGTTGTACCTTCCCATTGTGCACGAAGATTCAAATTTTTTTGACTATTATGAGAGCAAACCCCCCATGCATGTGGTCCCAAAGGTGGTCCTAAAAGTGACCTCATCATTTCTAGACCTTGGATTCAAGTCTCATTCAATCCTAGCCCTTAATTTGAAGCATAGTGTGTATGCCATTGATCTTGATTTCCGCTATTCGATCTCCACCCTTGATTCTAAGGTTCTTAGATTATTACACGTATCAAAACTTCATCCATGGATATCTTGAGATGTGATCTACACTCTTGATTATCTGATTTGACTTCTTCTAATCTTAAATTAAAATAAAAACAAGTTAAGCATAGGATTTTCTTTTGATGATTAAGCTTATGCTAATCATAATTCAACTAATAATTTGGGATTCTAACTGACAGTTCTCTTTGTCAATTTACTCAATTAGTAACACTAGCTTTCATCAAGTTCAAATTTAAGATTTCATGATATGCTTAATCTTTTGAGTTTGATAACAGTGCTTTGTGTCAATCAATACTGAAAAATCCTTAATTCGGACTTAAAAATGCATCCAATAGATTATAACCATCATAGAATAATAATAATTAATGTGTGCAAATGAGAAGTACATTTTTCATTGTAATTAATTAAGCGAGAAGTTTTAACGTAATCGGCATTAAGAATATCCGGTAGGGTCCGAGGCCACACACCAATTTCGTGTCCCCGAATAATAACATGTCACGTCACGATTTTTTAATTGACATGATAAGAGTATTTTAATTGACATGGTATTTTAATTGATATGTCAAAATAATATGTATATATTTAGTGCAACCTTATAAATACTTTGCATATAATTTCTCCACTAAAATAATTTTTCTGAAATATATCTTTACTTAAATATCTTTTCCTTACAAACCCCATAAACTCTATTTTTTCGTGAGTACTGCTAAATAATTTACTATATATCAAATTTGCACTACTACAATTTTCTCTCTTTTTCTAAATGTATTCTACTTAAACGTTTCTTTTCTGAATGAAAGTCCTTAAAAGAATAATAAATACGGAAAAGACCAAATTTTAAGAAAGCTTTATGCCTGCGTACGTTTATCCTTAAAAGTTCAACGTACAAACTCAATATTAACGTGCGAGCATGGGTTTACAACTAGTATACATATAAACAATAATAACAATAATATAAAATATCAAATGGGCCGTACGGGACGCTTGATAGTTAAAAGCGTTGAGGATAGTGATGTCAAACGTGCCGTGCCGGGCCGACACGGCACGCTTGACCCCAGGCCCGTCACGGGTCTGGGCCGTGCCAGGCACGGCCCTGCACTGTGCAGGGCTGTGCCTGGGCTGGGCCTGAGAAGTAAAACTCAGGCCCAGCCCTGGCCCTGGCCCTGGTCCATGAGGGCCAAGGCCGTGCCTGGGCCCAGGCCCTTCAAGGGCCGGCCCTGGCCCTTGAAGGGCCGGAGCTCAAGGACCTGGGCCCCTTCAAGGGCCGTGCCTGGGCCCAGGCCCTTGAAGGGCCGGCCCTTGTATTTTTTTTTTTTTAAAGTTATTCAAAAAAAAATATATATCATATGCCCCAAAAGATGTGATTTTATTGAATTGACGTAATAGGAGTACACATACATGATTGCCTCGTTAAAAACCTTGCTAAGTAAAACCCGTGGGGAGATCGGGACAAAACCTCAGCGAAGGAAAAAAGAGTGCAGTTGCTAGGAATAATAAATTACAAATCTAAGTGCTTCTAGAAGATTCTGTTATTTCTAAGTTAGAAAAATATTCTTGCATCGAATCATCCGTATTGTTGTTTTCGCCTTCCGCATCTTCCCGCCTTTAATGCACATTAGTCCCTCCAAGATGTCCGGATGCATTCGCTTCTCTTCTCGTCAAGAATTCGGTTGCTTGCGCTAAAAGCTTGCTCGATGCTACCGTTGATACCGGAGTTGTCGAATGTCACGAGCTATTATGGACAGTGTTGGAAAACGATCTGTCTTGCTTTGTTCCACCATTGTAAGATGTCTAGTTTGTCGTCATCGATTACAAAATTTGCTTCAAAATATTTGACTAGTTCCGTAGACGCTTGTGTTGA
The DNA here is from genome assembly GCA_012066045.3 of Morus alba. Classification (NCBI taxonomy): domain Eukaryota; kingdom Viridiplantae; phylum Streptophyta; class Magnoliopsida; order Rosales; family Moraceae; genus Morus; species Morus alba. The sequence continues at coordinate 16,518,537 of CP050231.2, forward strand.
GGACGATCCTGCTGTTTTCTCTTTCTTCTTCAAGAAACTCCACGACGATCCTTTAGGCCCCGAACTGGTAGTTGATGACGAAGTTCCCTGTTCTTTTTGACCTGTGCTATATTTTACTTCATACAAACTAAAAACTTTTTCTAACATTTTCTTAGCGTCAGTAATACTTAGTTGCATATCTATATTTAAATTCTCTGCGGTAGCAGTTATTAATGATTCAGTTCCATTTACTCCGCACCTAGGATCTAAAATTGTTGCCAATGCATATAACATAGGACAACCTGACCAATAATTTTTAAATTTATTTTCAATTAAGTTAACTATATTTTGAAAAAGTTCTGTATCCCTATAATAAGAAAATATTTCTGAAATATTAAATAGTTGATGTAAAGCTAAATGTGCAGTTGGATAATAAACACCAGAAAGTAAATTAGTAGCATTGTAAAACACTTCTAAAAATTTTAAAAAATACTCAAGAATTTGCCAATCGAAATCGAAAATTAAAATTTGATCGTTCTTCTTTTTTACATATGTCGTGATAAGTCGTGAATATGGAAGTGCTGCCTTCAACATTAAATATGTTGAATTCAACCTATGTCTCACGCCGGGTTGGAAACTTTCTTGCACGATCCGATTTCTCGCAATATTGTTTGAATTCTTGGAGCCGAGCTCCAACTAGATATGAAGGATAATGCTTCTCTAATATTTGTAAGATTAATTGAGATATGTTCAATTCCTGCTTGAACTACTAAATTAATTATGTGACATGCACACCTTTGTTGATGAAAAATTTCCCCCAAATGCCGGTTTCAAACTACGTTTAAATAGATTAATTGCAAATTGTATTAGGTGACGCATTATCAAAAGTAATTGTTAAAACTTTATCCTCTATCCCATAAAACCCAAAAATTTCCATTATTGTATTAAAAATAGTCATTGCGTTATGAGGATATGGACATAAACGAAAACCAATTATTCTTTTTGTAAAACCCAATCGTCATCAACATAGTGCTTGGCGGTGACACATAAATATCCGGTTTATTACACCCTCCCACAGATCGAAGTGCAAGACACAGTAGCATTAAAAGTCCTAAAATTATCAACAAGAGATTGTCTCATTGCATAAAAAACTTTCATGCAATCGAACGGGTTGTGTTTCTACTTACACGTTTAAATTGTGGGCAAAAGGCTATCTGAATGAATTCTTGAAGGAGGCATCATCTGCAAAAGAAAGAGGCAATTCGGCACTAGCTAGAAATTTAGCTAGTGCCTCACGAAAGCACGCCAGCATCGTATGTAAAATTTTGTAACCCATGTGATGTGAGTGATAGTGTTTGTTGGCGGAGTCTACACTCCCACCTTGGTGCAACGGTAGACATGCTTTCCAATGTCTATCCGGATGACCAAGACCCCCCACCCTTTTATTAGAAAATGCTTTTACAATATTTACATACCGCACGATTTTCCATCTCACCTGTTTTTGGATTTGGTTGGGGCTCCTCGGTGAAATGCTGCCATGCCGGAGAAGTTCGCGGTCTTTTTCCTCTACTGCGATCTCCAGCTTCCTCGTTGTGTACTGAAGCATTATCCACCGGAGCATTTTCTGGTTCAGTGGGGGTGGGGTTGGAAGGCATCATTGTTGGCCTAAGGTTAAATATATCTCATGTTTTGATGATAACAAACACAATGTATTATGTTACTAATGATTCTACTTTGAGTTGTGTTGTTAGCAAAATTGATATTATAAATCAACTCAAGAAGCATAGTATGGAATGCAATGCATACATTCAAGGTTGAGAAATGCAAATTGAAGAAGGAACTCAAAGCTTGAAGTGTTGAAAAATCAAAGAACAAGAGCAAACAAACAAAATCAAGCAAGACAAGTTATTCATAGGTTCTTATATCTCAATAGTCTTGTATTTGATTTTGATGTCATGCTATCTTGATTAAATCATGTTTAGGCTCATGCACACACTCACATCACGTTTTTAAAATGAGACTAAACTGATTGTTTAATGACATTTGGTCTAAAAGAATAACTTTGTGAAGGTTTGAACTCAATTAACGTCAACCGGTCGACCTATGTCGTCCGGAGACAGAAGAAGGCCAAATGCACCGTCGACCGGTGCTTTGCCTCAACCGGTCAACCGGTCCGTCGACCGGTCATGATCAAATGCCCGCCTTTATGACCGTTGAACGGGATTTCAAATTTCTGATTCAACCGGTCAACCGCTCCGGTCGACCGGTGTCGGGTGAACGGTCATAAATGAGGCCGTTGGAAAGTGAGTTTAAATAGAAAAAAGTCATCTTTCTAAAGACAAGAAAAATCTCTGAAAGTGAAAAATTGTCATTTAGCTCTCAAATCTCTTGAAACTCCAAAAAGCTTTCTAAAAAGTGCTTCCATAGTCATCATCTTCTAAAAAGCCTTACTTCACTTTCTCACACTCACTTGAGCCTACATTAGATTATATCTTGATAGAGTGATTTCAAAATCTCCAAATCATTTCAAGTGTGTAAAATCATTGTAAGGAGTGTACGGCTGAGCTATTCATTTTCATAATCCTTATTGTCGTGTTGGTTAGTCGATCTCCGTGAAAAATCGACATTGTGTAAGAGGTTAGGCGAAGCCTCGGGTAGAAAAGATTCGCTTTCTTGTAAAAGGAGTGATCGTGCCGGTTAGAGACGATCGTATAGTGGAAGAGGTCGAGAGGCGGAATATCTCGGCAACAAAGGGATGTAGGCAAATTTATTTGTCGAACCACTATAAATCGCGTTTGCATCTCTCTTACCCTTATCTCTTTAAATTCCGAATTTTAAATTTGTTAGTTGATATTAATTGATCCAAACTCTTGATAATAGGCTTGTTGAACTTGTCATATGATATTAGATTGACTCACATTGTGTATATTAAGTGTTTGTGATATTATCAAAACTTACATAATTTCTGCACACCAAGTGTTTGATAAATTGACTGTGTAAGATTAATTGTCTACATTTGTAATTAATCTTGATAGAGAGTGTTAAATCCGAAAAATTAGTAAAACCCAATTCACCCCCTCTTGGGTAGCCTTACAAGGGACAACAATTGGTATCGAGCGAGGTTGCTCAAACTTTCTTTAAAAAGATTTTACAATCTTGAGCATGGCTACTCAAAACTTTCACAACATGGAAGGTCAATCCACACATAGACCTCCTCTTTTTAATGGAGTTGATTACAATTATTGGAAAGTAAGAATGAGAGTTTATTTACAATCTATCGATTATGCTTTATGGAGGATTGTTGAAGATGGTCCTTTTGTTCCCACAAAGTCGGATAAGGATAAGTTAATTCCCAAGGACCCTAGTGAATTCGATGAAGATGATGAAAGAAAATTATCTTTAAATGCTAGAGCAATGAACATCTTGTATTGTGCCTTAGATAGAAACGAGTTTAATAGGATCACCTCATGCAAATCCGCACAAGCCATTTGGCACACCTTAGAAGTAATTCATGAGGGAACTAACCAAGTAAAAGAAACCAAGATTAATCATCTTATTCGCTCATATGAAATGTTTGAAATGAAAGATGATGAATCAATTACTTCTATGTATACTCGATTCACCGACATTGTTAACGGTTTGAATTCTCTTGATAGACCATTCAAGGAAAATGAGTTGGTGAACAAGATCGTGAGATCATTGCCCAAGTCTTGGAATGTCAAGAGGACTACTTTAGAGGAAATGAAGAATCTATCGACAATCTCACTCGATGATTTGATTGGATCGCTCATGACTCACGAGTTCTCCCGGATAAAAGACAACCAAGAAGAAGACAAGAAGAAGAAAGGAATAGCTTTGAAAGCTTCAACTCAGGAAGAAGTAAATGAGCATGAAGAAGAAGAAGATCTTGATCAATTGGACAAAAAAGATGATCTCCTATTCACTAAGAAGTACAAAAGATTTTATAACAAATTTAGTCAAGGTAAGAGCTCAAGGAGAAATGAGGAAAAGGGAGATAAAATGAAAAGGGATGAAATCATTTGTTATGATTGCAAGAAGCCCGGACATAAGAGGACGGAGTGTCCACTCAAAAGGAGCTACAAGAAGAGCTCCAAAAGAGATGAACTTAAGAAGGTTCTCCAAGCAACATGGGATGAATTAGAACTTGGAGAATCCGATGATGATGAGCAAGGGGAAGTAGCAAACATGTGCTTCATGGCCATTGACGACAATGAGGTAACATCTAATTCTAAACTTCATATTGAGGAAAATAGTATTACATCCTTGTCATATGAAGATATAGAACTTGAATTCTCCGAATTACATGAAGAATATAGTAAACTTGCTCATAGAAATGCATCTCATAGGAAAACTATAGAACAACTCAAGGAAGAAATCACATTGTTGACAAATGAGAAAAATAATGCATTATGTGAAAATGTTTCCCTAAAAGAAAAGATTGACGACTTGACAAAAATTGTTTTGAAATTCACCAATGGAAAGAAAAACTTTGATCAAATGCTTGGTGGACAAAGATGTGTTTTCAACAAAGGGGGTCTTGGGTACAAGCCTCATGTAAAACAAAAATACTTTAAAAACTATTTTGTCAAAGCATCAACTTCGGATCCAAAATATGTGTGTACTTATTGCAATCAAAATGGCCACACATCCTTCTCATGTGCCATTAAAAAGAACACATATTTTGAGACCAACCAAGGTTCAAGAACTAACCATCAAGGACCCAAATTTATATGGGTACCAAGAATCAAGACTTAACTTTGCCTTGTAGGAGCCAAGAAAGGAAAAGGTCAAGTGGTTCTTAGATAGCGGATGCTCAAAACACATGACGGAGACCTTTCCTTACTTAAAAATTTCACAAGGAAAAATGGAGGACGGTGACCTTCGGCGACAACACAAAAGGAAAAATTATTGAGTCGGCGATGTCGGTAACGGTACCTCTCGCTTAATTGAAAATGTATTTTTGTTGATAATTTAAAACATAACTTACTTAGTATTAGTCAATTATGTGATAAGGGATACCGAGTTATTTTTGAATCATCAAAATGTTTGATTGAAAATGTTTGCAATAATGAAGTGGTGTTCCTTGGTGATAGAAGTGAAAATGTCTATACAATAGATATTGAAAAATTGACTTGTAAAAATCAATGCCTCTCCGCTTTAAATGATGATTCTTGGCTTTGGCATAGAAGACTTGGTCATGCTAGCATGCATCTACTTTCAAAACTTTCTAAGAAGGAAGTTGTTAGAGGGTTACCAAACCTTCCATTTCAAAAAGATAAAATTTGTGATGCATGTCAATTTGGAAAGCAAGTTCGATCCTCTTTCAAATCTATTTTAGAAATCTCTACAACAAGACCATTGCAATTGCTCCACATGGATTTATTTGGTCCATCAAGGACAACTAGCCTCGTGGAAAGCATTATGCATTTGTCATTGTTGATGATTTTTCAAGATATACATGGGTAATCTTTTTAGCAACAAAAGAAGAAGCATTGAAAACATTTTCATATTTTTGTAAAAGAGTTCAAAATGAGCAAGGTTATCTAATTACCACCATTAAAAGTGATCATGGTGGAGAATTTGATAATGATGCATTTGAAATACTTTGTAATGAAAATGGATATAAACACAACTTTTCGGCACCAAGAACACCACAACAAAATGGTGTTGTTGAAAAAAAAATAGAATTTTACAAGAAATGGCTAGGTCAATGTTAAATGAAAATGGATTACCAAAATATTTTTGGGCCGAGGCCGTTAACACTTCTTGTCACATTGTAAATAGAGTTCTTATTAGACCAAAATGGATAAAACTCCATATGAGCTTTGGAAGGGTAGAAAACCTAACATTGGCTATTTTAGAGTCTTTGGTTGTAAATGTTTTATTTTAAACACTAAAGACAACTTGGGAAAATTTGATGCAAAATCCGATGTTGGAGTTTTTCTTGGCTATTCCACCACTAGCAAAGCTTATAGAGTATTTAATAAAAGAACTCTAGTTGTGGAAGAATCGATGCATGTAGTATTTGATGAAACTAACACCTTTGTGGAGAAAAATCTAGATGATGATGATTTAGGTTTGGAGCATCAAATGAGCAATGTAGATTTGAATGACAAAGAAGTGATGGATGAACCACAAACCTCCAACACATCACAACGTCAAGAGGAACAAGTTGATGATCCAAAACAAGATAGTGCATCCTATCAACTACCGAAGGAATGGAGGTATAGTACTTCTCACCCTAAAGACAAAATCTTAGGTGACATCTCACAAGGAGTGGCTACTAGGTCATCACTTAAAAATGTTTGGAATAACTTAGCTTTTCTTTCACAAATTGAACCTAAGAATTTTAAAGATGCCGAAAATGATGAATTTTGGATCTTAGCGATGCAAGAAGAGCTAAATCAATTTGAAAGAAGTGATGTATGGGAATTAGTCCCTAGACCTAGTACTCAATCCGTGATTGGCACCAAGTGGGTCTTTAGGAATAAGAGAGATGAGCACGGTGTGATTGTGAGAAACAAGGCTAGATTAGTGGCCCAAGGTTACAATCAAGAAGAAGGAATCGATTATGAAGAAACCTTTGCACCGGTTGCTAGATTAGAATCCATTAGAATGTTATTAGCATTTGCATCCCACAAAGAATTCATTCTTTATCAAATGGATGTTAAAAGTGCTTTTCTTAATGGGTACATCGTAGAAGAAGTATATGTAGAACAACCACCCGGTTTTCAAGATCACAAGTATCCAGATTATGTCTTTAAATTGAAAAAGGCTTTATATGGCTTAAAGCAAGCTCCTAGAGCTTGGTATGATAGACTTAGCAAATTTTTACTTCAAAATGGATTTTCAATTGGAAAAGTGGATACTACACTATTTACTAAAACCAAGGGTGTTGATCTAATTATTGTACAAATTTATGTTGATGATATTATTTTCGGTTCTACTAATGTTTCCCTTTGTGAAGAATTTTCAAAGTGCATGCATAGTGAGTTCGAAATGAGTATGATGGGAGAGCTCAACTACTTCCTTGGTCTTCAAATCAAACAAACAAAGGAATGCATCTTCATAAATCAAGCTAAGTATGTCAAAGATCTACTTAAGAAGTTTGACTTTGAAGGAATGAAGCCTCTATCAACTCCAATGAGCTCATCCATTAAAATAGACAAGGATGAAAATGGTAAGGCCGTGGACATAACGAAATATCGAGGTATGATCGGATCCTTACTTTACTTAACCGCAAGTAGACCGGACATAATGTATAGTGTTTGTTTGTGTGCTAGATATCAATCAAATCCTAAAGAATCACATCTAAATGTTTGTAAAAAGAATTTTTTAGATATTTAAGTGGAACTAAGAACTTAGGATTATGGTATCCAAAGGGTACACACATTGACTTGTTCAGCTATACGGATGCAGATTGGGCAGGCTGCACCATAGATAGGAAGAGCACAAGTGGAACATGTCATTTCTTAGGATTTGCACTAGTTTCTTGGTTTAGCAAAAAGCAAAATTCGGTTGCCCTATCAACCGCGGAAGCCGAATACATCTCTGTTACACCCATTTTTCTAACTAACCAATTCGTAGAAATAGACGTTAGAAATTAACAGGAATGATGTTATGGTGTTATAATTAGTTAAATTCTAATATCACGTTGAGTTATATTTTACAGGTGATCGCGACGAGGACTCGTGGTGTAAGAACAAGTTCATGCCAAGTTGTTAAATTTTATATGATGATTTGATGGATATGTATGTTGATTTGATACCATTAATAGATTATACAAATACATAGTATTAAACAAACATACTTACACGTTCAATTTTATATTTATTGATTTATATATATATATATATATATATATACACACACACAAACATAAACATCAATAGTCAACCTTAGGTAAGTTATTGCACTTTATTGCTGATAGTATAACGGAACTTTGATCATGATTTGCAATTCATTTTCCACCTCAATGACAGCCTATAATCACCCAAATTAAACCAATCAACATTCAAGTTAATCCCGAAATTCATTTGGAATCAAATTGTAAGTAATTTCTCTTTATGTATATATACATGTTGACCAATGAAAAAAAAAAAATTATTTTTTAAGCAGCCAGCTCTATTTTTTTCAGTTTCCTAATCCTTTCTCCATACCTCTTTCACGTCTCTCTCTCCCTCATCCTCTCTTTCACGACAAAAAAAAAATATATATATATATATATATATATATATATATCAAGAGAGAACCTCCATAATCAGCCATCAAGCTTATCTCCTAATCTTTCTTTTGAATTCTCCTAGCAATCAAGATAAAAGAAATCGTTAAGGTATGATTCCTCTTATTATTTATTCTTTTAGTTTCAAATTCTTTAAGGATACGGATTTGTTTGTCAATGATGATTTTTGTTTGAGAAAGAGGAGAGATATGAGATGATGTTTGAGTGAGGCTATACCACTGCTATGTTGCTTATGGTATTACGATATGGGTAGATGGGTGGCTGTGTTTGTTTTCTTTTTTAATCATTTTCAGACCTCTATATTCTTATTTATTTAATTAGTCATTTTCAAATTGTCGATTTTATTTAGAGGAATCATTTATAGACTTGTATATATATTGTGTCTAATGTTAGGATCTCCTATTTCATTGGCCTTATTGCACCCTAGTTTAAGAAGTCAAAAATTTTTGGACGTATCTAGGAATGATTACATGCATACTTCTATGTTTCCGTGTAATTGAAATATGTCATAAGGTTGAATAATAGATGGAGTATCGTTTATACATGTTGAGGATGATGGTTTTGTATTTTATAGAATTTTTAGTGAATTTTCGTCCTAGTTTGAGTGCTGGAATTTCTCCAGGTTTCATGTCTGATTTTAAAACAGGGTTTGAGGGAGCAAACGAACTCCGTTTTTAACAAATTAGATACCGTCAGAAAGCTCTAGATGTCTACTTTAAATTAAAATTGGTTTCAGGTCATTTGGAGTTCTATATGAATTATTATGAGTTTTTAAATGAGTAAAGGTCAGGCTGCCAGTTTTTATTAGTTTTGTAGTTTTGTGTAATCAGTGGGTTTTTTATGTCTTGATGTTCATGAATGGTGAAATGGTATATTAAATGCCGTTTTAATGTGATTAATGTATTTGATGAGATGTTAAGGCTTTTTAGTAATCTTATTTATGATTTATGGCATGAATGGTTCTAGAGGCAAGCACCCGAGGACCTCATTCGTCACACGTCACCGTTGTGAAATTTTAAAAAGGCTAAGTAAGGCGCTCAAGTAAGTACACTCTCACCTGCAACATGAATTGAAGAATTGAGAAGTATATGATTTTGATGTTTATGATGATGTTATGACGTTTTTAATAATCCTCTTATGATGACGTTTTGAAGAAAAATGTATATATGTATTTTTATGTTTTTAAATGGCGTTGTACACCCTTGATGTGACCGGTGAGCGGTCTTATTGCCACGATTGGTATGGGATTTGCTACCCCATGCTTTCCGTGGCTAGCGCTATGATGGTACAATGCCGGGCCCAATATATGATGGATTTTAAAGTTTAAATATGTTTAAAAAATAATTATTCTCAAGATGATGTTTATTGTTGATGAATAAAAGTGTTCATTTAAATTTGTGAGAATTAAGTGTCTTACTAAGCCCTTGCTTATATAAGTTATTTCATGTTGCAGACAATCTAAAGGGTAAGATGTAGCCATGGAGAATATTGGAGCGGATGCGAGCTATGCGTGATAGGAAAACGGAGAAAACGATCATGGGATGAAAGTGTTTAATGTTAAACAAGGTTTTCAGTTTTTTATTTATTGTTTTGAATCTTTGGTTTATGATGGTTTTGATTTGAAGAATATTTTAGACATTGTTTTAAGTTTATTTCAAGCCATAGATTTTGATAATTAAGTTGAACTGAAAGGTTATTTAATTTTTTCTTTAAGGAAGTTCAAAAATTTTAAAGATAGTATGTTTTAAAAAAAAAAAAAAAAATCTAGGCTTTTCTTTAAATCATTCAAAGTAAATTGTTTCAAGTCTAACGATTTTCCGCATTCTTTAAGAGGTAAATGTTTGAAAGTTAAGATAACTGTGGACGGTCCGTGAGGGGTCGTTCTGAGATATGGTATCGAGCGGTTTCCTATTTCCTATCATGTGCGTACGCATTTACTCCAAAATTCTCTAAGTAAGTAGTTATTTAATTTCTTTAGGTGAAATGTAAATTTTTATGATTTTAAGTTTTCAAATTATAGGAGTGTGGATCCTTATTCGATGTCTTAAAATAGGGAGTTTCCTTATTAGTTAAAATTTAATTGCTAATGCATTTATTAAGATAAGATGGCACGCGGACGGGGACACGGAGCTCATGGCCGTGGTAATGGACGTGGGCAAGGTACAAATGAGGCTGCAACAGAGCCTAATTTAGCAGAGTGAGGGCACGCCACGTGAAGGCCGGGGTAGAGGCCGTAGACAAGCTGAAGTTGAGACAGCGGCAGGACTTAATTTGGTTGAAGTGGTAGCACAGTTACAGAGACAACTGCAAGAACAACAAGTGCTTATCAATCATTTACAAGCCAATGGGAACAGAGCCGAAGTTCCAGCTGATCCACCGATTCCACAACCAGGGCTACATAGAGGAGTTCAGGCTGTACGGAATCTTGAGCCTCTATTCCTGAGGTTAAAGAAGATGAAGCCTAAAGAATTTCATGGGTCAACTGACCCTTTGGTAGCTCAAGGGTGGTTGAAGTCTATTGAGTTGGTACTAGGGTTCATGGACTTAAATGAGAATGAGAAAAGTGAAGTGTGCTTCTTCGCTTGATGGATGATGCTAGGATTTGGTGGGAAGGAGTAGAACTAAGCAGAGATGTAGATCGGATGACTTGGCAAGATTTTCTTCAAGAGTTTAATGAGCAATACTTCAACATGTCTGTGACCAGGAAGTATTATGATGAGTTCAACAATTTTCGCCAAGGGGGTTTATCTGTGAATGAAGCTATTAATCAGTTTAACCGACTGGCACGACTATGTCCCACTATGGTGCCAACTGAGGAGGAGCGGCTAAGGAGGATGATCGCGATGCTTAGACCCGAGATTGCGTTAATTGTTGACAATGGAATCACTCCGCCTACCACCACAGCTGAATGTGTCAAAGGTGCCCTTCGTGCTGAGTACCACTTAAACAAGCGTAAGGAAGAACATGTCCATCAGAATGAAGCCACTAAGAGCCACAACAACCAGAATCGTGGGAACTCTGGAAATCATGGCAAGTCCCAAGGAGGGCAGTGGAATAACAACAAGAGGAAAGGAAACTTTCCTAATCAAAAGAATCAAAATAACCGCCAACCCGGAAGTCAGCCGTCCAAACAAGTCAAGAACATTCCAACTTGCTCTAAATGTGGGAAGATGCATTTAGGAGAGTGTCGTCAAGGCACAAATCTATGCTACAGTTGCGGTCGTGAGGGTCACCTGTCCAAGAACTGTCAAAACAAGACTTACCAAAGAGTTCCAAAGAAAACCAACAAAGAACCCACCAAAACAAAACTACAACATGCAGGCCACCATTGATGGGCCTCATATTTCCTGTACACTTGAGGCCCCTCCCGTCACCACAAATGCCGGAATCTTTACAATGACAAAGGAGGAAGCTATCTGCAGGACTTCTACCGTTGTTACAGTCGATACTTGTTAATAAGCAACATGCTACTATTTTTTTTTTTGACACCGAGCCACACACTTTTTGTGTCTACTTTTTTGCTAAAAGAATAGGATGGGACCTAGATGTCTTGAGTTATAGATTCACTACGACCCTACCCTCCGGGAAGTGATGATGTCTACACATAGGTTGACAGCCGTGCCTATGAGGATTGTTGATAGGAACTCTATAGTGACCTAATAGTGCTCCGATGTATGACTATGACCTAATATTAGGTATGGATTTCCTAGGAAATACAACGATCTATTGAGTGCGAAGATGTAAGGTCGTATTTAGCCCCGAAGGAGAGACTCAATTCAATTCGCTGGCGAACTAAGAAAGAAGACGGGTTATTTCATCAAGAATGAAGGCCCGTAAAATGCTAGCTAGTGGTTGCACCGGTTTCTTAGCCAACATCGTTGACAAAAAGAAAGAAGATAAGTTAGAAATTAAAGATGTGGCTATTGTACGAGATTTTAGTGAGGTATTTCCGGATGATTTGCCAAGTTTACCACCGAATAGAGAAATTGAATTTGAGATTGAATTGGCGCTTTACCTGGGCCAATCTCCAAGGCTCCATATCGCATGGCACCCGCCGAATTGAAAGAATCGCATAAGCAAATCGCAAGAGTTGTTGGATAAAGGTTTCATCCGCCCCAGTCATTCTCCGTGGGGAGCTCCGTGTTGTTTGTAAAAAGAAGGATGGAACAATGAGGCTCGCATCGATTATAGGGGAGCTTAACAAGGTGACTATAAGAAATAAATACCCGTTGCCAAGAATTGATGATATGTTTGATCAATCGCAAGGTGCGACGGTATTCTCGAAGATTGATTTGCGGTCCGGTTACCACCAGCTAAAGATTAAGGAAGAAGATATTTCTAAGTCCGCCTTTAGAACTCGTTACGGCCATTATGAGTTTGTGGTCATGCCATTCGGATTGACCAACGCCCCTGCTGCATTCATGGACTTAATGAACAGAGTGTTCAAGGAGTTTTTGGATAAGTTTGTGATAGTGTTTATTGATGATATCCTCATATATTCAAAAACTCAAGGAGAACATGAGAGGCATTTGAGAACGGTGTTGCAAACATTGAAGAAGCACAAGTTGTATGCAAAATTCTCTAAGTGTGAATTTTGGCTGGATCGTGTGGCATTCCTCGCCATGTGATTTCCAAAGAGGGGTGATGGTGGATCCCGCAAAGATTGAAGCCGTTAGCAATTGGAAAAGACCAACCAATGTAAGTGAGATCAAGTTTCCTTGGTCTAGCTGGATATTACCGGAAGTTTGTAGCAAATTTTTCAAGCTTGCCATGCCACTTACGATGCTTACCCGCAAAGGGAAGAAGTTTGAATGGATCAAGACCGTGAGAAGAGCTTCCAAGAGCTAAAGAAGAGACTCACCAAAGTGCCCCGATCTTGACCATTCCGTATGGGGATGAAGGTTTTATAATATACAAAGATGCTTCTAAGATGGGACTCGCGCAGCTTTTAATGCAGAATGAGAAGGTAATTGCCTATGCATCAAGGCAATTAAAGGATTACGAGAAGAACTATCCCACTCATGACCTAGAGTTGGGCCGCCGTTTTTGCATTGAAGATCCGGAGGCACTACTTGTATGGTGTTCGATGCCAAATATTCACCGATCATCAAAGTCCGAGGTACTTTTTCACCGAAGGATCCGAATATGAGGCAGGGAGGTGGTCGAACCGGTAAAGGATTACGATTGTGAAATTCTCTACCATCCAGGAAAGGCGAATAGGGTAGCTGATGCCTTAAGTAGGAAGACTCCTGCTACATTAATGTCGTTGCAAGAAATGTCTAATCCTCTTCTAAAGAAGATTCGAGAATTTGAGTTAGAAATTGTCGTGGGGCAGTTATCCGCAATGACCTTAACCCCATCTATTTTTGATGATATTGGGAGCATGCAGTGTCTTGATCCAAGTCTAGTGAGGATCAAGAATGATGTACTTGAAGGAAAGTGTGAGGGTTTTAGCATAGCGTATGATGGAGTGCTAAAGTTTAAAGGGGCGGTTATCGTCCCTAAGGATGATGACGAACCGAGGAGGAAAATTCTTGAGGAGGCACATAAGACTCCATATACACTTCATCCTGGTTCAACCAAGATGTATGTGGATCTTAAAGGAAGTTTTTGGTGGTTTGGAATGAAGAGAGACGTAGCGCACTATGTGAAGCAATGTTTGACATGCCGCAAGTCAAAGGTGAGCATCGAGGCCGGGAGGGTTGCTTCAATCGATTGATTCCGTAATGGAAATGGGAAGACATTGCAATGGACTTCATTATTGGATTGCCGAGGACTTCAAACGGATTTGATGCTATTTGGGTTGTTATTGACAGATTGACCAAGTCGACTCATTTTCTTCCGATACGGACGACATTTTCTATGGAACAATTGGCGAGTCAGATGTGAAAGAAATCGTGAAGCTTCATGGTGTTCCCAAATCTATTATTTCGTGATCGAGATAGTAGGTTCACCTCACATTTTTGGAAGAGCGTTCAGGCGCCTATGGGGACGAAGCTCAAATTTAGCACAACTTTTCACCCACGCATGCATTTGGTCGACGGGAGAGGACCAACCAAACACTTGAAGATATGCTTCGAGCTTGTGCTTTGGATTTTAAAGGAGTTGGTGTAAGTTTCTACCATTGGCTGAATTCGCTTATAACAATAGTTATCAAGCAACGATTGGGATGGCTCCTTATGAGGCGCTATATGGGAGACGCTATGCATCCCCAACTGCTGGCATGAGGTCGGGAGAAGAAGTTGATGGAGTCGAACTTAAGAAGAATACCGATTTCAAGGAGAAAAACCGACTTTGTGAATAAGACATCGGAGGTGGTGAAGGTGATTCAAAGAACGGATTGCCACAAAGACACGTAGTAGACAAAAGAGTTATGCGGATGTTCGTCAAGACCCCTAGAGTTTGAGGTTGGGGATTCGGTGTTCATCAAGGTCGCACCAATGAAGGGCGTGATGCGGTTTGGTAAAAGAGGCAAGCTTAGTCCGAGGTACGCCGGACCCTATAAAGTGATTGAGCGATAGGCAAAGTAGCTTACAAGTCGGAGTTGCCGCAGAGATGGCGCCTATCCACAACGTGTTCCATGTGTCAATGTTGAAGAAATATGTACCGGATCCTTCACATGTCATCAAGTCAAGAAGTAGTTCATATCCAAGAGGATATGAGCTATGAAGAGAAACCAGTTGAGATTTTAGATCGGAAGATGAAGACCTTGAGAACCAAAGAGATATCTCTAGTCAAAGTTCTTTGGCGTAATCAAAAGACGAAGAAGCTACATGGGAAACGAGAAGATACTATGAGAACAAATTACCCAGAGTTATTCTAAGTTTCGAGGACTAAACTTTTTAAAGGTGGGAGGGTTGTTACACCCATTTTTCTAACTAACCAATTCGTAGAAATAGACGTTAGAAATTAACAGAATGATGTTATGGTGTTATAATTAGTTAAATTCTAATATCACGTTGAGTTATATTTTTCACAGTGATCGCGACGAGGACTCGTGGTGTAAGAACAAGTTCATGCCAAGTTGTTAAATTTTATATGATGATTTGATGGATATGTATGTTGATTTGATACCATTAATAGATTATACAAATACATAGTATTAAACAAACATACTTACACGTTCAATTTTATATTTATTGATTTATATATATATATATATATATACACACACACAAAACATAAACATCAATAGTCAACCTTAGGTAAGTTATTGCACTTTATTGCTGATAGTATAACGGAACTTTGATCATGATTTGCAATTCATTTTCCACCTCAATGACAGCCTATAATCACCCAAATTAAACCAATCAACATTCAAGTTAATCCCAAATTCATTTGGAATCAAATTGTAAGTAATTTCTCTTTATGTATATATACATGTTGACCAATGAAAAAAAAAAAACTTATTCTTTTAAGCAGCCAGCTCTATTTTTTTCAGTTTCCTAATCCTTTCTCCATACCTCTTTCACGCCTCTCTCTCCCTCATCCTCTCTTTCACGAAAAAAAAAAAAAAAATATATATATATATATATATCACAAGAGAACCTCCATAATCAGCCATCAAGCTTATCTCCTAATCTTTCTTTTGAATTCTCCTAGCAATCAAGATAAAAGAAATCGTTAAGGTATGATTCCTCTTATTATTTATTCTTTTAGTTTCAAATTCTTTAAGGATACGGATTTGTTTGTCAATGATGATTTTTGTTTGAGAAAGAGGAGAGATATGAGATGATGTTTGAGTGAGGCTATACCACTGCTATGTTTGCTTATGGTATTACGTATATGGGTAGATGGGTGGCTGTGTTTGTTTTCTTTTTTTAATCATTTTCAGACCTCTATATTCTTATTTATTTAATTAGTCATTTTCAAATTGTCGATTTTATTTAGAGGAATCATTTATAGACTTGTATATATATTGTGTCTAATGTTAGGATCTCCTATTTCATTGGCCTTATTGCACCCTAGTTTAAGAAGTCAAAAAATTTTTGGACGTATCTAGGAATGATTACATGCATACTTCTATGTTTCCGTGTAATTGAAATATGTCATAAGGTTGAATAATAGATGGAGTATCGTTTATACATGTTGAGGATGATGGTTTTGTATTTTATAGAATTTTTAGTGAATTTTCGTCCTAGTTTGAGTGCTGGAATTTCTCCAGGTTTCATGTCTGATTTTAAAACAGGGTTTGAGGGAGCAAACGAACTCCGTTTTTAACAAATTAGATACCGTCAGAAAGCTCTAGATGTCTACTTTAAATTAAAATTGGTTTCAGGTCATTTGGAGTTCTATATGAATTATTATGAGTTTTTAAATGAGTAAAGGTCAGGCTGCCAGTTTTTATTAGTTTTGTAGTTTTGTGTAATCAGTGGGTTTTTATGTCTTGATGTTCATGAATGGTGAAATGGTATATTAAATGCCGTTTTAATGTGATTAATGTATTTGATGAGATGTTAAGGCTTTTTAGTAATCTTATTTATGATTTATGGCATGAATGGTTCTAGAGGCAAGCACCGAGGACCTCATTCGTCACGTCACCGTTGAAATTTTAAAAGGCTAAGTAAAGGCGCTCAAGTAAGTACACTCTCACCTGCAACATGAATTGAAGAATTGAGAAGTATATGATTTTGATGTTTATGATGATGTTATGACGTTTTTAATAATCCTCTTATGATGACGTTTTGAAGAAAAATGTATATATGTATTTTTATGTTTTTAAATGGCGTTGTACACCCTTGATGTGACCGGTGAGCGGTCTTATTGCCACGATTGGTATGGGATTTGCTACCCCATGCTTTCCGTGGCTAGCGCGCGCTATGATGGTACAATGCCGGGCCCAATATATGATGGATTTTAAAGTTTAAATATGTTTAAAAATAATTATTTCTCAAGATGATGTTTATTGTTGATGAATAAAAGTGTTCATTTAAATTTGTGAGAATTAAGTGTCTTACTAAGCCCTTGCTTATATAAGTTATTTCATGTTGCGTACAATCTAAAGGGTAAGATGTAGCCATGGAGAATATTGGAGCGGATGCGAGCTATGCGTGATAGGAAAACGGGAGAAACGATCATGGGATGAAAGTGTTTAATGTTAAACAAGGTTTTCGCTTTTTATTTTATTGTTTTGAATCTTTGGTTTATGATGGTTTTGATTTGAAGAATATTTTAGACATTGTTTTAAGTTTATTTCAAAGGCGCCATAGATTTTGATAATTAAGTTGAACTGAAAGGTTATTTAATTTTCTTTAAGGAAGTTCAAAAATTTTAAAGATAGTATGTTTTAAAAAAAAAAAAATCTAGGCTTTTCTTTAAATCATTCAAAGTAAATTGTTTCAAGTCTAACGATTTTCCGCATTCTTTAAGAGGTAAATGTTTGAAAGTTAAGATAACTGTGACGGTCCGTGAGGGGTCGTTACAATCTCGGCAGCCAGTTGTTGTGCACAAGTCCTTTGGATGAAGCAAACACTTCTGGACCTAGGATTAAGCTATGATCATGTACCTATCATGTGTGATAACACTAGTGCAATCAACTTATCAAAAAATCCAGTCTTGCATTCACGTACCAAACACATAGAGATTAGACATCATTTCTTGCGTGATCATGTGCAAAAGGGTGATATCACATTAGAATTCATTAGCACCAATAATCAAATTGGGATATCCTTACCAAACCTTTAGCTCTTGAAAGATTTGCCTCACTTAGAAGAGGTTTAGGACTATTAGATGCTACAATTAAATTTGAATTAAGTGGTTGATCCATTATTTGATGATTCTTATACTTGAACAAATTGATATTATCATTTTGTCGTATGATGGTGTATGAGAAAACATATGCTATTTGGTGGTTAGTCAAATTAGGCCTTTTCTCGCTAAATTAGCAATCTTTCCAGGTTTTCTCTATACACCGGTCGACCGGAGACAGAGAAGTTATAATCAACCGGTCGACCGGCCTTTTTAAAAGTCCGTTCTGGAAATTTTTCTCTCATTTCAAAAACCAAGCACGAACCCTAGGAGAGAAAAACACCCCCAAATTCACACCATTGCCTAAAATCATCCAAATTTGGTCAAATTTCTTCCGAAATCACACAAAACTCCTTCAAAGAAACTTCATCCCTCTCAAATTTCCTTCTATTTTCTCCTCTTCACGAGTTTTACTCCAAATCCATTCAAATCCGAAATTCACCCGCCAAGTGTTCGACAAATTGCTTCAATGGCGCCAAAATGGATCATCACGGGCAAAGGAAAGAAGGTGAAAACTACAACATCCGGTCCACGAACAAAGGTATTAAACGATGAATTCAACTCTCGTAATTTCAAACTTTTTGAAAGAGAGATCCATTGTGGAAGGTAGATTTGTGGATTTTACTGAATTTAGAGAATTGGATATTGAGAGATTATTTGAGGTTTTAGGATGGAAATCTTTTGTGGAGATTAAGGAACAAGTCTATCCAAGATTAGTGAAAGCTTTTTATGCTCACATGAATTTCAATACTTGTGAAATGGATGTTCAAATAGTATGCACTCTTAAGGGACAAAGAATAGAACTTGATAAAGAAGTGATCTCAAAAATTTTTGAGATTCCGGATGTCGGACGATGTGTGCACACTTATGATTCATGGGCTTTTAATGGAGAAGCAATGTCAAGGATCATTATGGAGAGGGACTCAACTCAAGGGGATGATGAAGAGGATGATGATGCTATACCCCTAAAGCCGAAAGCAAATGAATTACCCCTTAGGAGTAGAATCCTTCACCACATTATCTCCAACAACATCATTCCTAGAGGAGGGCATAGGGATGAGATTTCATTCACAGATCTCTATCTTATATTCTGCCTTCTTGAGGGTATTAGAACAAACCTTCCCTTCTTGATTCTTCACAAGATGGCTGATGGGAACAATGTAGCGAGAGATCCTAATCTTCCCTATGGGATGGCACTAACAAGGATCTTTCGTTATTTCAAAGTTAATCTTGATGACGAAACTGAGATTAGTCCACCCAAATCGGACTATAATAAGACAACCATCAAACTCATGGGCTACAAATTTCAAAATGGAAGGTGGATTTCTAAGAAAAGGGGCCGAGTTGAAAATGAAGAACATGAAGAAGACCTTGAAGGCAGTTCGACTCAGTTCAACGACGGTGCATTCAATACTCTCCATGGACGGATTGAGTCTCTATGCACAAGTCATGATGAACTTAAACTACAAGTACAGCATGGTTTCCAAAACCTCTACTCATATGTCGACACGAGCATGACAAACCTCCGAATGATCTTCTCCAACAACTCCAAGCCAATCATCAAGCCAATGCCGGGTTCAAGCTCAAATTCTCGAACAACTTCGGCATCTCAATTTCAAAGGCCTCCTCCCTCATTATGACTTTTAGTTGAATCTTTAATTGTAATCTATCTTTCTTAGCAATCAAGTGTGTGACATTCTCTTACTTGTTCGTCTTTTTGTTGATGACAAAAGGGGGAGATGGATGTAGTAATTGCTAATTGTTATGATGAGATCATTATTCTTGATATTATTCTTCATATTTGTTTTAGGGTGTGATTAAGATTATTCACACTTGATGTTGGATGGAAGACTTAACAATGCTCACTGTAATTATCTCTTTAAAGGCTTACTAGACTAAGGGGGAGAACATTTTTTTTTTAATATGTTATCAAGTGATTAAATAAGGGGGGAGATAAACAAGTGTAAAAGAGAACATGGTATTACCTTTGCCATCTTAGCAATCAAGTGTTTGTCATCATCAAAAAGGGGGAGATTGTTGGCCTAAGGTTAAATATATCTCATGTTTTGATGATAACAAACACAATGTATTATGTTACTAATGATTCTACTTTGAGTTGTGTTGTTAGCAAAATTGATATTATAAATCAACTCAAGAAGCATAGTATGGAATGCAATGCATACATTCAAGGTTGAGAAATGCAAATTGAAGAAGGAACTCAAAGCTTGAAGTGTTGAAAAATCAAAGAACAAGAGCAAGCAAACAAAATCAAGCAAGACAAGTTATTCATAGGTTCTTATATCTCAATAGTCTTGTATTTGATTTTGATGTCATGCTATCTTGATTAAATCATGTTTAGGCTCATGCACACACTCACATCACGTTTTTAAAATGAGACTAAACTGATTGTTTAATGACATTTGGTCTAAAAGAATAACTTTGTGAAGGTTTGAACTCAATTAACGTCAACCGGTCGACCTATGTCGTCCGGAGACAGAAAGAAGGCCAAATGCACCGGTCGACCGGTGCTGCCTCAACCGTCAACCGTCCGTCGACCGGTCATGATCAAATGCCCGCCTTTATGACCGTTGAACGGGATTTCAAATTTCGATTCAACCGTCAACCGCCCCGTCGACCGGTGTCGGGTGAACGGTCATAAATGAGGCCGTTGGAAAGTGAGTTTAAATAGAAAAAGTCATCTTTCTAAAGACAAGAAAAATCTCGAAAGTGAAAAATTGTCATTTAGCTCTCAAATCTCTTGAAACTCCAAAAAGCTTTCTAAAAAGTGCTTCCATAGTCATCATCTTCTAAAAAGCCTTACTTCACTTTCTCACACTCACTTGAGCCTACATTAGATTATATCTTGATAGAGTGATTTCAAAATCTCCAAATCATTTCAAGTGTGTAAAATCATTGTAAGGAGTGTACGGCTGAGCTATTCATTTTCATAATCCTTATTGTCGTGTTGGTTAGTCGATCTCCGTGAGAAAATCGACATTGTGTAAGAGGTTAGGCGAAGCCTCGGGTAGAAAAAGATTAAGCTTTCTTGTAAAAGGAGTGATCGTGCGGTTAGACGATCGTATAGTGGAAGAGGTCGAGAGGCGGAATATCTCGGCAACAAAGGATGTAGGCAAATTTTTTTGTCGAACCACTATAAATCGCGTTTGCATCTCTCTTTACCCTTATCTCTTTAAATTCCGAATTTTAAATTTGTTAGTTGATATTAATTGATCCAAACTCTTGATAATAGGCTTGTTGAACTTGTCATATGATATTAGATTGACTCACATTGTGTATATTAAGTGTTTGTGATATTATCAAAACTTACATAATTTCTGCACACCAAGTGTTTGATAAATTGACTGTGTAAGATTAATTGTCTACATTTGTAATTAATCTTGATAGAGAGTGTTAAATCCGAAAAATTAGTAAAAACCCAATTCACCCCCCTCTTGGGTAGCCTTACAAGGGACAACAATCATTTCTTCTTCTTCCTCAAAAAATGCTTCATCACCAAGTTCAGGAATAGCAGTGAAATAAGGAAAGTTTGGTGAGGCCATTTTCTGGAAATTGATAGAATTTGATTGAACTTTGTAAATGAAAGAGTTAGAAAATGAATGAGAGTGAATTGAGAAGATGAAAGAGAGAAGATGAGAGATAGAATGAGAGTGAGATGAGAAGATGAGAGTGAATTGTTGTGTGAGATTTATGGTGGAATTAAGGGGTATTTATAGGAATTTTAGGTTATTTTTGTATTTTTCCGTTGGTCTCCTTCAAGGGCCCAACGGCGGCACGTGACGGGCCTCCCGTTAGGCCCGGCCACGGGCCTCCCGCTTGGCCCGTCACGGGCCTCGCTTGGCCCATCACGGGCCCAACGGAGGCCCGTGACGGGCCAAACGGGAGGCCCATCACGGCCGAACTTCAAAGCTCCGCGAAAAGGCCCATCGACCAAATCAAACGGGCTTTTTCGTGGCCGCTTTCGCGGGCTTGGGCCGCGCTAAGGGGCGAATCCGGGCTTGGGCCGGGCCGAATAAGGGGCCGTGCTGGCCTCCGCGTGCTTGGGCCGTGCTTGGGCCGCTGGTCGAGGTTGAGGCCCAGCCCTAGTCCATTACACGCCGTGCCGCACGGCCCGTAACGATAGAACGAACCTTGCCGTGCCGAATCATGCACTATTGCGGGCTGGGCCGGGCCGTCCATGGACGGCCCGGCCCATTTGACACCTCTAGTTGAGGAGATGGCACTCTTCAAGGGGGTGGTGGTGGGTGAGCCTTTTTGTTGCGGAGGTGGCAGATGAGCCTTTTTTGTTTCTTTTATGATCATGGTGGTGATTTGGTGCTTTTTAGGCTAGGGTTACACTCATAAAAATATAATTAAATTAGTTAATTATATTTTAATTAAAATAATGATAATTAATAAATATAAAAATATGAGATATTTTTATTATATTTATTAGTTGAGATGATCTCGGTTTAATTTGTGAATATATTTATTAGGTGGAGGACTTAGCCTGTCTCTCAAATTCCTTATTACTAGATGCTACGGATTTGTAAAATTTCGTTTAAAATATTTGAAACATTTTAATTCATTAAAATATTTGAAGCATAGTGTGTACGCCACAAAATGAGATATTTTTATTATATTTATTAGTTGAGATGATCTTGGTTCAATTCATTCCTGCAACATCTTTAAATACTACTTTTTTCATAAGTTCCCTAAATTAATATATTGTCTAATTTACACTATTAAAATCATCTTTTTTTCAAAGATATTTTTTAGAGAATAAAAAAATTAAGAACAGAATTAACAAAACTTTTATAAAAGTTTTACATCCACATATCCATAAAAGTTAAACATATATATGATGTTCGTACGCAAATTTATTACCAGCATATATGAACACTGTTACAACATATATATTAAGTATCAACTTGATTACAAGGGCACTTGAAAGTTAAAAGCGTATAGAAGGAGGTGGTGGCAGATGAGCCCTTTTATATGTCGGAGGTGGTGGCGATCGGCATTTCGGACATATTTGTTTAACAGGTGGATGTCTTCGAGGACCAGGTGGAGGACTTAGCGTGGCTCTCAAGTTTCGTGTTACTGGATATATAGTCCACGTCTGCCCAATTCAAATTATAAAAACAACGTTTAGGCTACAATTGATTACTAATAATCACAAACTAAATTTTTCCACAGAAAGGACAAAATATTGTACATGTATGTGTTTCCATGATTTTAGTTCTATGCTAGGAAAGACAAACAAGAATTCTATCACCTTTCAAATTTTACGTTTAAAAAATTAAAAATAAATAAATAAAGGAAAACTACAAAATACCCTTTTATATCTAATGATTTGCTACTATCACCCTTTTATACCCTTTTATTCTATCACCTTTTATATCTATTAATTTCGTCCTTTCATTTCATAGAATTTCCCTACAACGGCAAACAAATAAGTTGTCAACCTACAATCCGACATTTGAAAATTAAAACGCCCACAATTCCTAGGAAAACCCTTACCGATCCTATAATCCTCAAATAAAAGTAAAATGTAGTCCTAAAATTCAAATAGAACGTGAAGCCGGATAATGTTGGAGAATAAAAAAAAAAAAAACACTTGATTTAAACAAAATTTTCCATGAAAAATGATCTTAATAGCAGGATCATTTCAATTTGATTTGCATCATGGGAAATCGGGCAATTGAAATGGTAGGATAATTGCTTCGATTAAGTGGATGACATGAGCCACTTATTTAACACTTCAGGAGCAAAGATTAAGATTAAGATTTATGTTCTATCAATTCTGGAAGAAAAGAACAGATCTGCATCTTCTATTGAAGCCTCGGACAGCGTACAAAAGACATTGACTACACTTGATCCAAAACATTCTAAAAGCCCAGGCAATACACTTGATCCAAAACATAATGGTTTTCAATCATATAAAACAACATACTTGATCAAACGCCTTACCATGTAGATCATGCATAGATGCGGATATGTTATATAAGTAGATGAAAATGATGCCCACCTGCCTTGACCAAATGATTATGCACTCCAAAAATATTTGCTGCAAAGAGGGCAATTAGCATTATGAAACCAATGGCAGAATAGAGTTTCATTTTTCAATCGTGCTCGTGTCTTTCTGTTTCCTTTTGCAAACACGAAAATGAGAATATAGTAGTAATTAGTCCGCGTTGTTTGAGAATTGATGATTATTTGACAATATCTTGCAGACCTTAACATTATTCAAAGTCTACGCACCCTCATGCACGCACATTAATTCATTAGCTGGAACTCCACTCATGAAAGGAAAAGGCTAAATTTCCTTTAAATTTCCTGATTAAAAATGCAAAGATAAAAAGAATCAAAAGCAAAGTTGATTATTCATTAGCTGGAACTCCACACATGTCGCCCTCACTTGGAACATGCGATGAAATGTGGCCCCCAAAACTTAGAAAGTGAATAAGCGACAATGAGCGCACGCGTTTGAAATAAGCAAAAGGAAAAAGAAAGAAAATGAGCGCACGCGTTGAAATAATTATGACATAGTAATGCTCTTCCGTTAGTACATGTTTTCGATTAGACAACAAATATCCGGCGACAGTTTCTTGAAAACCGACAACTAATATCATACACAAAAATGCGCCATACACATTTCCGTGTTTTTGAAATGCATATATAGAGGATTAGATGACAGTTTCATCCAAATCATTGGCTAACTTAGTTTTTATTGATGATTTGTGGTTTTTATTGATGGTTTGTTAGTATTTCGTGAACCAAAATTACAACCTAGGGGTAATACCAATGACAAATACATAATTTGCGTGTTCTTACTTTAATTTTGCTTTTAATTGTCTTAAAGATCATTAAATTCATACAAATCGTTTCATCAACAATTGGCGATTTTGCTGGGGACCAAACCCAAAATCTCTGGTTTCCGTGAAAAATTCCGATGAGAAATTCGACCTGAAGCCATGCTTCCAAGAAGAACAAGAAGCAACGCTGCGAATCAAGACAGCAAAATTGAAAATAACACCATAAATCAAGCTAATTAGGCCAATGGAGAGGGGGTGAGAATCGACCCAATCTGGAGAAGAAACCCGTAGTTGGGAATGAGGAAATTCTAGCCCCAAACATGCCTATGCCAGACCGAGTACAGATATGCAAGCGCAGTTAAATTCTCTAACTGATATGGTCCGACACTTGGTGGCCACTATAGAGTAATTAATGGGAGAAATTTAACCTTTCATCGCTTAAAAACAAAAGGTGGCACGGTACTTAACAACTCATCTTTACATGAGCCTCTAAATATGTGATTATGATCATAAATATTATAAACATAATTTAACTAAAGGGGCAACATACTGTACAATATCATCTATCTTCATTATCACAATAGAATCACTTACAGAGAATTAGTGCACACAAGGCAAACAATATTTCAAGCATATCTTTTAAAATACATTAATGTTGCAAGTGAGGTTTCTACTAACCTGAATATTCGTACTTAGTTAGCGTTTTCTACCTCAAATCACTGTTTCTGTGCTGTTGGTTCTGTTTCCAAATTGTACAGATAATGACTGTCAGTTCATTATCAAACTTCTAACTCAATTGTTTAAGTTTTATGACTCATATTTCATCGACATGTCTTAGGATAAATTAAATAAATTAATTATCCTCCTTCTAATTTGATAACATTTTCCGAATAAATTAACTAGTTAATCCATTTCTAAACTTTAGTAACCGACTAAGTTAACTATTTCCATTCCTTAAATAAATTCGTTCTCTAACTCTAATTAATCAATTAATTAACTCTAATTGAATCTGTTCTTAACTCTAATTAATCAATTAATAGTGAATTTAATTAACTCACTCTATTATTTCACTTAGAACCTCGAAATCAACTTAACTAATTTTCGTAAACGATCTATCTCTAAGTCTCAGGAATTGTCATATCCCAACCTAATTCAAACTTATAACTAATCCTAAACTTCTCTAGTGATCAATGTCTCGGGCTTTAACCTCACCTCTAAGGATTAACATTGTTAAACTTAAGGATTATTAAAACTTCAATTGGGCCCTTGGGCCCATTGAGTCACTTTACCCCAATTGGGTCAAGACAAAGCGACGTCTGGTCTTCTAAGAAAATTTGGGTTGGATTGTAGCTTTTGGACCTCAGTTGATACTTTTAGGCAAATTGGCTAAAATAGACTAAAATTTGAGATGAATTAAAATTAATAGGTTAATAGTTTATGTAAGTTGATAAATAAGTCAAATTATTATTTTTGTCTATAACTTTTCTGATTATGAACCATAACTTGACAAGTTATTATTATAATTGTCCATAATTTGTCTGATTATTAACCATAACTTGACAAATTTGTCCATAACTTATCTAGTTATGAACCTTAATTTCTATAACTAAAAATTGGCCTATATACTTTCTTAAACTTTTCATATTGATCTATTTTCTACTATTTCCCATACTTTTATCTTCAGGAAAATATTACGATTCCTTTTTTTTTTTTTTTTTTTTTTTTTTCCCTGCCTTGCTTTTTGGTTTTGATGGCTTTGTTGTCGTTTTTGATACATTTCTTATTATCGTTTGTTGCGCTTAATTTTTTTAAAGGGACATATATATAGTCTCCATTAATTGCTTATGTGCTCAGTCCCATTTTCAATGGGATTCGAGACGTTGTTTTGTTATTCCTTTTATTTCCTTTTCTCTAAAGAATGTTTATGTATGCGTTTACTTTTTATAATATGAAAAATGATAATATATTACTTCAATCCTGCAATATTAATTTTTAATTATTCGTGCTCAATTTTTTAAAAGGAATTATGGATATCAGGCTTGCACTCATTGCGGGACTTTATCCAACACCTTATGACACGAGCTGGCTACAATCATGCACTATTTATGTCTGTATTTTCAAAGGCACCCCTCTCATTCAAAAAGATTCGCGGTATGCATCGTGCGTGTAGCTTTGATGATTTAAGATTTTTGCATATTACCCTTTAATTTTCTACCACGAATTCTTATTTTATATTTTACAAAACTCTTTACGAAGTCTAATTTTTCAAAAATTGATTATCACTAAAACTAAAAATATGTTTTAATGAAAATGTTAACATTATCTTTAAGATACATTTAAATTGCTTTACTACAACTCAAATATATAAATGCAATTTAATTATAGTATAGGATCATATATGCGCAAAGCACGTGGCAACTTCCGTTTCACCTGTGCCTTCACGTCAATCTTCATTTCATTCTCGTTTCATATGCGATTAGATCTTCTTAAAATAGAATTTTACCCTGCGTACAAAAGACTAGTATTTATAAAATGTGAAATTATATTTATAGAACTCGCCTTATGGTGTAACTTTTCCATAGTTACTTTACCTAAATATGTTTTTCTTTTCTTGTAATCCTCAAAATAATGGAATGGGTTCATATGTTCCTTTTTCTTATCACCTTACATGTCCCCCTAATAATAACTTATCACGTCAAGATTTTTTAATTAACATGATA
Source organism: Morus alba (assembly GCA_012066045.3). Lineage (NCBI taxonomy): Eukaryota > Viridiplantae > Streptophyta > Magnoliopsida > Rosales > Moraceae > Morus > Morus alba. Next base: position 16,546,061 of record CP050231.2, read on the forward strand.
ACTCTTTTAATTGAGATGATATTTTAATTAACGTGTCATAATATTATTAAAGAGACATAAATAGAAATAAGTGGACAAAGAAATTGGTTTACAAAATAATATGTATATATGCAGTGCAACCTTATAAATACTTTGCCTAATTTCTCCACTAAAATAATTTTTCTGAAATATATCTTTACTTAAATATCTTTTCGTTACAACCCTCATAAATTCTATTCTTTTTATAGATCATACTAGATTGATAGTAGATAGTAGATGTATATATATAGACACAAATAACAAAAAAAAAAATCATCACAAACCAGAACACGGAAAAAAGAATATATATATATATATATTTGATCAAATTAATCTATATATATGATAAAAAAAAATCATTAAAAAAGGATTAGAAAAACAAGAGCAACTGCTTGTTTTGGTTCTACTTCAAGTGAATCTTAGTCTACCTTGTCAAGAAATTGCAACAAAAACAGCTTCCAATATGCAATAAGGTGTTATGAGTAAATGATTTCTCTCTTGTTTTTTTTTTTTTTTTTTTTTTTTTTTTTTTTTAAAAAAAAAAACTAAGTTCAGATTTCATATCTCATTTTTTAATGTACATGTGTCAATTCGAATCGGTTCTAATCACCGGCGCGGATTGTTTAGACCCATAAATCAAGCATGACCAGTCAACCTGAGCATGGACAAATTGACCAATTCAGCCAATATCAAGCGAAAGAAGACTCATCAACCAGGATCGGCTGGAAGTCATCAATTACAGTTGACTTATGAAGACATTTGAATAGCCAAGTCTCGATTGACTGGAGCAACGCGTGACCTACCTTAAACAAAAAAGGAATGTGAACTTAAATATTTTATTATATGTGACCCTTTTAAGTATTATTTTCTCATAAATGCATCTTAATTAAATTTGTCTATCCACTAATTTTTTTCCCTCTCAGATATGTTTTGCTTTTACTCAAAATATTCACAGAATATTTTTGTTTTGATTATCAGGTGAATTTCGGTCCATCTTTTTTTTTTTTTTTTTAATCTTATATTTTTAAGAGAATTGCCTCAATTGAATAATGTTTCGTATTCTAGTTAAATATTTTTTTTCTTGTAGTCCTCAAAATAATTATTTTTTTTATATAACAAATGTTTCTTGCATGAATTTTTTTCTTCTTTTTGTATCTGCTCTATTAAAATTATTTTTCTTACATGTGCCCCTGATTAAATATATTTTTCTTGCAACATTTCTTTTATTCATTCTTGCAACATTTTTAAATACTGCTTTTTTCAAAAGTTCCCTAAAATAATTTATTGTCTAATTGACACTATTAAAATCATCTCTTTTCTAAATGTATTATACTTTAGATATTTTTTAGAGAATAATACATTAAGAGCAGAATTAACTAAACTTTCATAAAAGTTTTACATCCACACATCCATAACAATTCAACAAATAACTCAATTATGATGTTCGTACGCAAATTTATTACCTGCATATATGAACACTGTTACAAAATATATATCATGTATCAACTTGATTACAAGGGCACTTGAAAGTTAAAAGCGTATAGAAGGAGGTGGTGGCAGATAAGCCCTTTAACGTCCCTTCTGATCATGTCGCATGGCTCCCCTAGGAGAAGGTGGAGGACTTGGTTGGACTCTCAAATTTCGTGTTACCGGGTAGTCCACGTCTGCCCAATTCAAATTATAAAAACAACGTTTAGGCTATATTTGATTACTAATGATAGGCAATATTCGTGTCACAAAATAAATTTTTGCAAGGAAAAGGACAAAATATTGTACATGTATACAAGCATTCTATCACCTCTCAAATTTTACGTTTAAAAAAAACAACTCTTTCTTTAAAAATAAATAAATAAAGGAAAACTACAAAAAACCCTTTTATAGTTAATCATATAGTACTATATATTAATTTCGTTCTTTCATTTCATAGAATTTCTCTACAACGGCCAACAAATACGTTGTCAACCTACAATCCCACATTTGAAAATTAAAACCCAGCAAGAAACCCCCACAGTTCTTAGAGAAACCCTTACCGACCCTATACTCCTCAGATAAAAGTAAAATGCAGTCTTAAATTCAAATAGAACGTGAAGCCAGAAAATGTTGGAGAATAAAAAAAACACTCGATTCTTAACTAAACTTTCCATTAAAAATGAGCTTAATAGCAAGATCATTTCAATTTGATTTGCATCATGGGAAATCGGGCAACTGAAATGGTAGGTTAATTGCTTCAAACAAGAAAATTTATTTTCTATCAATTCTGGAAGAAAAGAACAGATCTGCATCTTCTATTGAAGCCTCGGACAACGTAGAAAGGACATTATAAAAGCCCATGCAATACACTTAATCCAAAACATAATGGCTTTCAATCATATAAAACAATATACGCCTTATCATGTAGATCATGCATAGATGCGGATAGATTATATAAGTACATTACTTTTTAAAGAATGAAAATGATACCCACCTGCCTTGACCAAATGATTATGCACTCCAAAAATATTTGCTGCAAAGAGGGCAATTAGCATTATGAAACGAATGGCGGAATAGAGTTTCATTTTTTAATCCTGCACATGTCTTTCTGTTTTCTTTTGCAAATATTATATAGACAAAAAAATGAGAAGATAGTCCGTCTACAATTTGACAGTAATTAGTCCGCGTTGTTTGAGAATTGATGATTTTTTAGTTATTTCTTTTTGTTTGCTTGTTTGACAATATCTTGCAGACGTTAACATTATTCAAAGTCTACGCACCCTCATGCACGCACATTAATTCATTAGCTAGATGTCTACTCATGAAAGGAAAAGGCTAACCATGCGACTTGGTCTATCTGGAAATTAAAACTTATCATCCAAAAGAAGCAGCTTCCTTAAAATTTCCTGATTAAAAATCCAAAGATAGAAGGGATCAAAAGGAAAGTTGACCACGACTGTTAAATATGTGTACTTTTGATTATTCTCATACATGTCGCCCTCACTTGGAACATGTGATCAAATGTGGCCCCAAACCTTAGAATGTGACAGTTTACTACCTCAAACTTTAAAAACTTTCGACTTTGCTCCGTCTACTTTTGCTCCGTCTACTTGTTAATAATTTTCCATTATGACATAGTAATGCTCCTTCCATTATGACATATATAGTAAATGTAATTTCCATTATGACATAGTACCTCAAACTTTCCATTATGACATAGTAATGCTCTTTCCATTAGTGCATGTTTACGCTTAGACAACGAACATCCGCCAACAGTTTCTTCAAAACTGACAACTAATATAATACACAAAAATGTGCCGTACACATTTCCGTGTTTTGAAAATGCATATATAGAGGATTAGATGACAGTTTCTTCTAAATCTTTGTCTAACTTAATTTTTATTGATGATTTGTTGTTTTTATTGATGGTTTGTTAGTATTTTGTAAACCAAAATTACAACTTAGGGGTAATACCAATGACAAACACAAAATTTGACATAATATCAATTAATTCTTCCATGTATTCTGTTGTAGGGAAGAACACCAAACTCTAAATGGGGCCTGCAGGCCATAAAAAAGGAGCATTAAATGATTAAGTACAACTCAACCTTAAGAACAACGTCAATAAATAGCTTTATTAAGAATCGCCTGTTGCAAGGAGGCATCTGTTATAAGTATGAGGTTGACCCTTGTGGAAGGAGACTTGACGTCGACCGCATTTATAGGCAATAGCGAAGAGGTTAAAGAATGCATGTATAGAGTTGAGGCCAAGATTTACTTCTTGTAATTTCAATAAATGAAATTCAAATTGGGAATCCGTCCTAATTGATTTTAATCTCCATCTTTTGAGAAACTATCCCAAAAGATAAAGGAAAATATCCTCGAATTTGAATAAGAAAGTAAGTAGGGGCAATGACCTAATAAATCAATAAGGGAGTATAGGTCAGAAAATCCCTAGGTCTCATCTTGAGCATTAGTGAGTGTAATTCCTTCGAAAATAGTGAAATTTCTCTCCTCCACACAATGAACATATCTCTAAAATTGAGGGTGAACCACTATAAATTTTACGTGTTATTGCTTTAATTTTGCTTTTAATTGTCTTAAAGATCATTAAATACATACAAATCGTTAAGAAATTTATTATAATCCTGTTGACAAATTTTCACCATCAAAAATTGGTGACTCCGTTGGGGACCAAACTTAAAATCTATAGTTTATGTGAAAAATTATAATGAGAAAATTGACCTAAAGCCATGCCTCCAAGAAGAACAAAAAGCAACGCTGTGAATCAAGGGAGCAAAATTGAAGATTACCCCGTAAATCAAGCCACTTAGGCCAATAGAGAATGGGTGAGAATCAACCAAATTTGGAGAATAAACCCCCAGTTGAGAATGAGAAAGTTCTAGCTCCAAACATGCCTCAGCCAGACCCGTATAGATTCAAGTGTAGTTAAATTCTCTAACTGATATGATTCGGACCTGAACAATTTTGAATAAAATATTGATTTCTTAGGGTCACAAAATAAAGTTTTCCTAGGAAAAGAACAAAATTCTCGGAAAGTTTTAGGTTTCTACAAGTAAAAAGCTTTCATGGTTTTTTCGGTTTTTATGATTTTAAAACATTCAAATGACAATGAAAAAATTCGGAAAGGTTAACTTTCATTTTTTTTTTTTTTTTTTTAAAACATTTTTTGACAAAAAATTTTTCCTTTTTTTTTTTTTTTTTTTTTTTTTTTTTCAACCATTTGTTCGTTCTTTTCGTTCCCTTTTTTTTTCCCCTCCCTTGCTTTTTGGTTTTGATGGCTTTGTTGTCGTTTTTGATACATTTCTTAGTATCGTTTGTTGTGCTTAATTTTTCTTTTAAAGGGACATCTATATAGTCTCCACTAATTGCTTATGTGCCCAGTCCCATTTTCAATGGGATTCCAGACGTTTTTTTTTTTTTTTTTTTTTTTTTTTTTCCCCTTTTCTCAGAAGAATGTTTATGTATGCGTTTGCTTTTTATTTGAGGAAGGATACAAGTTTTACAATATGAAAAATGATAACATATTACATCATTCTTGCAACATCTTTTTTTAATTATTCGTGCCCAGGTTTTTTTTTTTTTTTTTTTTTTTTAAAGAAATTGTGGATATGAGGGTTGCGGCTCGTTGTGGGACTTAATCCAACACCTTATGACAAGAGCTAACTATAATTATGCACTACCTATGTCTGCGTTCCCAAAAGCACTCATCTCTTTCAAGAGGATTCACGACATGTCAAATTTTGATAAGGTTCTTCACTTTGCATCGTGCACTTAGCTTGAATGATTTAAGATTTTACGTACCCTTTAATTTTCTACCGCACATTCTTATTTTATATTTTACAAAACTCTTTACAAAGTCTAATTTTTCAAAAATTGATCATGTCTAAAACTAAAAATATGTTTTAACGAAAGTGTTGACATTATCTTTAAGATACATTTAAATTGCTTTACTATAACTCAAATATATAAATACATTTCAATTATAGTATAGGACGATATATGCGCAAAGCGCGTGGCAACCTCCGTTTCACCTGTGCTTTCACATCAACCTTCATTTTGTTCCCATCTTTTTTAAAATAGAATTTTATCCTACGTATGTTGGAGCATGCCAGAAAAACTAGTATTTTTCAAACGTGAAATTATATTTATAGAACTCACCTTATTGAATAACTTTTTCAAAATTACTTACCTAAATATGTTTTTCTTTTCTTGTAACCCTCAAAATAATAGACTGGGTTCATACGCCCCATTTTTTCTGTCTCATTTTGTATCCCCTAATAATAACATTTCACGTTATGATTTTTTAATTGATGTAATAAGAATTTTTTAATTGACGTAACATTTTAATTAATGTGTTATAATATTATTAGAGAATATAAAAGAGACATGAATAACGGGAACATAGGAGTTGGTTCTCAAAATAATATGTATATATTTAGTGCAACCTTATATTTCTCCACTAAAATAATTTTTCTGAAATATATCTGTACTTAAATATCTTTTCCTTACAACCCTCATAAATTCTATTTTTTTCTTGAGTAGTACTGCTAAATAATTTACTATATATATATATATATATATATATATATAATTTGCACTACTATTTTCTCTCTTTTTCAAAATGTATTCTACTTAAACGTTTCTTTTCTGAACGAAAGTCCATAAAAGAATAATAAATAAGGAAAATACCAAATTTTAAGAAAGCTTTATGCCTGTGTTTATCCTTAAAAATTCAACGTACAAACTCAATATTAACGTGCGAGCATGAATATATTTATCATGCAGAGGACTTGGCCCGTCTCTCAAATTTCCTGTTATTAGATGGTTTGGATCTGTTCAATTTTGAATAAAACATTGATTTCTTATGGTCACAAAATAAGGGCCCGTTTAATTCGCTGATTCGAGTTTTAATTCGAGTTGAGATATGATTTTATGTGAGAACTTTTTACTGTAATAAAAAAATTAGATGTGACTATTTCTGAGAACTTTTTAGTGTAGTAAAATTCGAATTTTAAACAAGCCTGGATTGACTGGAGCAATGCGTAACTCACCTTAAACAAAAAAGGAATGTGAACTTAAATATTTTGTTACATGTGACCCTTTTAATTATTATTTTCTCATATATGCATCTTAATTAAATTTTCTACTTGTTTGTCCACTTATTTTTTTCCCTATCAAATATGTTTTGCTTTTACACATAATATTCACAGAATTTTTTTGTTTTGATAATTAGGTGAATTTCGGTCCATCTTTTTTTTTTTTTGAATCTTATATATTTTTAAGAGAAATGCCTCAATTGGATAATGTTTCGTATTCTAGTTAAATATTTTTTCTTGTAGTCTTCAAAATAATTGTTTTTATATAACAAATGTGTCTTGCATGAATTTTTTTTTTCTTTTTGTAACTGCTCTTTTAAAATCATTTTTCTTACATGTGCCCCTGATTAAATATCTTTTTCTTGCAGCACTTTTAAATACTAATTTTTTCATAAGTTCCCTACAATAATTTATTGTCAAATTTACCCTGTTAGAATCATATCTCTTTTTCAAATATATTATACTTTAGATATTTTTTAGAGAATAATAAATTAAGAACAGAATTAACTAAACTTTTATAAAAGTTTTACATCCACATATCCATAAAAGTTCAACAAACTCAATTATGATGTTCATGCACAAATTTATAACTAGCATATAAGAACACTGACAGAACATATATCTGAAGTATCAACTTGAAGGAGGTGGTGATAGATGAGCCCCTTCATTTTGCCGAGTTGGCGATCTTTTAGGAGGCTTTTTACGTTGACCTGGTGGCTTGGCTCCGATAGGAGGAGGTGGAGGACTTGGCGTGGGTACTCCCAAATTTCGTCTTGAGGGATAGTCCACGTCTGCCCAATTCAAATTATGAAAACAACGTTTTGATTACTAATGATCAAAAACTAAATTTTCCAGGGAAAAAGGACAAATTATTGTACATATATTGGTTTCTATGATTTTAGTTCTATGCTAGGAAAGACAAACAAGAATTCTATCACCTTTCAAATTTTACGTTTATAAAACAACTCTTTCTTTAAAAAAAATAAAAATAAATAAATAAAGGAAAACTGTAAAACACCCATTTATATCTAACCATATAGTACTAGATATTAATTTCCTCCTTTCATTGCATAGAATTTCTCTACGACGGCCAACCCGGCTTGAAACCCCCACAATTCTTAGAGAAACCCTTACCCATCCTGTAATCCTCAAATAAAATTAAAATGAAGTCCTAAAATTCAAATAGAACGTGAAGCCGGATAATGTTAGAGAATATAAAGAAACACTCGATTTAAACAAAATTTTCCATTAAAAATGATCTTAATAGCAAGATCATTTCAATTTGATTTGCATCATGGGAAATCGGGCAATTGAAATGGTAGGATAATTGCTTCGATTAAGTGGATGACATGAGCCACTTATTTAACACTTCAGGGGCAAAAGTTATAGAAATCACAATCTTTTATCTCATTAAGAAATTAAGAACTGGAAAGGGCGACAATAACAAATCAACCACAACTAAATTAACATTAAGTTTTATTTTCTGTCAATTCTGGAAGAAAAGAACAGATCTGCCTCTTCTATTGAAGCCTCGGACAGCGTAGAAAAGACATTGACTATGCAAAAGTCCATGTACACTTGATCCAAAACATAATGGTTTTCAATCATATAAAACAAAAGCCCATGCAATACACTTGATCCAAAACATAATGGTTTTCAATCATATAAAACAACATACTTGATCAAACGTCTTATCATGTAGATCATGCATAGATGCGGATATATTATATAAGTAGAGGAAAATGATGCCCACCTGCGTTGACCAAATGATTATGTACTCCAAAAATATTTGCTGCAAAGAGGGCAATTAGCATTATGAAACGAATGGCAGAATAGAGTTCCATTTTTTAATCCTGCTCGTCTTTCTGTTTTCTTTTGCGAGCATTATATAGACACAAAAATGAGAAAATAGTAGTAATTAGTCCGCGTTGTTTTAGAATTGATGATTATTTAGTTATTTCTTTTCGTTTGCTTGGTTAACAATATCGATAAAGGTAGTTTTTTAACTAGAAGTCTAATACTATTATCATGCAGACATTAACATTATTCAAAGTCTACGCACCCTCATGCACGCACATTAATTCATTAACTAGAAGTCTTTTCATGAAATGAAAATGCTAACCTTGCGACTTGATCAATATGGAAATTAAAACTCATCAACCAAAAGCAGCAGCTTCCTTTAAATTTCCTGATAAAAAATCCAAAGATAAAAACGATCGAAAGCAAATTTGAACACGTCTGTTAAATATGTGTACTTACGATTATTCACACATGTCGCCCTCACTAGGAACACGTGATCAAATGTGGCCTCCAAACCTTAGAAAATAACAGTTTACTACCTAAAACTTTGAAAACTTGCTCCTTCTACTTGTTAATAATTTCAACAAAAATGAAAAGAAAATGAGTGCACGCGTTAAAATAATTATGATATAGTAATGCGAGAGATGCAAAAAGGAGCCAGCCCGGCTCGGCCTGGCCCATATAATAATGACCTTAACTTAGGCCACACCACGGGCTAATTTTACGTGGGCCAGGTTGGGCCGTGCCGCGAGTCAGGATGGGCCGTGTCATGGGCTTTGAATGGGCTGACTCACTCAAGGCCCATCATGGGTTTAGATGGGTTTGCCAATCTAATCATGCAATTTCTAATTTTTTTATTTTTATTTTTATTATTTATTTTTTATACGAGTTAACAAGTGTATAAGTTTAAATAGTCAATGGAAATATGCAAAGGGATATTTTATTTACGATTACCTCATTAAATAAAAACATTTCTAAGGAAAATTCAATGGGACAAAACCTTGGTAAGAAAAAAAGAGTACAATCAGGATAATTATATATAAGATATTGTAAGATGTAGACAAAATTACTGAAAAAAAAAAAAAAAATGAAGATATTATGAGGCTAGATGGGTTGGGCTAGGCTGGCCCATTATGGGCCTAGACGGGCCGGGTTGAGCCGGCCCATCATGGGACTAGAAGAGCTGGCCCAACCCGGCCCAAGCCCAGCCTGACCTATGATTTTTCATGAGCCGTGCCGGACCAGCCTATGAGCCAGTATATGTTGGCCCAACCCAACTCACTAATATTTATGGATTGGGTCGTGTCTTGAACAGAAACGGACCGTGCCGGCCCGGGCCGTCACTGTGTCAAGATGGGCCTTAGCCGACCCATTGTTGCATGTCTAAGTAATGCTCTTCCATTAGTACATGTTTACACTTGGACAACGAATATCCGCCCAACAGTTTTTTGAAAACTGACAACTAATATCATACACAAAATTGCGCCATACACATTTCCGTGTTTTGAAAATGCATATATAGAGGATTAGATGACAGTTTCTTCTAAATCTTTGTCTAACTTAGTTTTTATTGATGATTTGTTGTTTTTATTGATGGTTTGTTAGTATTTCGTAAACCAAAATTACAACTTAGGGGTTATTAATTCTTCCATGTATTCTGTTGTAGGGTACAACACCAAACCTTAAATGGGGGCCGCATGCCATAAAGAAGAGCATCAAATGATCAAGTATAGCTCAGTCTTAAGAGCCACGTCAGTAAATAGCTTTATTAAGAGTCGACTGCTGCAACGAGGCATCCATTATAAGTAACATGTTTACAGGCAATAGTGAAGAGGCTAAAGAAAGCGTATACATAATTGAGGCTACGTAAAGACATTGTTTGAAGGATTTTTTTTTTTCCGAGATTTACTACTTGTAATTTAAATAAAAGAAATTCAAATAGGGAATACGTCCTAATTGATTGTAATCTCTATTTTTTTGGGAAACTTTCTCAAAAGATAAGGGAAATATCCCCGAATTTGAATAAGGAAACAAGGAGGGGTAGTCACCTAAGATATAAATAAGGGATTATAGGTTAGAAAATCCCTAATTCACATCTTAAGCATTAGTGAGTGTAATTCCTCTAAAAATAGTGAAATTTTCCCCTTTTTGCTTTAATTTTGCTTTTAATTTTCTTAAAGATCATTAAATTTGTACAAATCGTGAAGAAATTCATTATAATTCTGTTGACGAAATTTTCACCGTCAACAATTGGCGACTCCACTGGGGACCAAACCCAAAATTTCTTGTTTGTGTGAAAAATTATGGTGAGAAAAAGAACAAGAAGCAACACTGTGAACTAAGGCAGTAAAATTGAAGATAACACTGTAAATCAAGCCAATCAGGCCAATGGAGAAGGGTGAGAATCAACCCAATCTGGAGAATAAACCCATAGTTAGGAATGAGGATGTTCTAGCCCCAAACATGCGTTAGCCATCCCCAGTACAGATGCAAGTGCAGTTAAATTCATTAACTGATATTGTCCGACACTTGGTGGTCACTATAGAGCGAATTAATGGGAGAAATTTAATACCTCCTCTTGAGGATGCTCCACCTGTTGGGATAATATTTAAGAATAATGATCAAATGTGTTCGTAATGAATTTAATTAAAGTTTATTTTCTTCAATTACACAAATACAAATGCATGTTATTCCCATTAAGAATGGAATGGTGTTATCCGCACTATTAATATGGAGGGATGTTGGATGAGTGTATTTCACATAATGTGATTTTGTGGAACTGGGACAAAGACCAGATTTGAATTTATGATAATTTTCGTTAAGTATAGAAATTCTAATTGAGTCTGTCCATTGTCATATATAGAATGATTTTAATCTTGAGTTATTAATAAACTCCTAATACTAATGGATTTGTGTCTTTTGACTTACTCGGTATGAATTTTGAGATTCTAAATCCTATTCCATGTATCTTAGAGACATGATGAAGTAAGTAGCTAGGAATGTTAATATATAAGATAGAATTCATACGTTCATGAGAAATAAGCAGATTAATAATTCTGTACTTGTCCTCGTATGCGCTGCGGTTCATGAATTTATCTTATGAACCACTATTCATTAGAAAATCAATGGTACTAAATGATAAAGACGAAATTAAGGGGGTTAACGGATTATATAGACAAAAAAAATGAGAAGACAGTCCTTGAACAATTTAACGAATGGAACGAATGGCAGAATAGAGCTTCATTTTTTAATCGTGCTCGTCCTTCTGTTTTCTTTTGCGAACATTATATAGACACAAAAATGAGAATATAGTAGTAATTAGTCTGCGTTGTTTGAGAATTGATGATTATTTAGTTATTTCTTTTCGTTTGCTTGGTTGACAATATCTTGCAGACATTAACATTATTCAAAGTCTACGCACCCTCATGCACGCACATTAATTCATTAACTAGAAGTCTTTTCATGAAAGGAAAATGCTAATCTTGCGACTTGGTCTATATGGAAATTAAAACTCATCAAGCAAAAGCAGTAGCTTCCTTTAAATTTCCTGCTTAAAAATCCAAAGATAAAAAAGGATCGAAAGCAAAGTTGAACACGTCTGATCAAATGTGGCCTCCAAACCTTAGAAAGTACCAGTTTACTACCTAAAACGTTGAAAACTTTCAAGTTTGCTCCTTCTACTTGTTAATAATTTCAACAAAAATGAAATAGAAAATGAGTTCACGTGTCGAAATAATTATGACACAGTAATGCTAGAGATGCAAAAATGGGCCGGCCCGACCCTGTCCGGCCCATTCTCCTTAGGCCCACACAGGCCGGACCGGTCCAACTAATGAATTTTGTAGGTTGGGCCGGGCCGGCCCATATAAGAATGACCTCAGCCCAGCCCACGCCACAGACCAATTTTACGTGGGTCAGGCTAGGCCGTGCTGAGGTTTAGATGGGTCAGCCCATCTAAGCATGCAATTTTTAATTTTAATTTTTTAATTTTTATACGAGTTAACAAATATATAAGTTTAAATAGTCAATGGAAATATGAAAAAGAATATTTTATTTACGATTACCTCATTAAATAAAAACCTTTCTAAGAAAAATACAGTGGGACAAAACTGTGGTAAGAAAAAATAATACAATCAGGATAATTATACATAAGATGTTGTAAGATGTTAACAAAATTGCTAAAAAAAATGAAAAAAAATGGAGATATTATAAGCCTAGATGGGCTGGGCTAGGCCAGCTCATTATAGGCCAGACGGGCCGGACTAGGCCGGCCCATCATGGGCCTAGACGGGCTTAGAATGTTAATATACAAGATGGAATCCATACCTTCTTTAGAAATAAGCAGATAAATAATTTTCTTGAGAGTTGATTCGGTACTTCTCCTAATATAAGCTTTGGTTCATGAATTTATCTTATGAATCACTTTCCAAGCACAAGGAGGTGCAAGGGACGTGTAGCATAGTGAGAATCCCACTGGGATTTAGTTACTTGCTCTCCAAGTTATCCGGTTTACTTGTTTCACAAGTTCTTAATCAAATTCAAAAGAAAAATAAATTTGACTTTATTTAGATTTGAATTTAAGGTAAAATTAGAAACTGGATAAAAAGAGGATTTTATCTCCTTCTCCTACCTAATATTTGCACTAACCATAGGGAGATATCCCTGTGGTGTGGTCGGCCATAGTAGATAAGGAAAGGAGGGAATTTTATTTTTAAAATTTAATGGGAAACTATATTTTAAATGAGATTTAAAATAAAGTGGTAACCAATTATCTATTTTGCCTTCAAGTCAAAGCAAAGGGGTCCTCTTAGGATTCTACAAATAGAAGACAATAGAAAATTAAAGAACACAATTTTTCTCCATTCCTATGTAATAGGCATGTAACATAGCTATTACGGGCTTGTAACATTCTATTAAATAGCATGTAACATTATAGTGGCAGCCATGTAACCTGAGGGAAAAAGAGAAGAAAAGTCCTTCCATTCTTGGTTCCACCTCATACATGTATTAATAATAGTGGAAGAGAAAATTAGCGAGTGATCAATCCTATAATTCTAAAATTAGAGCCCACACTCTAGATCTTGCAGGTATCAAGGGCTAGATGAGGAAGATTAAAATTTTCCTAGAAAGCTTGGAGAGAGGATTGTTCATGGTCAAAGAACTCAAGTTATCGACTTAATCGTTCTCTATGTAAATAAATTAAGTAGATTAATTTATTCGCATATAAATTTATCTATTCTATAGATTGTTTAACTGTTATGAAAATTAATTTTTTACATGATTCGTTAGACGCATGCTTCCGCATAAAAAATTGTTTCGAAAACTAACACCACCAAGACCACCAAATGCAGCCACCGTCAGGAACCAGAATTATGGTGAATAGCGTGGTGCCTTAGAAGCGATTGGAGAGAGCGAAAACATAAAGGAAAATAACCTGAGGCCCTGACAGTCAAAATCATTAGGAAGTAGGCAAAGGACTGCCTGAAGACGAGCCAAGGAAAAGGAAGCTACTGCTAATGGACAAGGACTGCCCCCAAGGGCGCCACCTCGAGAAAACTAGGGTAATGATGCCAAGGAAGATTTGGGGTCGCTACAAAGAGCAGAGATTTAAGAAACAGACTTAATGCTAGAAGAGTTGAAGCCTCAAAATGTGTCGACTCTACAATTTCTACAACTGAGGCTAAGGCAATTATGAAGGGCATGGTATGTTTAGAGGAGAAGCTAGTGGGTGATGTTGCCAGTATAAAGAAAGATTTAAAAAGCAAGGTGAGTCACCTACAAAGGAATTTAGGGCAACTCGCGGAAGGAGAGATCATTGACCCGGAGAAGGTTCATGATCATCACTTTACCGCATATATCAAGAAGCCGCCCTTCCAGAGAAATATACAGCACCGTCGATCCATCCTTATGATGGAAAGGGAGATCCTGAGGACTATTTAGAGTTGTACACGGGACACATGTTGTTGCAATGTCGTTCTGAAGAAATCATATGCCGAGCTTTCCCTACCCATTTGAAAGATTCAGCCTGCCGATGGTTTAGGACACTAAAGCCAAACTTTATCACCAACTGGGATGAATTGAAGGAAGTCTTCTCTTTACAATTTATTGGGGTAAAGAAGTGTGTCTCGTCAAAGAAAAAGCTGAAGATGGTTTACCAAAAGCCGAATGAATTATTGACAGAATGGCTAGTAAGGTTCGGTGAAAACTCAATTTCTGGTCAGTTATTTAGTGTACCATTGATAAGTTATTGCCAAATTCTTCCATTTCTAGTATTAAGATCCTCCTTCTAGTGTCAATTATTGACAATGAAAATTTGTCAACTCTGAATTTATCCTCTCCATGAACACTCATGTAATGACACTCATGAATTGATAAGAAAATTAATGCAAAAATTATAATAACACGAAAACTTATAGTGGTTCAATTGAATATTGTTGTCTACGTCCACTTATGGATGCACTAAATCTTAAAGAGAACAGGATTTCTCCTAGGGCAGAGAATTATGCGTAGTCCCTAAATGAAGAGTTTAACCCTCATTTATAGGTTCTCTTGTACATGATATCTTTTATCAATAAATTACATTATGAGATAGGCCCATTTTATCCATCTTTTCAGAATAAGTATTTTCATGGCTTTTTCTCTGCATTTCACTATTTTAAATTAAATACATAGTTGTGGTAGATAGTTTATATCTAATTCATCTCCTGAGATCTAGATCTTGATTTGAATCTTGAATTAGAAGATAGGGATTATCTTTTCTTGATTATGCAGTTATATGTAAATCTCGACCATCCTCATAAATCAAACTCCTAAGATTCTATAAATAGGAGACAATAGAAAATTGGAGAACACAATTTTTCTCCCTTTCCTTATGTGATAGGCATGTAACATTATTTTAGACAGTGTGTAACATTCAAGTGGCAGCTGTGTAATATGAAAGAAAAACCGAACAAAAGTTCTTTCATTCCCATTTCCACATCATACATGTGCTGATATTGGTGGAAGAAAAAATTAGCGAGTGATCAATCCTATAGTTCTAGAATAAGATCCCAGACTCTAGGTCTTACACGTATCAAAGACAAGATGAAAAAGATCCAGATTTTTTAAGAAAGCTTAGAGTGAGGATTGTTCTAGTCAAAGAACTCAAGTTATTGACTGAATCGTTCGCTAGGTAAATAAATTAATTAGATTAATTTATTTGCATATATATTAATATATTCTATCAAGTGTTTTGAAAGTTTTATGAAAATTTTTGTTATACACGATCCTACTTAGACGCATGCTTCAGCATCAGAAATCATTTCGGAAACGAACAATTGGTATCAGAGTGGTCTATAGACTATATTAATTTATGTTACGATTATATGATAATCAACTTTAATGTTAAATATGTGATATTTAATTACGTATGTATGCGATAGGTAGACACTTTACATTTATATATTTGGTCGTTAATTATATAGTTCTATAGCTCGGTTATATATGTTTTTTTTTTAATTCAATTAGAAAATTTGTAAACCTTCTCGTTCTTTTCGTTCCTTCCTTTTTGTAAACCCTGCCTTACTTTTTGGTTTTGATGCCTTTGTTGTCGTTTTTGACACATTTCTTATTATCGTTTGTTGTGCTTAATTTTTTTAAAGGGACATATATATAGTCTCTAGTAATTGCTTATGTGCCCTGTCCCATTTTCAATGGGATTCGAGAAATTGTTTTATTGTTCCTTTTATTCCCGTTTCTCCAAAGAATGTTTCTGTATGCGTTTGCTCTTTGCTTGAGGAAGGATACAAGTTTTACAATATGAAAAATGATAATATATTACTTCATTCTTGCAATATCATTTTTTAATTATTCGTGTTCAATTTTTTTTTTTAAGGAATTATTTATATGAGTGTTGCGCTCATTGCAGGACTTAGTCTAACACCTTATGACAAGAGCTTACTACAATCATGCACCACCTATCTCCGCGTTGCCAAAAGCACCTCTCTCTTTCATGACGATTCGTAACATGTCAAGCTTTGGTAAGGTTCTTAGCTTTGATGATTTAAGATTTTTACATATTACCCTTTAATTTTCTACCACAAATTCTTATTTTATATTTTACAAAACTCTTTAGGAAGTCTAAATTTTAAAAAATTGATTATCTCAAAAACTGAAAATATGTTATTACGAAAATGTTGACATTATCTTTAAGATACATTTAAAATTCTTTACTATAACTCAAATATATAAATACAATTCAATTATAGTATAGGACGATATATGCGCAATGATCGTTTCACCTGTGCTTTCATGTCAACCTTCATTTCGTTTCTATTTCATATACGCTTAGATCTTTTTTAAAATAGAATTTTATCCTGCACACGTTGGAGCGTGCGTAGAAAATCTACTTTTTATAAAATGTGAAATGATACTTATAGAACTTGTCTAATTGAATGTCTTTTTCAAAATTACTCTACCTAAATATGTTTTTCTCTTTTGGTAGTCCTCAAAATTATGGAGTGGGTTCATATGCCTCCTTTTCCTGTCCCTTTGTAACAACCCGACTTCTCAGACGATTAATTGACTTAGTTAATCATTTAAAAACTTCAAATTACTCACATCAAACTTCACGGGCTTGTAAAATTTTGAATTTATTTTTTTTTTGAAACAAAACATATTCGTGAGGAGCTATAAGAGAAAGATAATGATAATGAATACACATATGAAAAGCTTTAATACAATTTTAGCAAAAACTAGATTAAAAATTTTTAACCGAAGACTCATTTGCACACTTCGTTCAAGCGAACGTAATGTTATCGTATATACTTTAGATTCAAGATCATAAGTGTTTGATCACTTTTAAAAGGTATACTAAACGTTAAGGATGACGATCATGAAATATATAATGATAATTTATTGTCAATCTTACGGACAACGAAAGCATTTTATGTCCTACTAGTAAAAATGTGGAATTGAAAACCGAAAATTATAACCACACGTCTAAGTGTTTAAAATAGGAAGACTTGTTCTATAGATGTAAGTATTTAAATCATGGAAGCCTAACTTATTAGAATTGTAGTCTTATAAAGTTTAAAATAAAATGGAACTTAAATGCAGAATTAATTGGTGGTGGTATCCATAATCCCCTTGTCAACCCACCATGAGGGGTCATGAAACATATAATGATAATAATAGCATATATTTGTTGTCAGTTTGACGGATAACGAAAGCATTTTATGTCATACTAGTAAAATGTGCAATTTAAAACAGAAAATCATAACCACATGTCTATGTGTTTAACATAGGAAGACTTGTTCTATAGATGTAAGTATTTAAATCATGGAAGCCTAACTTACTAGAATTACAGTTTAAAATAGAATGAAACTTAAATGCGGAATTAATTGGTGGTGGTATCCATAATCTCCTTGTCAGCCCATCACGAGGGTTTAAAAGGCGGGCTTCTTACCTAAATTACCTACAGTGGGAACAAACATGGATGAGCCTTCGCTTAGTAAGAACGAACTCAATCTTACAAAATAATTAAAAGACAAATGCTATGCATGACCGATTATGAATAGTCCGATTATTGACTTTACATCTTATGGGCCTGTGTACATACCGGGTGTGGGTGACAAATGGGGTGTCAGGGGAGCGGCCCAAACGTATTATACCGACAGCACCCAAGGTCATCATATAGATCGTTCATCATTTCCCTACCTAGCGAGGGTTGGTACGACACTTAAATTATCTTTTCTTTACCATAGCCTCTTATTAGGTGAGGATGCAATTATGATCATGGCTCATATTCAAAACTTAACATTTAGCTTGTAGAGGCAATAATACATCAATAAATTATTATTATTATAACATCTTAAATAATATATCGATAATTGCGATATCACATTATTCAACAACATCAAACAATTCACAATCATGTGACATCAACTCTTTAAAACATGTTTCATGCTGTAGGTGAAGTTCATACTTACCTGATCAATCACAATCTCACTTAACAATTTCCGCCGAGTTATCTTCTTTTGGAACACTCCCTGTTGGTGACAACATTTATTAGTCAACAAGGGTCCCTTGGTCAATTTCTCGTTACAAGACCTAAGTCTTTATAATATCTTATGAGAATTCATACTAATTAAGTTATACTCTAATTGTCTTAATTAGTGTTGATCATTATCAAATAATCTTCTTAGATTAAATGATTACCCGCGCCTTCAATCATTTATTAATAAAAAATTTCAAATTAATTATTAATATATTTATGCCTACTTAATTATTAATTTAGTTCCCTTTCAATGATTAATAATTAATTAATTATTAACCTAATTGCTTAAACAAATTTAATTGATAAATAATTAATGCCCACTTAATTACACTTCCTTTCTTAATTAATAATCAATTAATTAATATAAACTTATTTTATAATTAAAATCAAATTATTTATTAATTAGACCATTAGTTAATTCTTAATTAATCTAAGAATTTTGATCAATTAATTAATTCATTTAATCAAGTTATTAAGAGTTTATTAATCACGTGAAAATCACTAATTAATAAATCCACATAAGTGTATCACTAGAATATTATCTAACTTAATTATCGGTTCAGCGTGGATTGACTTCTTTAATTAGCTGACCTAATGACATTAACCTCTAGCCTTACTGGTCCATGAAGGAAATGTGGGCTTGTGTTTGTTGGGCTTGAAGGGCTCATAAGGGATTGTGGGTTTAATAAATTTTAAACTGTGTTTGGCCTTTCGTTGGTGACCTAGTGGGTAACCATACGTAACCGGGCCTGTCTTAGGCCCAACTCACATCCAATTTTACCCAAACTTTTGAGGTCCCATTTAAACATTAAATTCATTCTATAATTTGGTCCTAAGCTTGAAAATACATCCCCAAGTCTAAGAGACCATTTTACCCCCCAATAATTATCAAAAACACAATTTTACCCCTCTCTTGATTCCTAGGCTTGCTCTTAGAGTTTTTTCTCCACACTTTTTTTTTTTTTTTTTTTTTTTTTTTTTTTTTTTTTTTTTTTTTTTTTTTTTTTTTTTTTTTTTTTTTTTTGTTTTGTTTTGTTTTGTTTTGTTTTTTTTTTTTTTTTTTTTGTTTTGTTTTTTTTTTTTTTTTTTTGTCTAGCTCTTAATACAGAGCCTAAGGTATTTCATAAGGTCAAGATAGTGGCTGGTCACCATTTTAATTTTTAAGTTCACATTTTACACTCATACTCTCGGTTTGAGCATTAAAAGTAAAATTAGTATTCCGGACTCATCCTAAGTCTAAATGGCTTTAAATTTAGGTATTATGCTCCTAACATATCATATTGATACACATTAAAACATTTTTCTAAAATACGTTTTCTATCTCCCAAAGTTGGACCCTTTAGTCTCAGATTGCACTATGAACCCGCTGATTCAAAGTTCTAACTTAAAAAATTAATAACTAATTGTACAAAAATCATTTTGATGATGTGATATGTCGTTGGAAAGTTTAGGATGTCTAGTTAGTACCCTCAAATTTTCAGATACAGATTCGAAGTCTAAAATAAATAGAAATACATGTATTCTTTACTGGTCACAGTGAGTGTACTGATCATGATTAAAGATTAAACCTAACATATTTTGACCTAAACAACTCCAAATGAAGTGATTCCAAAATTTAATTTATAGCTCATTCCTATATTATCATACCATTATCAAGATTTAGCATTTTAATGTCTCATTTTCATACCATAAACACGTTTTCTATTAGGTATCTAAAACTAGCTTAGCATGCGCAGTTAGTTTCTAATGTTTATGAGAGAACCTTTTACCTCAATGTTAGCCTTCCTTGCTCTTAAGTCACGTCCCCAAGCCTCTCTATATGGTGATTAAACCTTCTTCAAAGCTTTAAAATAAGAAGGATAGCTGCTGGTTTTAGGAGGAAGGAAGGAGAGGATTTTCTTCAAATTTTGGTGAGGTAGAAAGTGGACACTTAGGATTTCATCTTAAACCTTTTATAGGTTCTTTTTATTAGGAATAGTGTCCTAGAAGCATGAGATGTAATAGGATATTTATTATTTATTTAATAAAAGAGTTTATTCATTATTTTATGTGCATATATTTATGAATATTTTATGAATATCAATGAAAATTTCATGATTATTTATGTGAAGTTAAACATTGTATATAAGTGTTATATACAAGAGGATAATATTTAAGGATAATAATCAAAAAGCAATGTTCATAATGAATTTAATTAAAGTTTGAAATCTTTAATTAAAACATTATTAATACATGTCACTCATTTAGAATGGAATGGTATTATCCGCACTGTTAATATGGTGAGATATTGAATGAGTGTATTTCGTATAATGAGATTATGTGGAACAAGGACACAAACACAATATGAATTTCTAATAATTTCCGTTAAGTATAGAAATTCTAATTGAGTGGTCATATATAGAATGATCTTAATCCTGAGTTCTTAACAGACTCTTATTTATGGATTTGTGTCTTTTGATTTACTCGGTACAGATTCTGAGATCCTGAATCCTATTCCTTGTATTTTGGAGACATGATGAAGTAGGTAGCCGGGAATGTTATTACATGAGATGGAATCCATTCCTTCTTAACAAAGAAGTAGATAAATAATTCTCTTGAGGGTTGATTCGGTATTTGGACCAATAGGAGCTCTGATTCATGAATGTGTTTTATGAATCACTGTCCATTAGAGAATCAATGGTACTCAAGGATAAAGATGTAATTGGAGAGGTTAACGAATTTTACCTTGCTCTAATTATGAATTATTTATGGAGGATTGATCTATATGCAATATTATATCAAATGGACACTTCATAGTTTAGAAGTAATTTATATCTATAATTTCGAGAGTGCAATTCCAAGTTTGTAGCGGAGTAGCTATTTGAATTAATAGAATTAATTAATTAATTAAAGTGTTTAATTGATTATTAATTTTATTGGAGCTCGGGATTATAGGTCCATTAGTCCCCATGTCGTCCTAGTAATTCTACTAGACACATAGGGCAAAATGGGAATTTTAGAATTACGGAATTCTAAAATTAAACACTCAAAAATAATTAATTGAGAATTAATTATTATTTAAATAATGTGATTATTTAAAATTTAAATTTAAACACATCTAGATTTATCTATTTAAACTTATTTGGTAAGTTGTTCAATTTAGAATTCTAATTAATTTAAGTTTGACTTAAATTGGAATTTGAATTTGAGTCAAAATTGGATTACAGGATAAATGATGATTTTCTCTTCCTTCCCTACTTGATATTGGCGCCTACATAGGGATAAAATCCCCTTAGAATGGTCAGCCATAATGTCTAGAGGAAAAGAGGATATTTTGTTCCAAATTCAAATAGGAGATAATTAACAAGCTTTATCTTGGAGATAGAGATTGGATTCATTCTAGAAGTTTGACTTCTACTCTATAAATAAGAGAATAGTAGAAAATTGTGGACACAATTTTTTAGACAATTTTTGAAACAATTTTTCAGCCCTAATTGTTAAGGCTGACCGAAATTCCCTAGGTAGAAAGGAAGGAAAAAAAATTTTCTCTAAAAATTTCACATTGTGCATGCGTTGGTGTTTGTGAAAATTTGAGTGTTTATTGTAATCCGTTTTGTCTCATGTGTGCCCACATACACGTCTTTGTGGATTCTAAGAATTGACATGGAAGACATTGGTTTTCTAAACACAAAGCTTTGGAGTAAGGATTGTTCAAGGTCAAAAAACTCAAGTTATCAACCGAGTCGGCCTCCAGGTATTTTTCCTAATTGAGTTCTTAATAAATGAATTAGTGAGATTAATTTGTTCGTGCATAAATTAATATAATCTATAGAGTATCTCAAATGTTTGATGAAAATTTTGTTATACACGATCCGTCTCCCGCCACGCTTCCACGTCCGAATTCGATTCGGCAACCAATAGTTTTAGGGTTTGTTTTTAGACTAGTTTTCTGGTCTCTTTGGCTGAAGAAAAACATGTACAAGACTGGTATGTGCATGTTCTTGCATGCATTTAAGAGGGTTTTACATGCATTAGTACCTTTGTCTCCTATTTTGCCACTTTTGGTGTTATCATCTCCTTACCTCTTCATGCAAGCTTGTTGTACCTTCCCATTGTGCATGAAGATTCAAAATTTTTTTTTTGACTATTATGAGAGCAAACCCCACCACCTTACCTCTTCATGCAAGCTTGTTGTATCTTCCCATTGTGCATGAAGATTCAAATTGTTTTTCCCCATGCATGTGGTCCCAAAGTGGTCCTAAAAGTGACCTCATCATTTCTAGCCCTTGGATTCAAGTCTCATTCAATCCTAGCCCTTAATTTGAAGCATAGTGTGTACGCCATTGATCTTTATTTCTACTATTCGATCTCCACCCTTGATTCTAAGGTTCTTAGAGAATATTCCACGTATCAAAACCTTATCCATAGATATCTTGAGATGTGATCTACACCCTTGATTATGTTATTTGACTTCCCGTAATCTTAAATTAAAATAAAAGCAAGGTAAGCATAGGATTTTCTTTTGATGATTAAGCTTATGTTAATCATAATTGAACTAATAATTTGGGATTCTAATTGACATTTGTCCTTGTCAATTTACTCAATTAGTAACACTATCTTTCATCATGCTCAAATTTAGGATTTCATGATATGCTTAATCTTTTAAGTTTGATAACAACACATTATGTCAATCGATATTGAAAAATCTTTAATTCGGACTTAAAAATGCATCCAATATATCATAACCATCATAGAATAATAACAATTAATGTGTGCATATGAGAAGTACATTTTTCATTATATTAATTAAGTGAGAAGTTTTAACGTAATCGGCATTAAGAATATCCGGTAGGGTCCGAGGCCACACACTATTTTCGTGTCATCTAATAATAACATGTCACGTCACGATTTTTTAATTGACGTGATAAGAATATTTTAATTGACATGGTATTTTAATTGATATGTCAAAATAATATGTATATATTTAGTGCAACCTTATAAATACTTTGCATATAATTTCTCCACTAAAATATATATATATATATATATTTTACTATATATCTAATTTGCACTGCTACAATTTTCTCTCTTTTTCTAAATGTATTCTACTTAAACGTTTCTTTTCTGAATGAAAGTCCTTAAAAGAATAATAAATACGGAAAAGACCAAATTTTAAGAAAGCTTTATGCCTGCGTTTATCCTTATAAATTCAACGTACAAACTCAATATTAACGTGCGAGCATGGATTTACAACTAGTATACATATAAACAATATTAACAATTTATATCAAATATCAAATGGGCCGTTGGGACGCTTGACAGTTAAAAGCGTTGAGGAGATGGCACTCTTCAAGGAGGTGGCGGTGGGTGAGCCTTTTTTGTTGCGGAGGTGGCGCTCTTTTTGGAGGAGCTGGAGGTGCCAGATGAGCCTTTTTTGTTTCTTTTGTGATCATGGTGGGAATTTGGTGCTTTTGCAGACATAGGGTTATGCTCATGAAAATATAATTAAATTAGTTAATTATATTTTAATTAAAATAACGATAATTAATAAATATAAAAATATGAGATATTTTGATTATATTTATTAGTTGAGACAGTCTCGGTTCAACTTTTGAATATATTAATTAGGTGGAGGACATATCCTGTCTCTCAAATTCCTTGTTACTAGATGGTACGGATTTGTAAAATTTCGTTTAAAATATTTGATTTGTAATGGTCACAAAATAAAGTTTTCCTAAGAAGAGAAGAAAATCTTGGATAGAGAGGTAACTTTCATGGTTTTGGTTAGAATCAAGAAATGCGCGACCCACCTTAAACAAAAAAGAAATGTGAACTTAAAATATTTTGTTACATGCGACCCTTTTAACTATTATTTTCTCAGCATCCTAATTAAATTTTTTCCTGCTTGTCCGCTAATTTTTTTCCTCTCAAATATGTTTTGCTTTTACACATAATATTCACATAATTTTTTGTTTTGATTATTAGGTGAATTTCGGTCCATCTTTTTTTATTTTATTTTAATCTTACATTTTTAAGCGAATTGCCTCAATTGAATAATGTTTCGTATTCTAGTTAAATATTTTTTCTGGTACTCCTCAAAATAATTTTTTTTATATAACAAATGTGTCCCTAAAAATTTTTATCTTTTTTTTTGTAACTCCTCTATTAAAATCATTTTTCTTACATGTGCCCCTGATTAAATATCTTTTTCTTGCAACATTTCTCTTATTCATTCTTGCAACATTTTTAAATACTACTTTTTTCATAAGTTCCCTAAATTAATATATTGTCTAATTTACACTATTAAAATCATCTCTTTTTCAAAGATATTTTTTAGAGAATAATAAATTAAGAACAGAATTAACTAAACTTTTATTAAAGTTTTACATCCACACATCCATAAAAGTTCAACAAACTCAATTATGATGTTCTTACACAAATCTATAACTAGCATACAGGAACACTGTCACAACATATATATGAAGTATCAACTTGATTACAAGGGCACTTGAAAGTTAAAAGCGTATAGAAGGAGGTGGTGGCAGATGAGCCCTTTAACGTGCACCATGCTTGGGATGTCGCTTGGCTCTTCTAGGATTGTGTGCGATGCCTCTACTAGGAGGAGGTGGAGGACTTGGTTGGCCTCTCAAATTTCGTGTTACTGGATAGTCCACGTCTGCCCAATTCAAATTATAAAAACAACGTTTAGGCTACAATTGATTACTAATAATCACAAACTAAATTTTTCCAGGGAAAAGGACAAAATATGGTACATATATGTGTTTTCATGATTTTAGGTCTATGCTAGGAAAGACAAACAATAATTCTATCACCTTTCAAATTTTACGTTTAAAAAAACAACACTTTCTTTAAAAATAAATAAATAAAGCAAAACTACAAAATACCCTTTTATATCTAATGATTTGCTACTATATATTAATTTCGTCCTTTCATTTCATAGAATTTCTCTACAACGGCAAACAAATAAGTTGTCGACCTACAATCCGACATTTGAAAATTAATAATTCAGGGGCAAAAGTTACAGAAATCACAATCATTTATCTCATTAAGAAATTAAGAACTGGAAAGGGCGACAATAACAAATCAACCACAACGAAATTAACATTAAGTTTTATTTTCTATCAATTCTGGAAGAAATGAACAGATCTGCATCTTCTATTGAAGCCTCGGACAGCGTACAAAAGACATTGACTACACTTGATCCAAAACATTCTAAAAGCGCATGCAATACACGTGATCCAAAACATAATGGTTTTCAATCATATAAAACAACATACTTGATCAAACGCCTAATTATGTAGATCATGCATAGATGCGGATATATTATATAAGTAGATGAAAACGATGCCCACCTGCGTTGACCAAATGATTATGCACTCCAAAAATATTTGCTGCAAAGAGGGCAATTAGCATTATGAAACGAATGGCAGAATAGAGTTTCATTTTTCAATCGTGCTCGTGTCTTTCTGTTTTCCTTTGCAAACACAAAAATGAGAATATAGTAATAATTAGTCCGCGTTGTTCGAGAATTGATGATTATTTAGTTATTTCTTTTCGTTTGCTTGTTTGACAATATCTTGCAGACCTTAACATTATTCAAAGTCTACGCACCCTCATGCACGCACATTAATTCATTAGCTGGAACTCCACTCATGAAAGGAAAAGGCTAAATTTCCTTTAAAGGAAGCAGCTTTCTTTAAATTTCCTGATTAAAAATGCAAAGATAAAAAGAATCAAAAGCAAAGTTGATTATTCATTAGCTGGAACTCCACTCATGAAAGGAAAAGGCTAAATTTCCTTTAAATTTCCTGATTAAAAACCCAAAGATAAAGAGGATCAAAAGCAAAGTTGATTATTCATTAGCTGGAACTCCACACATGTCGCCCTCACTTGGAACATGCGATCAAATGTGGCCCCCATAACTTAGAAAGTGACAGTTTAATAAGCAAAAGGAAAAAGAAAGAAAATGAGTGCACGCGTTGAAATAATTATGACATAGTAATGCTCTTCCATTAGTACATGTTTTCGATTAGACAACAAATATCCGCCAACAGTTTCTTGAAAACTGACAACTAATATCATACACAAAAATGCGCCATACACATTTCCGTGTTTTTAAAATGCATATATAGAGGATTAGATGACAGTTTCATCCAAATCATTGTCTAACTTAGTTTTTATTGATGATCTGTTGTTTTTATTGATGGGTTGTTAGTATTTCGTGAACCAAAATTACAACCTAGGGGTAATACCAATGACAAACACATTATTTGCGTGTTCTTACATTAATTTTACTTTTAATTGTCTTAAAGATCATTAAATTCTTACAAATCGCTAAGAAATTCATTATATTCTTGTTGACGAATTTTCAACATCAACAATTAGCGATTTTGCTGGGGACCAAACCCAAAATCTCTGGTTTCCGTGAAAAATTCTGATGAGAAAATCGGCCTGAAGCCATGCTTCCAAGAAGAGCAAGAAGCAACGTTGCAAATCAAGGCAGCAAAATTGAAAATAACACCGTAAATCAAGCTAATTAGGCCAAAGGAGAAGGGGTGAGAATCAACCCAATCTGGAGAAGAAACCCGAAGTTGGGAATGAGGAAATTCTAGCCCCAAACATGCCTAAGCCAGACCGAGTACAGATATGAAAGCGCAGTTAAATTCTCTAACTGATATGGTCCGACACTTGGTGGCTACTGTAGAGTAATTAATGGGAGAAATTTAATACCTCCTCTTGAGGATGTTGCACCTGTTGGGATAATATTTAAGAATAATAATCAAAATGTATTCGTAATGAATTTAATTAAAGTTCCAAATTCTTTAATTAATACAATACAAATGCATTTTATTCTCATTAAGAATGGAACAATGTTATTTGCACTATTAATATGAAGAGATGTTGGATCACTGTATTACCCATAATGTGATTATGTGGAACTGTGACATGTCCATAATGTAATGGAACGGTGTTATTTGCATTATTGTACAATGGCACAATTTGAATTTTTGATAATTTTCGTTAAGTATAGAAATTTGAATTGAGTCTATCGATGGTTATATATAGAATGATCTTAATCTTGAGTTATTAGCAAGCTCCTACTTATGGATTTGTCTCCTTTGACTTATTCAGTACGGATTTTGAGATTCTAAATCCTATTTCTTGTATCATAAAGACATGATGAAGTGAGTAGCTGGGAATGTTAATGTACAAGATAGAATCCATACCTTCTTTAGAAATAAATAGATAAATAACTCTCTTGAAAGTTGATTCGGTACTTGTCTTAGTATGAGCTGCGTTTCATGAATTTGCTTTATGAATTACTTTCCATTAGAGAATCTATGGTAGTCAAGGATAAAAACATAATTAAGGGGGTTAACGGATTTCACTTAGCTCTAATTATGAATTATTTATGGAGGATTGATCTGTTTGTACTGACTATATCAAATGGTAACTTTAAGTTCTTAGAACTAAATTATGTATGTAATTTCGAAAGTCGATTCCATGTTTTTAATGGAGTAACTTTTGCAGTTAAAAGTATTAATGAATTAATTAAAAAGTTTAATGAATTATTAATCTTGTAGCACATAATTATATGTCCACGAATCCCCAAGACAAGGTGAATTATTAGGATTTAATATCACTTGAAATAAATAATGTGATTTTTTAATTAAATTAATTTTGGAACACATTGGGGTGGGACCATAAGAGGCTACACGCCCAGGCATAAGGAAGTTCAGGGGACATGTAGCATAGTGAGAATCCCTCTGGGATTTAGTTGCTTACTCTCCAAGTTTTCCGATTTGTTTGTTTGACAAGTTTTCTAATCAAATTTAGAAGGAAATTAAATTTGACTTTATTTAGATTTGAATTTAAACTAAAATTAGAAACTGGATAAAAAGAGGTATTTATTTCCTCCTCCTGCCTGATATTTGCGCCAACCATAGAGAGATATCCTTGTCGTGTGGTCAGCCAAAGTAGATAAGGAATAGAGTGAATTTTGTTTCTAAAATTAAATGGGAAATAATATTTGAAATGAGATTTAAAATAAATTGGTAACCAATTATCTATTTTTGCCTTCAAGTCAAAGCAAAGGCATCCTCTTAGGATTCTACAAATATGAGACAATAGAAAATTGGAGAACATAATTTTTGTTCATTCTACTATGTAATAGGCGTATAACATATCTGTTACGGGTGTGTAACATTCAGTTAAATAGCATGTAACATTATAGTGGCAGCCGTGTAACCTGAGAGAGAAAGAGAAGAAAAGTCATTTCGTTCCTAGTTCCAACTCATACATGTGTTGATATTAGTGGAAGAGAAAATTAGCTATTGATCAATCCTATAATTCTAAAATTAGAGGCTACACTCTAGATCTTGTAGGTATCAAGGACTAGATGAGGAATATTCAAATTTTCCTAGAACGCTAGGAGATAGGATTGTTCATGGTCAAAGAACTCAAGTTATCAACTTAATCGTTCACTAGGAAAATAAATTAAGTAGATAAATTTATTTGCATATAAATTTATATATTCTATAGAGTGTTTAAATGTTATGAAAATTTTTTTTTATACATGATTCGTTAGACGCGTGCTTCTGTATAAAAAATCGTTTCAAAAACTAACACCAGAAAGACCACTAAATGCAGCCACTGCTGGGAACCAGAATAATGGTGACCAGCATGGTGTCTCAGAAGGGATTTGAGAGAGCAAAAACACAAGGAAAAATAACCCGAGGCCCCGACAGTCAAAATCATTGGGAAGTAGGAAAATGATGCCAGGAGACGAGCTCAGGAAAAGAAAGCTACTACTAATGGACAAGGACTGCCCCCATGGGTGCCACCTCGAGGAAACTAGGGTTATGATGCCTAGGAAGACTCGGGTTCACCACAAAAGGGCGAAGATTTAAGAAACAGACTTAATGCTAGAAGAGTTGAAGCCTCAAAATGTGTCGACTCTACAATTTCAATGGCTGAGGCTAAATAGATTATGAAGTGCATGGTATATTTGGATGAGAAGCTAAAAGGTGATGCTCCCGATTTAAAGAAAAATTTAAAAAGCAAGGTGAGTGACCTACAAAAATATTTAGGGCAACTCATGAAGGGGGTCATGATCATCACTTCACCGCAGATATCATGAAGTTGCCCTTCCAGAGAAATATAAAGCATCGTCAATCCCTCCTTATAATGGAAAGGGAGATCCCGAGGACCATTTAAAGTTGTACATGGGACATATCCTTTTGCAAGGCCATTCTGAAGAAATCATATGCGGAGCTTTCCCTAATCATTTGAAAGATTAAGCCTGCCGATGGTTTAGGACCCCGAAGCCAAACTCTATCTCCAACTAGGATGAATTGAAAGAAGTCTTCTCCTTCCAATTCATTCTAGTAAAGAAGGGCATCTTGTCCAAGAAAAAGCCGAAGATGGTTTACCAAAAGCCGAATGAATCATTGACGAAATCGCTAGTAAGATTCGGTGAAAACTCGATTTCTAGTTAGTTATTTAGTTTACCATTGATCAATTATTGCCGGATTCTTCCATTTCTAGTCTTAAGATCCTCCTTCTAGTGTCAATTATTGACGATGAAAATTCGTCAACTCCGAATTTACTCTCTCTAGGAACACTCATGTAATGACACTCACGAATTGATATGAAAATTAATGCAAAAAAATATAATAACACGAAAACTTATAGTGGTTCGATAGAATATTGGTGCCAACATCCACTTATGGATGCAATAAATCTTAAAGAGTACAAGATTTCTCCTAGGGCAGAGGATTATGCGTAGTCCCTAAATGAGGAGTTTAACCTTTATTTATAGGTTCTCCTATACATGATATTTCGTATCTATAGATTACATTATGAGATAGACCCTTCTTATCCCTCCTTTTTGAAATAAGTATTTTCATAGCTTTTTCTCTACATTTTACTATTTGAAATTAAATAAATAGTTGTGGTAGATAGTTTATATCTTATTCAGCTTCTGATCTTGATTTGAATCTTAAATTAGAAGATAGGGATTATCTTTTCCTGATTCTGCAGTTATATGTACATCTTGACCATCCGCGTAAATCAAACTCCCAGGGTTCTATAAAGAGGATACAGTAGAAAATTGGAGAACATAATTTTTCTCCTTTCCCTTATGTGATTGACGTGGAACATTCTGTTAGATAGTGTGTAACATTTTAGTGGCAGCTGTGTAATATGAGACAAAAAGAGAAGAAAAAAATAGCGAGTGATCAATCCTATAGTTCTAAAATTAGAGCCCACACTCTAGATTTTACATGTATGAAGGATAAGATGAAAAAGATTTCGATTTTCCAAGAAAGCTTGGGGTAAGGATTGTTCATCGTCAAAGAACTCAAGTTATCGATTTAATAGTTCGCTAGGTAATAAGTTAATTAGATTAATTTATTCACGTATATATTAATTTGTTCTAGACCCATAACCAAGCATCATCAGACCCATAATTCAGTATATTGTGCCTCTTTTAGATCCACATGCGTCTCATCCAACATTTCACGGTCATCATTAATCCCAACAACGTCTTCTAAGACTGCAAACATCTCTTCTACTGGTTGATTAACTAATGAGTCGACACCTGAAACCCATTCTACTTTACCATGGTGAATCCATGTACTATACAATGGATCAAAACCAAATTGATATATATGCGCTCTCACAGTTTCTACTAGATGCATTTCATGGTTTCTACATTTCACACAAGGATAGCTGATATGGCTAATTGAAGTTGCATAATTTTTGGCGAGCTCAATAAAAACAGATAACCCATTCCAATATTCATCTGACACTCAGTTCCTCAAATAAATTTAACTTTTGTCAATCGGCATTTCAACTATAAACAACAACAGATGTAACAATTTATTAATGTATTTAATTAATTTTAATTTTACTCTTTACTAACACAATTAATGAACTTATTAAAATTCTCGTTTCCTAACTAAATTTTGCCAGCATAACGACTTATTTTTCATATGATCTAAAAATCAAAACCTACAGAAAAAATAGCTTTAAAAGATTTCGGCACACCATAGCTACAAGATGTGCCACCCAGAATAAAAATCATAAACATATACTAAATTTCAACAATATAAGAAAATCATAATTCAAATATTCTAATCATAATCTTGAATTCATACAACTAAAAACTATAATAATTTTAAACTAAATAAATATAAAAAACTTACAAAGTTTAAACCCACTAAATGGGGGTTGAAAATTGTAGGATTATGTTGGGGGAACCGTGCAAACAGTGTTTGAGGCAAAACTCAAACGCCTACATCAAAACAAAACATCTAACATAATTTTTAAACACCAAAATTAACATTTTATTAACATCTAGAGTAACATATAGACACAATTCTTGATTAATTAAATTCTCATAACCATAAAAAACGACTAAACTCGAACAACATTCCATAACATTTTCTATTTTCTATTTTCTTCTTCCATTTACTCGGCAAGTAACAACAATCCCTAACAAAAATCCCTAACATTCTTTGAATCAATGCAAGTAACCAAACAAAAACAAAATTTACAAAAAAAAAAAAAAAAAAAAAAAAACCTCAAATGCGGGGTGGTAAGGGCGGGGGTGGAGGCAAGGCGGCTGGGGCGGGGCAGCGGGAGCGGCGGCTGGAGATGGGAACAAGAAAGAGGAGATCGGAAGAGAGAGAGAGAGAGAGAGAGAGAGAGAGAGAGAGAGAGAGAGAGAGAGAGAGAGAGAGAGAGAGAGAGAGAGAGAAGGAAAGGAATAGAGAAAAGGGGAGAGAGAGAATGGAAGAGAGAGAAGACGGCGGGCAGCGGCGGCGGTGGTGAGAGGCGGAGAGAGTTAGCAGAGAGAGAGAGAGAGAGACTGAAATCGGGGGAAAATGAAGAGGAAGAAGTTATGGTATAATAGATCAGACTTATTTGCGACGACAAATAAATTTACAATGTCGTCGCAAATACCCCACATCTAAAATTATTTGTGACGACATATTGTCGTCGCAAATAATCATTTCACTGCGTTTGTTCTTGGTCAAATGTGTATAGCTTATTTGCGACGACAAAGAGAAAACATCGACGCAAATAGAATGATATTATTTACGACGACACATGTCATCACAAATAATAAGATTTTTCATTGTAAAAAATGGATTTCCTATGGTAGCAAAAATCTACACCATTGGAAATTGCGCGCCTAAATTATTTGCGACGACATTAAACTTATACATGCTTAATTTATTTAATGGGGATCAATTGCGATGACATGTCGTCACAAATAATGAAATATTTGTAACGACATATGTTGTCACAAATGACTTTTTTGTTGTAGTGAGGCAACTTGAGCGTGGACAAATTGACCAATTCAACCAATATCAAGTAAAAGAAGAATCATCAACTAAGATCGACCGGAAGTCATCAATCAACTTGAGTTGACTCATGAAGACATTTGAATAGCCAAGCCTGAATTGATTGGAGCACTGCGTGACCTACCTTAAACAAATAAGGAATGTGAACTTAAACATTTTGTTACATGCGACCCTTTTAACTATATTTTCAAATATACGCAACCTAATTAAATTTTCTACCTGTTTGACCACTAAATTTTGTCCCTCCCAAATATGTTTCGCTTATATTCATAATATTCACAAAATATTTTTGTTTTGATTATTAGGTGCATTTCGCTCCATCTTTTTTTTTTTTTTTTTTTTTTTTTTTTGAATCTTATATTTTTAAGAGAATTGCCTCAATTGAATAATGTTTCATATTCTAGTTAAATATTTTTTCTTGTAGTCCTCAAAATAATATAACTTTATATAACAAATGTGTCTTGCACGAATATTTTTTTTTTTTTTTTATGTAACTGCTCTATCAAAATCATTTTTCTTACATGTGCCCCTGATTAAATAACTTTTTCTTGCAACATTTCTTTTTTTCATTCATGCAACAATTCAAAATACTACTTTTTTTTATAATTTCCCTAAAATAGTTTATTGTCTAATTTACTATTAAAATCACCTCTTTTCTAAATGTATTATACTTTAGATATTTTTTAGAGAATAATAAATTAAGAACAGAATCAACTAAACTTGTATAAAAGTTTTACATCCACACATCCATAAAAGTTCAACAAACTCAATTATGATGTTCACACACAAATTTATAACTAGCATACATGAACACTGTCACAACATATATATGAACAGCGTATAGAAAATCAACTTGAAAGTTAAAAGCGTACAGAAGGAGGTGGTGGCAGATGAGCCCTTTTATGTTGCGGAGGAGGCGATCTTCTAGAACGAGGTGGTGGAGGACTTTTACAGTGCACAGGCGGTGGTGCTCTTCTAGGAGAAGGTGGAGGACTTTTAAATTGCAAAGGTGATGCTCTTCTAGGAGGAGGTGGAGAACCTGGCTTGGCTCTCAAATTTCGTGTTACCGGAAAGTCCACGTCTGCCAAATTCAAATTATAAAAACAACGTCTAGGCTATATTTGATTACTAATGATTCACAAACTAATTTTCAAACTCTCGTAGACTGAGATTTCAAACCGAATTTAGCTGGGCCGCTTATTTAACACTTCAGGGACAAAAAGTATAGAAATCACAATCATTTATCTCACTGAGAAATTAAGAACACGATCCAAAAAATATTGGTTTTCAATCATATAAAACAATATATATACGCACCTGATCAAACTTCTTATCATGTAGATCATGCATAGATGCGGATATATTATATAAGTAGATGAAAATGATGCCCACCTGCATTGATCAAATGATTATGCACTCCAAAAATATTTGCTGCAAAGAGGGCAATTAGCATTATGAAACGAATGGCAGAATAGAGTTTCATTTTTCAATCGTGGATATGTCTTTCTGTTTTCTTTTGCAAACATTATATAGACACAAAAATGAGAAGATAGTAGTAATTATTCCAACCTTGCGGCTTGGCCTATATGGAAATTAAAACTTATCATCCAAATAGAAGCAGCTTCCTTTAAATTTCCTGATTAAAATTCCAAAGATAAGATCAAAAGCAAAGTTGACCACGTCTGTTGAATATGTGTACGTTTGATTATTGTCACATATCGCCCTCACTTGGAACATGTGATCAAATGTGGCCCCCAAACCTTAGAAAGTGACAGTTTACTGCTGCAAGGAGGCATCAGTTATAAGTAAGAGGTTGACCATCTTGAGAAGGGGATGCGAATTCGACTGCATTTACAGGTAATAGCGAAGAGCGAGGTTAAAGAAAGCATCTACGGAGTTAAGACAACATAAAGATAATGATTTAGAGGATTCTTTCCAAGATTTACTAGTAATTTAAATAAATGAAATTTAAATTGGAAATATGTCCTAATAAATTGTAATCTCTATCTTTTGAGAAACTATCCCAAAAGATAAGAGAAATATTCCCGAATTTGAATAAGGAAACAAGCGGGGGTGATGACCTAAGATATAAATAAAGAATTATAAGTCAGAAAATCCCTAAGTGTAATCTGAAGCATTCGTGAGTGTAATTCCTTCAAAAATAGTGAAATTTCTCTCCTTCCCATAGGGGACACAGCTCTAAAATTGAGAGTGAACTACTACAAATTTTGCTTGTTCTTGCTTTAATTTTGCTTTTAATATTTTTAAAGATCATTAAATTCATACAAACCATTAAGAAATTCGTTATAATCCAATTGATGAATTTTTGCCATCAACAATTGGCGACTCTGCTAGAGGTCAAACCCAAAATTTTCGGTTTGCGTGAAAAATTCCAGTGAAAAAATCGAGCTGAAGCCATGCCTCTAATAAGAACAAGAAGCAATACTGCAAATTAAGGCAACCAAACTGAAGATAACACCGTGAATCAAGCTAATTAGGCCAATAGAGAAGGGGTGAGAATCAACCTACAGTTAGGAACGAGGAAGTTCCAGCCCTAAACATGCCTCAAACATGCCTCAGCCAGACCCATATATTAATTACACGGTATATTAATTACAACATTTATATGAATAGTTCGACATATATTAATTACAACATTTACATGGTTTTTTTTTTTTAAAAAAAAATCAATTATACCTTAAGATTTGACTTTTTAAGTACACTTATTTAAAATTTCAATCACTAATAAATCAAAAATCGACTATACTAGTCTATAAATTCACAAAATTTGAAATCTGAATGTTAAATATTAATATTGAACTCCATTAAAAGCCTAATTTATTTAGGAAAAAA
The DNA here is from genome assembly GCA_012066045.3 of Morus alba. NCBI lineage: Eukaryota > Viridiplantae > Streptophyta > Magnoliopsida > Rosales > Moraceae > Morus > Morus alba. The sequence continues at coordinate 16,581,730 of CP050231.2, forward strand.
AATGACCGATACAAATAGATAATAAACGTAAACTTTAGTTCAATTTTTTAATTTAATTTAGCCCCCGAAAAAAAAAAATACAAGGTTCTAGCTCCACCACTGAATCTTACCAACAAAGTAAATGGTTGTTGGATGCAAAGGTTAGAAAATTAACCTTGAAAGAGCTGAGAAGGTAACTCATCTACGATTGCTAGAATCAAATCACATATGGTAATAGGGATTTAAATGCTGAGAGGAAAAAATATTATAGACAGTGCTTATAAGTTTATTAAAGTCTTGTTCTTTTTACAACTCAAGTTCTATCATCACAGTATTTTTTCTCACAAAAATTTAAACTTATATTTTTTATTATAGTGTTTTTATATAATATATACAACTCAAATTCTTAATTTAAGTTCTGAAACGAACAAAATGTAAGCCTGTTATTTTTAACAAATACCCTTAAAAACAAACATAACTTGAGTTATGGGCATAGCACTTACCATTTATACAAGTCAACTAAGCTTAGTTCTTTTGTCAGCTATTTAAAAGTACATTAATCTTGATTGGTATCTTTTATTTTTGACAAATACCCTCAAAAAGTTAATTGGTCTTGCTTTTTATGCTTTGTTTTTTATCAATACCCTTTTCAGTCAAATAACAATATTAAGAAGAGGGTATTAACCAATAGTAAATGTAAAAATCAAGATACATACACTATAAAGGGTAAATTCAACAATTTTTTCTGCTTTTTTTTTTTTTTTTTTTTTTAAAAGAGAAATCTTGATAAATACTCTTAAAATGTATATGAGTCATAATTTTTATCTCTTACTCTTGTTTAATATATTTTTTAGTTAAATAACTATATAAAAGATACTTAAAAAAGCAATAATAAAAATCTAAACTTGTATATTTTTTAAGCGTAAGTCAACAATTTTCTTTTTTATTTTATTTTTATATTAAATTATAAATTTATAAGAGACTTGCAACTCGCTCTGACGATCAATACAAAATAGTTGGTGTTTGATGTGACAATATATAATTGGTTATTTTGTAAAAAGTAGACTTAGCTCGTGTTTCGTGATGTTTAGATTATCTGTACAATTGATTAAAAATTGATTAAAAAATTAAATTATGTTCTGATTTGTCTTAGTCTCACCTAATCCCTCCAACTTGAGAATAGGTTTATCTAGTTTTTTATTCGCTGTTAGAGCGTCATTATGGGGTTGAATCATGAAATTCTAATGGCGCTCCACATCAGTCAATCCATCATTAACGCTATTAAGCTTCCGCTAGCAAGATGAATAACTAGCTATATCAAAAGAATTTTGTATTCAAGATTCTCACAAAAAATATAATAAAAAATTATTCAATCAAATTTCTTTCATTCTATTACTGTTAGTTCAAAACCGACCATCCAAGAGGAGATGAATTGAGTTTTAAATGTTTTTCAAAACAACTTTACTAATGTTTTAAATTAATCAAATTAAGCAATGATGTATAGAATAATTAAGGAGAGAAAGGAAAGAAATGTGCAAACTCCATTTATAGTTTTTCAACAAAGCCACTTACATCCAGTATTGCCGAACATCGTTGATTGACCCAATGGAGTTTCAACACCATCATACCATATACAACCCATGACTTGGTTCTTTTTCCACCCAAAGCTCACAATATATCTTTATGTTGAGTCGTATGGGATATGTTGGACTCTCCTCTATGTTTTGGGCCTTTATTGGCTTAGTTGGGCTTATTGTTGAGATTGTTTATTTTGAAAGTGTCAAGTTGAAAGCAGTATATTAGTTGCTGCAGAAAAGTCGTACAACCTTAGTTTGAGTCGTTTGACTGCATAAGTAATGCTGTGCGGTTTGACAAAATCTGAAGTTAGGCTTTCAAATTCGTCGGGTTCGTTTAAAAGAAGAAATCTGCTTCATTGAGATAAGGCTCTGAGGATTTCGTGGAGAAGATCAAGCTTGTGTTGCTATCTTGAGTTTTAACAGGATTTGAAATTGAAGCAAATATCTGATTATAGATTTTGTTTTAGTTTGATAAGAGGTTTATTCAAAACCGTATCTCTTAATGGATTGGTGGTGAAGATCAAGATATTATCCTTAAAGTGATTGGAGTGCTGAGAATCCGGGTTAAAGAGAATAGCAACTGGAATATGCGAAGCAGATTACGTGCTTTGAATTTTGAGCTGATAACTGTCTTATCTGTAACTACAGATTCTGTGACAGATTCAGATTTTGAAACCAGATCAGGTTATAAAAGGTTGATACACGAGGTATCAAACCATGGACTGAAACTCCGAAAAAGCACGGTGTGCACAAGTTGAAGAGTGAGAGCATTCATCGATTTTTATCTTTGAGAGATGATTTTGTGAGCTTTCAGGAGAAGGCGTTTTGAAGACGAGTGGTGCTCGCCAAGTTAGCCACTTAGGATGTTAGACACAGCGGCGTCGATAGTCAAGAGGGAGTCTTGAGTTGGATAAGTCTGATTGGTGTCTGTAACTTTTTGCCTATTATTGGATTGCTTGATGCCTGGGCGTGGCCCCGTGGATGTAAGTCGGTTTGACTGAACCACGTTTAAATCGTTGTGTGTTAGTTATTCCGTTCTCATGCTTTGCTTTGGTAATCTTTAATCAATATTATAAGAAAACATGGTAATAGCAAACAACCGGTTCTAACACTTTACAGACCACCAATCTAATTTCCAAGGAAATTTGTAAACATATAATTGTATCGACCCAATTTTTTAGATGGTTAATTTACTTAGTTAAATATACGAAAATCTAAATTAAACATATTAGACTTCATGGACTTGTAAAATTGTGAATATATATTTTTTAAAACATAACATAGTTCTATCGAGCTATAAGAGTTAAATAATAATAATAATAATAATAATAATAATAATAATAATAATAATAATAATAATAATAATAATAATAATAATAATAATAATAATAATAATAATAATAATAATAATAATAATAATAATAATAATAATAATAATAATAATAATAATAATAATAATAATAATAATAATAATAATAATAATAATAATAATAATAATAATAATAATAATAATAATAATAATAATAATAATAATAATAATAATAATAATAATAATAATAATAATAATAATAATAATAATAATAATAATAATAATAATAATAATAATAATAATAATAATAATAATAATAATAATAATAATAATAATAATAATAATAATAATAATAATAATAATAATAATAATAATAATAATAATAATAATAATAATAATAATAATAATAATAATAATAATAATAATAATAATAATAATAATAATAATAATAATAATAATAATAATAATAATAATAACACACACGTGAAAAGCTTTGAAATAATATTTTTCTTAGGGAAACTAGATTGAAACTTTACATTCATAAGACTTAATTGCTCACTTTGTGCAGGAGGACGCATCAATGTGGTATATACTTAAGAGAGTTCAATCAATTTTAAAAGAAATACCAAGCATTAACAAAAACGATCACTAGCTATACAATAATGATGATAGCATAGGTTGGTTGTTACTTTAACGGATCATGTAACCATATTACGTCCTACTAAATAAACGTGCAATTGAAAAGGTGAAGCATAACCACATGTCTTAGTATTAAGCATAGAAGGACCTATCCAACAGATGCAAGTATTGAAACCCTCAAAGCCTAACATACTAAAACAGTAGTCTCATAAAATTTTTAAACAAAAGTACGTAACTTAAATGCAGAGTTAATTGTGAGTGGTATCCATAATCCCTTGTTGACCCCATCGCACATGCACCACCCTGCCGGTCCATTATGATAGCTCAAGTGACGGGCTTTTTACCCAGATTACCTGCAGGACAGACAATGTGGGTGAGCATTTGCTCAACAAGTACAAATTTAGTCTCACAAAATAATTAAGCAACAAATGCTATGCAAAACCGATTATGAATAATTCGTTTATTAACTTTACACTTTATGGTCCTATGTATGTACCGGGTGTGCGCGACCAATAAATTGTCAGGAGAGCGACCCAAATATATTATCTTTTCTTTGCCATAGCCTCTTATTAGGTGAGCATGCAATCATAATCATGATTCATATTCAAAACATAACATGATTTAATTTATAGAGGCAATAATACATCAATAAATTATTTTCATGACATCTCAAATAATGTACAAATGAATTTAATAACACATCAATCAACAATCATTCAAGAACGTGAAACAATTTGCAATCATGTGACATCATTCCTTTAAGGTGAGGTTTGTACTTAACATCACTTAACAATTCCCGCTTACTTATCTTCTTTTAGAACACTCTCTGGTGACAACACTTCTTAGTTAGAGGTCTGTAGGTCGACTTATCGTTGAAAGGTTTAAGTCCTTATTTGAATCATCACTAATCAAGTTCTAATATGATAGTCTTAATTAGTATTGATCATTGTCGGAATAGCTTTCCCACATTAGATGGTTAACTACAACTTAAATCATTAACAAATTAGTTAATAATAATAATATTTTTTTACTAATCTTATTAGTAATGATCATTGTCGGAATAGTATCGTATATATTAATCTTACAAATAGAAAAAAACAAATTAGCTTTTACCTTAAAAATTCCAACTATATATAGAACTACTTGTGTTTAGGGTAAACCTCACAATTAAAGAAAACAAATTATACGGACCGGCGTGGCCGAAACAATGTTGCATAGCAAGAATATTGGCAAGAATTAGGAGCGGACTCAGCAACATATAAAAATCGCAGTGGAAAGTCCCATTCTTTCCTCATGTTTACTTGCTTTCCAAGTTATTCAACTACTTATTAAACAAATTATCTAGTATGAATTCAGATAAGTTTATAGTTTGACTTTAAATGGGTCTTTGAATTTGAGTCTAAATTAGATAACAGGACAAAGTTGGAATTATCTCGTAGATAATAATGGGTGCAAACAACAAGATGAATGCCAATTTCAAAGTGGGTTATCTTTCTTTATAAGTATAAGACATTGGCAAACTTCTCCACCAACTTCACTAGTGATAGGCATGCACCTCAGTGAAAGAAAAAAGGGTAAGAGTTTTTCCATTGTCAATTCTAAGTGTATAAATTCACATGATCTGTATTGCTCTAAAAGTTATATTGTAATGTAATTTTTTTTTTTTTTTTTGCAAAAATTGTATTGCTCTAAAAGTATATTGTATTGCTCAAAAATTGTAATGTAATTTTTTTTTTCAACTAATGTAATTTATATTGTATTGCTCTAAAAGTTTTATGAAATTTTTTTTTACACATGATCTGTATCAATTCGCTTCTACATTATTTTAATCTAAAATCATTTTAGCAACCAACATAAGGGATATTCGAGAAAAGCAAGTAAAAGATACAAATATTTAATGAAAAACAATTAAAAATACAAGATTTTTTAAAGGAGAAAAAAAAAAGAAAAAGAGAAGAAGAAGCAAGCATTAGGGTAGGAGCTTAGAATCAAGAAATAACAGAAGGCATGCAAGCAAGAAGTTGAAGAGATAAAAAAAAATTCTATATAATCTATCGATCTATAGTAGATAGTAGATATATTTAGATTATAATGGATTGATAGTTGATATTGTGTGTGTGTGTGTGTGTGTGTGTGTGTGTAACAAAAAAAAATCATCACAAACCAAAAAAAAAAAAAAAAAAAAAAAAAAAATCTATATATATTTGATCAAACTAATATATATATATATATATATATATATATTGTGTGTGTGTGTGTGTGTGTGTGTGTGTGTGTGTGTGTGTGTGTGATGAAAAAATCATTAACAAAAGGATAAAAAAAACTAGAGCAACAGCTTGTTTTGGTTCTACTTCAAGTCAATCTTCGTCTGCCTTGTCAAGAAATTGCAACACAAAAATCTTCCAATATGCAATATGGTGTTATGAGTAAATGATTTCTCTCTTGTTTTTTTTAGTTGTTATTAAGGTCAGATTTCATTCCTAATTTCTGAATATACATGTGTCAATTCGAATCGGTTCTAATCACCAATTAAGCCAAGTTGAGCATGGAAAAATTGACCAATTAAGCCAATATCAAGTAAAAGAAGACTCATCAACCAGGATCAGCCGGAAGTCATCAATCAACTTGAGTTGACTCATGAAGACATTTGAATAGCCAAGCCTGGGTTGACTGGAGCACTGCGTGACCCACCTTAAACAAATAAGGAATGTGAACTTAAACATTTTGTTACATACGACCCTTTTAACTATTATTTCCTCATATACGCAACCTAATTAAATTTTCTACAGGTTTGACCATTAAACTTTTTCCCTCCCAAATATGTTTTGCTTATATTCATAATATTCACAGAATATTTTTGTTTTGATTATTAGGTGCATTTCGCTGATCCATCTTTTTTTTTTTTTTTTTTTTTTTTTTTTTTGAATCTTATGTTTTTAAGAGAATTGCCTCAATTGAATAATGTTTCGTATTCTAGTTAAATAGTTTTTCTTGTAGTCTTCAAAATAATTTAACTTTACATAACAAATGTGTCTCGCATGAATTTTTTTTTTTTTTCTTTTTTGTAACTTCTCAATTAAAATCATTTTTCTTACAAGTGCCCCTGATTAAATATATTTTTCTTGCAACATTTCTTTTATTCATTCTTGCAACATTTTTAAATACTACTTTTTTCATAAGTTCCCTAAAATAATATATTGTCTAATTTACACTATTAAAATCATCTTTTTCAAATGTATTATACTTTAGATATTTTTTAGAGAATAATAAATTAAGAACAGAATTAACTAAACTTTTATAAAAGTTTTACATCCACGTATCCATAAAAATTCAACAAGCTCAATTATGACCATATTGCTGAGCCTTTGTAGGAGGAGGTGGAGAACTTGGCTTGGCTCTCAAATTTCGTGTTACCGGATAGTCCACGTCTGCCCAATTCAAATTATGAAAACAACGTTTAGGCTACAAGTGATTACTAATGATGATCACAAATTAAACTAAATTTTTCCAGGGAAAAGGACAAAATATTGTACATGTATTGGTTTCCATGATTTTAGTTCTACAATTGATTACATGTATTGGAAAGACAAAAACAAGAATTCTATTACCATTCAAATTTTACGATTACAAAACAACTCTTTTTAAAAATAAAAATAAAAATAAATAAATAAAAGAAAACTCTAACACCCTTTTATATCTAATCGTATAGTACTACATTAATTTCGTCCTTGCATTCCATAGAATTTCTCTACAACGGCAAACAAATAAGTTGTCAACCTACAATCCCACATTTAAAAATTAAAACCCACCTAGAAACCCCCACAATTCTTAGGAAAACCCTTACCGATTCTGTAATCGTCAAATAAAATTAAAATGTAGTCCTAAAATTCAAATAGAACGTGAAGCTGGAAAATGTTGGAGAACAAACAAAACACTCGATTTAAATTAAATTTTCCATTAAAAATGAGCTTAATAGCAAGATCATTTCAATTTGATTTGCATCATGGGAAATCGGGCAATTGAAATGGTAGGTTAGTTGCTTCAAACAAGAAAATTTATTTTCTATCAATTCTGGAAGAAAAGAACAGATCTGCATCTTCTATTGAAGCCTCGGGCAACGTATAAAAGCCCATGCAATACATTTAATCCAAAACATAATGGTTTTCAATCATATAAAACAATATACGCCTTATCATGTAGATCATGCATAGATGCGGATGTATTATATTACTTTTTAAAGCATGAAAATTATACCCACCTGCCTTGACCAAATGATTATGCACTCCAAAAATATTTGCTGCAAAGAGGGCAATTAGCATTATGAAACGAATGGCAGAATAGAGTTTCATTTTTCCATCGTGCACGTCTTTCTGTTTTCTTTTGCAAACATTATATAGACACAAAAATGAGAAGATAGACCGTCAACAATTTAACAGTAATTAGTCCGCGCTGTTTGAGAATTGATAATTATTTAGTTATTTCTTTTCGTTTGGTTGTTTGACAATATCTTGCAGACATAAACATTATTCAAAGTCTACGTACCATCATGCACGCACATTAATTCATTAGCTGGAACTCCACTCATGAAAGGAAAAGGCTAACCTTGCGACGCGGTCTATATCGAAATTAATACTTACCATACAAAAGAAGCAGCTTCCTTTAAATTTCCTAATTAAAAATCCAAATATAAAAAGAATCAAAAGCAAAGTTGAGCACATGTGTTAAATATGTGTACTTTTGATATTCTCATACATGTCGCCCTCACTTGGAACATGTGATCAAATGTGGCCCCCAAACCTTAGAATGTGACAGTTTACTACCTCAAACATTGCAAACTTACGAGTATGCTCCTTGATCTACTTGTTAATAGTTTTAAGCAAAAGGAAAAAGAAAGAAAATGAGTGCACGCGTTGAAATAATTATGACATAGTAATGCTCTTCCATTTGTACATGTTTACGACTTAGAGAACAAATATCCGCCAGCAGTTTCTTGAAAACCGACAACTAATATCATACACAAAAATGCGCCATACACATTTCCGTGTTTTGAAAATGCATATATAGAGGATTAGATGACAGTTTCTTCTAAATCTTTGTCTAACTTAGTTTTTATTGATGATTTGTTGTTTTTATTGACGGTTTGTTAGTATTTCGTAAACCAAAATTACAACCTAGGGGTAATACCAATGACAAACACGTAATTTGCGTGTTCGTGCTTTTATTAATTTTGCCTTTAATTGTCTTAAAGATCATTAAATTCATACAAATCGTTAAGAAATTCTTTATAATCCTGTTGACGAATTTTCACCATCAACAATTGGCGATCCGAACCCAAATCTCTAGTTTCCGTGAAAAGTTCCAATGAGAAAATCGACCTGAAGCCAATAAGAAGCAATGCTACGAATCAAGGCAGCAAAATTGAAAATAACACCATAAATCAAGCTAATTAGGCCAATGGAGAAGGGGTGAGAATCAACCCAATCTGGAGAAAAAACCCGTAGTTGGGAATGAGGAAATTCTAGCCCCAAACATGCCTCAGCCAGATCGAGTACAGTTGCAAGCGCAATTAAATTCTCTAACTGATATGGTCCGACACTTGGTGGTCACTAGAGCAGATTAATGGGAGAAATTTAATACCTCCGCTTGAGGATGCTCCGCCTATTGGGATAATATTTAAGAATAATAATCAAAATGTGTTTAGAAAGAATTTAATTAAAGTTTCAGATTCTTTAATTAAAACAATACAAATGCATGTTATTCTTATTAAGAATGGAACGGTGTTATCTACATTATTAATATGGAGGGATGTTGGATCAATGTATTACACATAATGTGATTATGTGGAACTGGGACAAAGGCCGATTTTAATTTCTGATAATTTTCATTAAGTACAGAAATTCAAATTGAGTCTACCGATGGTTATATATAGAATTATCTTAATCCTAAGTTATTAGCAAACTCCTACTTATGGATTTGTCTCTTTTGACTTACTCAGTACGGATTTTGAGATTCTAAATCTTATTTCTTGTATCTTAGAGACATGATGAAGTGAGTAGCATGGGAATGTTAATATACAAGATGATATCTATACTGTTTTTAGAAACTAGCAGATAAATAATTCTCTTAAATGTTGATTCGGTACTCGTCCTAGTATGAGTTGCAGTTCATGAATTTATTTTATGGATCACTTTCTACTAGAAAATCAATGGTAGTCAATGATAAAAACATAATTAATGGGGATAACGATTTCACTTAGCTCTAATTATGAATTATTTATGGATGATTGATTTATTTCTACTGACTATATCAAATGGACACTTTAAGTTCCTAGAACTAAATTATGTCTGTAATTTCAAAAGTCCAATTCCAAGTTTTTAATGGAGCAATTTTTGCAGTTAAAAGTATTAATGAATTAATTAAAAAGTTTAATGAATTATTAATAATATTCTAGCACAGAATTATATGTCAACGAATCCCCACGTCATCTTTGTTATATTTGCAAGACAAGGTGAATTATTGGGATTTAATATCACTCGAAATAAGTAATGTAATTTTTTAATTAAATTAATTTTAGAATACATTGTGGTGGGACCATAAGAGGCCACACGCCCAGGCACAAAGAGGTTCAGTGGACGTGTAGCATAGTAAGAATCCCTCTGGGATTTAGGTGCCTGCTCTCCAAGTTATCCGGTTTCTTATTTGACATGTTCTCTAATCAAATTCAAAAGGAAATTACATTTGACTTTATTTAGATTTGAATTTAAGCTAAAATTAGAAACTAGATAAAATAAGGTATTTATCTCCTCCTCCTGCCTGATATTTACGCCAACCAGTAGGAGATATCCCTGTGGTGTGGTCGGCCAAAGTAGATAAGGAAGGGAGCGAATTTTGTTTCTAAAATTAAATGGAAAATAATTTTTAAATGAGATTTAAAATAAAGCGGTAACAAATTATCTATTTTTGCCTTCAAGTCAAAGCAAAGGGGTCCTCTTAGGATTCTAAAAATAGGAGACAATAGAAAATTAGAGAACACAATTTTTCTTCGTTCTCCTATGTAATAGGCGTGTAACATAGCTGTTACAGGCGTGTAACTTTCTATTAAATAATGTGTAACGTTATAGTGGCAGCCGTGTAACCTGAGAGAAAAAGAGAAGAAAAGACCTTCCATTCCCGGTTCCACCTCATACATGTGTTGATATTAGTGGAAGAGAAAATTAGCGAGTGATCAATCCTACAATTCTAAAATTAGAGCCTACACTCTAGATCTTGCAGGTATCAAGGACTAGATGAGGAAGATTCAAATTTTCCTAGAAAGCTTAGAGATAGGATTGTTCATGGTCAAAGAACTCAAGTTATCGACTTAATATCATTCGCTAGGTAAATAAATTAAGTAGATTAATTTATTCACTTAACAATTTATGTATTCTATAGAGTGTTTAAATGTTATGAAATTTTTTTTATACATGATTCGTTAGACGCATGCTTCCGCATAAAAAATCGTTTCAAAAACTAACACCACAAAGACCACTAAACGTAGCCATTGCCAGGAACCAGAATAATGGTGACTATTGCGGTGCCTTAGAAGGGAGTGGAGAAAGTGAAAACACAAGGGAGAATGACCTGAGGCCCCGATCGTCAAAATCATAGCGCAGTAGGAAAAGGACTTCCAGGAGACGAGCTCAGGAAAAGGAAGCTATTGCTAATGGACAAGGAATGCCCCCAAGGGTGCCACCTCAAGGAAACTAGGGTAATGATGCCTAGGAAGACTCGGGGTCATTGCAAAAAGGGCGAAGATTTAAGAAACAAACTGAATGCTAGAAGAGTTGGAGCCTCAAAATGTGTCAACTCTACAATTTCAACGGCTGAGGCTAAAGCGATTATGATGTGCATGGTATGTTTGTAGGAAAAGCTAGTGGGTGACGTTGCCGATTTAAAGAAAGATTTAAAAAGCAAGGTGAGTCACTACAAAAATATTTAGGGCAACTCACGGAGGGGGTGATCATCGTCCCAGAGAAGGTTCATGATTATCACTTCACCGCAGACATCATGAAGCCGCCCTTCCAAAGAAATATGAAGCATTGTTGATCCCTCCTTATGATGGAAGGGGAGATCCCGAGGACTATTTGGAGTTGTACATGGGACACATGCTGTTGTGGGGCCATTCTAAAGAAATCACATGTTGAGCTTTCTCTAACCATTTGAAAGATTCAGCTTGCCGATGGTTTAGGACACTGAAGCCAAACTCTATCTCCAGCAAGGATGAATAAAAGGAAGTCTTCTTCTTCGAATTCATTCGGATAAAGAAGTGCATCCCGTCAAAGAAAAAGCCGAAGATGGTTTACCAAAAGCTGAATGAATCATTGACGGAATAGCTTGTAAGGTTTGATGAAAACTTGATTTTTGGTTAGTCATTTAGTTTACCATTGATCAGTTATTGCCAGATTCTTCCATTTCTAGTTTTAAGATCCTCCTTCTAGTGTCAATTATTGACGATGAAAATTCGTCAACTCTGAATTTACCCTCTCGAGGAACACTCATGTAATGACACACACGAATTGATAAGAAAATTAATGCAGAAAATATAATAACACGAAAATTTATAGTGGTTCGACATAATATTGTTGCCTGGATCCACTTATGGATGCACTAAATCTTAAAGAGTACAAGATTTCTCCTAGGGCACAGGATTATGTGCAGTTCCTTAATGAGCAGTTTAACCCTTATTTATAGGTTCTCCTGTACATGATATCTCTTATCTATAGATTACAGTATGAGATTGGCCCCTTTTATCCCTCTTTTTCAGAATAAGTATTTTCGTGACTTTTTCTCTGCATTTTACTATTTGAAATTAAATACATAGTTGTGGTAGATAGTTTATATCTAATTCAGCTCCCGAGATCTCGATCTTGATTTGAATCTTGAATTAGAAGATATGAATTTTCTTTTCTTGATTCTACAGTTATATGTACTTCTCAACCATCCACGTAAATCAAACTCCTACGATTATATAATTAGGATACAATAGAAAATTAGAGAACACAATTTTTCTCCCTTCCCTTATGTGATAGGCGTGGAACATTCTGTTAGACAGCGTGTAATATTCTAGTGGCAATTGTGTAATATGACAGAGAAAGAGAAGAAAAGTTCTTTCATTCTCAGTTCCACATCATACATGTGCTGATATTGGTGTAAGAAAAAATTAGCGAGTGATCAATCCTATAGTTCTAGAATTAGAGCCCACACTCTACGTCTTACAGGTATCATGGACAAGATGAAAAAGATACAGATTTTCTGACAAAGCTTGAACTGAGGATTTTGAGTCATCAAAGAACTCAAGTTATCGACTTAATCATTCGCTAAGCAAATAAATTAATTAGATTAATCTATTTGCGTATATATTAATATATTCTAGACCCATAATCAAGCATTATCAGGCAACTTGAGCATGGACGAATTGACCAATTCAACCAATTTCAAGTAAAAGAAGACTCATCAACCAAGATCAACCGGAAGTCATCAATCAACTTGAGTTGACTCATGAAGACATTTGAATAGCCATGCCTGGATTGATTGGAGCACTGCGTGACCCACCTTAAACAAAAAAGGAATGTGAACTTAAACATTTTGTTACATGCGATCCTTTTAACTATATTTTCTCATATACGCAACCTAATTAAATTTTATACCTGTTTGACCACTAAATTTTTTCCCTCCCAAATATGTTTTGCTTATATTCATAATTTTCACAAAATATTTTTGTTTTGATTATTAGGTGCATTTCGCTCCATCTTTTTTTTTTTTTTTTGATCTTATATTTTTAAGAGAATTGCCTCAATTGAATAATGTTTCATATACTAGTTAAATATTTTTTTCTTGTAATCCTCAAAATAATTTAACTTTATATAACAAATGTGTCTTGCATGAATTTTTTCTCTTTTTGTAACTGCTCTATTAAAATCAATTTTCTTACATGTGCCCCTGATTAAATATTTTTTCTTGCAACATTTTTAAATACTACTTTTTTTAGAAGTTCCCTAAAATAGTTTATTGTCTAATTTACACTATTAAAATCCTCTCTTTTTAAAATGTATTGTACTTTAGATATTTTTTCGAGAATAATAAATTAAGAACAGAATTAACTAAACTTTTATAAAAGTTTTACATCCACATATCCATAAAAAGTCAACAAACTCAATTATGATGTTAATACACAAATTTATAACTAGGATACATGAACATTGTCACAGCATATATATCAAGTATCAACTCGACTACAAGGGCACTTAAAAGTTAAAAGCGTATAGAAGGAGGTGGTGGCGATCTTCTAGAACGATATGGTGGTTTATTTTGCACAGGTGCCGCTCTTCTAGGAGGAGGTGGTGAACTTGGCTCGGCTCTTAAATTTCGTGTTACCGGATAGTCCACGTCTGCCCAATTCAAATTATGAAAACAACGTTAAGGCTATACTTGATTACTAATGATCACAAACTAAATCTTTCCAGGGAAAAGGACAAAATATTGTACATGTATATGTTTCCATGATGATTTTAGTTCTATGCTAGGAAAGACAAACAAGAATTCTATCACCTTTCAAATTTTACGTTTAAAAAAACAACACTTTCCTTAAAAATAAATAAATAAAGGAAAACTACAAAAAAACCCTTTTATATCTAATGATTTGCTACTATATATTAATTTCGTCCTTTCATTTCATAGAATTTCTCAACAACGGCACACAAATATGTTGTCAACCTACAATCCCAAATTTGAAAATTAAAACCAAGCAAGAAACCCCTACAATTCTTAGGAAAACCCTTACCGATCCTATAATCCTCAAATAAAAGAATAATGTTGTCCTAAAATTCAAACAAATAGAACGTGAAGCCGGATAATGTTGGAGGAAAAAAAAAAAAAAAACACTCGATTTAAACAAAATTTTCCATTAAAAATTATCTTAATAGCAGATCAATTCAATTTGATTTGCATCATGGGAAATCGGGCAATTGAAATGATAGGTTAATTGCTTCGATTAAGTGGATGACATGAACCACTTATTTAACACTTCAGGGGCAAAAGTTATAGATGTCACAATCATTTATCTCATTAAGAAATTAAGAACTGGAAAGGGCGACAATAACAAATCAACCACAACCAAATTAACATTAAGTTTTATTTTCTATCAATTCTGGAAGAAATGAACAGATCTGCATCTTCTATTGAAGCCTCGGACAACGTAGAAAAGAAATTGATCCAAAAGCCCATGCAATACACTTGATCCAAAACATAATGGTTTTCAATCATATAAATGCATAGATGCAGATATATAAGTAAATTACTTTTTAAAGAATGAGAATGATACCCACCTGCCTTGACCAAATGATTATGCACTCCAAAAATATTTGCTGCAAAGAGGGCAATTAGCATTATGAAACGAATGGCAGAATAGAGTTTCATTTTTTAATCCTGCACATGTCTTTCTGTTTTCTTTTGCAAACATTATATAGACACAAAAATAAGAAGATAGTCCGTCAACAATTTAACAGTAATTAGTCCGCGTTCTTTGAGAATTGATGATTATTTAGTTATTTTTTTCGTTTGCTTGGTTGACAATATCTTGCAGACATTAACATTATTCAAAGTCTACGTACCATCATGCACGCACATTAATTCATTAGCTGGAACTCCACTCATGAAAGGAAAAGGCTAACCTTGCGACGCAGTCTATATCGAAATTAATACTTACCATACAAAAGAAGCAGCTTCCTTTAAATTTCCTAATTAAAAATCCAAAGATAAAAAGAATCAAAAGCAAAGTTGACCACATGTGTTAAATATGTGTACTTTTGATATTCTCATACATGTCGCCCTCACTTGGAACATGTGATCAAATGTGGCCCCCAAACCTTAGAAAGTGACAGTTTACTACCTCAAACATTGCAAACTTGCGAGTTTGCTCCTTCTACTTGTTAATAGTTTTAAGCAAAAGGAAAAAGAAAGAAAATGAGTGCACGCGTTGAAATAATTATGACGTAGTAATGCTCTTCCATTAGTACATGTTTACGACTTAGAGAACGAATATCCGCCAGCAGTTTCTTGAAAAACGACAACTAATATCATACACAAAAATGCGCCATACACATTTATGTGTTTTGAGAATGCGTAGGATTAGATGACCGTTTCTTCTAAATCTTTGTCTGACTAAGTTTTTATTGATGATATGTTGTTTTTTTTTTTTTATGGTTTGTTAGTATTTCGTAAACCAGAATTACAACTTAGGGCTAATACCAATTACAAATACATAATTTGAAAAAATATCCAATTAATTATTCCATGTATTATGTTGTAGGGTAAAATATCAAACCTTAAATTAGACCCTGAATGGGGCTTGCATGTCATAAAGAAGTGCACTAAATGATCAAGTGTAGCTCAACCTTAAGAGGCACGTCAACAAATAGCTTTATTAAGAATCGACTGCTGTAAGGAGGCATTTGTTATAAGTAAGAGGTTGACCATCTTGAGAAGGGGACATGAGGTCAATTGCATTTACAGACAATAGCGAAGAGGTTAAAGAAAGCATCTACGAAGTCGAGGCAACGTAAAGATAATGATCTAGAGGATTCTTTCCAAGATTTCCTACTTGTAATTTAAAAAGTGAAATTTAAATTAGGAATATGTCTGAATTGATTGTAATCTCTATCTTTTAGGAAACTATCCCAAAAGATAAGGGAAATATTCCCGAATTTTAATAAGGGATTATAGGGATTTAAACAAGTAGGGGCATTGACCTAAGATATAAATAAGGGATTATAGGTCAAAAAATCCATGTGCGATCTAGAGCATTCGTAAGTGTAATTCCTCCGAAAATAGTGAAATTTCTCTCCTTCCCATAGGGGATGTAGCTCTCAAATTGAGAGTGAATTACTATAAATTTTGCTTCTTCTTGCTTTAATTTTGGTTTTAATATTTTTAAAGATCATTAAATTTGTACAAACTGTTAAGAAATTTGTTATAATTCTAATGATGAATTTTCACCGTTAACAATTGGTGACTCTGGTAGAGACCGAACCCAAAATCTCTGGTGTGCGTGAAAAATTCTAGTGAGAAAATCAAGCTGAAGCTATGCCTCGAAGAAGAACAAGAGGCAACGCTACGAGTCAAGGCAACCAAACTGAAGATAACACAGTAAATCAAGCCAATAGAGAAGGGGTGAGAATCAACTTGCAGTTAAGAACGAGGAAGTTCCAGCCCTAAAACATGCCTCAGCCAGACCCATATATTAATTACACGGTATATTAATTACAACATTTACATGAATAGATCAACATATATTAATTACAACATTTACATGGTTTTTTTTTTTTTAAAAAAAAAATCAATTATACTTTAAGATTTGACTTTTTAAGTACACTTATTTAAAATTTAAATCTCTAATAAATCAAAAATCGACTATACTAGTCTAGAAATTCACAAATTTTGAAATCTAAATTTTAAATATTAATATTGAACTCCATAAAAAGCCTAATTTATTTAGGAAAAAAAAAATGAACGATACAAATAGGTAATGAACGTAAACTTTTGTTCAATTATTTAATTTAATTTAACGCCCAAAAAAAATATAAGGTTCTAGCTCCGCCACTGAATCTTACCAACAAAGTAAATGATTGTTGGATGCAAAGGTTAGAAAATTAACCTTGAAAGAGCTGAGAAGGTAACTCATCTACAATGGCTAGAATCAAATCACATATGGTAATAGGGATTTAAATGCTTAGAGGAAAGAAAAAAATTTATTGACAGTGCTTATTAGTTTATTAAGGTTTTATTCTTTTCACAACTCAAGTTCTATCACCACAGTGTTTTCTTTCACAAAAATTTAAACTTATCTTTTTTGTTATAGTATTTTTCTATAACATATACAACTCCAATTCTTAACTTGAATTCTGAAACAAACAAAATGTATGCCTCTTATTTTTTACAAGTCAGCTAAGCTTAGTTCTTTTGTCAGCTATTTAAAAGTACATTAATCTTGATTTGTATCCTTTATTTTTTACAAATACCCTTAAAAAGTTAATTGGTCTTTATTTTTATGCTTTGTTCTTGACCAATACCCTTTTCAATCAAATAACAATATTAAGAAGAGGTACTAATCAAGAGTAAGTGGTAAAAACTCAGACACATATACTATTAACGGTAAGTTCAATAATTTTTTTTTTTTTTTATAAAGAGAAATCTTGACAAATACCCTTAAAATGTATATGAGTCTTAATTTTTACCTCTTACTCTTACTTAATATCTTTTTTAATTAAATAATTATATAAAAAGTACTAATAAAAAATAAGCAGTAAAAATTTAAACACATATACTTTTTAAACGGAAGTCAATAATTTTCTCCTTTATTTTATTTTTCTATTAAATTGTAAATTTATAAGAGACTTGCAACTGGCTTTGACGGTCAATACAAAATAGCTGGTGTGTGATGCGACAATATATAAGTGGTTATTTTGTAAAAAGTAGACTTAGCTCGTGTTTCGTGATGTTTAGATTATCTGTACAATTGATTAAAAATTGATTAAAAAATTAAATTATGTTCTGATTTGTCTTACTCTCACCTAATCCCCTCCAACTTGAGAATAGGTTTATCTAGTTTTTTATTCGCTGTTAGAGCGTTATTATGGGGTTGAATCATGAAATTCTAATGGCGCTCCACAGCAGTCAATCCCATCATTAACGCTATTAAGCTTCCGCTAGCTAGATGAATAACTAGCTATACCAAAAGAATTTTGTATTCAAGATTCCAACAAAAAATATAATAAAAAATTATTTAACCAAATTTCTTTCATTCTATTACTGTTAGTTCAAAACCGACCATCCATGAGGAGGTGAATTGAGTTTTAAATGTTTTTTAAAACAACTTTACTATTGTTTTAAATTAATCAAATTAATCAAATTAAGCAATCAAATTAAGAAATGATGCATAGAATAATTAAGGAGAGAGAGGAAAGAAGTGTGCAAACTCCATTTACAGTTTTTCAACAAAGCCACTTACATCCACTACTGCCGAACATCGTTGATTGACCCAATGGAATTTCAACACCATCATACCATATGCAACCCATGACTTGGGTCTTTTTCCACCCAAAGCTCACAATATATCTTTGCAGAACACCAAACTAATTTCCAAGGAAATTTGTAAACATATAACTGTAACGACCCGATTTCTTGGACCGTTAATTTACTTAGTTAAATATATGAAAATTTAAATTAAACATATTAGA
The DNA here is from genome assembly GCA_012066045.3 of Morus alba. NCBI lineage: Eukaryota > Viridiplantae > Streptophyta > Magnoliopsida > Rosales > Moraceae > Morus > Morus alba. Next base: position 16,600,506 of record CP050231.2, read on the forward strand.
CTTCACGGACTTGTAAAATTATGAATATATTTTTTAAAAAATATAACATATTTATGTCGAATCAAAGGAGTTAAATAATAATAATAATAACACACTCGTGAAAAGCTTCGAAATATATTTTTTCTTAGGGAAACTAGATTGAAACTTTACATTCATAAGACTTAATTGCATACTTTGTGCAGAGGACGTATCAATGTGGTATATACTTAAGATTCAAGTTCGTGAGTGTTCAATCAATTTTAAAAGAAATGCCAAGCATTAACAAAAACGGTCACTAGCTATGTAATAATGATGATAGCATAGGTTGGCTGTTACTTTAACGGATCATGTAAGCATATTACGTCCTACTAAATAAACGTGCAATTGAAAAGGCAAAGCATAACCACATGTCTTAGTATTAAGCATAGAAGGACCTATCCTATAGATGCAAGTATTTAAATCCTCAAAGCCTAACATACTGAAATAATAGTCTCATAACATTTTCAAACAAAAGTAACTTAAATGCGGAGTTAATTGCGGGTGGTATCCGTAATTCCTTGTTGACCCCATCGCACATGCACCACCCTGCCGGTCCATCATGATAGCTCAAGTGATGGGTTTTTTGCCCAGATTACCTGCAGCACAGACAACATGGATGAATAATCTGTTTATTAACTTTACATTTTATGGTCCTATGTACGTACCGGGTGCGTGCCACCAATGAGGTGTCGGGAGAGCGACCCAAATATATTATCTTTTCTTTGCTATAGCCTCTTATTAGGTGAGCATGCAATCATAATCATGACTCATATTCAAAACATAACATTTAATTTATAGAGGCAATAATACATCGATAAATTATTTTCATGACATCTCAAATAAATGTACAAATGAATGTAATAACACATCAATGAACAATCATTCAAGGGCGTCAAACAATTCGCAATCATGTGACATCATTCCTTTAAGGTAAGGTTTGTACTTATCTGATCAAGCACAATCTCTCTTAGTGATTCCCGCTTACTTATCTTCTTTTAGAACATTCTCTGATGACAACACTTCTTAGTTAGAGGGGTCGACAGGTCGACTTATCATTGAAAAGTTTAAGTCTCATTCATATCTTATGTGAATCATCACTAATTAAGTTCTAATATGACAGTCTTAATTAGTATTGATCATTGTCTGAATAGCTTTCCTACATAAAATGGTTAACTACAACTTAAATCATTAAGAAACTAGTTAATAATAATAATATTTTCTTACTAATCTTATTAGTATTGATCATTGCTGAAATAGTATTGTATTAATCTTATTATTACTCCCTTCTCTGGTCCAACACTTAAAAATACAGAGACAAGGTCAATTGACCATTTTTACACTCACCTAAGTTGAGAGGACAATTTTGCCCGTTTTGTTAGCTCCTAGACCTACTTATGGGGTTCTCCCTCGCACCTTCTTTTTAAAAAAAAAAAAAAACGTCTAACCCTTCATACAGAGCCTAAGGTATTCATTATGCCAAATTGTGGCTGGCCACTGCTTAAATTTTCTAAGTTCACACTTCTACCGTCATGCTTTTCAGTTTGACCATTAAAGGTAAAATTTATATTCCGGACTCATCCTATCTCCAAATGACATCAAATTTGGATATTATGCTATTAACATATCATACTATTACCCATTAAAACAGTTTTACAAAATAAATTTTTAATCTCATAAAATTGGAGCCTTTAATCTCGGAATGCACAATGAACCCACTGATTCAAAATACTAATTTCAAAAATTCATAACTAATTGTACAAAAAATCATTTTGAGGCATATAATATCTTGTTGGAAACCTTAGGATGTCTTGTTTCTATCCTAAAAATTTCAGATCCGAAGTCTAATTTAACAAAAAATATATGTATTCTTTACTGGTCACAATAAGTGTACTGATCATGGTAAAAAATTAAACCTGACATATTTTGGCCTAAATAACTCCAAATCAATTGATTCCAAAAATTATTCTACAGTTCATTCACTGTATTATCATACCATTATCAAGAATCATTAAGCTAAAGTTTAAATATTCGTAAAAATTACTTTGTAACCGGAATATCCAAGCAAAACACAACCGTAACTACAACAAATACCCCTGTTGTATATATATGTGTATATATGTATATATATTTTTTATACTTTGTAATAGTTCCTTTTTAATTTATTCAACAATAATGGTGATGCAACTTATAATATCAAATTTAAAAACACCGCATAAATGAAACATCCAAAATAAAACATTCAGTAGAATCTATATATCATCGACTGTATAACTGTTTTTAAGTTGGCAACTTGTACATAATATAAAGCATCTTACCAATAGTTAATCACACATACATCATAAGATCAAAATACATTTACTGAATATAAAATCTAACTAATTACCTGGTAGAGTATCAAGGAATCGAAAATGTCCAGCTAAACAAAGTGCCCCGACAAAGTGACCCATCGTCAAAAAATGCTCCAACTATGCTGAAATTTCCACCATTTAACCTATAAATAAAGCACTAAAATTAATTGAAACATACAAATAAACAAAGAACAATAAAGGTTAAACTTACGTACTAAAGTGTACCTCTGTCATAAATCCAATTGTGCATTTGATTATTCTAGCTAGTAAAGGATCCTCATATCCTAAATAATAGTCTATATAGCAAGAACTAGTAACACTATGCACACCTTTATAGCTAACTTGCATATGTTTTACAAAGAGTTGAAGAAATTATGACTTCAATGATGCACTAAGTAAAATTTTAATGTAAAATGTGTACGACAGAGAGTATCTTACATATATTATTTTGTAGATAGTTAGAGACAGCATGAGTCTTTATTGCTTACATTTAAACCAAAAAAAAAATGTCACAATCATACAAAAATTATCAAAAAACTATTGATTTCACCTTTAAATACATTTAAGTACATGATGTAGTTTACATGTAATGGTATACTTAAAACAAATTTGCACGAAGTAGAGAGTTTTCATATCCCTTCAAAATTTTATCAGCAAGCCATGCCACATTACTTGAAATTACTTCTTCAATGGTACTCATCTCACTCATAGGCCTCCATAAGAAAGCATTCGGTTGTTTTGACACATCCACCAATACTCTAACTACTTTTGGTCCAAGAGGTACATAGTGAATGGTCCAAGCGATTTGATTGCCTTGGCTTTTCTAATTAGCAGTCACGCTGTGAGTTTTTCTCAGAGCCATCAATCAATTATTGCCGGATTCTTCGATTTCTTTCTTATGGCCCTCCTTCTAATTCCAATTGTTGATGGTCAAAATTTGTCAATTATGAGTTTAACCTCTTCGGGAACACTCATGTAATGACACTCACGAATCGATACGAAAATAAATGCAGAAAATAAAAGAACACGAAAATTTATAGTGGTTCGATAGAATATTGTTGCCTAGGTCCACTTGTGGCTGCACTAAATCTTAAAGAGTACATAATTTTTTCCAAGGCAGAGGATTATGTGTAGTCCCTAAATGTTGAGTTTAACCCTTATTTGTTGGTTCTCCTATACATGATATCTCTGATCTCATATTACATTATGAGATAAGCCCATTTTATCCCTCTTTTTCGGGCTAAGTATTTTAGTGGCTTTTTCTCTACACTTTACTATTTAAATTTAAATACATAGTCATAGTAGATAGTCTATATCTAAGTCAGCTCCTAGGATCTAGATCTTGATTTGAATCTTGAATTAGAAGATAGGGATTATCTTTCCTCTTGATTCTGCAAAAATAAGTAGATCTCGATCGTCCTCGTAACTCGGACTCCTCTGTGTGGACAACTCTGCGGCTTATGTGAGACTTCTCGACCAATATCGATAGTGCTAGTCAAGTTGTCTCCACGACCAAAGTGTTCTTCCCTTCGAGAACTCCTCGACTACCAAGTCTCATTCTGCCTTCCAGAAATCTCGACACCTAATCTCACTCAAATGATCAAGTTCTTCGAACATGGTGCAACATATTTTTAAGGATTTTGTGTTGTTTGTTGTTAAAAAAATACCTTTTAACTTAATACGAAATTAAAAAGGAGCAATAATAGTCGGTGACAATTATCATGGTGTCTCACATTCTTAATGTTGATGTTATTGTCATGTTACATTTCACTTCCACATGTCTCGATGGAGAACCTATAGACAAACCATATACCTTGGGGTTTTTCTACATTCTCACTATCTTGACATGTAGAACTAAAAACTTTAAATGACATTTATTTTACATAGCACTAATATTGAAAATGTGAGACACCAAGAATAATTAATTATCTCTTATTATTATTACATATTTCCAACATTTGTATTATGTTAATTTGTTTCCGTTAATATTTGAGAATTTTCTATATCTTTTATTTAAGTATTTTATATTAGTTGTAATATTTGTAATGAGTATGATGAGGAGGATTAGTAATAGTTTTTAAAAATTACAAATTGAATTTGTATAGAGGAAATATGATGTAGGATAGAGTAGGAAAAAGAGAGAGAAAAAGAAGAAAGAGAAGAATTAAGGTAGAAGAAGAGAAGAATTGCGGTAGAAGAGGAGAAGAATTAAGAGAGAGAAAGAGAAGAACTTTTGAGAGATAAAATCTGAATAATCACATTACTGATCAATAAATTCTGAAAAGTGAAATTGTAGTAAATAACATATTTGTGAAACGAAAAAAATAAATAGCATAATTATTTTAATTAGTTAGTAAATACCAAATTCTTAAAAAGTTAAATTTATTTTTCTACTTTATCCCTATTTTTAAGTACAACTAATATGGAAACCTTAAACTTCCCTCAAAATAAAAAATCCTAATCCCCAAAATTTATCTCTCTCTTTCTCTCCCCTCCATCTTTCTCGGCAACACGTTCTCACTCTCTCCTTCTCTTTCTCTCTCTCCCCTCCATCCCTCCCTATCTCCTTCCTCATGATCTCTCCCCTCTCTTGCTACCGACTGCATCTATAATAGCTTGATCTTCAAAAGAAATAGCGTAAGAATAAAATTTCCCTCCCTCCCTCCTCAGGGTCTCTTTCCTCTCTCGCTGCCGACTGCATCTATAACAGCTTGATCTTCAAAAGAAACAACCTAAGAATAAAATTTCCCCCCCTCCCTCCTCACGGTCTCATTCCTCTCTCGCTACGGACTGCATCTATAACAACTTGATCTTCAAAAGAAACAACCTAAGAATAAAATTTCCCTCCATCCCTCCTCACGGTCTCTCTCCTCTCTTGTTGTTGACTACATCTATAACAATTTGATCTTCAAAAACAAAACAAAAAAAACAAAACAAAACAAAAAAACTACGTAAGAATAAAATTTAGGAGTACCTGATCAATAATTTTCGGTTACTTCCTATCAAAGCTTAAACTTATAGTAGCATATAACATATATCATTAATAGGATTATAACCTAAGTATTATAAATATCACATCATGACTTAATTTAAATTCTCAAAACACTCATAATATCTTAGTACGAAAATTATTTGTGTTGTTATATCCATAACCATGCCTTCTCCATCTTGCATCAACCTTTTCAATCCATCAGAAGCATTTGAGGTAGGAGATTTTGGTGTACCTATAATATGAACCACCTAATGAGCAAAAGCTCAATGACTACAGATACTCTCACAAAATATTTGCGCACAATGCTCATATAAAATTGCTTAACCAATATTTATGTTCAATTATGAAAATGTATTTAATCTCTTTGGGGCTTTGTGCTCGTACCCATGGGGCAAGACAATGGGGAGTGGGGGAGCGACTTAAACATTTAATGTGACTACCCTAAAGTTATAATTAATTTTAGTACATAGTTAACTTTCGTTAAAATTTCGAAGGAATTTTAACCTCTCATCCCTTAAGAACAGAAGGTGATACGGCACTTGACAACTCATATTTACATGAGCCTCTTATTTAGATAAACATGTACAATATCATCAATATTAATTATCACAATAGAATAACTTATAGGGAATTAGTGCACACAACGCAAACAATATTTCAAGCATATCTTTTAAAATACATTAATGTTGCAAGTGAGGTTTCTACTAACCTGAATATTCGTACTTAATTTATTGTCTAATTTACACTATTAAAATCATCTCTTTTTCAAAGATAGTTTTTAGGGAATAATAAATTAAGAACAGAATTAACTTAACTTTTATAAAAGTTTTACATCCACATATCCATAAAAGTTCAACAAACTCAATTATGATGTTCGTACGCAAATTTATTACTAGCAAATATAAGCACTGTTACAACATATATATCAAGTATCAACTTGATTACAAGGGCACTTGAAAGTTAAAAGTGTATAGAAGGAGGTGGTGGCAGATGAGCCCTTTAATGTCCAGGATTGAGTTGGGTGGCTCCGCGAGGAGAAGGTGGCGGACTTGGTTGGACTCTCAAATTTCGTGTTACCGGGTAGTCCACGTCTGCCCAATACAAATTATAAAAACAACGTTTAGGCTATATTTGATTACTAATGATTGGTCTTATTCATTTTATCGATTCGAGTTTTTAATTTTATTTTTACTATAGTTAAAAACTCTCACATAAAGTCATATTTAACATTTTTTACTAGAATTAAAAGCTCTCATATAAAGTCAAATCTCAGTTTGAATTGAAAGTGTCACAAACTAAATTTTTCTAGGGAAAAGGACAAAATATTGTACATGTATACAAGCATTCTATCACCTTTCAAATTTCACGTTTAAAAAAAACAACTCTTTCTTTAAAAATAAATAAATAAAGGAAAACTACAAAACACCCTTTTATATTTAATCATATGGTACTATATATTAATTTCGTTCTTTCATTTCATAGAATTTCTCTACAACGGCCAACAAATACGTTGTCAACCTACAATCCCACATTTGAAAATTAAAACCCGGCAAGAAACCCCCACAATTATTAGAGAAACCCTTACCGATCCGATACTCCTCAGATAAAAGTAAAATGTAGTCTTAAATTCAAATAGAACGTGAAGCCAGAAATGTTGAAGAATAAAAAAACACTCGATTCTTAACAAAACTTTCCATTAAAAATGAGATTAATAGCAAGATCATTTCAATTTCATTTGCATCATGGGAAATCGGGCAACTGAAATGGTCGGTTAATTGCTTCAAACAAGAAAATTTATTTTCTATCAATTCTGGAAGAAAAGAACAGATCTGCATCTTCTATTGAAGCCTCGGACAACGTAGAAAAGACATTATAAAAGCCCATGCAATAACATAATGGTTTTCAATCATATAAAACAATATACTTGATCAAACGCCTTATCATGTAGATCATGCATAGATGCGGATATATTATATTACTTTTTAAGCTTGAAAATGATACCCACCTGCCTTGACCAAATGATTATACACTCCAAAGATATTTGCTGCAAAGAGGGCAATTAGCATTATGAAACGAATGGCAGAGTAGAGTTTCATTTTTTAATCATGGACATGTCTTTCTGTTTTCTTTTGCAAACATTATATAGACACAAAAAAGAGAAGATAGTCCGTCAACAATTTAACAGTAACATTAACGTTGTTTGAGAATTGATGATTTTTTGGTTATTTCTTTTCGTTTGCTTGTTTGACAATATCTTGCAGACATTAACATTATTCAAAGTCTACGCACCCTCATGCACGCACATTAATTCATTGGCTAGATGTCTACTCATGAAAGGAAAACGCTAACCTTGCGACTTGGTCTATTTGGAAATTAAAACTCATCAACCAAAAGCAGCAGCTTCCTTTAAATCTCCTGATTAAAAATCCAAAGATAAGCAGAAAAGAACACGTCTGTTAAATATGTGTGCTTACGATTATTCACACATGTCGCCCTCACTAGGAACACGTGATCAAATGTGGCCTCCAAAACTTAGAAAATAACAGTTTACTACCTAAAACTTTGAAAACTTTCAAGTTTGCTCCTTCTATTTGTTAATAATTTCAACAAAAATGAAAAAGAAATGAGTGCACGTGTTCAAATAATTATGACGCAGTAATGCTAGAGAGGCAAAAACGGCCCGGCCCGGTCCGTTCTCCTTAGGCCCACGCGGGTCGGGCCAGGCCAGCCTATATAAGAATGATCTCAGCCAAACCCACACCATGGGCCAATTTGACATGGGTCTTGCCATGGGCCTTGATGGGCTGGCCCACTCAAGGCCCATCATGCCCATCTAAACATACAATTTTTAATTTTTAATTTTTATTTTTTATACGAGTTAACAAATATATAAATTTAAATAGTTAATGAAAATATGAAAAGGGATATTTTATTTACGATTACCTCATTAAATATAAACCTTTCTAAGGAAAATTCAGTGGGTCAAAATCTTGGTAAGAAAAAAAGAATTCAATTAGGATAATTATACATAAGATATTATAAGATATTGACAAAATCACTAAAAAAAGAAAAAAAAATAAAGATATTATAAAACTAGATGGGTTGGGCTGGGCCGGCCCATTATGGACCGCACAGACTAGACTAAAAGAACCCCTGGTAAGGAATCAATTAAGAGAGTTCGTAATATCGTCCCAAAAGCCCCAGCAATGCATGATCCCTAACAGAAAAAATAAAGCGTTAAAAAATTAATTAATCTAACTTCTAAAATAACAGTTCTTACAGATAGAAAAAAACAAATTAGCTTTTACCTTAAAAATTCCAACTATATATAAAACTACTTGTGCATAGGGTAAACCTCACAATTAAAGCAAACAAATTATACGCACCGGCGTGGACGAAATAATGTTGCACGGCAAAAAATATTGGCAATAATTAGGAGCGGACTCAGCAGCATATAAAAAATGGCAGTGGAACGTCCCATTCTTTCCTTATGTTTACTTGCTCTCCAAGTTATTTAACTACTTATTAATCAAATTATCTAGTATGAATTCAGATAAGTTTATAGTTTGACTTTAAATGGGTATTTTTGAATTTGAGTCTAAATTAGATAACAGAACAAAGTTGGAATTATTTGTTCCTGTAGATAATAATGGCCGCAAACCACAAGATAAATGCCTGAATTTATCTGGTCAGATAAGGACTAGAATTTGTTCCAAATTCAAAATGGGTTATCTTTCTTTATAAGTTTATGATATTGGTAAGCATCTCCACCAACTTCACCAGTGAAAGAAAAAAAGGGTAAGAGTTTTTACATTCTCAATTCTATAGTGTATAAATTAACTAATGTAATTTATATTGTATAACTCTGAAAGATTTATGAATTTTTTTTTTACACATAATTTGTACCAACTCACTTCCACATTATTTTAATATAAAATCATTTAGCATCCAACATAAGGGATATTCGAGAAAGATTAGTTGAAGAGCAGATAAAAGATAAACATATTTAATAAAAAACAATTAAAAATACAAGATTTTGTAAAAACGAAAAAAAAAAAAAAAAAAAAAAAAAAAAAAAAAAAGGAAAGGAGCAGAATAAGCAAGCATTAGGGTAAGAGCTTAGAATCAAGAAATAAGAGAACAATTCAATGGCATGCAAGCAAGAAGTACAAGAGATAAAGAAAAACAATTATATAAAATCTATAGATCTATAGTAGGTAGTAGATATATATAGATTATAATAGAATGATAATTGATAGTGCATATATATCTATATATAATATATATATATGTGTGTGTGTGTGTATATATATATATATATATATATATATATATACAACAAAAAAATCATCACAACCCAAAATAAAAAAAATCGTTATATATTTGATCAAACTAATCTATATGTATGATGAAAAAATCATTAAAAAAAGATGAAAAAAACTAGAGCAACAGCTTGTTTTGGTTCCACTTCAAGAGAATCTTCGTCTGTCTTGTGAAGAAATTGCAGCAAAAAAAATATTCCAATATGCAATATGATGTTATGAGTAAATGATTTCTCTTTTTTTTTATAATTAAGTTCAGATTTCATATCTCATTTCTGATTCTAATCACTGAAACGGATTGTTTAGACCCATAAATCATGCATGATCAGGCAAGCTGTGCATGAACAAATTGACAAATTCAGCCAATCTGAAGCAAAAGAAGACTCATCAATCAGAGTTGACTTAAGAAGACACTTGAATAGCCAAGCCTGGATTGACTGGAGCAATGCGTGACCCACCTTAAACAAAAAAGGAATGTATCCTAATTAAATTTTCTACGTGTTTGTCCACTAATTTTTTCCCTCTCAAATATGTTTTGCTTATACACATAATGTTCACAGACTATTTTTGTTTTGATTATTAGGTGAATTTCGGTCCATCTTTTTGTTTTTTTGTTTTTTTGAATCTTATATTTTTAAGAGAATTGCCTCAATTGAATAATGTTTCGTATTCTAGTTAAATATTTTTTCTTGTAGTCCTCAAAATAATTATTTTTTTTTATATAACAAATGTTTCTTGCATGAATTTTTTTCTTCTTCTTTTTGTAACTGCTCTATTAAAATTATTTTTCTTACATGTGCCCCTGATTAAATATCTTTTTCGTGCAACATTTCTTTTATTCATTCTTGCAACATTTTTAAATTCTACTCTTTTCATAAGTTCCCTACCATAATTTATTGTCTAATTCACATTATTAAAATCATCTCTTTTTCAAAGATATTTTTTTGAGAATAATAAATTAAGAACAGAATTAACTTAACTTTTATAAAAGTTTTACATCCACACATCCATAAAAATTCAACAATCTCAATTATGATGTTCGTACGCAAATTTATTACTAGCATATATGAACACTGTTACAACATATATATCAAGTATCAACTGGATTACAAGGGCACTTGAAAGTTAAACGCGTATAGAAGGAGGTGGTGGCATTTTCGCCCCCGGTGATCTGGTCGCTCGGCTCCTTTAGGAGGAGGTGGAGGACTTGGCTTGGGTACTCTCAAATTTCGTGTTCTGGTATAGTCCACGTCTGCCCAATTCAAATTATGAAAACAACGTTTAGGCTATACTTGATTACTAATCATCACAAACTAAATTTTTCCAGGGAAAAGGACAAAATATTGTACATGTATATGTTTCTATGATTTTAGTTCTATGCTAGGAAAGACAAACAAGAATTCTATCACCTTTCAAATTTTACGTTTATAAAACAACTCTTTCTTTTAAAAAAAAAATAATAAATAAATAAAGGAAAACTGTAATACACCCTTTTATATCTAATAATATAGTAATATATATTAATGATTCATATTATATACCAATATATGTATAAAATTCGTCCTTTCATTGCATAGAATTTCCTGTAATCCTCGAATAAAATTAAAATGTAGTCCTAAAATTCAAATAGAACGTGAAGCCGGAAAATGTTGGAGAACAAAAAAATAAAAAATAAAAAATAATAAAAATAACACTCGATTTAAACAAAATTTTCCATTAAAAATGATCTTAATAGCAAGATCACTTCAATTTGATTTGCATCATGAGAAATCAGGCAATTGAAATGGCAGGTTAATTGCTTCAATTAAGTGGATGACATGAGCTATATTTAACACTTCGTAGATTGAGATTTCAAACCGAATTTAGCCGGGCCACTTATTCAACACTTCAGGAGCAAAAGTTATAGAAATCACAATCATTTATCTCATTAAGAAATTAAGAACTGGAAAGGGCGACAATAACAAATAAACCACAACCTAATTAACATTAAGATTTATTTTCTATCAATTCTGGAAGTAAAGAACAGATCTGCATCTTCTATTGAAGCCTCGGAAAACGTATAAAAGACATTGACTACACTTGATCAAAAACATTCCAAAAGCCCATGCAATACACGTGATCCAAAACAGAATGGTTTTCAATCATATAAAACAACATACTTGATCAAACGCCTTATCATGTAGATCATGCATAGATGCGGATATATTATATAAGTAGATGAAAATGATGCCCACCTGCATTGACCAAATGATTATGCACTCCAAAAATATTTGCTGCAAAGAGGACAATTAGCATTATGAAACGAATGGCAGAATAGAGTTTCATTTTTCAATCGTCGATATGTCTTTCTGTTTTCTTTTGCGAACATTATATAGACACAAAAATGAGAATATAGTAGTAATTAGTCCGCGTTGTTTTAGAATTGATGATTTTTTAGTTATTTCTTTTCGTTTGCTTGTTTGACAATATCTTGCAGACCTTAACATTATTCAAAGTCTACGCACCCTCATGCACGCACATTAATTCATTAACTAGAAGTCTTTTCATGAAAAGAAAATGCTAATCTTGCGACCTTGATCTATATGGAAATTAAAACTCATCAACCAAAAGCAGCAGCTTCCTTTAAATTTCCTGATTAAAAATCCAAAGATAAAAGGATCGAAAGCAAAGTAGAACACGTCTGTTAAATATGTGTACTTACGATTATTCACACATGTCGCCCTCACTAGGAACACGTGATCAAAAGTGGCCTCCAAACCTTAGAAAATAACAGTTTACTACAAAAAACTTTGAAAAGTTTCAAGTTTGCTCCTTCTACTTGTTAATAATTTCAACAAAAATGAAAATGAAAATGAGTACACGTGTTGAAATAATTATGACACCGTAATACTAGAGATGCAAAAACGGGCCAATCCGGCCTGGCCCGTTCTCCTTAGGTCCACGCGGGCCAAGCTGGCCCATATAAGAATGACATCTGCCCAGCCCAAACCACAGGCCAATTTTACGTGGATTAGGCGAGGCCGTGTAATTTTCAATTATTTTATTTTTATTTTTTATTTTTTATTTTTTATTCGAGTTAACAAATATATAAGTTTAACTAGTCAATGCAAATATGAAAAGGGATATTTTATTTACGATTACCTTATTAAATAAAAACCATTTTAAGAAAAACCTTAGTGGGACAAAACTTTAGTAAGAATAAAAGAGTATAATCAGAAAAATTATACATAAGATGATGTAAGATGTTGATAAAATTACTAAAAAAAGAAAAAATAAAGATATTATGGGACTAGATTGGTTGGGTTGGGCCGGCCCATCATGGAATGCAAAGTTAAGTATTATGTTACATGTGACCCTTTTAACTATTATTTTCTCATATATGCATTCTAATTAAATTTTCTACCTGTTTGTCCACTAATTTTTTTCCTTCTCAAATATGTTTTGCTTTTACACATAATATTCACAGAATATTTTTGTTTTGATTATTAGGTGAATTTCGGTCCATCTTTTTTTTTTTTAATCTTATATTTTTAAGAGAATTGCCTTAATTGAATAATGTTTCGTATTCTAGTTAAATATTTTTTCTTGTAGTCCTCAAAATAATTTGTTTTTATATAACAAATGTGTCTTGCATGAATTTTTTTTCTCTTTTTGTAACTGCTCTATTAAAATCATTTTTCATTACATATGCCCCTGATTAAATATATTTTTCTTGCAACATTTCTTTTATTCATTCTTGCAACATTTATAAGTACTACTTTTTTCAAAAGTTCCCTACAATAATTTATTGTCTAATTTACACTATTAAAATCATCTCTTTTTTAAATACATTAAGAGAATAATAAACTAGGAACAGAATTAACTAAACTTTTATAAAACTTTTACATCCGCATCTCCATAAAAGTTCAACAAACTCAATTGTGATGTTCATAGACAAATTTATAACTAGCATATATGAACACTGTCACAACATATATATCAAGTGTCAACTTGAAAGTTAAAAGCGTATAGAAGGAGGTGGTGGTAGATGAGCCCTTTTATGTTGCGGAGGTGGCGATCTTCTAGAACGAGGTGGTGGAGGACTTTTACAGTGCACAGGCGGTGGTGCTCTTCTAGGTGAAGGTGGAGGACTTTTAAATTGCAAAGGTGATGCTCTTCTAGGAGGAGGTGGAGAACTTGGCTTGGCTCTCAAATTTCGTGTTAATTACCGGATATTCCACGTCTGCCAAATTCAAATTATAAATACAACTTCTAGGCTATATTTGATCACTAATGATTCACAAACTAAATTTTTCAAACTCTCGTAGACTGACACTGAGATTTCAAACCGAATTTAGCTGGGCCACTTATTTAACACTTCAGGGGCAAGAATTATAGAAATCACAATCATTTATCTCACTAAGAAACTAAGAACTCGATCCAAAAAATAATGGTTTGCAATCATATAAAACAGTATACTTGATCTGCATCTTCTATTGAAGCCTCAGACGACGTAGAAAAGACATTGAATACAGGATAGCTCCTATCATTATAAAAGCCCATGCAATATACTTGATCCAAAACATAATGGTTCTCAATCATATAAAACAACATACTTGATTAAACGCATTATCATGTAGATCATGCATAGATGCGGATATGTTATATAAGTAGATGAAAATGATGCCCACCTGCCTTGACCAAATGATTATGCACTCCAAAAATATTTGCAGCAAAGAGGGCAATTAGCATTATGAAACGAATGGCAGAATAGAGTTTCATTTTTCAATCGTGCACATGTCTTTCTGTTTTCTTTTGCGAACATTATATAGACACAAAAATGAGAAGATAGTCCGTCAATAATTCAACAGTAATTAGTCCGCGTGGTTTGAGAATTAATGATTTTTTAGTTATTTCTTTTCGTTTGCTTGGTTGACAATATCTTGCAGACATTAACATTATTCAAAGTTTACGTACCATCATGCACGCACATTAGATGACAGTTTCCTCTATATCTTTGTCTAACTTAGTTTTTATTGAATATTTGTTCTTTTATTGGTGGTTTGTTATTATTTTGTAAACCAAAATTACAACTTAGGAGTAATACTAATGACAAATACATAATTTGACGTAATATCTAATTAATTATTTCAAAATAAGCGATAAAAAAATAAATTTTTACATTTTTTAAGTAAGTCAATAATTTTCTCTTTTATTTTATTTTTATATTAAATTATAAATTTAAATTTTGGTAAAGAGATTCGAATCATGTGATTTGAACCATTTTCGATAACTCGCTCTGAATCATGATTCAATTAATAAAAACGGACCCTAAGAGACTTATAAAAAGCAGTTGGTGTGTGATGTGACAATATATAATTATTTTGTAAAAAGTAGACTTAGCTCCAGTTTCGTGACGTTTAGATTATCTGTACAATTGATTAAAATTTGATTAAAAAATTAAATTATGTTCTGATATGTCTTACTCTCACCTAATCCCCTCCAACTTGAGAATTGGTTTATTTACTTTTTTATTCGCTGTTTGAGCGTTATTATGGGGTTGAATCATGAAATTCTGGCGCTCCACATCAGTCAATCCCATCATTAGCACTATTAAGCTTCCGCTAGCTAGATGAATAACTAGCTATATCAAAAGAACTTTGTACTCAAGATTCTCACAAAAAATATAATAAAAAATTATTCAATCAAATTTCTTGCATTCTATTACTGTTAGTTCAAAACCGACCATCCAAGAGGAGATTAATTGAGTTTTAAATGTTTTTTAAAACAAGTTTACTAACGTTTTCAATTAATCAAATTAAGCAATCAAATTAAGCAATGATGTATAGAATAATTAAGGAGAGAAAGGAAAGAAGTGTGCAAACTCCATAACATTTTTGTCAAACTAAAAAAATAAATAGCATAATTATTTTAATTAGTTAGTAAATAACAAATTCTTAAAATGTAAAATTTGTTTTTCTACTTTACCCCTATTTTTAAGTACAACTAATATGGAAACCTTAAACTTCCTTCAAAATAAAAAACCCTAATCCCCAAAATTTATCTTCTCTTTCTCTCTCCATCTTTCTAGACAGCACGTTCTCTCTCTCTCCTTCTCTTTCTCTCTCTCTCCTCTCTCGTTGCCAACTACATCTATAATAGCTTGATTTTCAAAAGAAACAACGTAAAAATAAAATGTCCATCCTCCCTCCTCACAGTCTCTCTCATCTCTCGTTGTCGATTGCATCTATAACAGTTTGATCTTCAAAAAAAAAAAAGCGTAAGAATAAAATTTAGGAGCACCTGATCAATAATTTTCGGTTACTTCCTATTAAGCAAAAGCTTAAACTTATAGTAGCATATAACATATATAATTAATAGGATTATAACCTAAGTATTGTAAATATCACATCATGACTTAATTTAAATTCTCAAAACAATCATACTATCTTAGTAAGAAAATTATTTGTGTTGTGATATCCATAACCATGCCTTCTCCATCTTGCATCAACCTTTTCAATCCATCAGAAGCATTTGAGGTAGGAGACTTTACGTGGTGTACCTATAATATGAACCACCTAATGACCAAAAGCTCAATGACTACAGATACTCTTACAAAATATTTGCGCACAATACTCATATAAAATTGCTTAACCAATATTTATGTTCAATTATGAAAATGTATTTAATCTCTTTGGGGTCTTGTGCACGTACCCATGGGGCAAGACAATGGGAAATGGGGGAGCGACCTAAACATTTAATGTGATTACCCAAAGTTTATAATTAATTTTAGTACATAATTAACTTTTGTTAAAAGTTCGGAGGAATTTTAACCTCTCATTGCTTAAGAACAAAAGGTGGCACGACACTTAACAACTCATCTTTACATGAGCCTCTTATTTAGATGAACATGTGATTATAATCAAAAATATTATAAACATAATTTAACTAAAGGGGCAACAAACTGTACAATATCATCTATCTTCATTATCACAATAGAATCACTTACAGAGAATTAGTGCACACAAGGCAAACAATATTTGAAGCATATCTTTTAAAATACATTAATGTTGCAAGTGACGTTTCTTCTAACCTGAATAATCGTACTTAATTAGCGTTTTCTACCTCAACCACCATTTCTGTGCTGTTGGTTCTGTTTTCAAATTGTCCAGATAATGACTGTCAGTTCATTATCAAACTTCTAACTCAATTGTTTAAGTTTTATGACTCATATCTCATCGACATTTCTTAGGATAAATTAAATAAATTAATTATTCTCCTTCTAATTTGATAACATTTTCCGAGTAAATTAACTAGTTAATCCATTTCTAAACTTTAGTAACCGGCTAGGTTAACTATTTCCATTCCTTAAATAAATTCGTTCTCTAACTCTAATTAAATCCGTTCTTAACTCTAATTAATCAATTAATTATTAATTTAATTAACTCACTCTATTATTTCACTTAGAACCTCGAAATCAACTTAACTAATTTTCGTAAACGATCTTTGTCTAAGTCTCAGGACTTGTCATCTCCCAACCTAATTCAAACTTATGACTAATCCTAAACTTCTCTAGTGATCAATGTCTCGGGCTTTAACCTCACCTCTAAGGATTACCTTTGTTAAACTTAAGGATTATAAAAAGGGAGAAAGAGGAAAATAGGTCAAGATTTGAGATGAATTAAATTAATAGACTAATAGTTTATATAAGTTAATAAATAGACCAAATTATTATTTTTGTCCATAACTTGTCTAATTATGAACTATAACTTGACAATTTATTGTCTATAATTCACGGTTTTTATCCATAACTTGTCTAGCTATGAACTATAATTTGACAAGTTTATCCATAACTTATCTAGTTATGAACCATAACTTAATAAGTTATTACCTATTGATTTTTATAACTAAAAATTGACCTATATATTTTCTTAAACTTTTCATATTGGAAAGAGAAAAATTTTTAAAATTTAAGATGAATTAAAATTCCATTGGCCAATAGTTTATTGATCAGTTAATCAATTGGGTCAAATTAAAGCGACCTCTGGTCTTCTAAGAAAATTTGGGTTGGATTGTAGCTTTTGGACCTCAGTTAACAGTTTTATCTTCAGGAAAAATTACGATTCCCTTTTTTAACTTTTTTTTTTTTTTTTTGGTTCAACCGTTTGTTCGTTCTTTTCGTTCCTTTTTTTCTTCTGCCTTGCTTTTTGGTTTTGATGGCATTGTTGTCGTTTTTAAAAGGACATATATATAGTCTCCACTAATTGCTTATGTGCCCAGTCCCATTTTCAGTGGGATTCGAGACGTTGTTTTGTTATTCCTTTTATTTCCTTTTCTCTAAAGAATGCTTATGTATGTGTTTGCTTTTTATTTGAGGAAAGATACAAGTTTTACAATATGAAAAATGATAATATATTACTTTTTAACTTTTTTTTTAACAATTTTTACCGTTTGTTCGTTCTCAGTTTTTTTTTTTTTTTCGAAATTATGGATATCAGAGTTAATTTTTTGGTTTTTATGGACTTTGTTGTCACTTTTAAACGACATATATATAGTCTCCACCATTTATGTCCGCGTTTCCAAAGGCACCCCTCTCATTCAAGAGGATTTGCGGTATGCATCATGAGTTAACTTTTGTTATTTAAGATTTTTGCATTTAACCTTTTCTTTTCTAAGAATTCTTATTTTATATTTTTGCAACTTATTTGACGAAGTCTAATTTTTCAAAAATTGATTAATAAAACTAAAAATATGTTTTAATGAAAATGTTAACATTATCTTTAAGATACATTTAAATTTTTAATTATTCAAATATATAAATTTTTTTTAATTATAGTATAGGATCATATAGGGTTTCAACCTCCGTTTCACTTGGACTTTCACGTCAATCTTCATTTCGTTCTCGTTTCATATGTGATTAGATCTTTTAAAATATTTTTATTCTCCGTACATTGCAAAGCAAAAAAAAAAAAAAACCTAGTATTTAAAAATGTGAAATTATATTTATAGAACTCGCCTTATGGAATAACTTTTTCGATGATTTAAATATTTTTTCATTTCCTTGTAATCCTCAAAATTATGGAATTTTCCTACCTCCTTTTTCTTATTTTTTCTTGTTTCTTTTCAAAACCCTCTTTAATAAAGTCTAATTTTTTTAATTGATTGATAAGAATATTTTAAACTAAAAATATGTTTTAATGAAATGTTAAACTATTAGAGGGACATTTAAATTGCTAAATAAGGGAAAACAAAAATTGGTTCCCAACATATATGTATATATTTAGTGTACCTATAAATCATTTGCATAATTTCTCCACTAAAAATAATTTTTCTGAAATATATCTTTACTTCATATCTTTTCATTTCCTTCTTTTTTTTCATATGTAGATAATTTCTTTTCTAAAATACAATGTTCTCTCCTTTTCTAATGCTATGTTTGATAGGATTGATAGTAAAAAAAGAAAATAAAAAAATAAAAAAAATGAAAAAAATTTTTCTCTTGTTGTTTATAAAAAAAGTGAAATTATAAATTTATAGAACAATAATACCTTATGGAAATAAAAATATAATTTCCATGTGAAAATTGTTATTTTACATATTATTTTTTTTGTCAAATTTTTTTTTCTTTTCTTCCCAATTGGAAGGAAAAAATTATGGAATGGGTTTTTTTTTTTTCTTCCTTCCTTTTTTCTTCTCTACTTTTCAACTTAAAATTCTATTTTTGTCCTTCAAAAATAATTCCTCTGTTTTCTTTGATTTTTTTTTAACCCTACCAAACAATATTTTACATATGAGCCTTTTATTTTTTATTTTTATATCAAAACTTGATTTTTAGAGGAACATGAAAAAATATAAATAAATTAAACAAAATATTTTTCCCAAAAATAATAATATAATAAATATTATGAGATATTTTAAAAATATTTATTAGTAAAAGTCCTAAGTTCAATTTACCAATATATTTACTATGTGAAGGACTTGGCCCGTCTCTCAAATTCCATGTCACTAGATTGTCCCGGTCCGTACAATTTTGAATAAATTATTGATTTCTTATGGTCACAAAATAAAGTTTTCCTAGGAAAAGGACAAAATCTCGGAAAGAGAGGGTTTTGGTTTCAAATTATTTCATGGTTTTGGTTTTTAATTTGAGTTGAGATGTGAAACATTCAAAAAGTTTTTATTGAAAAAAAACCGAAAAACTAATCAGTGAAGTTATTGAGACCAAAGAAAAAAATCAATATTCATTAATCAGTATGAATCAAATATTGAAAAATAGTAGAGGATAGCTAGTAAGGGCATCAACCAAAACTGAAGGAGCTGCAGTTCAAAACAAAATTTAGCTAACATATAGGCCACACAACAGACTAAAGAACCCTCGGTAAGGAATCAATTAAGAGAGTTTCTAATATCATTCCAAAAGCCCCAGCAATGTATGATCCCTAACATAAAAATTAGAGCGTTAAAAATTTAATTAATCTAACTTCTGAAATAACAGTTCTTACAGATAGAAAAAAAAAATTAGCTTTTACCTTAAAAATTCCAACTATATATAAAACTACTTGTGCTCAGGGTAAACCTCACAATTAAAGCAAACAAATTTTATAAGCACCGGCGTGGACGAAATAATGCTGCACAGCAAGAATATTAGCAAGAATTAGGAGCGGACTCAGTAGCATATAAAAAATGGCAGTGGAACGTCCCATTCTTTTCTTATGTTTACTTGCTCTCCAAGTTATTTAACTACTTATTAAACAAATTATCCAGTATGAATTCAGATAAGTTTATAGTTTGACTTTAAATGGGTATTTTTGAATTTAAGTCTAAATTAGATAACAGGACAAAGTTGGAATTATTTGTTCCTATAGATAATAATGGGCGCAAATCAAAGATAAATGCCTGTGGTGGCTGAATTTATCTGGTCAAATAAGGACTAGAATTTCTTCCAAATTCAAAATGGGTTATCTTTCTTTATAAGTATATGATATTGGTAAACTTCTCCACCAACTTCACTAGTGATAGGCATGCACCTCAGTGAAAGAGAAAAGGATAAAAGTTTTTCCTTTAGTGTATAAATTAACTAATGTAATTTATATTGTATTGCTCTAAAAGTTTTATGAAATTTGTTTTTACACATGATCTGTACCAATTCGCTTCTACATTATTTTAATCTAAAATCATTTAAGCAACCAACATAAGGGATATTCGAGAAAAGCAAGTAAAAGATACAAATATTTAATGAAAAACAATTAAAAATACAAGATTTTGTAAAAAGGGAAAAAAAAAGAAAAAGAAAAAGAGAAGAAGAAGCAAGCATTAATAGAAGAAGCAAGCATTAGGGTAAGAGCTTAGAATCAAGAAATGAGAACAATTCAAAGGCATGCAAACAAGAAGTTGAGCAGATAAAACAAATTCTATATAATCTATCGATAGTGGATATATATACATTATAATAGATTGATAGTTAATAGTGTGTGTATATATATATACACACAACAAAAAAATCATCACAAACCAAAACCCCAAAAAAAATCTATTATATTTGATCAAACTAATCTATATATATGATGGAAAAATCATTAAAAAAAATAAATAAAATAAAATTAAATAAAATTAAATTAAATAACTAGAGCAACAGCTTGTTTTGGTTCTAGTTCAAGTGAATCTTCGTCTGCCTTGTCAAGAAATTGCCACACAAAAATCTTCCAATATGCAATATGGTGTTATGAGTAAATGATTTCTCTCTTGTTTTTTTAGTTGTTATTAAGATCAGATTTCATACATCATTCCTGAATATACATGTGTCAATTTGAATCGGTTCTAATCACCAACATAAATTGTCTAGACCCATAAAGCAAGCATCACCAGGCAACTTGAGCATGGACAAAATAACCAATTCAGCCAATATCAAGTAATTAAAGAAGACTCATCAACCTGCAGGAAGTCATCGCTCAACTTGAGTTGACTTAAGAAGACATTTAAATAGCCAAGCCTGGATTGACTGGAGCACTGCGTGACCCGCCTTAAACAAATAAGGAATGTGATGTGAACTTACACATTAAATTTTCTTTTAACTATTATTTTCTAAAATATGCATCCTAATTAAATTTTCTACCTGTTTGTCCACTAATTTTTTTCCCTCTCAAATATGTTTTGCTTTTACACATAATATTCACAAAATATTTTTTTTTATTATTAGGTGAATTTCGGTCCATCTTTTTTTTTTTTTTTTGAATCTTACATTTTAAAGAGAATTGCCTCAATTGAATAATGTTTCGTATTCTAGTTAAATATTTTTTTTTTTTTTTTTAGTTCTCAAAATAATTTTTTTTCTTGCAACATTTTTAAATACTACATTTTTCATCCTAAAATAATTTATTGTCTAATTTACACTATTAAAATCACCTCTTTTAAAAATATATTATACTTTAGATATTTGATAGAGAATAATAAATTAAGAACAGAATTAACTAAACTTTTATAAAAGTTTTACATCCACATATCCATAAAAGTTCAACAAACTCAATTATGATGTTCATAGACAAGTTTATAACTAGCATATATGAACACTGTCACAACATATATGTCAAGTATCAACTTGAAAGTTAAAAGCGTATAGAAGGAGGTGCTGGCAGATGAGTCATTTTACGTTGTGGAGGTGGTGGCAGATGAGTCATTTTACTTTGCGGAGGTGGCGATCTTCTAGAACGAGGTGGTGGTGGACTTTTACAGTGCTCAGGTGGTGGCGATCTTCTAGGAGAAGGTGGAGGACGTTTAAATTGCAAAGGTGGTGCTCTTCTAGGAGAAGGTGCAGGACTTGGCTTGGCTCTCAAATTTCGTGTTACCGGATTGTCCACGTCTGCCAAATTCAAATTATAAATACAACGTCTAGGCTATATTTGATCACTAATGAATCATTCTCATTCGGTTCATAGATTTAGAATCATTCTCATTTTATATGTGTTTTTTATGAAAAAAAAAATAAGGTAGAAAACCATGAATCATGATTCAGAATCAGAGACGAAATCAGGAAACAAACATCAAAAAATGTGATCACAATCATTTATCCATGCCACTTATTGAACACTTCAGGGAAAAAAAATATAGAAATCACAATCACTTATCTCACTAAGAAATTAAGAACTCGATCCAAAAAATAATGGTTTTCAATCATATAAAACAATATACTTGATCAAACTTCTTGTCGTCGATGAAAATGATGCCCACCTGCCTTGACCAAATGCTTATGCACTCCAAAAATATTTGCAGCAAAGAGGGCAATTAGCATTATGAAACGAATGGCAGAATAGAGTTTCATTTTCAATCGTGCTCATGTCTTTCTGTTTTCTTTTGCAAACATTATATAGACACAAAAATGAGAAGATAGGTCTTCAACAGTTTAACAGTAATTTGTCCGCGAAGTCTTTTCATGAAAGGAAAAGGCTAAACTTGCCACTTGGTTTATATGGAAATAAATACTTACAATCCAAAAGAAGCAGCTTCCTTTAAATTTCCTGATTAAAAATCTATAGATAAAAAGAATCAAAGCAAAGTTTTCTGCGTCTGTTAAATATGTGTACTTATGATTATTCACACACGTCGCCCATACTTGGAACATGCGATCAAATGTGGCCCCCAAACCTTGGAAAGTGACAGTTTACTACCTCAAACTTTGAAAACTTTCGAGTTTGCTCCTTCCACTTGTTAATAATTTTAAGCAAAAGAAAAAAAGAAAGACAATGAGTACACGCTTTGAAATAATTATGACCTAGTAATGCTTTTCCGTTAGTACTTGTTTACGCTTACACAACAAATATCCGCCAACAGTTTCTTCAAAACCGACAACTAATATCATACACAAAAATGCGCCATACACATTTCCGTGTTTTTAAAATGAATATATAGAGGATTAGATGACAGTTTCTTCCAAATCATTGTCTAACTTAGTATTTATTGATGATTTGTTGTTTTTATTGAAGGTTTGTTAATTAGTATTCGTAAACCAAAATTACAGCCTTGGGATAATACCAATGACAAACACATAATGTGCGTGTTCTTGCTTAATTTTGCTTTTAATTGTCTTAAAAGATCATTAAATTCGTACAAATTGTTAAGAAATTCATTTTATTGGTGACTCCACTGGAAACCTAACCCAAAATCTCTAGTTTCTATGAAAAATTCCGATGAGAAAATCGACATGAAGCTATGCCTCCAAAAAGAACACAAATCAACGCTGCGAATCAAGGTAGGAAAATTGAAGATAACACCGTCAAATCAAGCTAATTAGGCCAATGGAAAAGGGGTGAGAATCAACCTAATCTAGAGAATAAACCCGTAGTTGGGAATGAGGAAATTCTATGCCCAAACATGCCTCAGCTAGACCCAGTACAGATGTAAGCACAGTTAAATTCTCTAACTGATATGGTCCAACACTTGGCGGTCACTATTGAGTAAATTAAAAGGAGAAATTTAATACCTCTTCTTGAGGATGCTCCACCTGTTGGGATAATATTTAAGAATAATAATCAAAATGTGTTGGTAATGAATTTAATTAAAGTTTCAGATTATTTAATTAAAACAATACAAATGCATGTTATTTTCATTAAGAATGATATGGTGTTATCCGCACTATTAATATGGAGGGATGTTGGATGAGTGTATTACACATAATGTGATTATAAGGAACTAGGACAAAGGCACGATTTGAATTTCTGATAATTTTCATTAAGTATAGAAATTCAAATTGAGTCTACCGATGGTCATATTTGGAATGATCTTAATCCTGAGTTATTTGCAAACTCCTACTTATGAATTTATGTCTTATGACTTACTCAGTATAAATTTTGAGATTCTAAATCCTATTTCTTGTATCTTAGAGACATAATGAATTGAGTAGCTGAGAATGTTAATATACAAGATGGAATCCATACCTTCTTTAGAAATAAGCAGATAAATAATTTTCTTGAGAGTTGATTCGGTATTTCTCCTAGTATAAGCTGTGGTTCATGAATTTATTTTATGAATCACTTTCCATTAGATAATTAATGGTAGTCAAGGATAAAGACAAAATTAAGGGGGTTAACTGATTTCACTTAGCTTTAATTATGAATTATATAGAGGATTGATCTATATGTAGTGACTATATGGAGGATTGGAACTAAATTATATATAATTTTGAGAGTGCAATTCCAAGTTTTTAGTGGAGTAACTTTTAGAGTTAAAAGTATTAATGAATTAATTAAAAAGTTTCATGTATTATTAATCTTATTGTAGCTCAAAATTATAGGTCCATGAATCCCGGTGTCATTCTTATTATATTTGCAAGATGAGGTGAATTATTGGGATTTAAAATCACTCGAAATAAATAATGTGATTTTTTAGTTAAATTAATTTTGGAATACATTGTGGTGGGACCATAAGAGACCACACACCTAGGCATAAAGGAGGTGCAAGGGACGTGTAGTATAGTGAGAATGCCACTGGGATTTAGTTGCTTGCTCTCCAAGTTATCCGGTTTACTTGTTTGACAAGTTTTCTAATCAAATTCAAAAGGAAATTAAATTTGACTTTATTTATATTTAAATTTAAGGTAAAATTAGAAACTGGATAAAAAGAGGATTTTATCTCCTCCTTCTACCTGATATTTGCGCCAACCACAGGGAGATATCCCCTGGTGTGGTCGGCCATAGTAGATAAGGAAGGGATGGAATTTTGTTTCTAAAATTAAATGGGAAACTATATTTTAAATGAGATTTAAAATAAAGTGGTAACCAATTATCAATTTTTGCCTTCAAGTCAAAGCAAAAGGATCCTCTTAGGATTCTACAAATAGGAGACAATAGAAAATTAGAGAACACAATTTTTCTCCGCTCTCCTATGTAATAGGCGTGTAACATAGCTATTATGAACGTGTAATATTCTATTAAATAGCTTGTAACATTATAGTGGCAGCTATGTAACCCAAGAGAAAAAGAGAAGAAAAGTCCTTCCATTCCCGGCTCCACATCATACATGTATTGATATTAGTGGAAGAGAAAATTAGTGAGTGATCAATCCTATAATTCTAAAATTAAAGCCTACACTCTAAATCTTGCTGGTATCAAGGACTAGATGAGGAAGATTAAAATTTTCCTAGAAAGCTTGGAGAGAGGATTGTTCATGGTCAAAGAACTCAAGTTATCGTCTTAATCGTTTGCTAGGTAAATAAATTAAGTAGATTAATTTATTCGTATATAAATTTATCTATTCTATAGAGTGTTTAAATGTTATGAAAATTAATTTTTTACATGATTCATTAGGCGCATGCTTCCGCATAAAAAATCATTTCGAAAACTAACACCACCAAGACCACCAAACGCAGCCACTGTCTGGAACCAGAATTATGGTGAACAACATGGTGCCTTAGAAGGGATTGGAGAGAGCGAAAACACAAAGGAAAATAACCCGAGGCCCCAACAGTCAAAAATCTTTAGGAAGTAGGCAAAGGACTGCCTGGAGACGAGCCCAGGAAATGAAAGCTACTGCTAATGGACAAGGACTACCCCCAAGGGTGCCACCTCGAGGAAACTAGGGTAATGATGCCCAAGAAGACACAGGGTCGCTGCAAAAGGAGCAGAGATTTAAGAAACAAACTGAATGCTAAAAGAGCTTAAGCCTCAAAATGTGTCGAATCTACAAGTTCTATGGCTAAGGCTAAGGCGATTATGAAGTGCATGGTATGTTTGGAGGAGAAGCTAGTGGGTGATATTGCCAGTTTAAAGAAAGATTTAAAAAGCAAGGTGAGTGACCTACAAAATAATTTAGGGCAACTCGTGGAAGGAAAGATCATCGCCCCAGAGAAGGTTCATGATCATCACTTCACCGCATATATCATGAAGCCGCCATTCCAGAGAAATATAAAGCATTGTCCATCCATCCTTATGATGGAAAGGGAGATCCCGAGGACTATTTAGAGTTGTACACGGGACACATGTTGTTACAAGGGCATTTTGAAGAAATCATATGTCACGCTTTCCCTAACCATTTGAAAGATTCAGCCTACCGATGGTTTAGGACACTGAAGCCAAATGAATCATTGACAGAATGGCTAGTAAGGTTTGGTGAAAACTTGATTTCTAGTCAGTTATTTAGTTTACCATTGATCAGATATTACCAAATTCTTCCATTTCTAGTCCAAAGATCCTCCTTCTAGTGTCAATTGTTGAAGATGAAAATTTGTCAACTCTGAATTTACCCTCTTCAGGAACACTCATGTAATGACACTCACAAATTGATAAGAAAATCATATGCCGAACTTTCCCTAACCATTTGAAAGATTTAACTTGCCGATGGTTTAGGACACTGAAGCCAAACTCTATCTTCAGCTGGATGAATTGAAGGAAGTCTTCTCTTTACAATTTATTAGTGTAAAAAAGTGTGTCCCATCAAAGAAAAAGTTGAAGATGGTTTACCAAAAGATGAATGAATCATTGACAGAATGGCTAGTAAGGTTCAGTGAAAACTCAATTTCTGGTCAATTATTTAGTTTACCATTGATCAATTATTGCCGGATTCCTCCATTTCTAGTCTTAAGTTCCTCCTTCTAGTGCCAATTGTTGATGATGAAAATTTGTCAACTCTAAATTTACCCTCTCCAGGAACACTCATATGATGACACTCATGAATTGATAAGAAAATTAATACAAAAAATATAATAACACGAAAACTTATAGTGTTCAATTGAATATTGTTTCCTACGTCCACTTATGGATGCACTAAATCTTAAAGAGTACAGAATTTCTCCTAGGGCAGAGGATTATGCGTAGTCCCTAAATGAAGAGTTTAACCCTTATTTATAGGTTCTCTTGTTCATGATATCTCTTATCTATAAATTACATTATGAGATAGGCCCATTTTATCCTCCTTTTCGAATAAGTATTTTCATGGCTTTTTCTCTACATTTCACTATTTTAAATTAAATACATAGTTGTGGTAGATAGTTTATATCTATTTCATCTCCTAAAATCTAGATCTTGACATGAATCTTGAATTAGAAGATAGGGATTATCTTTTCTTGATTCTGCAGTTATATGTAGATCTCGACCATCCTTGTAAATCAAACTCCTAGGATTCTATAAATAGGAGACAATAGAAAATTAGAGAACACAATTTTTCTCCCTTCCCTTATGTGATAGGCGTGTAACATTCTGTTAGACAACATGTAACATTCAAGTGGCAGCTGTGTAATATGAGAGAAAAATGAAGAAAAGTTCTTTCATTCCCAGTTCCACACCATACATGTGCTAATATTGCTGGAAGAAAAAATGAGCGAGTGATCAATCCTATAGTTCTAGAATAAGATCCCAGACTCTAGGTCATACAGGTATCAAGGACAAGATGAAAAAGATTCAGATTTTCCAATAAAGCTTGGAGTGAGGATTGTTCATCGTCAAAAAACTCAAGTTATCGACTAAATCGTTCGCTAGGTAAATAAATTAATTAGATTAATTTATTTGCATATATATTAATATATTCTATAGTGTTTTGAAAGTTTTATGAAAAATTTTATTATACACGATTCTACGTAGACGCATGCTTCTGCATCAAAAATCGTTTCAAAAACTAACAATTGATATCAGAGCGGTCTATAGACTATATTAATTTATGGTTCGATCATATGATAGTCAACGTTAATGTCAAATATGTGATATTTAATTATATATGTATGTGATAGATAGATAGGAACCTTACGTTTATAGATTTGGTCGTCAATTATATAGTTCTATAGCTTGGTTATATATGTTTCTTTTTTTTAATTCGATTAGAAAATTTGTAAACCTTCTGGGTAAAGGAATGTTTTTTTTTTTTCCTTTTTTTTCTTTTTTTTTTTTTAGTTCAACTGTTTGTTCGTTCTTTTCGTTCCTTCCTTTTTGTAAACCTCTGCCTTGCTTTTTATTTGTTGCCTTTAGATTTTGAGATTCTTATTATCGTTTGTTTGATCAATATTTTAAAGGGAAATATATAGTCTCCAGTAATTGCTTATCCTGTCCCATTTTCAATGGGATTCGAGACATTGTTTTGTTATTTTTTATCTCCTTTTCTCCAAAGAATGTTTATGTTTCGTTTGGTTTTTAGTTGAGGAAGGATACCTTTTACAATATGAAAAATGTAATATATTACTTCATTCTTGCAATATTATTTTTTAATTATTCATGCCCAATTTTTTTTATATTATGGATAAACCTTACGCTCATTGCAGGACTTTCTAAAATAAGAAGGATAGCTGACTACAATCATGAGGAATGTCCGAAGGAAAGGCATTTTCTTTCATGAGGATTCGTAACATTTTGGTATGGTTCTTCGCTTTGACATAGGGTCTCATCTTTGATGATTTAAGATTTTTTTTGGGTTTGTTTTCTACCACAAATTTTTATTTTATATTTTACAAAACTTTTAGGAAGTCTAAATTTTAAAAAAACGATTATCTCGAAAACTAAAATATGGTTTTGCTGTTGACATTATTTTAAGATACATTTAAATTTCTTTACTATAACTCAAATATATTTGAATTCAATTATAGTATAGGACGATTACGCAAAGACTTTTCATCTTGATTTCCTTTCTTTTCGATTTCAAACGATTAGATTCTTTTTAAAATTCTTTTATCCTGCATATTTCCACGTGTCAAAAATGTACCTTTATCCAATGGAAATTATTTTATAGAACTTGATCTAATTGATTGATTTTCTAATTTGAAATATGTTTTTCTTTTTGGTAGTCCTCAAAATTATAGAATGGGTTCATATGCCTCATTTTCCTTTTTGTAACGATGATTAAGTTTAATTGACTTAATTAAACATTTAAAACTAAAATTTCTCATTCAAATTGACATTTGTAAAATTTTGAATATATATTTATTTTTTAAACGACACTATTTTTCAGCATAAGTTCAAATAATGATAATGAATACACATATGAAAAGCTTTAATATTTTTAGAGAAAACTTGATTAAAAATTTTTAACCAAGAGTCATTGTGTCAATCGAACGTAATGTTAAAATACTTTAATTCAAGATCAAAATGTTTGATCATTTTTAAATATACCATAAACACATTTTAGAATATCTAATAATTAAGCATGTGCAGTTAATTTCTAAGGTTTATCATTGAATTAATTACCTCAATTTTAACCTTCCTTGCTCTTAAGAATATCCCCAAGGCTCTATATGGTGATTAAACCTTCTTCAAAGCTTGAAAATAAGAAGGATAGCTGCTGGTTTTAGGAGGAAGGAAGGAGAGGATTTTAAATTTTGGTGAGGTAGAAAGTAAACACTTAGGGTTTTCTACAACCTTTTATAGGTTGTTTTGGGGTTTTTTTTTGACTAATTTTCTTGTCTCTTTGGCTGAAGAAAAAATATATGACTATATATTTATGCATTTAAGAGGGTTTTAAATACTTACCTTTGTATAATTTTGCCACTTTTGGTGTTATCATTTTTCTTCATGAAATGTATCTTTATTGTAAATGAAGATTTTTTTTTGACTATTATGAGAGCAAAGTTCTATTTTTGGTCCTAAAAGTGAATCAATTTCTAGCCCTATATTCAAGTCTCGTTCAATCCTAGCCCTTTTCTAATTTGTATTCTGTTTACGCCATTAAACTTTTTTTCTGCTATTCGATCTCCAAAAGATTCTATGGTTCTTAAATATTCCAAAGATCAAAACCTCATCCATGGATATCTTGAGATGTGATCTACACTTTTGATTATCTGAAACTTCTCCTAATCTTAAATCAAAATAAAAAACAAGGTAAGCATGGATTTTCTTTTGATGATTAAGTTATACTAATCATAAAAAACTAATAATTTATATTCTAATTGACATTTCTCTGTCAATTCACTCAATTAGTAACACTATCTTTCATCATGTTCAAATTTAGGATTTCATGATATGCTTAATATTTTAAATTTGATAACAACGCATTGTGTCAATCGATAATGAAAAATTCTTAATTCGGACTTAAAAATGTATCCAATATATCATAACCACCATAGAATAATAACAATTAATGTGTGCAAATGAGAAGTTTTGTTTTCATTGTAATTATTATGGTTGTGTTTTAACGTGGTTTTAAGAATATCCGTAGGGTCCGAGGCCACACATAAAAATATAATTAAATAATTATATTATCAAAATAAAACTATTTTTGAAAAAAGATAAGAATATTTTAATATTGACATGGTATTTTAATTGACATGTTAAAATAATATGTATATATTTAGTGCAACCTTATAAATACTTTGCATATAATTTTTCCACTAAAATAATTTTCTGAAATATATCTTTACTTAAATATGTTTTCCTTACAACTAGTATATATACATATAAACGATAATAACAATTTATATAAAATATCAAATGGGCCGTTGGGACGCTTGACAGTTAAAAGCGTGAGGAGATGGCACTCTTCTAGGAGGTGGCGGTGGGTGAACCTTTTTTGTTGCTATCTTAGCGCTCTTCTTGAGTCTAGATGGAGGTCTAAATATGTAATTTTAAATTTTTTTATTTTTTATTTTTTGAATGTTTAAACAAGTTAATAAATATATAAGTTTAAAAAATGATATTTTATTTTACACGATTATCTCATTAAATAAAAATATTTGTTTTGTTTGGATTATAAGATGTTTACAAAATTACTATTAAATAAAAATATTTTTAGATGGGTTTGGGACCTCATTTGAATAATGTTTCGTATTCCTAGACATTAAATTGAGCCGGCTTTTTTCTGGTACCCCTCAAAATTTTTCATATATATATATATTTTTTTTTATAGAACAAATGAGCCGTCCCTAAAATTTTTTTTTTTTTTTTGCCCTCCCCATTGTTGCATTCTAAAAAATAAAGTTTTCCTAGGAAGAGAAGAAAATCTCAGATAGAATCAAGAAATGCGTGACCCACCTCATATATGCATCCTAATTAAATTTTTTTCCTTTGTCCGCTAATTTTTTTTTCTTTATGTTTTGCTTTTTACATTATTCGCAGAATATTTTTGGTTTGATTATTATGAATTTCGGTCCATCTTTTTTTTTAATCTTACATTTTTAAGCGAATTGCCTCAATTGAATAATGTTTCGTATTCTAGTTAAATATTTTTTTCTGGAACTCCTCAAAATAATTTTTTTTTTTTTTTTATAGAACAAATGTGTCCCTAAAAATTTTTATTTTTTTTGTAACTCCTCTATTAAAATCAAATTTCTTACATGTGCCCCTGAATAAATATCTTTTTCTTGCAACATTTCTTTTATTCATTCTTGCAACATTTTTAAATACTACTTTTTTCATAAGTTCCCTAAATTAATATAGTGTCTAATTTACACTATTAAAATCATCTCTTTTTAAATATATTATACTTTAGATATTTTTTAGAGAATAATAAATTAAGAACAGAATTAACTAAACTTTTATAAAAGTTTTACATCCACATATCCATAAAAGTTCAACAAATTCAATTATGATGTTCATACACAAATTTATAACTAGCATACATGAACACTGTTACAGCATAAATATCAAGTATCAACTTGATTACAAGGGCACTTGAAAGTTAAAAGCGTATAGAAGGAGGTGGTGGCAATTGAGCCCTGTTATGTTGCGGAGGTGGCGATCTTCTAGAAGGAGGCGTTTTAGGATTCCATTGCACAGTTCGTGCTTTTCTAGGAGGAGGTGGAGAACTTGGCTTGGCTCTCAAATTTCGTGTTACCAGATAGTCCACGTCTGCCCAATTCAAATTATGAAAACAACGTTTAGGCTATACTTGACTACTAATGATCACAAACTAAATCTTTCCAGGGAAAAGGACAAAATATTGTACATGTATTGGTTTCCATGATTTTAGTTCTATGCTAAGAAAGACAAACAAGAATTCTATCACCTTTCAAATTTTACGTTTAAAAAAACAACACTTTCATTAAAAATAAATAAATAAAGGAAAACTACAAAACACCCATTTATATCTACAAAATAGCAATCCCACATTTGAAAATCAAAACCCAACTAGCAACCCCCACAATTCTTAGAGAAACCCTTACAACCCCATCCCATTTGAAAATTAAAAAATAAAAGAAACCTAGTCCTAAAAAACCCTTATAGAACCTATAATCCAGAAATGTTGGAGAATAAATAAATAAAAAATAAATTTAACACTTATTTAACAAAATTTTCCATTAAAAATGATCTTAATAGCAGGATCAATTCAATTTGATTTGCATCATGGAAATCGGGCAATTGAAATGGTAGGTTAATTGCTTCGATTAAGTGGATGACATGAGCCACTTATTTAACACTTCAGGGGCAAAACTTATAGAAATCACAATCATTTATCTCATTAAGAAATTAAGAACTGGAAAGGGCGACAATAACAAATCAACCACAACCTAATTAACATTAAGTTTTATTTTCTATCAATTCTGGAAGAAATGAACATATCTGCATCTTCTATTGAAGCCTCGGACAACGTAGAAAAGACATTGAATACACTTGATCCAAAACATAATGGTTTTCAATCATATAAATGAATAGATGCAGATATATTGTATAAGTAAATTACATTTTAAAGAATGAAAATGATACCCACCTGCCTTGACCAAATGATTATGCACTCCAAAAATATTTGCTGCAAAGAGGGCAATTAGCATTATGAAACGAATGGCAGAATAGAGTTTCATTTTACAATCGTGCACGTCTTTCTGTTTTCTTTTGCAAACATTATATAGACACAAAAATGAGAAGATAGTCTGTCAACAATTAAACAGTAATTAGTCGCGTTGTTTGAGAATTGATGATTATTTAATTATTTCTTTTCGTTTGCTTGTTTGACAATATCTTGCAGACATTAACATTATTCAAAGTCTACGCAGCCACATGCACGCAAATTAATTCATTAGCTAGATGTCTATTCATGAAAGGAAAAAGCTAACTTTGCGACTTGGTCGATATGGAAATTAAAACTTACCATCCAAAAGAAGCAGGTTCCTTTAAATTTCCTCATTAAAAATCCAAAGAGAAAAATAATCAAAAGCAAAGTTTACAACGTCTGTTAAATATGTGTACAATGTTAGAAAATTAATCAATCCTATTCAGTGTCTAAGACATATCAGAAAAAATAGGTTCATAGATTATTTGTCGGAAGCATTGGCATCGTCATTAAGCTATCAAAATTCGCCGATAGAACGGACTTGAGAGTAATGCACTCTCCTCTCCAATAGCCTCTCTACACACATAATGCCCCACACCAAAAAAATTAACGACACACTCAACCTTATCCACACTTATAGCCCCAAAAAAAACCCATATATGTAGAGAGTTTACCAAACTCAATGGGTTTATATTATAGTGGTCCAATTGAAGTTTATCAGGCAGTGGATGCGCTGGGTGACCATAAAAACCCATCCTTGCACAGCAAATCAGTAAGTGGGGCTGCAATGGACGCGTAACCCTAAATGAAATGACAATAGTACCTGGTGAGGCCCAAAAAATCCGTAATTACTTCGGTGTTTTGGGTAGGGGCCAAATCATTATGGCCTCAACCTTGTGAGGGTCAGCACTAACGCCAGTGGAAGTAACAATGTGACCTAAATAATCAACAGTCTCTTGACAAAAGAGACATTGGGAGAGCTTGACAAAGAAGTGTTGAGCCTACAGGCATTCTAAAACCTTATCAAGATGTGTTACATGGTCCTCAATCATGGCACTATACATGAGTATGTCATCAAAGAATAGAATCATGAATTTCTGCAGAAACGGAGCAAAGACGAGGTTCATCGTGGCCTGAAAGGTGGATGGTGCCTTAGATAAGCCAAATGGCATCACAAGAAAATCATAATGCCCATCATGAGTATGAAAGGCTGTTTATAGATGTCGCGAGTATGCACTCAGATTTGATGGTAATCGGCACGTAAGTCCAATTTGCTAAACACTGCCGTGCCACCGAGTTCATCCAAAAGTTCATCAATGGTAGGAATGGGATACTTGTCTTTAATCGTAACGGCGTTCAAGGCCCTGTAATCCACACAAAAATGGTACATCTCATCCTTTTTCTTGACCAAAAGGACAGGGGAAGAAAACGGGCTCTGCCTGGGGTGAATTATTCCTTGGTCCAATATGTCACAGACGACCTTCTCCATTTCATTCTTTTGCAAATATGGGTACCTATAAGGTCTAACATTGACCAGTTTAGTATTTGGAAGGAGATGAATTTTGTGGTCGATGACACAATATGGGGGTAAGCTCATGGGAGGGTGGAATAAAGCACCATATTGCTGCATTAAATGAGCAATGGGTAGGGGTAAGTCAGGAGGAAACTCCAGTGCAGCCGAGCTACTCGGAGGAGTCAGAGTGGTGACTTCCGTTTCTGGCAGCTTGTGCAATTCAAACACGCTACATGTCCCCGCTTGGTGCACTAGTGCTTGGAACTAGTGGAAAGTAATCTGACGTGGTGTATTTGCCAAATCGCCACGGAGCAACACGGGTTTGCCCTCCCAACAAAATTCCATAGAGACAGCGGCGTAGTCATGAGACATGCGTCCAAGATTTTGGAGCCATTGGATCCCAAGTACCACATCTGGACCTTCGATTGGTAGCACATAGAGGTCCATCGGAAAAACTTGCCCCTGCATTTTTAAGGCCACCTGTGGGCAGCAAAATGTGCACACTAAGAAATCTCCATTGCCAATGTACACTCGGAAAGAGAGATAGGTTGGACAACCAACCCCAAACGCTCAGTGAGTGCCAATTTGATAAAGTTATGGGTGCTGCCACTGTCAATAAGCACCAGAAAATTGTGGTTGGCCATCTCACCCACGAAATGAAGTGAATAAGGATTACTCTAACCTGTCAAAGCATTGAGACTAGAAATGTCTCACTAACAACATCAACCTCTTGCTCTGCTGGATAACTCTCTTCAGATGACCCCTCGTTGTCGTCATCCGTCATTCTCAACATAAACAGAAACTTACTCCGGCATCAATGACTAATGCTCCACTTCTGATCACAATTATAGCACAAACCCTTGGCCCATTTCTCATGCAGTTCATTTGGAGATAAACGTCTAACTAGTAAGTTAAGTGTGGGTAGTTGGGAGAAAGAATGTTTGACTTCGGTAAATGGCTGGAATTGGTGTTACCATGGGGAGTAGCTGGTATTGGGTTTGACGTGGTGGTTGTGGGTGTGTATAACACAGGGGTGGTCTTTTATGGGTTTGGGGATTTGGTGGGGGGTCTAGGGGACTATTTTGACCAAGCACGATTGTCCTGCCTTGTCTCTTCGACACGAGCCTCATAGGCGCGCGCGAACGTGAAGGTTTCCATCAGAGTTGATGGCCAGGTCAAAAGCAATTTCTGATGAATATCTGATTTCAAACTGGTAATAAAAAATGAAATTAGTAATTGCTCAGAAATGCCAATAACTTTGTTCATTAAATCCTCAAATGCAGATTGAAATTCAGCCACAGAAGATGTTTGAGTCAACTTAGAAAGATTACCTTGATGATCGTCGTAGAGAGAAGTCCTGAATCACTGCTTAAGATTGATTAGGAAATCCTTCCATGTCGTCAAGAGATTATTCACCTTCGTCCATTGATACCAAGTGGAAGCACGTCCCTCCATGTGAAATGAGACAATCCGCAAACGGAGAGCTTCCGGAGTATAGTGGAAATCAAAAAAGTCCTCGATGCGAAATGCCCAGCCGTTGGAGTCAGACCCATCAAATTGAGGTACCTCCATTTTCATGGATCGAAGAACCAAACTCAGATCTGATCTGCCCAGCAATATGTTAGATGTGCGAGGACGGGGAGCTTGATGTCCAGAAGCTCTCGACGAAGGACTTGAAGACCCATGAATGTGAGAACAGAGGTCCTTGAGGCAAGAATCCAACGTTGCCATATACTATTGCAAAGTTTGGTGATACACCAGTGTTTGGCCTTCAAATTGAATCTATAGCGTCGTGATAACCTCGAGAATGTCAGAATCCGCCATGGAAGAATTTAATGAAAGCACCAATGATACACCCTTATAATCTCAACTAGATTCAGCGGTGGTTCAACACTCTTCGAGCGAGTGTCAGCTCCAAGAAGGCTAGAACAGTGGAAGAACAAAGAAGGAAATGAAGAAGAAGCAACTGAGAGATGAGAGAAGATGAGGGAGGAAGAGATTTCTCTTAATTCATTTCATGCCTTCACTAACAGCAAAAACTAGAACATATACCTCTCTCTGTCTGG
Source organism: Morus alba (assembly GCA_012066045.3). Taxonomy (NCBI): domain Eukaryota; kingdom Viridiplantae; phylum Streptophyta; class Magnoliopsida; order Rosales; family Moraceae; genus Morus; species Morus alba. The sequence continues at coordinate 16,637,411 of CP050231.2, forward strand.
CACAGTTCTCGGAGGCTAACAAACTCAAGCCAAAAACTGGTTACAAACTGAAATGCTAAAATAAACAGAATATAGAAAGGGAAACAATAGAAATTGGCTGCACAATCAGCTCACAAACAACATGTCGTAACACGGCATCAAGTAACATAGTCAGTCATCCAAATTGGCGGCTTCCTGTTGCGACGTGGGCTTCTAGCGTCTTAGACTGGAATCTGATCTTCTAGGCCTGGTTCTGGATTAGCTTCCACTTCACTGGTACTCTCTTGTAATGGGGCTGGTGAATCTAGTGCAATGGGCATAGTTGTATCAATTATATTTTGACTAAAATAATGATAATTAATAAATATGGAAATATGACTTATTTTAATTATATTTATAGTTAAAAAGGTTTCAATTATTTGTGAATATATTTATCACTCGGAGGACTTGGCCCGTCTCTCAAATTCCTTGTTACTAGATGGTCCGGATCTGTTCAATTTCAAGTAAAATATTGATTTCTTATGGTCACAAAATAAAGTTTTCCTAAGAAAAGAACAAAATCTTGGAAAGAGTGGTAACTTTCATGGTTTTGGTTTTATGATTATAAAACATTCAAAGGAAAAAATCTAGGGAAGTACTTTAGCATATTCATTAACCTGGAGGAAACAAATATTTAAAAATAGTAGAGAGGATAGCTAGTAAGGGCATCTACCAAAACTGAAGGAGCTACAGCTCAAAACAAAATTTAGCTAACAAATGGGCCACGCAAGAGACTAAAGAACCCTCGGTAAGAAGTTGAAGAGATTAAAAAAAAAAAAATCTACATAATCTATAGATCTATAGATTATATATAATTTTTTTTATAGATCATACTAGATTGATATTGTGTATATATATATATATATATATATATATATATATATACACACACAAAACATATACAAAAAAAAAAATCATCACAAACCAAAACACACAAAAAAGAATCTACATATATTTGATCAAATTAATCTATATATATGATGAGAAAATCATTAAAAAAAAAATTAAAAAAACTAGAGCAATAGCTTGTTTTGGTTCTACTTCAAGTGAATGTTCGTCTGCCACTTGGTCTATATGGAAATTAATACTTACCATCCAAAAGAAGCAGCTTCCTTTAAATTTCCTGATTAAAAATCCAAAGATAAAAAGAATCAAAAGCAAAGTTTACCACGTCCATTAAATATGTGTACTTTTGATTACTCTCACATGTTGCCCTCACTTGGAACATGTGATCAAATGTGGCCCCCAAACCTTAGAAAGTGACAGTTTACTACCTCAAACTTCGAAAACTTTCGAGTTCGCTCCTTCTACTTGTTAATAATTTCAACAAAAAGGAAAAAGAAAGAAAATGAGCACACGTGTTGAAATAATTATGACATAATAATGCTCTTCCATTAGTACATGTTTACACTTAGACAACGTATATCCGCCAACAATTTCTTGAAAACCGACAACTAATATCATACACAAAAATGCGCCATACACATTTCCGTGTTTTGAAAATGCATATGTAGAGGATTAGATGACAGTTTCCTCTACATCTTTGTCTGACTTAGATTTTATTGATGATTTGTTCTTTTCATTGATGGTTTGTTAGTATTTCGTAAACCAAAATTACAACTTAGGGGTAATACCAATGACAAATACATAATTTGACATAATATCCAATTAATTCTTCCATGTATTCTAGTGTAGGGTAAAACACTGAACCTTAAAATAGATCTTAAATGGAGCTCATAGGTCATAAAGAAGAGCATTAAATGATCAAGAGCAGCTCAACCTTAAGAGTCATGTCAGCAAATAGCTTTATTAAGAATCAACTACTGCAAGGAGGCATCTGTTATAAGTAAGAGGTCGACCATCTTGAGAAGGGGACATGAGGTCGACTGCATTTACAGGCAACAGTGAAGAGGTTAATGAAAGCATCTACGAAGTTGAGGCTACATAAAGATAATGATTTGGAGGATTCTTTTCAAGATTTACTACTTGTAATTTAAATAAATGAAATTCAAATAGGGAATCCGTCCTAATTGATTGTAATCTCTATCTTTTGAGAAACTATCCCAGAAGATAAGGGAAATATTCCTAAATTTGAATAAGGAAACAAGCAAGGGCAGTGACCTAAGATGTAAATAAGGGATTATAGGTCAAAAATCCCTAAGTGTGATCTGGAACATTAGTGAGTGTAATTCCTCCTAAAATAATGAAATTTTTCTCCTCCCCATATGGACGTTGCTCTCAAATCGAGGGTGAACTACTATAAATTTTGCTTGTTCTTGCTTTAATTTTGCTTTTAATATTTTTAAAGATCATTAAATTTGTACAAACCGTTAAGAAATTCACTATAATCCTATTGATGAATTTTCACTGTCAACAATTGGTGACTCTACTGGGGACCGAACCCAAAATCTCTGGTTTGCGTGTAAAATTTTAGTGAGAAATCGAGCTGAAGCCATGCCTCCAAGAAGAACAAGAAGCAACGTTGTGAATTAAGGCAGACAGACTAAAGATAACATTATGAACCAAGCCAATCAGGCCAATGGAGAAGGGTGCGTGTTTAAATTCCCTAACTGATATGGTCCGACACTTGATGGCCACTATAGAGTGAATTGATAGGAGAAAATCAATACCTCCTTTTGAGGATGCTCCACTTGTTGAGAATAGTGTCCTAAAAGCATGAGATGTAATGAAAAATCTTATTATTTATGTAATAAAAGAGAAATTTCGTCATTTATATGTATATAATATTCAAAATTATGTCAATTGAAAATTTCATGATTATTTATGTAACCTTAAATATTATATATAAGAGTCATCTACAAGAGGATAATATTTAAAGATAATCATCGAAATGTGTCATAATGAATTTAATTAAAACAATATAAATACATGTTATTTTCATTAAGAATAGAACGGTATTATCCGCACTGTTAATATAGAGGGATGTTGGATAAGTGTATTACACATAATATGATTATGTGGAACTGGGGCACAGATACGATTTGAATTTTTGATAATTTCCGTTAAGTATAGAAATTCGAATTGAGTATATTGATGGTCATATATAGAATGATCTTCATCTTGAGATATTAGCATACTCCTATTTATAGATTTGTGTCTTTTGACTTACTCGGTATAGATTTTGAGATTCTAAATCTTATTACTTGTATCTTGGAGACATGATATGTGAGTAACTAATAATGTTAATATACAAGATAGAATCCAAATCCTCTTGAGGAAGAAGCATATAAATAATTCTCTTGTTGATTCGGTACTTATACTAGTAGGAGCTTCGATTCATGAATTTCTTTTATAAATCACTATCCATTAGAGAATCATCGGTACACAAGGATAAAAATATATAATTTGAAGGGTTAACGGATTTCATCTGGCTCTAATTATGAATTATTTATAAAGGATTGATCTATATATAATGACTATATCAAATTGACACTTCAAGTTCTTAGAAGTAAATTATATCTATAATTTTGAGAGTGCAATTCTAAGTTTTTAGTGGAGTAACTTTTAGAATTAACAGAATTAATTAATTAATTAAAGAGTTAAATTAATTATTAATTTTATTGGACCTCAGAATTATAGGTCCATGAGTCCCCGCGTCATTCTTGTAATATTTGCAAGACAAGGTGAATTATTAAGATTTTATATCACTCAAAATAAATAATGTGATTATTTAATTAAATTAATTTTAGAACACACTGTGGTAGGACTACAGGAGGCAACACACCCAGCCAGGGGGAGGTGCAGGGGGCGTGTAGCATAGGGAGAATTCCACTGGGATTCAATCATTTTCGGTTTACTTGTTTGACAAGTTTTCCAATCAAATCCAAAAAGAAATTAAAGTTAATTTGGATTTATTTAGATTTGAATTTGAGTTAAAATTAAAAACTCAATAAAAAGAGGAATTTAACTCCTCCTCCTGCCTGATATTTGCACCAACCACAAGGAGATATCCCTATGGTGTGACCGGCCATAGTAGATAAGGAAGGAATAGAATTTTGTTTCTAAAATTAAATGGGAACTATATTTTAAATGAGATTTAAAATAAAGTGATAACAAATTATCTATTGCTTTACCCTCAAGTTAAAGTAAAGGGGTCCTTCTAGGACTCTATAAATAGGAGATAATAGAATATTAGAGAACACAATTTTCTCCCTTCTCCTATGTGATAAGTGTGTAACATAGATGTTACGGGCATGTCACATTTTGTTAGACGACGTGTAACATTCTAGTGACAGCCATGTAACCTAAAGAAAAGAGAAGAAAAGTTCTTCCATTCCCAGTTCCACCTCACACATGTGTGGAAGAGAAAATTAGCGAGTAATCAATCCTATAATCTAAAATTAGTGCACACACTCTAGCTCTTGGAGGTATCAAGAACTAGACGAGAAAGATTTAAACTTTCCTAGAAAGCTTGGAGTGAGTATTGCTCGTGGTCAAAGAACTCATGTTATCGACCTAATCGTTTGTTAGGTAAATAAATTAATTATATTAATTTATTCGTATATAAATTAATATATTATATAGAGTTTTTTAAAAGTTTTATGAAAATTTTTATTATACATGATTTGTTAGACGCATCCTTCTGCATCCAAAATTGTTTTGCAAACTAACTATTGGTATCTGAGTGATCTATAGATTATATTAATTTATGCACCGATTATGTGATAATCAATATTAATATCGAATATGTGATATTTAATTATATATGTATGTGATGGGTATGCACTTTACATTTATGGATGTTCATATTTTAATTCATGAGATGATTGTATAAATGATGGATTTAATAGTTAATTATATGGTTTTATAGATTGGTTATTTTTTAAAAAAATTTGATTAGAAAATTTATAAACCTTCGGGTAGAGAGATTATTGTAATTTTAGAATTGGAGATCTTCTAATGTAGCGCAGAGGACCTTAAAAGCAGGACAGAGACTGTCGACCGCCAGACGGAGAAACAAGCTTAAAACAGGAATCACAAACTCCAACCGTTTTTTAAAAGCATGCGCGCGCTGAGAAGTGCAAAAGGTTGCGCACATCTTGAAGTATATATAAATTACTTGTATATAATTTTAATAAACGTTATCACTGATAACGTTTTATTGATTACATATAAATCTATAAAATATATTATTATAGATAAAAGATACATACAAAATATATATTAATATATGTAAAAATTATATCTATATATATTACTAATTATTATAAGATAATAAGTATGATTATTTATACATATTAAATTAAATAATGTTGTTTGGCAAAAATGATTTAGTAATTTTTTTAATGAAAAAAATTTATGGGTAAATTATGTTAAATCAAATGGTAAAAATTATTTAGACTTATTGGCCCAAACAGTGAGCACTTTTTTCCCGTTCCGGAGTAAAAGAAAGTGCCCAACTGAACACGAAGAGTTCAAAAATTGAAGAATTAAATTTGAATACCCGTTGATCTAAAAATAATTATTATAATTATTTATTTATTTATATATTCATTTAATTGGGTTATAATTTAATTATTTTATGGGATCCAGTCAAATTTTATCTCAATAGCTAATTGCATATTTTATATTTTTATGTTGATAATTATGTTGATAATTCCATCTCAACAATTATTGTAATTTTTATGTTGATTGCGTAATTTAATATCCGATTACGTATTTTATGTTCGATTGCATATTTTGTATTTTATATTTTTATCTCAATAGCCGATTGGGATGTTGAATTTTTCTTTTTTCTCTAGTTGGGTTTGAATTTGGTTTGAAATTTGAATTGGGCTGTAGTTTGATTTTTTTTTTTTTTCTCCTTTTTGATAGAAACGATAGATTTGATTTTTTTTTTTATGTATGATTTTTATTTTGTTTTTAAAATGTTTTAAATTATATTCAGATTTTTAAAAATCATAGGTTTTTATTTAATTAATGACGGGGTAGAAGAGTCATTTTACGTCCCAAAAAGGGGTTTTAAGGTACCAAAATATTGTTATTAAAAATATAAGATACCAAGAACATATTTCACTATAATACAAGGTACCAAAATGATTCTATCCCTTTTAAAATTTATAAATCCACCAAATTTTCATAAAATATTCGAATTGAAGTTTTAAAAAAATTAGAATTTTCATCCGATTTATAGTTTGGAATTCCAATCTTACCCTGGGTTTTACAGAAACCAACGTAATTAGGTAAAGTAGAGATAACAAGTATGTTGCTTTGTTACCAATTACTCCGATCCTAGGAATAGTACTGAGAAAAACTATTTAGATATATCTCTAGTTCTTCTTCTACTTGTATCGTTTAATTGATTTTCCAACCACTTATGCATTTACACAAAATCCAGGTCCGCAAACAACAGAATAAGAATAGTAGTATCCGTCTACCCAAACAATTCTATGACGTTCACTACATTGAGTGCAATACAATTTCTTCTACTTATAAAATCATACATGCAATGTAGGTGTAACGCAATGGACCTAATAGATTGCCCACAATATCAAGTTATTTTGTCCGTACCTTCTTTAGGTTGGTTTGGTGAGAGGGAAGATGATAAGAAGGAAAAAAAAAAAATCCGTATAATTTAGCTGAGAAAACTTTAGGTCCTGATCATTTCACCGATTCGAGTTTTCAGTTTAAGTTTTTACAATTAAAAGTTTTTAAAAAATGTTACATTTTATTTTTTTCTGTTATAGTTAAAAACTTTTAAAAAATATTACATCTCAATTTAAATTAAAAACACAAATTTACGAAACAAAACCAGGCTTAAAAAAGAAGAGAAAGACCTCTCTTGCTGTGTTTAGTATGGGTTCCCTAATTGGGGTATTTGAAGAATTTGAAATTTCCCATCAAAAACACCATTGGTCCTTCCACTAATCCGCTCACCGCTCTCCCTCCTTCTACTTTTCCGTCTTACCGAACAAATTGATGTAGAGGAATATGCATGGAAACTAGAAAAAAAAAAAAAAAAAAAAAAAAAAGAAGAAGAAGAAGATAATATAGTAATTCCACAAGTCACAAACATACAGAAACGTAAACTGGCAAAGTAATTATTTGAGCTTCTAAGAGGTTTAGAGCTGCAGATTTGGAGAAGTAGTACTATGGAGAAGAAGTAACCTTCTTGAAAGAGTAAGCATGATATCCGTTGTTCAACTGCATGAAATGCCCCGCAAAGCGATGCATGACTTCGACGTAAGCGTCTCTAACCCTTTGCAGGAACATGATTGACGACATTATCTTCTGCTGAAGATTTCTGATCACTTTACACTTGATCAACTTCAGATGTACTTCTCCCAACAACGAGACGATTTTCTTGTCGTTTTCGAGATCGTCTGTCGCAACGACAGTAGTACTTTTGTTCTCTTTTAGTCTATCATATTTCAGCCTCATCAAGAACCTTCCCATTGTGCCACGAAAAGGGTCAGTTTTCTGGGTTTGTGTTATCAGTTTTGTTTGAGTGTTGTTGACTGATGAAGAAAGAGGGACATGATCAAGAGAGTTTCCGAGTTGCGGGAAGAGTTAAAACAACAAAGAAAAAGATGGGTAATAAAGGTTTCTAATTACTCTTGGCTGATGAAAAGTTGGTGATTGGCCTTAAATTGAGAAACGCAAAGTAAATGGCCATGAGAAGCTTGTGAAAAAAGATTGCTGACAAGATGAAAGTTAGGTAAGTAGCTTTAAATTAGAGGAACTAATGGTCACCAGCTAATACAGCAAGTATGTAAATGCAAATTAACAGCCAGCTGTATTTTTCGGGGAGTGCAATTTTTTTCTTTTTTTAAGTAATTGGAATTAATCTTTCTCCAGTCAATCAATTTTATATATATATATATATATATATATATATATATAGTTTTTCATTTGTATATTTGCATTTAGCAATTATCGGTGACATAGTTTAGATCATGGTTCGTGACTCATTATAATATTTTCTCTCACAAAAAATACACGTAAATCGAGAATAGTTGTGAATCATAATTCTAAATTCATAAACCAAACATCCTAGTATGCGTTTGGTGGATGGATCCAGAATTATAATTTTAGATCCTGATTCAGAATCAATGTTTGTTTACAGTGATTATGAATCACAGTTCTGAATCATGATTCAAAATTAGTGTTTGATTTAGATGATTCTGAATCATTATTTGGAATCTAATGTGATGTTTTAAATTGGCTCAAATCATGATTCTAAACCCATTCTCCTCTTGATTCAAGGTGATTCAAACTTCCAATTCTGAATTATAGTTTCAGAATCATGAGTTGAACTCAAAATTATGAATAATGGTTCTTGTTTCATAATTATGATTAGAATCACCCTAATTTAAATTCTCATACCAAATGAACCAACTAATCTGAGCCATCTCATCCTAACCAGTAAACAGTGTTTAATGTTACTTTAAATTCAAGTTATAAGCCCTTCAAAAAAAAAAAAAAAAAAAAAAAAAAATCCAACAATAATTCTCCAGTTAGGCCTAAGCGTTTGCAACATAAGTCCTCAAATATTGAAAAAACATAAAAAAAATAAAAATAAAAATAAAAAAATAAAAAAACAAAAACAAAACAGAAACAGAAACAAAAACAAAAACAAAAAAAAGGTGTACATATATTTTTCTAGCTATTACAACTACTATTTTGTTCCTACCATACAAATGCAGGGGATGCAATTATTTCAAGTTTAATGCCATTAGCTTGAAGGTAACTACTACGTTATGGACAAAATTTGATGCATAAATATGTTTCAATGATAATAGCATTACAACCTTTTCTGGTTTAATTTGAAAGTAACATATTTTCATTTCAATAATATTGCTTTAGGAAATTGTCGATTTTACTTCTTTTGGTTATTTTTTTTATTGGTAATTGGTTTCTTTTTATAATTAATTGTTTTTCTCTTCAATTTATTTGGCACTTTCGAGCCCACGGTAAAACCATGGTTTAATTTCAAATTTGGCCCATGAGAAATAGGAACTATCTAATTTTGTCCTTATAACTCAAAATGATACAAAATCTCCTCCGAGCTTAACATAGGTTTCAATATTGATACTTCCGTCATTAAAGCGTCAATTTTTTAGCGGTTTTAATCAATTATACTCCTCAGTTGACCCAAACATGTGATTGAAACCGTTAAAAAATTGCCCTATATCGAATACTTTTGTTACCCACAAGTTATTAAAACCGTTAAAAAAGTGACACCTTAATAACAGAAGTAGGAAAGTTGTAATTTTTCAATTTCTAGTCGTATGAACAAAGTAGGACCGAATTTAAAATTACTACTATATAAATATACTAACTTGCACAGTTTTTTGGGATCAAAGAGAACGATGTACTTTTTCTTTCTTTTTTGCTCATAGATCCCTTTACAATATCCAGGGAGAAAAAGAGACAAACAAAAGGATTGTTAAATTCCATCTAGTGACTTGAGAACTTTTAAGGGACGTTTATTTTTTATATTCATTCATGATTTTGAATTATAATTCATAAATCTTTACAGTATTTTTCTCTCACAAAAAAACACATGTAAAATAAAAATGATTCTCAATCATAATTCTGAATCCATAAACCAAACGTTTACTTAGAAGTCAAGCAGAAAGTAAGGAGTAACCTTCCTAAACAAATGAACATTGTCCACTGCTCAACTGCATAACTCTCCCAGCCAAACAAAGCATCATCTCAACATAAGAATCTCTAAACCTTTTCAAAAGGACAATTGTTTTACAAAACTTCACTCTTAGTTTTGGGGCTACTCTAACCTTCCAAGCGTACTTCCGACGACTCGCTTTCGATATCGGAACCTTCTCATTCTCCTTGTCGGAAACCACTCTTTTTAGCCTCTGATATCGCCTTCTCCTTCCGTACAGCTTCATCCTTCAGATGAAAAGAGAAAAATTTCCTGTAATATTGGAGAGAGAGAGAGAAGAGTTACATATATAGTGCCATACGAGGATAGGGCTATCTTTAAAGTCTAGAAAGGAAAGAACAAAAAGAAAATGTTAGTGTCTTAAATTCAAGAGGACAAAATAAAGTCAAACACGAGGCAATACATGCAAGTGCGCTTTATTTGCTGTAACAAGTTACCAATCAACAGCCAACTGTTTCCTGGAAGTTGAGTTAGGTTTTCAGTGAGTCATTAAGAAGCTAACAGTATCAAGAGTTAACAATTTCTTCACACCTCAAACATTTTTTTAAGAGAGAGAGAGAGAGAGAGAGAGAGAGAGAGAGAGAGAGAGAGAAGGGTGGGGGATACAATTCAATGAAAGTTTTTGAAGTAGGGAACACTTAGGGGGCGTTTGGTATGGGGTAATCATAAGGAATCATATTCCCAGGAAAGTGATGGAGAGTAATATGATTCCTAGGAATAATACATTATTGTGTTTGGTTCTATACAGGAATTTTTATCAAATTCCTAGGAATATTAGATTACTGTGTTTGGTTGTGCATGGGAATGCTGTGAATTAAAAAATATTTTTTTAAATGAATAATAATAATAATAATAATTTTATTATTAATTATTATTATTATAATTATAATTAATTATAATTATAATTATTAATATTATAATATTAATAATTATAATAATAATAATAATAATTATTATTATTATTATTATAATAATAATTATTATTATTATATATATTATAATTATTAATATTATTATAATTATAATTATTATTATTACTATTATAATAATAATAATAATAATTAATATTATTATTATTATTATTATTATTATTATTATTATTATTATTATTATTATGAGATTCCCATGATTTTGAGATTTCTGGGAATTTGAATAACACCCTATTGGGTGGGATTAGGATTACCCCAAAATGGGGTAATGTGAAACCCATGGGTTTCACTTTCCTGGGTTTTAAAAAAGTCTAATAATTGTACCAAACGTGGGAATCTGAAAGATTTCTATTCCTATTCTTATGATTACCCCATACCAAACGCCCCCTTAGATATGGTGACAGATGATTTAGTAGTAACACACATGAAGAATCTATTACCTACATTATTAAAGTAGAGATGTCCAAATTCTGAGTTTCATAAAAGCGAAGTTATTGTTTTGTGTTTGCTAAATAATACCATTACAAATTCTTTTTCTTTTAATTTGGTAATGAGTGTAGGACCCGTTTGGCAGAACTTTTTATTTTTATTTTTAGTCAGTAGAAAAAAAGAAGTAAGAGTATAATTTTTTAGTTAGTGTTTGGAACCAAGAGCTTCATACCTCAAAATGATTTTTAAAGTTTCTGATGAGCAATAATATTGTTAGAATTAAGTTTATAATGCTTTAATTAAATTCTGATACAAGTTTAAAAATATATTCAGAAGTATTTTTTTAAGCTATATTTTCTAACTTTAACTGGAAACTCTTCTAAAATGTGAAAGCACTTACGATAAATCATCTAAATACTTTTAAACGCAGCTTTTGGACTTAGGAAGCCAAAATCAATTTTTAAGAAGCTCTCCCAAATGACCTTCAATTTCCGTGATGTTTTTGAACGTGATACATAAAAAGTCTGTCTATCTGACAATGTACAGTACAAAAATGAAATGTATAATAAAGCATGACAATTAAATAGACATTTGTAATCACAGAGTATTTTTTTTTTTTTTCCCCTATCCACCATATGATATTTCTATATATCATAACAATCAGACATCTACACACATTAGTTAATATTTATTAAAAAGTCCTACATCACCATAACATAACATATAGAAATGGGAGGTGTACGATAATATTTACCTTAAAACAACAATGATCTTGGAAATGTATAATAACAACATCAATGTTACATCCTTCAAAATTATTATTACATAAAATAAATATCATATTATATCTCTCACGTCCACTTATTAGAGTTTTGAGTGGTCCTTAGCAAAAGACCCGAGACAAACTCAAAGAAATGTAAAGTCTATACTATGTTCTTTTTTATGTATTGACCACCTTGAAAATAGTCATGTCATCAAGAAATGAATCATGATTCATGGACGTTTAGTTTATGAGTTCAAAACTGTAATTCAGAACTATTCTTGATTTACGCGTATTTTTTATGAGAGAAAATACTGTAACGAGTCACGAATTATAATCCGAATCATGATACGAATCTTTAAAAAGTCTTGCATTTTCCTTCTAAAATCCGTCATAATAAATAAAGCATAGCTGTCACAACCTACAATGGATTAGACCTAAAACGTGTAGTCGCTTCCACTCGGTGTGAAAGAAACTAGGAAAGTCAGGAATTTAGCTTTGGCATTGAATAAAGGAGGCTCGTGGTTGTACAAAAATCAACTCATTAAGAGATAGTGTACAAAGTTTAAATGTGTAACGCATATGAAAGTCTTGCCTGCATACATCACAGAGAATAAGGAGGCAGACCTTTTGGTAGAATTTATAAGCAACTTGCAAAATCAATATTTTCTCCCGGCTTCCAATGCATCCAACAGCAGACGAGAACGAGATGAAATGCATCCCGGAATTTCTCTATCGCTCTCATAGAAGGCGGTTTCGGGTTCTTGTGGCTTCATTCGAAGTCAACTTAACCTTGTTAGTGAGGACTGAACACCATTACTCTCTGTCAACATCTGAAAATATGCAGGAGCCCATCTTATAAGGTCCCGTTTATTTCACTGATTCGAATTTAGAATTCGAGTTTTATTATAGTAAAAAGTTCTCATAAACAGTCACATCTAACTTTTTTACTACAATAAAAAGTTTTCACATAAAATCACATCTTAACTCGAACCAGCAAACTAAACGAACCCATATGAAACCGTCTAAGTAGATGAACACAAAAAAGTAAAGAAATACAGAGAAACCATATCTAAACAACCAAAAAAAAAAGCTTGAAAAAAATTAAAGAACCATACTATCATGTAAGAAAATTTCGTATGAGAAAACATGTATCTGATTAATGTAAGAGAAAAAAGGGATATGAAGGATCTATTGCCCTTAACTTCAGATACCTTATTGCCTTTGTAAAAGATGCATCATCTAGATTAGAATTTGATAAACGATGTAAAAGATAAAAAGAGGGCTTCCTAGAACTACTTTCTTGAACTTAGCTAAAAGAATTGGCGAAACTATGCTGCTTGTCAGGACATTAGTTCAAACCCTTCAATTATAAGTAGAGTTGCTAGACAGCCATAACAATTAATTAAGGTATGTACATTTGGGTCCGTTTAGTTTACTGATTTAAGTTTTTAATTCGAGTTGAAATGTGATTTTTATGTGAGAGCTTGTTACCATAGTAAAAAAGTTTAATGTGACTGTTTCTGAAAACTTTTTACTGTAACAAAACTCGAATTCTAAACTTAAATCGGTGAAATGAACGGGGCCGAACTTCAAAAATAGTACCAGAGTTATTGGTTGAAATTTAGAATTGCAAATACGTTACAGATATACAATCCACGAAACTAAAATTCTCTTAATATGTCACTATGTATAATAGTATAAATTTTTTAATGGTAGCCAAATATGTATAATAGTATTTTTTATATAATTTTTTTAATGGTACGTTGACGTGAATAAATGAACGTGAACTATTATATATATGAGATTAATAATATAAAACTTTTTTAAAGATATAAAGAGATCGTTTTCAAGCATTTCTCGCACAATAAAGATAGTGGTGAAATATATATTTTTTAAAAAAATAATAATATCAAGCTTACAAAATAATGCAATTAGTTTTCGATACTAAAAATGAATTCGGTAGTTAAATATGATATTTTGCAATCAAAATTTAGTAACATATTAAGACCTTTTACTACCAAACTGTTGATTTGGTAGCGGAAAATTATTTTTTGGCTACCAAGTAGCATATCTGCTAGTAAAAAGTCTTTAAAGTGTAGTTTTCAAAATTGTTTTTGGTCACCAAATAACATATTTCATAGTTTTTTATTTCGTAGCAAAACTCTTTATTGTGGATTAATCCACAATCTAATTTGTAATTTCAGATTAAGAAAATCTCAATCCCTTACTAATTTAAAATTCTTTCAATTTAATTCATGCCGAATTGGATTGAATTATGCATTTTAAATGAATTGGCGGATTCGATGAACACCCCTGTATATACATAATAGAGTGTTGTTTTGTTCTTTGGTTATCTATTTTTATTTCATTTGATTTATCCCTACTAAAATCAAATTTCTCAAATATATCTTTGTTTAAATAAGAATGGCCGATGTGTTTTATTTTTAATTTCATACTTTCGACTAAAACGATGTTCGTTTTGATCAAGCTCTTTTCTTCTATACTTTTTGTGAAAAAAAATAAAAAATAAAAATAAAAATAAAAATAAAAATAAAATCTTATATTTTTAACTCTGACTTATACAAATATCTTTTCCTGATTTGTCTTTCTCAAAACACTTTTTTTTCCCCTCAAATGAATCTCTACTTGTATATATATATATATATATATATATATATATATATATATATATATTCCCTTTCAGTAGCATGAACTGCTATTTATCTCATAAATGTCAATCTTGTAATATACACATGTTGAAATAATTTATCTTATATGCATATGTCGCTACTCAAATATTTTTCTACACACAATACATGTATTTAATCAAAACAAATATTTTTATTGAAACATGCACTTCGATCCTTTTTTTTTGGTTTATTTTTAAATCTTCTGTATTAATTAAAATGTGCCTTAGTAAACTCTTTCCCTTGATATACTCTAATTAAAATAACTACTCTTAAATGTGCGACTTCATAAACGTTTCTCTTTATATATATATATATATATATATATATATATATATATATTTTGTTTTTCCAAATGTGCCTTTCGTAAGAACTTTTTCCTTAACTGCACCGCTAGAAATAATATTCTCAAAATGTGTCCTTATAGTTACAACATTTTTCCCCAGAACTTTCCCAAATACCTTTTTCATACGTATCTCTCTTTTTTTTTTTTTTTTTTTTTGTTAATAAGACGAACTAGATGAACTTCATTCAAGAAAGGCAAAAGCCCAAGAACAAAACAGACAGTGGGGAGGCAATCAAGCTAACTCACCTCTCAGATACATCTGAAAACAGTATTGGGAATATCAGAAAAAACAATAATACCAAAAACTGAAGAACACAAGCTCCACTTTGCAACGTTATGAGCAACAAAGTTAAAAGACCTCGGAATCCAGTTAATGACTAAGGGTATGTTTGATAGTGATTTTAAGAGCCTAATATCAATTCTCTAACAATCTATAGTTGAAATCTATGTTTGTTAAACACCAAAGAAAGTGATTTTTAAAGAATTTTTGAGAAATTTACAGTCAAAATCAAAAGCAACTGAAAGACAATTTTGACTTTTAGATTGTATGACAATCACCTTAAATTACAATTAATAAAACTTTCATAACACTCATAATACCCCTGGAACTAATACTTGTATAATTACAATTTACCAAACACTCTTATATTTTTTTTGTAACAAATGCTATTTTTTCAGCACAGTTAACAACAATTTATTTTCTAAAATTTACAGCATTACCAAATTGGTCATAAGTCATTGGAAGTTAGGATGTCAGTAATTTGCTGTTTAATTTGCCCCATTACAAACTTTTTTGTTTCTTTTCTTTTTAAATGTGCTCTTTAATTTTTCTTTTACTAAATTAAACTCCGAAGAGAATGCTAAGTAAAAACAATTGAACTAAACTTTTAAATGATGAATTCAAATCTTCATGTCCAAAAATACAACAAGAACCAGTATTTCAACTAGTAGTTTGCTGTAGGGCTATAAGAATTATTGAAGTAGAAGATGTGCTTATAACGTAGCCACCGTTCACAGAAAACGTTTGAGTTATTTGAGGTAAGAGCTTAGTATACTTTCATAAAAGACACTAACACTCAATAATACGTAATTACACTTTCTTATTAAAAAAAAATTATTGAGTACAGAGTACTAATTATTGACTACTAGACAGGCTATGATAGTAAATTGAAATAATATTATAACTATATATAATAATAAATATGTATTAACATTAATGGAACGTACATTCTTCCACTAGAATCGCATGAAACAATAAACTTTTGTTTTTGTAACATAACATGTGACTAGAAAACAAGATTGCCTTTGACAAATAGAAGAAGAGATCACAATGGCCATATAGTTTAATTAACCTAGATACATTA
Organism: Morus alba; assembly: GCA_012066045.3. Classification (NCBI taxonomy): domain Eukaryota; kingdom Viridiplantae; phylum Streptophyta; class Magnoliopsida; order Rosales; family Moraceae; genus Morus; species Morus alba. The sequence continues at coordinate 16,653,596 of CP050231.2, forward strand.
GACTTAGCTAAACAAAAACTAATAAATTAAGCAAACAAGGAAAGGAGTGCGAGTGAAAAAGACAAAAGATACAAATGACAAAAAAAAAAATAATAATAATAATAATTGAAATAGAAAAAAGTCCAAATCAATTCTCTTCATGATTACGTACCAAAACCATCACATAACAGTCGTAGACTCATTTAATTTAACTCCATACTTACCACACTTATAGTTAGGAAGTCCTATTATTAAAAAATGAACAAGGTTACATATAATATTATTGACATTAATTATTTTTTATTATATGAGAAACTAATGGCGCGTTTAGGACTCGTTCTAAAATGATTTTATTTTTTATATGAAAATGAAAATGAAAACGTTTTCAATCTCAGACAGAAATCATTTTTGAAAATGCGTTTGGTATTTTATCAAGAGATTATTTTCAGTATAAAAAACTCATTAATGTCTCTATTTCTCTCTCTTTGCTCGAGAGAGGAGAAAACAAAAACAAAACAAAAAAAATGAAAAACGACTAAATTTTTATTTTTTTCTCATTTTACATTAAATTAAAAAATCGTTTTCATTTCTGTTTTTTATCTTTATTGCGTCAAACACCGTTTTAAAAACGTTTTTATTTTTTATTTCTTAAAAAACATAAAAAAATAAAAACGAGATCAATTCTAAACACGACCTAATTCTCCTATACTTGCTCCCTTGTGTAGTGATTTTATGTTACATCTACCTCATATCTGAAGGTGAAGCAAAGTGAGGAGAGAATTATGGGCTCGTTTAATTCGCTGATTCGAGTTTTTAATTTAAGTTGAGATGTAATTTTATATGAAAATTTTTTATTGTAGAATCGGTAAAATAAATGGGACCCTCGTTGCCTGCTACTAGCCAATTGAAATGGTAGCGCCAAAAATCACGCACGAGTATCAAGGGATTGCATGTGATTGGTTCATTTTTCTGTAAAATTCACATCGCACTTCCACTATTGTTTTTTGGGGTACTACTACAGCTTATCACTTGGATCCATAACCCATATTTGATAGATTTCCAGCTCATACACGTTCACCACTATTCGAAGTGCAAGTGTTCCAGGAAAAAAAAAAAAAAAAAAAGGTTCTCGTTTCGTTTATTTTAGAACAAATAATTTAATGCGAGTAAATCTAACTAAAATAATGATACAATTGTTTTTGAAAGGAATAATACACAGAAAACATTATAATAAAAATCTTTGATCTTTTAATTTTAATTCTGCTCAAGTATTTTTCTCATAAAAAAAATTAAATTTCAAAAGTAAGAATTAAAACTTCTAGTTTGAACACATATACTTGTTGAGAAAAACACACCTCTACACCCATATATTTTCACATTTACAGTATTTATTTTAGCAACTTAAGCGCTAGAATTATTGGTCATCAACAAAGTACCGACGTCACAGAATTTATAGGAATCAAACCACTTTTTATACACACGTGAAACAAACATTCAGAATCTAAAATCTAAGAGTCAAAAATATTTTCATCAGCATTAACATAATACACATCATCTTCACTGTCATATCTATCGCCAATAACATTTATAAAATCTAAAGTCTCTTAAAATTCTAACTTTCTTCTTTCTTCTAAATACCTCGGCAATTACCTAACAATACCAAACGCCAATTAGGGAAGGAAAGAATGTCATATTGTCCAAATGTGAGAATGATTTTCCTGTAGATCTTGCTCACGATCGAGCACAAGTCGTGGAGCGAACTTCATAAACTGGTCCTTCTGTGTAGGTGATTAGTCTGAGTCATTCCCTTATTACATAGGCTAATTGGTAATTAGATGGTGGAATAAAACTCCATCATAAGACAACTTTTAGCTATCCAATCACAGTAAAATTACATCAGATAAAAAAAAAAGATTATCGAATGAAACGGTTTAGAATGATGTTTAGTCGTCCAACCTTTATCCGTAAACTCTTTTATACGTCTTTCTAACTCCATATAAAAATATTTTGATTAAATGGTCCCACTTGACAAGTAGAATGCACCTTTTGGTTTGTGGTCATCAACCGAATTTCAGATAAAGAACGGTCGTTTCACTATTCATTTCTTTCTTGATAAGGAAGGAAATATATTATTAAAAGTATTGCCTGCAGATGCCATGGTCAAACGGTTACTTTACAAGGCCTCAAAAGCAGGCCCTTTATCCTTTGTCATTTTAAGTTTTTCTTAGAATGGCAAATATTTTGTCCAATCCTGTGCTGTTACATGGTACAGATCAGGAGGAGGTGAGAGAAAAGTGTCTTGTTACAGGCTTAGAGCCGTGGGGAGGGCCTATAATAAGCAATATATATATATATATATATTACTGTATTTAAAATTTGAGTTTTATAATAATAAAAAAATTTTAAAAATAATTATATTTAATTTTTTTATTTATATAAAATTATATTTTAATTTGAATAAAAAATTTAAATTAACAAACTAAACGAACGTTGAAAAGGTGAAAACTTAGAAGGGAGAAGAAACATTTGTGTATGCACTTTTCACAAAGCTCAAGCGTTCGAAACCAACTCGAACGTCGTAAAAAAAGGGTAAAAGCTGGAGCCAACAAGCAACCATGACAGCTCGTAAACAACCAAACAAACAGCCCAAAACATGGTTGGCCATTGGCATATAAGATAGAGCCTTAAACCACAATAAATCTCCATTCACTTTTCCCCTCTTCTTCTTCACTTGAAAGAAGCTATTAAATATTACCCAAAAGAAATAAAAGAAGAGAGAGAGAGAGAAGTATTTCACATCATCACACTATAAAAAGCTTCCACTTCCATTGCACCCCTTTTCACTACATCTCCAACGAAGTCCAATCCAATGGACCCACCGCCACCACTTCCACCCCTCCCCACTCCCACTCCCACAACCACAACTCCCCCCACCACTGCCACCGCCTCCTCCGCAGCCGCCGCCGCCGCCGCAGCATCCTCGGTTCAGCTTAACTACCCGGAATCCATCGACTCCTCTCCCCGCTCCCGCAATGCTGATGCCTGGACCGACGAGCCTCTACCGCCCGTCCCGGGAGCCAAGCTCCGCTTGATGTGCAGCTACGGTGGGCATATCATCCCCCGCCCGCATGACAAGTCCCTCTGCTACGTTGGTGGCGACACCCGCATTGTTGTCGTCGACCGCCATTCCTCTCTTTCTGACCTTTGCACCCGCCTTTCCCGTACCCTCCTCAATGGCCGTCCCTTTACTCTTAAATACCAGCTGCCGAGCGAAGACCTCGACTCGCTGATATCTGTCACCACTGACGAAGATCTCGACAACATGCTAGAGGAATACGACCGCACGTCGGCGAGCTCGCCTCTCAAGCCTTCTCGGCTGAGACTCTTTCTCTTCTTCGTTAAGCCTGAAACTGCTGCTTCAATGGGGGCTTTGCTTGACGACGCCAAGTCTGAAACGTGGTTCGTCGACGCGCTTAACGGGGCAGGATTTCTCCCGAGAGGGCTATCCGATTCGGCGGTGGACAACTGCTTGTTGAGCCTCGAAGCAGTCCGCGCCAGCGACTCGTGTAATGACTTGGAAGCTCAAGGAAACTCGTTGGGGGAAAACAACAAACAGGTGGTGGACAAGAGTGACAGCACGCATGATGTTGTGCAATACCCCTATTCGATGTCGGACTCGCCTTTTGTGGAGAACAATTCGTCTTTCTGGTCGTCTTCTTCGTCGCCATCGATGTCGAATTTGCCGCCGATTCGGGTGAGGGTCGATGAGCAGAAGATGGTTGGGATCCATGAACAGTTTGCGCAGATAAGCTTTGCTCCTCCGCCTTCTGCAGTTAATCCTGCGGTTTCTGTTAATGCTCCGGTTAATAATCCTGTCCTTGTTTCTGGGGAAAACACGAGTAGTAAGGTTTTGTCTGATGATGAGAGATCGGATCATGGCGGCGGCGGCGGCGCGCCTGTTGTCGGGTTTCGTAAGCCCCCATTACCGTTGCAGCCACTGCAACCGAAAGGTGTCGGCGGCGGCGGCGGCGGCGGCGGTTATAATTTGCCTTCTCCAGATTCTGTAGCAAGGTATTCTGTACCAATGAATGGTTTCTCTTCCTTTTCTTTTTCCTCCACACTATCATTAACTTCCTATTTCACCAAACATTTATTTCTCTTTTTGACTTTGTTTGGCTTGTGTCCTGTCGTAATCAGAAAGAATTTTAGTCAATGGTAAAAAGGTTAATCTGAATTATTGGGAAGTTCTAATTGGCACTTACTCCACCAATAACTTTTTTTATTAGAAATTATCCACTTGGTTCGGATAGATCTGCTCGCTATAAGATAAGATTGGAAGATTTGTCGACACCATTTACATAAATTATCGCATAATTTATTTGAGCAATACTAAACCTTATGGTTGGTTTTTGACTATCAACAAGACAATATAATGTCCGTTACGTTTTTTTTTTTTTTTTTTTTTTTTTAAGGAAGTGTCAAATGTTAAGGGTACTAGATTGTTTAAGCACGTTTTAAGGTTAAACCTGGACAATGAAAGTTGTCTAGTTAAGGCTTGAAATATTGACAATTAGTTTGTTCTTGTATTATAGTGACACTAGCATCGCATCTGCAAGTTCCCTCTCAAAACCAATGTACTACCAAGACCAACTCCATCCTCTACCTAGAGAAATCAGAGCTCCTGCCAGCCCCGACACAAGGAACACCGACAACTCCGACCCCGGTCCCGGAACCCAAATTCAACAACAAGCTAAAGATTCCAACTACATCCTCCCTCCACATCTGGATCAACATTATCAGGATCAACATTATCAGGATCAACATTATCAGCATCAACAATATGTTCAGGCCGGCGCGCATTATGTCCACCACGCTGCAGCCAGTCCGGTGACAATGCCACAGTACTACCAAGTTTACCCTCAAACACCTCAACAATTTCACCATCCGATTGATCAGCAATATCCAGTCTATATAATGCCGGTTGCCCCACAAACACCGCAGCCATATAACATGTCTTTGCAATCCAACATTGCTGACGCAACGACTGTAGTTGCCTCAAGCCGACCGCTGACAACTCCAGCCCCTGCCTCTGGTATCCCACCTGTTTACCCTGCAAAGGCAGCTTCCCCTACTCCACCTGAAATGGCTGCATCGGGTGTTTACAAAACCGCTATGGCGTCAAATGCTCCTTTGGTTCAGATCCCACAAAACCAATTTCAGCAAAATTACATGGGCTTCTCACAAATGCATCATCACCCTACTCAGTCCCTTGCTGTTCCTTCCTCTGCTGCTGGGAATTACGCTTTTGAGTACTCGAATCCGGCCTCAGCCGTTGCCCATGAGCAAGTTTTCTACACGCAGCACCCGGCTGCTGTGGCTGCTCCATCACCATTGCCTTCTCAGTATCAATCGATGACTCCCGCAGCGGCAATAGCCTTGTCGGAGGCTGCAAAACAGCTGCCTGCAGATAATACCAACGCTCAACAGCAGAACAGAACGTCACAACCACAATAAGTGAACAGGAAGAGAATAAATAAGAATTTTTGTTTGGTAAAAGTTGGATATTGTATTTTGTTTTTTTCCGACTTCTTTCTCTATATCTTTTAATAGCTGCTACAATTATAATCTTCTGTTACAAATGAATAATAAAACGACATCATGTCATCATCGGTTTCTTTGAAGTGCCAATTCGATTTTGCAATAAGACATTAAATTAAGATCCATCTCAGTTAAATTTACTACCTGTAAATTGGAATGAGGAACTTTTTCTTCAACAAAGCTTTAATTATAAATCATTTCTAACATGATTTTCACAGTTCAAGCATTGGAATTGATGTAGAAACATGTGGATCCAAAACTGAGTCACGTGGCCAGAAGCACGGACGCCATCACTTACGGGGTACAGGCATTCAAAGTGCGGTTCAATACAAATTTTTGAGCCATACGAGGAATATGTTTCTTGATTTGCCTCTCTCAGTGTAAGGTGGTGTACTTTTTGGCATTATAGACCTTTTTCTTTTCTTTTTTTTTTTTTCTTTTTCTTTTTGTCTTTTTACGGCATCATAAAGAATCTATCAACCTGCATGGTTGCTAAGATTCAAGGGCCGTAGTTAGATCCAGTTAGATAAATCATACGCAGAATTGTTTTTGAAGGGTGTTTAATACTTAATAGTGCACCAAACCAGCTTTTTGAACCAACAGAAAAAAACCATGCGGCTAATCTTACGTAAACTAAAGAGATTTTGATTTTTAAAATTTAAATTTTTTATAAGAAAAAAATACTATAACGAGCTAAAAATCATGATCCTAAATCAGACTAGAACACTCGAAACAAACGGAGCATCAGTTTTCGAGATCAAATAAGACGATTGTAACACCCATTTTTTTCTCAACCGACAAAATTATTAGAAATATACGTTGGGAATTAACTTGAATATTATTATGGTGTTATATTTAGTGAATTCTAACATCACAATGAGTTTAATTCCACAGGTGATCGCAACAAGGATTCGATATGTTAAGAACAAGTTCATGTCATTATATGGAAATTTGATGTGATTTCATATTTATTCTTATGATTTAATGAATTTGTATAATGTTACGATTTGATAATATGTTTCTTTTATATGACATATGTATATGATTTATTTTGTGTGTTACTTTGTGGTTTATATGATATGTGATATAGTATTTTAATAAGAGTTAAGGAAAGTAAATAAATATAATTTATACAGTTTGATGTGCCATTGATTATACCCACAAATACCTCTATTAGTCCTATATTATACTAGGAAACAAATCACAATTACTACCTATACTTTGGTCAAATTACAATATGAAGTTTATCCTCATAAACGTACAGTAGGAAGAAAAGAAAAATGGTCAGGTTCACGACTATACATTCTCTTGCCTATTATATACCTTAGCTATGCACATAGTCAAAAGAAGGGAGAGTAATCATCGTGCAATATGTTCTAGGATTCATTATTTCAGTGACAACCATGGTCCTCAATGCACGCCTGTAATATTCAAGAAGATTTCAAAAATGGTTTTGGAATTACTACTCATAATTTTCCTACGTGTTGACCAAAAAAAAAAAAAAAAAAAAAAAAAAGAATTTCGATATTTTTTTTAGAACCCTCATTCTATATCCTCTCAGTTGTCTTGCTTCTCTCTTTATCGATATATTTTCTTAGAAAATAGTAGAAAATAAGTTAATATAAAAAGCTTAAGAAAATATATAGATCAATTTTTAGTTATAGAAATTAATAGACTAACTTGTCAAGTTATAATTCATAACTAAATAAATTATGGACAAACTTGTCAAGTTATGGTTCATAGCTAAACAAATTATGAACAATTATGGATAATAACTTATCAAGTTATGGTTCATAATCAGACAAGTTATGGACGAAAATAGTAATTTGGCCTATTTATTAACTTATATAAACTATTGGCTTATTAATTTTAATTCATCTCAAGTCTTGGCCTATTAACTTATGTAAACGATTATGAGATGAAAGTGCTTAATGTTAAACAAAGTTTTTAATTTTCATTTTTATTGTTTTGGAACTTTGGTTTACGGTGGTTTTGATTTGAAGAATATTTTAGACATTTTTTTTTAGTTTATTTCACTATATGGATTTTAATAATTAAGTTGAACCGACATATTTTTTTTTCTTTGAGGACGTTTAAAATTTTTAAAGTTAATATGTTTTTTTTTTTAAATCTAGGTTTTTTTTTTAAAAAAAAAAAGGTTTTTTTTTAAGTTATTCAAAGTAAAATATTTTAAATTTAATTATTTTTTGTATCCTTTAAAAGGTAAATGTTTAAAAATTAAAATAACTGACGATGACAAGTCTTACAACGATGGACATTCATTACTTTATGTTCTCTTTCGGCTGAAACCATTGCATTGATTCCTTCGTCTGCATTTTGCAAAGAAGATTATGAGATGATGCCCTCCTCTTTCATTTACTCCTAATCAAGATGAAAATATGGTAACCTAAGCTTTACAAAAATGTTGAGAAGAATATTGTTATCGACTGAAATTGACTAAAATTTATAACACTTGAGAATTTTTAATGAAACTTTTAGAAACAATTAAAATAATGAAAGCATATAAATAAACGAAATATTAATCATAATACTAATATATGAGAAATATACCTTAATAGATATATATATATATATATTTATGTAAGCATGAATATAGTCATCAGTTATTTAGCAGGGTCCAGTTAGAATTTTCTTATAAATGTTAAGGACAACTAATATTTGAAGAAAACAAATTAGAAAAAAAAACTGAATTTTGAAATGCAAACCCCTTTTAAATCGACGATGTAAGAAAAAAGTTTAAATTTTAATATCGGTGAAAATATTCAATCCTTCAACTCAAAAATTACCAATGAGAAACATGACAAACCAAGAAAAACACAGTTTTTTTTACTGAAAAACAAGGAAAACACAGATTAAAAAGAGAGAGTTATTTACTGAAAAGCAATGAGTCCGTTTGAAATTGATTTTTGCTTGCTTTTAAAAATATTTTTATAAGTCTCTTGAGGCACGAAAATAAAAACGGTGTGCATATTATATTTATTTAGCACATGTTTTGAAAATAAAAAATAAAAATAAAAAACAGTAAGAAATGCTTTTGTAAAGAAATTAAAAAACAATCACAAGTTATTTTTCATTTTTTATTTTTATTTTTTAATATTTATCAATAATATTATAATATATTAATTAATAATTATAACCGAACACAATTTTATTTTTTATTATATTAAAAAAATCTCTCAAAAATTAATTAAACACAATTTTAAAATCACTTTTAAAATAATTTTTAAAATAATTTATTTTTACTTTCATATTAAAAATAAAATTATTTTAAAAACGTTACTAAAAAAAATCCAGTATTTTTTTTTGGGGACTGACGCAACTGTCTGTCTCCTTTTCGTATGTTTTTAGGGATATATATATATATATATATATATATATATATATATATATATATATATTTATAAGCATGTTCTGTCCATCGCACAATGAGTCCCCCCATTTTCTTAAACCCACCAACCTCCCTCGTACTAGCGAAAACCAAAGCAAACCCAACACAAGACTCTCCCAAATACTCCCACATTTGCCAATGCCTCTGATCTTTGCTCTTTCACAACAACAACGACAACTTCTTCTTCTTCAATGGCCACTCCTACATTTCTCTCTCCAAATCTCCCGACCCACACCTCTCTCTCTCTCCCCATTTCTCCCAACAGAAACTTCAAAATCACTTCCTGTGTTTCCATAAACCAACCCCAAACCCAACTCGACGCCGTCTCCAACCTCCGTGTCGCCTTCGCCGGCGGCGGCACCGGCGGCCACATTTACCCGCCGTCGCCATCGCCGACGAGCTCAAGCTCACCTACCCCAACACCCAAATCCTCTTCCTCGGCACCCCCGACAGCATGGAAAGCGCCGCCATCGCCACCGCCGGATACGACTTCGAGCCCATCACCGCCGTCCGATTAGCCCGCCCCGTCCTCCTCTCCCCTCAGAATCTCCTCCTCCCCTACCGTCTGATTAAATCCACCCTCCACAGCTACTCCAAGCTGAAAGATTTCGACCCCCATCTTGTCATCGGCACCGGCGGCTACGTTTCGTTGCCGCCTTGCTTGGCATCGGTCTTCCTCGGAGAGAAGACGAAGCTCGTGATTCAGGAGCAGAACTCCGTCCCCGGCGTTGCGAATTGGGTCATCTCCCACTTCTCTGACGTCGTTTTTGTCGCCTTCAATTCGACCGTGGACTGCTTTCCCAGGGCCAAGAAGTGTGTCGTTTCCGGGAACCCCGTGAGGCTGTCGTTGAAGAAGGACGGCGTGTTGAAGGCGGCGGCGAGGGCGAAGTTCTTTCCGAGGTCGGGGAATGTACTTCGGGAGGATGCTAAAGTGGTTTTGGTTCTTGGAGGGTCGTTGGGAGCAAATGCTGTGAATATTGCAATGCTGAATGTTTATTCTCAGATGCTGATGGAGAATGAGAGGCTTTTTATTATTTGGCAAACAGGGGTTGAAGCGTTTGATGAGATGGAGAGCCTTGTTAAGAATCACCCCAATTTACATTTGACACCGTGAGTATATGTTTTTGTTGCTCTCTTGTTGTCTTGTCATGGTTTTTCCTTCATTTTGCTAGTACACTTATTATAAAAGACACAATAGTAATGCTAGAATTTGCGGGAAAACGTCTTCTTGTCATGTCAAAGTGTTTTCGACTTTTGGTATGAAATAACAGTAGGATAGTAAGGTTCTGTTTTAAACCGTTAGATTTGTATTATGATTCTGTCAAATTTATATTCATTTTTTTTTTTGTGATTTTGACTGCATTTAATGTTTGATAAATTCGCATTACTGGTATCTTGCCGTAGAAAGGTTTCGTTTCTTATGGCTTCTTTGAATGTCAGCATCAGGTTAAGATACTCTGTTTAATTTTGAGAATGGGAGTTGTAATATATCTCCTAGTGATGGTCGGATATTGGTTCTCTGTAGCTATTTTCTTCCAGTTAAAGTCGTTGTGTTGTGAATATTCTTTATCTCCCAAGCCATTAATTACACCGAAGATATGGAGTGGACTTATAGTACATAGCTAATAAGCTAATCAATATGGTAACAACACTCTGGTTTGGTGGAATTCAACAAATTAAGCCCAGTTGCATTGTTCAACGAGTTTATATTATGACTGTATAATTCTCATATTTCTATTCCAACATCAGCTTTCTTTCGAGTTGAAACTCACCCAACCTCTGGATTATCATTTGTTAAAGTATAAAATTATAGTTAGCCCACCTCCTAACAGCTTAAGCTTTTAAGATGGATTGATAAATTAATATGGTTTCAGAGCGGGAGGTCCTGAGTTCAAACCCCCGTAATTGCACTCTTATCCCCATTTAAATTGCCATCATATGTTGGGTCTTTAATATATCTCGGGCTTAAATATTCACGTGTTGGGCTTTCCAATCAATTTACCCACACGATTGCCTATTGTCCAGCCCACACGTGAGGGGGAGTGTTAAAGTATAAAACTATAGTTAGCCCACCTCCTAACAGCTTAAGCTTTTAAGATGGATTGGTAAACTAACATCATTCATATGCAAAAGTGATGGCTGATATCTTTATAATTTTTTCCAATTTAACTTCAAAAATGATTCACTCATTTTTGCAAGTCTCTTTTTATTTGTTTTTAACTGATGAAGTTTACAAATAGTGGTCTCCTCCTATCGAAGACTGTCATGATGCACTGTCCGTGCGTATGCTTATATTTTTGTGTTTCTGATGTAAATGCATCTAGTGTAGGTTCATGCATTCTATCGACTTAGCATACCTCGCTGGTGATCTCGTCATTTCCAGAGCTGGTGCAATGACTTGCTCTGAGATATTGGCCCATGGGAAGCCTTCCATTCTGGTAATTTCTATTTTCTTTGTTTCAACTGCATTTTATGCACAAGCATGATATTTGTTTGATTAAATGATCAATTTCGATGGAAATACGTTATAAGCCAGTCGACTTGGCTTCTATTTCCTTGCTATACAAAATAAGCCTGAATTGGAATTTCTTGGTTTTTCATGCTCATGACATCCAATTAGGTTGCTTCAGTTGCTTGACTTAAAAAAGAAGATGATTTTACCTTCTGACTTTGTAGATTCCATCACCAAATGTTGCTGAAGGACATCAATTCAAAAATGCTTCTTTAATGGCAGATCTAGCTGATGCAAGAGTTATAACTGAAGACGAACTCGATTCAACCACCCTGAAAACTGCGATTGAAGAGTTATTAGGTATGTCAATGTTGCGTATGTTGCATAGAATGTTGCTGCTCTTGCAATTAGAATCATGGATGTAAATAGTTCTGCACGGTCAAAAACGTTGGTAGGAAGTGCAAATTCTCCACATGCTTCGTTGACATTAAGGGATTCAACAGACCAAGTAAAACAATTCTTGTCTAAGGTTATAATGCTAAAGCATCTATTGAAGTAGTATATACTTGTGCTAGAAAGGTTTGCTTTTTCTGATAATCAGTATATGTTCATGAACTTTGGTACACACTCTGTCTCCTATGACGATGCCGTTAGTTGAAATGTAGAGTTGGCACCCCTTTTGGACCTTGGCATGTTTGCTAGATCTTTCTTGGCTTGTAATAATACCTTAAAAGATTTTCAGACTCCGCATTTCTCAAGTTTTCTGTAGAAATAGGCAGCGCCAAACTCGTATCACTAGCTTTCTATAACTTTGTATGGCCAGCTGACAACAATGATACTCTAAATGCATCAGTTGATATATGCTCATTCAAGATGGAAACTTTCTTCAGTTCCAATTAATATAGTACATTATCTCGGATGTCTATGTCCTTGTGCTACGAACTCATTCACAGATTCATTATAACTTCAACTTGTAGTTGGTATTGTCTGTTATGAATGAATATGGAAATTTTCATTGCAGAGAATTGATGTTTGAGAGATCGAACTTGGCCTCTAACTATGATTTATCCTTAATCATTCTTGTGTTCTAGGGGATGAGAAAAAAATGGCTGATATGTCTGAGAGGGCTCTGAAAGCTGCAAAGCCTAATGCATCCGCAGAGATTGTGCAGCATATTCTTTCGCTGGTCGATTTATCAACGGCCAAGAAGCAGCGATAGATATAGCCGGTTGTTTATTTTATCGGCGAGGAAAGCTATTGTGGTTCAGTAGATTTTGTTTCTCTCTTTGACAGGAGTAGAGATGTTTCATAGAAGTATGACCCGAGCATTTGTGTCCGCTGGCCCGACGTTGTTGCAATAATGTCGCTGAGTTCTTGTTCTTTTGGTCTATTTTCATGTATGTATTGAGGCAAGTTGAGATGTACGGATTGTGTGAAGAGAACGTGAGAATTTTTTTTTTCCAAGTATTGAAGGAATCTCCTATTCTTAGTACTCAATTGGAAAAAGCTGCTTTTAGACCCGTTTGGGTGCATATATTGATAGGGCTTTTGGCTTTTCTTAGTTCTTTCGGAACAAATCACCTTTTCAGTGCACTGCTTCTGAGAAAAAAAAATATATATATATATAATATATATATATATATATATAAAAGCATTATTTAATTATTTCTTTTATTTGTCGACGACAAATTAAAATTTTCAGCAATAAAATAAGACATAATAGTTATTTAACTAAACATTTTCAAAAGTTCTTATGAAATTAAAAACTCTTTTTCATGCACTATCTAAATAATAATTTAAAAAAATCATGGCTTATGGTTTCCCTTTTCTACTGTTTGAAGTAAAAATAAAGGATAAATTTTATTCTTCTCCAAACTTTTAGGTCTTGTTCATTTTGCTCTCTAAATTTTAAAAAGTTGAGATCTAATATTTTTTTAAAACTTTTTAAAATTCTAAGGGAAAAAAAAAAATTAAATGTGATATTTTATAAAAATTTTTAAATGTAAACATATATAACTAAAAATTTAAATCGGTAAAATTAATAGATCTTAGTTACTTTATTCTCTTTTAGTTGCTTTGTTCTTTAAATTTTAAAAAGTGGTCTATCTACTCCTAAAACTTTTTAAAATTCTAAGGGATAAAATAACTATGTGACTAAAATTGGGGGGATAAAATTTAATCCAAAAATAAATTATATCAAACGGGCTTTTAATACAATAAAACAAATTAAAAATTCTGCTTTGCTCAGTTCTCAAGGGAACAACGTACAGATAGTGATTAATATGGTCTTTTGTTTTGTCATCTAAACTAACAAAGTCCTAAAACCACATAGTTCAAATGAAAAAAAAAAAAAAAAAAAAAAAAACATTTTTTTTAATTCAAATTTAGATCCGATTATTTTTTTTGAATTTTTCTTCATATATAAAAAATTTTGATGTGACATTTTTCCAGAGTTTTTAAGTACTTAGAAACTTTTAACTAAAAAGTTACCGATTAGCATTTTTGAGAAATGAAGTAACAATATTTAAGAGAATAATGAACTTTGAAAAATAATTTATTCATCTCAAAAATAAATTATATCAAACGGCCTTTTAAGTACAATAAAATAAATTAAAATTTCAACAGAACAACGTAGAAATATAGATTAATATGGTCTTCTGTTTTGTCACCTGACTTAAAAAAGAAAAATAAACAAACTTGTAAATTAAGGTTTTTGTTGTCTAAGGTAGTAATTTTGATCACGTTATAGTTTCGTATCTCAACAAACTAACTATTCTTTAGCTTTCTTGTCTTAATAAACTAGCTATACCTTCGTAGGGTCCACAACATCCTAAATCATTATCAAGCACCATCCTCTTTCTTGCCCTTTTTTTTTTTTTTTTTAGGTCCAAGAACTTCGACATCATCTAGAAATTACATGGACATTTTCTGAAATGAAATTATTTACATGGCCTTTCTTTCAAAAATAAACATTAAGATTAAACCCTTGAAAGAATTTACTAAGAAACCAGCGTTCAATATGCCCTCAAACTTTAAAAAACAAATTCATTTTTAACCCCATATATATATTTTTTTTTTTTTAATTTACGGGTTTTGTGTCGAGTTTGAACCCTTATTTTTAAAAAAATCGAGAAGTAAATTGACACAAAATTAATAACTCGAGTGATATTTATGAAATTTCATTCGTTCAAGGGATATTTTAAACGACTTTACATACTTCGAGGAACATGTTGAATTAGTGTATATAGTGTTAAAGGGCATTTACGAAATTAATGTTAACATTATCTTAACTCTTTTTTTGTTAGTGGAAAGTGATAAAAAAGAAAAAAAGTACTTTATAGATGCTGAAAATCTACGTTTTGCTCCTGTTAGTAAAAAGTGAACTGCTCCCTAAAATGATAAATGACTATGTTACTAAACGATATTTTAAACAAATCATTATATCAAACGGTTTTTTTTTATAAAAAATAAATTAAAAATGTTGATTTTCTAATGAACCAATGGTATATCCAAAATTTATAAAGAAGTATGTGAAGGACCCAATTTATCCAAAATTTGTTAATAATTAATGAACCAATGGTAGATCCAAAATTTGGTAGGACCCATATAACTTATATAGTCAACATCTATCACAATAATTCAATAAACATTACTTGCAAGTTACACAAACAGAACAAACTGTCAAACAGCTTCCAAAATGTATCATCGCAACCTAATACATTGCTTCGAAAAATCCATTATCCATTATCTATTATCAAAATATAAATAGATAAATAAAATAAATAAAGATCTAAATCCAAATGCATCATTCCCCATCCTCTTCTTTTTTTTTTTTTTTTTTTTTAAAAAGACATCATCTACAATCACATCTAACATTTTCTGAAATGAAAAATTACATAAAATTAAATCTTCAAAACTCAAATTAAAATTAAACCCTTGAATTTTTTACCTCTATTCAAATACAAAAATATCTATAAATTGTTGGACATATAACACACGCAGACCATAAATCCAAAAACAAAAACAAAAAAAAAAAAAAAAAAAACAACAACAACAATAATGTCGATTGGAATTGGAGCTCCCAACCACGTTCGGTGGTACGACATGAAGAGAGCCGACAAGTTTCGGCGGAGGCAGAGAGACGTGAGAGCCTCAATCGGCGTGGCGGTGGAGAAGAACAACGACAATCGATTCTCCATCTGTATATTAAACGAGCTTCACTTTTAAAGTCGCCCTTCCCCATCATTTACGATTGGCGACATTATCTCTGGCGCTTTTGTTCCTTCTCCCATAAAAAAAAAAATTTCATTTCTTTCTTTTTTTTTTTTGAAAAATTTTCAGTTATACAAATAAATATATATATTAATTACAGGTGCAGAGGAAACAATCATCCGCTGTTGTTTTTTTTTTTTTTTTTAATAACGAATGCCATTGGATTGATTAATCTCACCAATGGTAATCTAAAAATTATTCGCTGCTTTCAAATTTTCCAAAATTTTTAATTGGTTTATTTAAATTTTTAATTTAAATTGAAATATAATTATATAAAAATTTTTCACAAATTTAGAAAACATTTTTTTTTTAAAAACTCAAAAAAAACAGCTTAAAATTATAATTATAATTTTATTTAAGTTTATTATTTTAAAAATTTAAATTTTAAATTAATTTTAAATAATTTTATTCAAATTGCATTCCCCATGAAATTAAATTATAACTTAAAACAATTTAAAAATACAAAAAAATCACAAATTTAAAAGAATAGATCCTTAAATTTTAAATTTAAAAAAAAAAAAAACAAAAAAAAAAAAAAATAACAACAACAACAATTTTTATTTAATTGCTAATTAACCACGTTCGGTTATTTCGAATGTTTATGAGAGCGTGTATATATATTTACTGTAAATGCATACAGTTTGTATGTATACGCGTATATATATGTTTTTTTTTAGGGGCGTTGAGTCTAATTATCCTTAAGCATGAGACTGGGTAATTCTGTTTCCCCTGCCGTTCTTATTGTGGAGCTTTTGAGGGTAGAAATAATATAGAGAAATAGTAGAAAATAGGCCAATATGAAAAGCTTAAAAAAGTATATAGACTAATTTTTAGTTATAGAAATTAATATATATATATATTATATTATGATTCATAATCAAATAAGTTATGAATCAAACTTGTTGCTTTTATCTGGTTCACGAATGCCATTGGATAAGATTATGGACAATTGATTTGCTAATAAAGCTTCATTTTCTTATTTATGATTTATGCTTTTTGCATGTATATATATTTACTGTAGATGCAAATAATAATTTAGCTTATTTATTAACTTTTTTTTTATTGACCTATTAATTTTAATTAATCTCAAATTTTGGACGGGTATTTTTTCCCCTCCGTTCTCCCAATAATCTTTTGATTGAAATGATGTATTGATGCATATTTCTGAATATTAGATTATCAAAATTACAAAAAATACTAAAATGAGTATACAAAACCGATTGGTTCTAATACCTATCTGACGGCTCAAAACAGACCTATAAGCTGAGTTTTTTTTTTTTTTTTTTTACCCTAACATAAAATTTCATTCTTTTATGCTATTGCTGTACTGTCACTAGTAAAGAATTAAAGTGCTAACTTATTTAATTGTTTGTCACATTCAGTTAGAATAGAAGATATTAATTTGTTTAGTAGTTTGTCACATTAAGTTTCTAGATCTATAGAATAGAAAAAGAGGCTGGCCAATCTCCAACATGGTTGACTGGTCAGAGTATTATTTAACAGGTCCATGATTGAAACAAAGTTTATAATTATTCTCTACCAAGCACATACCTTATTTATTTATTTAATTTATTTGGCTGGCCATGTCAACCCGCCACAAAGTCTTATTATTCATTAGGTTACTTAGCTCACTATTTTCTCCAAATTGTAGGTTATGTGATTCACCTATCACCTTTGAGGAGACAGTCCGACAATTTGTCCAATTATAACAAGTTCTAGATTTTATGTGGTTAGTTGAGAAATTCAAAAATATTGAAAGACAAATGGGCAAATATGCAGAGAATGATTTGATAGTGTTTTATTTATGCCAAAGGATTGATAGTGATATTCCAGCAAAAAAAAAAAAAATCCTCATTATTAATGCCAAAAAATAGAACAGATAATAAACGGATGCATCTTTTACCTAATCATCAATCAAAATCAATTGACAATCAATGAATCTACTGTGAAACTTAGGCCCTGTTCATTTTACCAATTCGAGTTTAAAATTCGAGTTTTGTTATAGTAAAAAGCTCTCAAAAACAGTCACATCTAACTTTTTTACTACAATAAAAAGCTCTCACATAAAGTCACATCTCAACTAAAATTAAAAACTCAAATCAGCGAACTAAACGGCCCTGACTATAACCATTCTATTTCCCTTTTTTTCCTCAGATAAATAAAGATTCTATGGTGATGTGTTTGTATAATTTGGGGATAACAATTTACATTCCCCATTATGCATGAGAAAGAAAGACAAAGCTTCTTGTACTTCTGTGCAATTGTATGGCTTGTGAACCAACTTATTTTCTCATTTAAATGTCAACTTATAATGTACTGAACTGTTTCCAGTGTTCATTTGCTCGTTACATGTCTGGCCATGGATTTGATACTTGGATTCTTGAACTCAGAGGTGCTGGATTGAGCACTCTTGGTTTGGACTTGGACAAAGTTAAGCAGCCCGTCTCCGAGAACATAAATTTCTCACACAATTATGGAAAAGACGGTGTCTCTCATTTGGGGTGGAAATCCACTGTAAACCATTATGCTTTTGCTGATTCTGATATTTCTGCTGTGGACAAGAGGACATATACCATGTTGGATAAACTGCAATTGGGATTGACACAAACTTTTATGCCTTTCTCTGAGAGAATATCAAGTTTTCTTAATGAGGGTTAGTCAAGGAAGCTCCTAAAATTTCCACTTATTTGCATTATTTACATAAAGCTTTGAACATATTAGTGCTAAAATTGCAGGTATGTTGGGAGCCTGTCAAAATTCTGTTAGCCAAATTACTGATCCTAGTCAGTGGCTTGTAAATATCATAAAAGAAAGTCGAATATTAGCCCCTTCGCAGTTTCTGGGTGCGGCAGAGAACTTTAATACTACTTTAGAAGATCTGCAGCAACAGTTTGAGCTAATCTTCAAGTATGACTGGGATTTTGATCACTTTCTTGATGAAGATGTGCCTGCTGTGGTGAGGTGACATTCCTTCATGGACAACTTCGTACTTGACACAATCTTAATTCACACATGTTTCGATGCAGTCACAAGGATTTTTCTTACCCAAAAAAAAAAAAAAAACTTTAGAATTATGGAGCCAATAAAGAAGACACCTATGTCATTTTATGATAGGCAGCACACCTCTCAAAAACTTGGAGAGGAGGGCATATGGTACTAGTTTGTCTTTGAAACAACATAACAAGACACCTATGTCTATAGTAACACTTCTTTTAAATGATAAAATCGAAAGAAATCAGAAGAAATTGATGCATTTTCTAGGGAAACGATGGCTCTCCTCTTCAGTTCTTGATGAGAGAGAACCCAAGAGTTTTGATTTTGTGTGTTTTGTCTTCAAACCACCAATCACCTTTAAGTCGAGAAGAATCATGTTCCCAACTGTCGAGCACCTAAATCTGTGCACAATTCTCTTATAAGCATTGCTTTAGTGCTGTTGTTCAATAACAGTCTGAAATTTCATTTCTGATATTAGATGGAGTACATAAGAAATCAATGCAAACCAAAGAACGGCAAGTTGCACGCAATTGGTCACTCAATGGGGGGTATCTTGCTATATGCTATGCTCTCAAAATGCAGTAAGTTTTCAAGCTCGCTTTCGCTACAATTGCCTTCTAACTTTCATGACCTTTTGAAAGTCAAATAAACTATAAAAATTTGATATCATCCAATCTTAGTATATTTACTGTTTTTTTTAATAAGGTAGCATAATTACTGTCTACTTCACTAACTAACTATCGATGGTGAGTTTACTCCAAAAAGTTTCTCTAAGCAATTGATGAAAGAAAAATTTAAATGCCAACTATCATTAAATACATGAATCAATTTCAAAGTCCCTAAATCTTTAAACATTTTAAAGAACCCAACTTTGAGGACAAAACAGATGGAAGGAAATATAGTGCTAGACAAGTTTGCGCCTCAACAAGTAATCATTTTATGATTTACATTATCATTATGGTCTTTTAGATTTTAGGACAAAAAAAAAATATATATTTTGCGAGTTCTATGACATGGTAATATGTTATTTTATTATGTAACTATTATTTTACGGTAACATCTGGTATTCTGTAAGGTTTCAAAGGGAACGATTCTGGATTGGCATCGGTAACTACATTGGCATCCTCACTTGACTACTCAACTTCAAGATCATCACTCAAATTACTTTTACCCCTGGCAAGTTATATGAATTACCTGCTAGAGAATGAGTGTCTTAGTTTTACAAGCAATGCAATTGGAAAACAAATATGACAATTAACCTTGATGCTGTACTATGGTGCGCAGGCAGACCCTGCACAGGCTCTAAATGTTCCTGCCATTCCTGTAGGCGCAATACTAGCTGCTGTTCATCCTTTTGTATCCCGTCCTCCTTACATTTTGTCTTGGCTGAAAGGTCAAGTTTCTTCTCAAGAAATGATGCAACCAGAGTTGTATGACAAGCTTCTTTTGAACAACTTTTGTAAGTACAAAACAGTTTTAACTTTGCACTTGCGTAATGCTATATGCTTGCATGAGCATTCATGTAATAGACTAATGATTGTTGGGTAATTTGATTAGAATGTTTGGCTTGCATGAGAAATGGCCTCCGTTATATATGCAATGTGTAGAATTCAAACCTGCATTTCATGGTTGGCATTGGTTCATAATTTGTCATGCCCTCCAAAAGAGGTTGAAGACTGTGAACACCCTAAATCTGATTCTCTCTCTTTTAATTTTCGACTGAAAAGTTTGATTTTTTTAGTAATATTTCCTGGAACCCCAGCCGTGCTAAAGAGTCCTGAGCCTAAGACCTTGATGGCCAAACTCAAGGCTTAGGATTCTCAAAATTGATCCGACCTGCATAAAATTCGAGGCTAGTCAGACTTTACATGCCTCACCAGAACCTTTTTACCTATCTGAGAGTTGTAAAGAAATGTGCACCTTATGTGGTTGTTGCGATGTCTTCGCTACCCAAGAATCATTATATTGTAGGATTGTTGGTGTTTGAGTTCAATCATTGAGCAATTTGTTCTGTGGCTGTATAAAATAGGCAATGGGCCAGTGGTTGTATCAACACCTAACTATATATGATTTTTTTTTTTTTTTTTTTTGTCCGCTGGTGTTATTGCAAATGAGTTTGTTCATTTACCTGCGATTATACTTTGTTAGGTACTATACCTGCTAAGCTCCTGTTGCAGCTAGCATCGGCTTTCTACAAGGGCGGTTTACGTGATAGGAATGGGACATTCTTTTACAAGGATCATCTGCACAAAACCAATGTACCTGTACTAGCCATCGGAGGAGACCAAGATCTAATTTGTCCTCCAGAAGCCATTTATGGTAGAATATTAATCCATTTAATCTTTGTGTCCTGTGTGAGCTATATCTTGTCAACTGAGTTACCCTTATGGTTCTTATTCTTTTTTTTTTTTTTTTCTCAATGCCATCATAAAAAATGGAGCAGAAACAGCAAAGCTCATTCCTGAGCATATGGTAACTCTCAAAATTCTCGGAGAACCCGGTGGCCCTCATTATGCTCACTACGATGTCGTAGGAAGTCGTCTGGTACGGATGGTCTATTTCCCTTTCCTCTGGTTAATCTATTTTCTTTGTGTTATGAATATTGCCGTATGCTGGTCTTTTATGTTTTGGTGTTTTTTAACGGTTCTCTCTCACACGCAGGCCCCAGACCAAGTATATCCTCATATAACTAAATTCCTCAATCATAACGAGAGGGCTTGATTCTTCTAAAGGTTCTACCCTTGTTTCCTGTACACAAGTGACAATAAATACCAAATTTTTTTTTTTTTCACTCGATTAGAAAGCGAACCAGTTAATTATACTCAGAAGAAGGTCAAAAACCTTATGGATATAGGATCTGTCACTACTGCAGATGGTTAAGAAAGAAAATAGCAAATAGTATGATGCAATTAATGCAGCAGTTAAAATACATCTGCAAGAGGCTACAAGCTTCTTGTTCTAGCAGTTTATGGGGTAAAATATATATATATAAGTCCTTGTAACTGTATTATCCACTTATTATACAAAGATTTATGAGAACTTCATGTTAAAAAGTGTCTTGTCAAGGTTTGTATCCTTGGCTATTAGATATGTATGTCAAACACTTGTATGGAATCCATTTATAGCCTTATAAATCTTCATTTTCCTATCATTTTCAGAGCTTCAGTGAATTAATTACTATTTTGCTCGTTCGTTTGAATCCGACGTGTTAATGACGAATGTGGACAAGTACTATATATCTATTGGATCAAGTGGAAAGGTTATGTTTCAACACGGAGCACTGTTCTAAAACCTACCACAATAACAATATGATATTGTTTGTTGTATGATATATTTACGCTTAAGGTTGTTATTTTCACAATTCAAGTCATTACTATAACATTTTTTCTCATAAAAATTTAAAATCAACTTTTTTACGACAGTATTTTTCTCTTAAATACACAACTCAAGTTCTCAACTTGAGTTATAAAATTGACTTTTCAATAACAAAAGTACCAAATTTATAATTTATGACAAGCTCAAGAGGGAGTTTTGTGCCATTTTGAGTTATAGATGGCACAGTTTGACAACTTCTATTCATCAAGGACTAATTTTGAAATTATTTCGGGAAAACAAACTCTGATGAGAGTAGACCAAATTAAACCTATCTCTCCATCTTCCAAAACCTTGTCAAGCCTAACGTCTCTGCCCACATCTTTGCAATAGAGGACCATAATCGTGAGAATATCATCATGAATAATGGTGACAATGTTCTTTCATCAAGACATTCTATCATCATCACAGTTCTTCAACGATGATCTTCCTTCAATTGTTTCCCTGATGGATACAGATTTCGCATTGGCAAATGATGAACTGATTCTTTGTTGCTTGAGAAAGAAGATTGGCAATGTGTCTTTGCCACAAAACAGGATTTGGGACGAGAACATTTAAATTATTGGTTCATAGATTTAAAATCATGATTCAGAATCATTCTCGGTTTAGGTGTATTTTTTGTGAGAAAAAACATTATAACGAGCCACGAACTATGATTCGAATCATAGCACGAATCCTCATACAAAACACGAAAGCGGCAATATTCTTGAGAAACTAGAAGGTCGTTATAGTGCCTTGGACTGCACATATTTAATTGTGGTAGAGAGTGAATTGTCGCCTAAATATAGACCAAAGAAATTAAAATGTAGCATTAAAAATTATTAAAAAAAATTGTAGAATTGAACATGCTAAAAAAAATGTAGCATTGAACATACAGAGTTAATTGTGGCACTGCATATAAACCTAAACCACAAGAGTTATGTATGGCCAATGGCCATAGAGGCTCTAAATGTAGTGAAATGTATTTTGATATTTGTTATCGGTTTTGATAATTTTCAAAAAGAGTAGTTTCTTAATCAATTCCTTGTTTTGTTAAATTGTTTCCTGACGAGAAATCTTTCTGAAATTGTTATTTAATTCGTGGTTTATAGAATTTCAAATTGAAAGTTCTATTGTATCTAATAATTTATTGATAACAAACTACTCCATTAAAATTTTATTAATTTTCTACTTTCATATGCTTCATCCAACTAGTTAAATTATTGGTTACTACTATAGACTCTTGATCATCTAACCCCTTTTACTTGTTGTTACCAGAATTTGGAAGCAAATAGTAGATTATGGTCTTTTAATGTGTATTGATGTTTTAGTTACATATTGTTGATGGTAGAATTTTGCCAACGACCAAGAACCTAAATACCAAGTATGAAACTTGGTTGAAACAATCAAAATAGTAAGAGAAAAAATAAGAAAAAAGTTTATTGCATTAAAAAAAAAAAAAAGAAAGGTAGAAATTTTATTGATCAACTGTTTGGTGCACACTCACGTTCTCATAAGGTCTCGAGACACAATTTTGACAGAATAACCCTAACGTAAGAAATTTTTCCGAACCCTTCTTTTTACTCACTTCTCTACTTGTAGTGGATCTCTTTCCCGAGTAATTGTTAATCGTGAGTGTAACCGTCCTCTGCCTCATTTCCACCATTTTTGCGTCTCTTGCTCTCCTTCGAACGTGACCTCTCTCTTTCCCATCCACGTGTGGTGTGACGGTTCGTCGAGCACATCCTCATAATTTGCACATTGTTGTACGGTTAACGTAGAGGTTCTCCTCCATTTTCACGTAATATATTGAGGCAAGGGGTTGTGCTTATTTTAACTTTACCCCAACGCACTTGTCTCAAGGGACTAAGCTCGAGGCATTATATTTAAACTCAAGGTACTGAGCACAAGGTATTAAGCTCAAGGTATTGAACTTAAGCCTCTAATTAATAAAGAAGAATATTAGCTGAATATCAATATCCAGACAATATGGTCAACCACCTAATAATAGTATAGAAATTTCAGGGCATTACATCCTAATGTCAAACATTAATCTAGCAGACTTGAAAAGAAAAAAAAATAATAATGTCACCATAATAGGTTAGCACGTCCTTTTAAGCCCTTAAAAATTTGACCAAAGTGAATCACGCGGTTTTAATTTCGTCAACATTTTTTACATTTAGCAGATCTCTATTGTCCATTCGCAGGTTTCGATTCTTATATGTGACATTTTTTTTTAAGGCGGAAAATTTTCATGTGACATTTTCTCGAGAACTTTTTACTGCCCAAATAAAAACTCGAATCGGTGAAAAAAAGGCCTAAAATTGATACCGAGAATCTTGAAGGACATTGATGATGGTCTGAAACAGTGGCAGATTTAAGTGACTAGTATCCTAATTCAAATTTTTTTGAAAAAAATTTTACTTTTAAAAATTTTAAAATTTTACACTTAAATTTTCACTAAAATAGTATATGCCCTACTAAAATAAATATATTTTCTTATATACTTTTACTAAGATAATTTGTTAAAAAAAAAAAAAAATAAATTACTTTTATTGATGCCGGGTTGGCTCATATATATATATATATATACCCACATTTCTTTAGTGCTACAGATTAAGAACAACAGGGTCATCCGTCGTAGTGTGTATAAGAATTGGCTTTTAAATGCTAAAGAGAAATGGCAATCTCTTCTACTCTTCGTTTCATATTGGCGGTGACTACCATTCTTGCCATTTTTGCCATGCAGATCTCTATTGTCCATGCAAGTTCGTACTTATATTAACTTTAAATGAAGGCGCTTTTACTGTCATAGCAGAATCTTTACTGCCCAAATAAAAAATAAAAGACAGAGAGAAACTTAGGTATGTTTTTTTGCATTAAAAAAAAAAAAAAAAAAACAATTCAAGTTTTAATTTTATTCAAGTTCACGTTCTTTTAAATTTTAACTTTCTTCAATTTTACTCAATTTTATTCAAGTTTTAACTTCAGCTCAAGTTACAACTTAAATTTAACTTAAAAACTACACTCAAATTACACTCTAAAAAAACAATCCCTTTATGAATGCACTTGTTACGCTTTTTCTTTTAAAAAAAAAAAAAAGGGACTTGCTACGCTTTTTGGCTTTCTAATTACTTGTAAGCCTTTTGAACTAGTCTTTTCTTTTTCTTCTATTTTAGATTTATTATCTGTCCTATTTCATAAACAAATTAGGTTGGAAGGATGCTGGCATATATATATATATATATATATATATATATATATCAGTTATTTTTGCAGATGCGAGCATAACTTTTCTTGACGATTGATCGTTCCTAATTGACATATGCTCTATTTGTCTTGACGATTGATCGCTTCTAATTGAAAAACAAAACTCGTTTGTATTTAGTTTATTTCTCTCTTCTCTCTCTCTCTCTCTGTAAGAATTAATTTCCAGTAGGAAAAAAAAAAAAAAAAACCCCCGGTAAAAATAGTTTTGAACTTTTATGAAAATTCACTAAAGTGGCATAATCTTTTTACTCTAATTTAATTATAATCCATAATTTGACAGTTCAAAACTACCTTACAGTTGCTTTTCTAAATTATGTTTAATTTTTTGGTTTTGTTGTGTTTTGCCTCTGCCCCCTCCCTCTGAACCTCCAGCTCCAACAATGGCTCGTTAAGAAATATGTTACTGAGAAGGGTGATTGGTTTATTTAAATTTAAGTAGTTTGTATTTAGTTTATTTAGATTAGTGATTACAATTTAAAATAGTGATTATCTTTTAGTTTAAATTTTTAATTATTAGTTATTAAGAGGCAAGTCTTAATTTAAATTATTAGTTATTAAGGGGTAAGTCTTAATTTCTTATTAAATTAGACTTTGAAACACAATGGTACAAGTTTTCTATTGATGAGAATGCAATATTAATAGAATTACATGAGGAGTTTGAATTTGAATAGAATAGTAATCTAATATCTAAACTAAAGACTTCTCTCCTAACAACTACTATTTAAAATAATTCAAACCTTAAACTAAAAATAACAACTATAATCTAATATCTAAATATTAAGGATAAGTTAAACACAAACTAATTTAAATAAACAAATCATTCTTAGCAATTTCAATTTACAGCAACGACTCTCTGCTATGTTCTTTCTCTTGATTCCTAGTCTTAAGACTTGAAAATTAATGTACTTTATTACCCTTTATGTGTAGAAGAAACAGCATTGTAATGAGGAAAAAAATCAAAAAACTCTTAGATGCATGCCGTCATGTTAAAAGCATTGTTATTCTTGTAAAAATATGTTATTGAAACAATGTTGCTGTGTTCATTCTATAGATTTATATAACTTATTGATATTCTCAAGATGATTATGCAAGTCTTACAAGAAATTAGTAACAATACAATATTTATTCAAGTTGCGAAATACAAGAAATTATTAATAGACTATGTTAAAGTTGTTGGAAGGCCAGCAAACTGGAAATTAAGGGGTGATTTAGTTCGTTGATTTGAGTTTTTAATTTAAGTTGAGATGTGACTTTATGTGAAAATTTTTTACTATAGAAAAAAAGTTATATGTAACTGTTTATGAGAGCTTTTTACTGTAACAAAACTCGAATTCTAAACTCAAATCGATAAAATAAACGGGGTTTAAACATTTTCATTAGACTTCTCAAAATCGGATCGTACTACAACTGTATTGATAACAATGGTTGCAAGTGTCTCCAACGTTAAAACTCTGTTGTTGTTACATGAGTCCTCACTCAAGGCATCAAATCATGCATCAGTTTTCAACTTGGAATTTTAACTCCAGTTTCAATTAAGTCGCCAAGCTACATCCTTCAGTTCAATATCAAGAGACTTTTAACATTTTTCACTATCAATTAGGAGTGGAATTTGGGATCATGACACGACAATACGACTCAAAATTTATACAAAAATAGTGAGTCTGTTGACGACCAGTCATATCTAAATTTAAATTTGACTCTTGGTAGTCATGGAAGATTGTAATTCACTTTTACAATCCAACGCAACCACGTCTTTGTTAGATTCTATGCTAGTCAATTCTTGATTATTCTCTTCATCTGATTCGGCTTCTATATTTTAATTGGACTCCAAAGAAAATATATTTGGTTTAGCAAAACTTGTATGAGCGTCTAGTTTTTCTAGTTTTCCTACCTCTACGTCCTAATCATTGTTTCAATCAACAAGCTTAAATTAAAGAATTCTAAACATAAAATTAAAATTTGAATTTGTGTTTCGATACCCGTTGAAAATATCAATTCAAATTGAGAGTAAAACGATTAGACAAATGATTATGCCTTGTTTGGTTCGCTGTTTAGATTGTAAAATTTATTTTAATTTTGGTTATTTGAAAATTGTGATTCGAATCTATATGGTTTGTGGCCATATTCATCTCAAAGGAAGGAGCAGGTTTTACAACATAAAGATTGGACCATAATTATGTGATTAAGTCTCATAATTCATTGTCTCGAAACTCCTTTCTCAAGAGCCTATATAAGGCTTGTAACACGTGAAGGAAGACAATCACTTGTTCACTCTTCCTCTCCTCTCTCCCGGTTCCTCTTTTGTTTTCGAGTTCTTTGTGTGTTTTTCTTTTTTGTAATTTGGTTTTAGTGATAGAAGGAATATCTGAATTCTAATTCGTCAAAAGAGACGAATTTATTTTAAAAAATGTATGATTCATGTACCTCGATATCCTTACTAATTCGTTTTCTAAATTTAATAGAAAAGTTAAATTTATATTGTAACAAGTTAATTATTTTATTTTTATAAAAAATTATTATATATATATATATATTTTTTTTTTTTTGTATTATCCATATTATTGCTGAAGATAACAACAAAAGATAAACAGTTATTGGAATACCTCTACATCTCTAACTCTCTCACCATCATGCTTCAGTACTTTTTTCTCCTGTCAAATAAGCTTTTAAAGACGACTAAGAACTTCGACAGGCGAAAAGTCAATTACGTAGTAGCAATACAATATGAAAATAATGTGCGTTTAAAATTCATTTTAAAATAAGTTTATTTTTTATATAAAAATAAAAATAAAAATATTTTTAATTTTAGATAAAAATTATTTTTAAAAATGTGTTTGATAGTTTTATTAAGAGATTATTCTCAATATAAAAAAAAATTTATTATTGTCTCTTTCTGCTCAAGAGTGGAAAAAAATGAAATAAAAAATGAAA
Organism: Morus alba; assembly: GCA_012066045.3. Lineage (NCBI taxonomy): Eukaryota > Viridiplantae > Streptophyta > Magnoliopsida > Rosales > Moraceae > Morus > Morus alba. The sequence goes on from CP050231.2 coordinate 16,681,852, forward strand.
ATTCATTTCTCTCATATTTTATATTAAACTAAAAAATTCTTTTTATTTCTGTTTTTTATCTTAATTGTATCAAATATTGTTTCTTTTCTGTTTTTACTTTTTCTTTTAAGTGAAAAATAAAAATAACTCAAAACACAACCAGTGTATTTAATATATTTTTTCATTTATGCACTAATGAATAGTGATATTTAATAATGACTGTACTTTGTCATAGTCATTAAGCTTTAGAAATAAGGATTAAATGAAAAGTGCAAATACCAACCAATAATAATAAAATGACAAAATTTACCACCAAGTTTAGTATATGAAAAATTAAGTATTAAGATAATATTACATTACAGAAGGACTCCAAATACTACAATTTAAGATTGAGTAGTGTGAGCGACACTAACTCAAATTTTAATTTTTATGTATCAACTGATGTGACATGTGAGTTATCATTTCTAATTAGATATCGTTCATTTCATCGATTTAAATTTTTAATTCCAATTTTGCCAATAAAAAACTCTTATAAAAAGTAACATTTAATTTTTTTTTACTACAATTAAAAATTTTAATCAATAAATTTGAATTAAAAATTATAATCAACGAACTGAATAATACCCAGATTTCAATTTTGGCTACTAGATAATTACTTGTTTGCCCAATGTTTAAAGATGCTGTTATTATGTCATTATCCAACTTTAGGTCAAATCTCACATAGGCAAAAAGCTTTCATGGTCGTTCTTGATGTAACTTGATGTCTTTCCTCTGCCGTGAGCCATTTCTAAAGTTCCGTTGGAAGTACATGCAGCGCAGAATTACGTTGCAAGAGACATGCTCTAAAGTCTAAACCTCATCACTTTTGTAACGGTGGATCCCACTAAATGAGAATCATATTTTATTGATGAAAAATGATATTTATTCTAATAAAGATAAAATCTCATTATTTATAAAATAGTAAATCTTATTATATTGAGTCTCATTACACACTTAAGGGGACTCATTTTTTGTGAATACGATTTTAACTGATGTCAAAATAAATAAGGATGCTCTTTATTAATTATGATGGCTAGCATGGTCCTCTTTTTTTTTTTTTTTTTTTTTTTTTGTTAATATTAGGCTCGTTTAATTTATTAATTTAAATTTTTAATTCAAGTTAAAATATAATTTTATGTGATAATTTTTTATTATAATAAGAAATTAAATATAATTATTTTTTAAAAAAATTTACTATAATAAAATTTAAATTTTAAATTCAAATCGATAAAATTAAAAAAAAAAAAAAAAAGAGAGGTGAGAGGGAATTAGGAAATAAAACAGGGGCATTCTCGTCCAGTGAAGTACAAAATCCATCTTGGAAAGCAAGCTTCCTATTGGCTGCTAATCTACACGCGGGCGGCAATGATGCAAACGCTGGCGGCTTTTGTATTCACAAATTTCATAAATAAATAAATAAAAGGAAAAAAAAAAAAAACAAGAAACGCGTTCTGTACTGCACTGATGCAAAAACACTCTGTTTGGAACGAAACTAATTAATTCGCGAAAGCCGAAGAGAAATCGTTAGTTCGTCATTTACAAAGAAAACAACTTTTTATTTTCCGTTTTCGAATCCAAAATCTTTAATCAAATTCAAATTCTAAAAGAAGTCACATCGTGATTTCCGCCATCGCCATTGATCCCAAACTCCATGGCCGAGGAATCGAGCTCCATAGAAATCAAGCTCATCTCCGGGGAAGACCTCAGGGCCTTCAACTTCTTCCAGAAGCTCTCGATCTTCGCGCTCGCCTCCATCGTCAGCGACGATCCTGGCAAGAAAATGGAGAAGAAGCATCAGCAGAGAACTCCCACGGACAGAGAGAACGACGGATTCCCGGAATGGAATCACGAGATGCGGTTCAGCCTCGATTCTGATCTCGATCACCTCTTCATTCACCTGGATCTTCGCCACGAGGGCGTCCTCTTCGGAATCGGAGACAAGACGATCGGAGAGGTCCGGATTCCGCTGACGGATCTCACCGACGAGGCGTCGGCCAATGGAATCGTGAGATTCGTCCGGTACCAGGTGAGATCCTCCGACGGGAAGCCAAATGGCGTGTTGAAGCTGTCGTACAAGTTCAATTCGAAGTCGGCGAAAACCCTAGATTCGTGCAAAATTAGGTATCCGACTGTGGAGGAAGTCCCCAATCTTGATTTGGTAGATCCGAGCCTCTCCTATTCTCAGCGATATTACAATTACTGTTCGCCGTTTCCGATTCCGCAACGACAAGGAAATGACTTTTGGCCTGCTTCTCCTCCCCAAACGACGCCATTTCCGCAGGCTCGTCTTCCTTATCCAAATCCAGGTTATTACAACGGAGCCGTGTGGAATAGAGGAAATGTGATGGGAGATTGGAATGGGCGGTGATTTTCTGGAAGATTGGAACATATTATTGCTTCAATAGAAGAAGAAGAATCTGAAATCTTCTTGCTTCAATTGTTTTGAGTTTATTTCAGTGCAGTTTTGAGTGTAAATTATATTATTGTCATTTGAATATCTATACTTGTACATATAAATCTTTTTCCTGCTCTCGTGAGCTATTTAAGCTCAAATATATTGAGCAATTCTATATAAGATATTGGTTTTACATACCCTATTCTATCCTAATCAATAATCAAAAGCTTTTTTTTTTTGTTTTTTGGTCGCTAATGTAATCATAACATTTATAGAATATCTGGGTAATGTTACGAGTTAGCTTCACTAATTTTACTAAAATAACAGTTTGAACTATTTACCATAATATACATGCTGTACTTGCGACTAATAGAACCAATTAAGTTTCGTATGAGAGTTTAAATCAAGATAATTTTAATCTTAATTTTGAATTTATAATTATAATTTATGATTTTGGGTCTAAATTATAATTTTGAAGTTAGAATCAAAATCAGGAGTTTAAACCACCTAAAATTAAAAGAGAATGTGGTTTTAGAACCAGAGCGATTTTAGTTTAAAACATCACATTAGAGTTCATATTTTGAATCAAAACTATTTAAACCAAACACTAATTTTGTTGAGTCGAATCAGAATTATTTTTTACTTTTTGTAAATAAATATTAACTTAAATCAGAATCATGGTTTTCAATTTTAAAACTCACATACCAAACGCTCCCTTAGCATTTTTGAGCATATCAACATGGTTTGTCGATGCTTTTCTTCATAATAATATAATTCTGGTTATTCTCTTCCTTACAAAATAAGCAAAGCCAAGGCAATTGCTTTCAAGAATTCTGTTGACGTAAAAAAAAATATTTTTTTCACTTAAATAAAAATATTTTACCATATAAATTATTTTTTACCAGTCACAGTTAAAATATTTACAAAATAAATTATTATTTATTTTAAATAATTTTATAATCTGTTATTTATTTAATTTAGTTTTAAAAATATGTTGTTTAGTATAATTTTCGCTAAAAATATGTCTGCAGTGATCCGTCCGTTATAAAGAAGCACCGGAGCCAACATTGCATGTGTACTTATGACTTATGGGACTATAATTGAACGTAAAGTTTGGGTCTTTTGCTTTTCTTCTTTTTTTTTTTTTTTTTTTTTGGTAAATCTTAAATCTTTATTGAAAGGGAATCTTTACAGTGAGATTCCTTAAAAAAAACTCCTCAGTAAAACACTCTGTTTTAATTATTAGATTAAATTTTTAATAGTTAAATCTGTATAAGTGCGTATTAAAAATTTATAACGCACAATACAAAATTGCTTTCTCTCTGCAGATCTAATTGTTGAAAAGTAATCCAACAATTAAAATAGAGTGTTACATTGTGAGTTTTTTTAGACTAACAATAAGAGTTGAGTATTGTTACTTGTTATGTCTGTCAGTGATCTAACTTTTATACTTTTTACTTATTTGTTATTTACTCTTTTCTCTTACTTAGACTTAAGAAAAAGCGGTTAATTTGTGTTTCTATTTATACCCTTTACCTTTTATACTATTTACTTATTTGTTATCTACTCTTGTATCTTACTTAGGGCTCAAAAAATACGGTTTAATTTCTATTTTTATTTATACCCTTCACCTTTTTTTTATCTTTTACTTACTTGAAATTTACTCTTTTCTATTACTTAGGGCTTAAAAAGGAGCCGTTAAATTTGCGTTTTCTTTTATACCATTTGCCTTTAGTACTTTTTACTTTCTTATTATCTACTATTTTTTTTTATTTATAGCTTAAGAATAAACAATTCATTTTTTTGTTTCCAACCCATCACCTTTTATACTTTTTTCTTACTTGATATATACAATTTTCTTTTATTTAGAACTTAAGAAAAATTTATTAAATTAAATAATAATTGTATTACATGTAGAAAGTGACTCTGAACCATCACCCATCAAAAACTACGTAAGGTTTTGTTAATTTATTTACTTTTTTCTCTTACTTAGGGCTACGAGAAAATTGTCAAATTAAATAATAATGTTTCATTTTATCTAGACTAAAACCTCATATTAATAAGAATTTTAAAATTTATTTGCATTAAGTTTCTGTTTCATAACTTATTTTAATGATATAGATGCATTTTATGTAGATCATTTTCTTGTGCTATGTTTTTCGAATAAGATATAAAATATTCACCATTATTTTTAACTTTTTAAAATTACTATACTCTCTCTTCATAATTCTCTATATCTTTTAAGCTATAATTAATAAAGTCTAACAATTATTTATAACTTATTTATCTACCTTATAAAATTATTTTTTTAATAAACAATAAATATAATAGTTAAATTCATGCCCTGTTATAACTAGCATGCGCGTTCTTTCTTTTTTTTTTTTTTTTTTTTTTTACTAGTATTTATAAAAGTGGCAGGTGAATAATCAGCCTTTAGAAATGATAGTCAACCTACTTTGCTTTTAAATACCTTGCAAGGGAAGAAAAACAAAACGTGTTTTAGGAGAAAAAATGTTTACCAAGGCAAAATTAGAGTTTATCAAATAAAGGCATTCGACAAGACAGAGTTGTTTTGAAAATTTACAAAATTTTGTTAATGGATATATATATATATATATATTTTAGCTTATCAATTCATTTTAAAAGCTTAAATTATTAAGAGATAAGCCAATAATAATTTTATACTTTAATACTCTCCTTCACATCTTCTTGTGTGGACTAGACAATAGACAATCGTGTAGGTAAATTAATTAAAAAACCCAACACGTGAATATTTAAACCTGAAATATATTAAAGACCTAACACATGATGATAATTTTAAATTGAGATAAATAGTGTAATTACATGGGTTTAAATCTAAAATCTCTCACTCTGATACCATGTAAGTAATGAAAGATAAAAAAATTATTTTATTCCTTCATAATTTCAGAAAAATTGTACAGAGATCATATGGACTCAGTGAGATCTAATCTAATCCTTAAAATAGAAAAACCAAATCTGTAAATAAAAAAACAATACTAAATCAAATATCCTCTCCTAATATCCGGATTTTCTATCTCCTAACATCCAATCATACAGTCATATAACTATTTCACAGCTCATAGTTTCCTAATTTACCGACATATATATATTTGCTCATCCTCATCTTACTTTGTTTTTCTCCCTTTGAGCACTTGCATAAAAGTCAAAAGTATATAGTATATACTAGAAGACAAGCAAACAATGCCGTGTTGATGCAGCCTAGGAGTAGAAGTCTTCTTATCTTCTTTTGCTTATTTCGTCTGTTTGACTAATAGTGAGCACTTATGTTGAGACTCGTATTATATTCATGAAAATATTAGCATCACTCTCTCTTTCTCTCTCTCTCTCTCTCTCTCTCTCTCTCTCTCTCTCTCTCTGTATTCATTGTGCTATTTAATACATAATTAATAGATGTTAGCATTTCTCTTGTATACATTCATAGTATAACTAGTTACCCCAATTGCCTTGTTATCAGCACATCTACAAAGTTAAAACGCTTTTAGTTACTTTGCATATTTACTAATTAATCTGACATGCTTTCTTAAAAACATGGACACAATGATTTATGAGAATTTTATGGTACGGTAACTTCTGCTCTAAACCTTCATTATCTGTCAAGTTTTCTCAGTTTTTGGCATATGACTTTTGACTATATATTGAAAACCTGGTTCTCTTAGAAGGACCTTTTATCATTTATGCATATTTAATTTACTAATTTAAATTTTTAATTCAAGTTAAAATATAATTTTATATAAAATTTTTTTATTATAATAAAAAAAATTAAATTTGATTATTTTTAAAATTTTTTTACTGTGATAAAATTTTAGATGACGTTTAATAAAGGAATTTATTTTTTAATTCATAATTCACTACAGTATTTTTTCTCATAAAAAATACACGTAAATTACAAATTATTTGAATTACATAATTTAAATCCTCTAACTAAACGTCTTTTAATTTTAAATTTAAATCAGTAAAATAAACGAAACTTAAATATAAAACGGCATCCAAATGCTAACATTGGCAAATGGCAATGGAACAAAAATACTCTGTTTAACAGCTAAAAGGGCACGAGAGAAAAAGGTGGCCCCAAATTCTTTTCCTTACTGCCTTAAAGAGAGGGACCTTTTAATTCATTTATGTTATATGTCATCTGTACTCTCTTCTAAGTTGCCGGGCGCAATAAATTAGGTCCATGTTCAATAAAATTAACGACACAAGTACTAACTGAACCAGGCACTTATAAAGTTTGGTTTCGTCCACAAAATTAAAAAGGGAAAAAGAATTCATATAAAGAACAAGCACAACACATTTCAGCCCTATGAATTCGTCAAGGGCAGCAGAAAACACAAAATAGTGACTTTGAAAAGGTTTGTTGTAACTTGTAAAGATCATAAACATGGAATTGCCATAATATAAATGAGGCCCATCATTTCAAAACAAGCAAATAGGGTGGAGGAAAAGCTTCAAACAAAAGAATATGTATTGCTTGGAGGAAATGAAATCTATACACCATGTAGAGGGATAATGAGAAGTTTCGAAAACCAGCAATGCTGTGTAAGTTTTGGAGGAGTTTTCCACGGCCTTAGCGCCGAGCCACTGCTTCGGCCTTGCAAACAGGGCAAGTATTTTTATGTGCAAGCCAATGTCTTATGCATTCTATGTGAAAGCCATGTCCACAGTCCAGCTTACCAATATCATCATCTGCTTCATATTCCTCCTGTATGAACAAGTATGTTTCATAGATGTTTAAGCATTTTCATACAATAAAAGCACATAAGTGAAAAACAGATCCCAAAAATGAAAATTAGAACCAATCAGACACATTTTATTTATTCACCCATTTATTTAGTTACAAGCAATCTCACCTGACAAATGCTGCACTTCCTATCTGCTTGTGTGGATAACCGCAACCAATCACTCGGAATCGAGAGCTTAATTTTCCTTATGCAGCGACCTATTTCATCTTCTTTGAGTCCAGTGTTCACATAACCGATTCTTTCACCAAGCTCAAGAAGCTCCTGTTTTCATTAGCATTAGGTAAGCAAGACCAAACTGGGAATTGAAAAAAACAAGTTGAAGGCCATTATTGATTGTTAAAAGATTACCTCATATGACATGTTATCAACATCGAGTCTCATGTCCCTAAATCGATCGTGCATGTCTACTCTTCCACCCATTAGCAGACCATTCTGAAGCATCATTATCTGCAGCCATCCAGTATTTGCTTCAAAATTTTCTTAAAGATGAGAGAACCTTTAAATATGTACTGTGTACATTACATTATTCACATATACAGGATTCCCCTGATAAATTACTTTGTAATGAACATCAAACGATCGTGTTAAATTCATATACTAAGCTCAAAGAAAATTGTCAATAACATACTTATTCCAAACAATGAACAATTTAGTTCAGAACAGAATACAACAAAGTTACACACTTTAATCCAATCCCATATTGCTAATGACCCACGTCATCATAGAATCTAGTATTTAATAATAAGGCTTTTGACATGAAGTTTTTTAGATGATGATGTAAGCTGTCGACCATATGCACTAAGATTTTTTTTTTTTTTTTTTTTTAAAAAGGAATATGCACTAAGAAATTTAACATATAAAACACTATAAGACAACTTAAAGAAATATAGCCTTAAATGTTATTCTAACTCCAAGCATCCATAAAAGAGGGCATTGTTCATCTTAAGTTGTAGATTCTAGTTGAATATGTTTAGTCAAGAAATTTTACTTTTGTTAAAGAGTGTCAATTAGAGCAGAGAACTGGGAAAAAAATAAATGGACAGAGAAGTTCACAAACCATTTAACCAGACTATGTTTTTTCTGGTATTATACAAAATATGGTTTTAAATGACCCGAGTGAAATCCCTTGAATATGTAAACGAATAAATAAAGGTTTATTACTTATTAACGCAGTTTCAAAGACAATACATCTTAAAATAATCATTACTCGGGCATCTTTACCTTTCTTACCCTTGTAAAGAAGAAAGGAATATTAGTTGACATGTAAAAATACTTCTTGTAAAGCAAAGATGCATATATTCAAAGTAAAAGTGTTTCTCAATCAGGTATTCCACATTGACTAATTTCCATTTCAACAAAACAAACAGATAATGTACACTAACAATATCAGTACACACCTCAGCAAGGCCTTCAGGAGAAGGGTGTCGAACATGGCGAAAATACCTAGCACCAAAAACCTCCGAACCCGGGCGTTCCGACAAGAAGTCGGATTCAGTATCAAAAAATGGGGTAGGCTCAGGGATGACGGCGCGCCTTGCTAAATAAGAACGCTGCCAACAAGAATAAGCAAAGCAAATAATCAAAAGAAAAGCCAAAATGAAAACAAACTAATACGGAGGAATGGACTTACAGGAAAAAGAAACCTAAAAGGAAAACCAAAAGACTTAAGCTTATTAGTGAACATAGAACGGAACGGAAATATCCTCCACTCATCACAAAGCTAATTATGTTATCCCTAACAAATAAAGACCTGTTAAATAAATAAATAACCAAATAAAAAAAACCATGAGCCAACGAGTTCAATTTCCGTTGGCTACTATGAAATTAATACGTGCACGCATTAGACCCCCAAAAGTAAATAAGAAATATGGTCACTGAAAGGTACATGAAAGGAAAAGCTAACAAACCCAAAATGAGAATATCTCATTAATCAAAACACAACAACATAGTCCAAAAGACAGCAATTATGAATGGACATAATTGGAAAATTGTTACACACAAAGAAGAAGCAAGTAAGCAACATAGTCAAAACAACAAAACCAAATTCAAAATACGTAAATAAGACATAATTTTCAATGCGTGTAATATAAATGAAAAAAGGGCCTTTCAAGCACAGCTTAGCGATGATTTGAGACCTAATTTCAAAAATAAATGCAACGTGAAAAATACCTCTCTGTGGCCACTAGTCATCTTCTCTCCATCAATCTTCCCACGGGACCCACCAGCAGCATTCCTCCTGGTGGCGACAACGCAGTCAACGGAGGCCGCCGCATCGGCCGAGAACCCGATGCCGGGCCCACACCAGACATCCTGAAAATCCACGCAATTCTGCTGCCCACCACCATCAAGGAGGGCATTTCTGTCCTTTCCCCCCTCCTTACTCTTGTTCTTCTTATTACTATTCTTCTGCTTCTTCTTCCTCACCTTCTTCCCTTCCCAATCCGCCGACGTCCGGATCACCGCCGGCACAGAGACTTGCTGTGAGGACCCCGCACTGCATCCCAGGCCCCTGAAACTCGCCGAAGAAAAGTTGTTTTTCTTCTTCACGCTGTTCATGGCCATGCCGGTTTCATTGCCGTTGCTGTTCGAAAAGGTTGACAGAAGGAGAGACGAAATGGTAGATTTGCCGCGAGTGGATTGGATTATGGAAGGGATTTGTTGTGTCTGAGATGGGTTTGGATCGGTTTCAGAGATAAGCTCCGCAAATTGGCTTCTGGGTCTTCTCAATTCAATACTTTCTGTAAGAACAGGCATGGTTTTTGGTTTTTTTCTTCCTTTTTTCTGGGTTTGGCTCAGATTTTGCTGAGCCTTGTGACAAAGTTTTGGTTTTTCCTTTTTTGCTAGACAGGGAAAAAAATAAAGGGAGCTTGAGGGATAGAGGGAAGATGATGTGGTAAAGAAAGTGGATTTGAGTTGAATTAGTGGCAGAGAAAAGAATATTTAGAATTGGATTTTGGTTTTTTACTTTTTGGATTTAGGTTCATTTATTAAAATTTGGGTTGTTTTTTTTTTTTCTTTAAATTTAATTGTGGGTAGTTTTCTCTTTTTGTGGGTTTGTTAGGTGGGCTCTGCTTTGTCTTCTTGTTGGGTAATTGTGGTAATTGTGGGCATATGCCATCAACAAGCACCAGTCTGAAAGAGAAAGCAGGAGAGAGAAAGAGAAAGAAGGTATGGAAATCTGTGAATTTTCAACTTTTGCTTTCACTTTTGCTTTTTTAAACCAAATTAATATGCTTTTCTCATTAAACCAAGAGAAAAAAAAAGAATAATAATAAACAACCATCTTTAATCAATCCCTGAAAAAATAAATAAATAAATAATAAAGAGAGAGAAAATGAAATCCCTTCTGCCTTTTTCTGTAGTTCTGTCTCTCTGTATTTGGGTTTAGGTTTAAAGTAGACCATCTCTCTCTTTAGGTATGTGAGTATGGGGGCAGCAAATGGAGTCTACAAAAAGTCAGATTTGAGGAGTTAGTGTGGACAGCATTTTAAAGGGTCCCACTTTGAAATCAAAAGGTCAAAATTCACCAGTGTATTGGGATTTTCTTTTTTTTTTTTTTTTTTGATTTTAATTTTAATTTTAATTTTAAAACTTTCTCTCAATAGACTCCTTAAGATCCGCAACAGAATTTTTAATATGAATTTATACAAATTTAATTATTAAAAAATTAATTTAATGATTAAAAATGAGAATTTTAGTTGTTTTTATTAGGGGTCTCACAATAAAAAAAAAAAAGTCCACTTTTAATTTTAAAAATCAAGTTTTTACAACTAATGATATCTTGGCATTCACTACAGAATTTTTAGGCAAATAGAAGCAATCATGTGAGATGGTCTAATCTTGACTCAAGCAATCAAACCGATGTCTTGTGCTTCAAGCATCCATTTGCGGGGTCCAATAAATTCATGCTTCTTCAATCAATTCCAATTTTTTGCATTGAAAAGGAGAGAAAAATGTGTTCACGGTCACTTTTAATTCGACTACAAGTTGTACAACAATAAAATCGCATGATTTTTACGCCCCGTTCATTTTATCGATTCGAATTTAGAATTTAAATTTTACTATAGTAAAAAATTCTCAGAAACAGTCACATTTAACTTTTTTACTACAGTATAAAGTTTTCACATAAAACCACATCTCAATTCGAATTAAAAACTCGAATCAACGAACTAAACGGGCCCTTAATATGTAATAAGGTTATTTAGAAGCAAATCAAAACAATAATGTGTCCAATAGCAAATGTCCTAAACATACTTTGGAGATGGGGTATTAAAAAAAAAATTATTTTCCATACTATTATTATTATGCATCTCTAAACTCTATCAGATTTATTATTTTTATTTTTTATAATATTTCAATCTAACATTTTAGAATAGGGTATATTAGTATGGATAATAATTTAAACAATTTGGAAAAAAATAGGGTTTTTCCTTATAAAATAAAAATAAAAATCAAACTCAAATGCATAGAACCTCTTGAGAACTAGATATGGTATGAAACAGGTTTTGTTTTATCGTCTTAATTTCAAACTCAACCCCCTTTTTCGTTTGCTTTGTTTTTTACCTTCATTTTCATTGTTTGGTAATGTATTTGAGTCATAAAAATGATAACTAAACAGGACTTGATATAGAAATTACAACAACACGACACAAGTAGACGTACTAACAAAATACTACCCTCAAATGTGTTGCTTTAAAATTTTTTTTAAAAAAAAAATAACATTTTCTCATTTTTTTTCTATAATTTTGGTATTTGCAAAATAAAAAGAATTAATTATTCAAAATATGCTTACAATGTGATGAATTGCATAAAAGCGAACTCAAAACTTATGTTGCCTAAAAAAAAAAAAAGCACACGACTTTATGAATACATTAATTGCACTCATAAAATACAAGAAACATATTATTTTGTTTATGTGACTGGCATTTAAAAATGTGTTAAAAATGTGTTATGCTTACAAATTGTTAAAAATTGTGAGCCCTTTGGAGAAGAGGACATATGAAATGTTTGTTGATTTATGAAGGCCTCGTTCATTTCACTAATTTGAGTTTTTAATTTCAGTTTTGTTACAGTTAAAAGCTCTCGTAAAAAGTCACATCTAACTTTTTTACTACAGTGAAAAAATCTCACATAAAATCACATCTCAACTTGAATTGAAAACTCGAATTCGTGAACAAGGCCAAAATGTTCTCTGTAAGCTTCATAGTTTGTTGATTAATGAAATATATTTTGAGGATGAAATCAATTTAATACTTATATTATAGTAAAATATTGAGTTGATACTCTGTATTTTTTAATATTAAAATAGTAGTTCAAGTGGGGTTCTCAAATGTGAGATTAGATGGGGAGTGGTAGGTTTCTCGAATAACTTTGGAGAACTCTTTTATTTTGTTTTTTTAAGTTTTTAATTGTTTTAAATATTTTTAACCTTTTTTTATATAAATTATTGGTTTCTATTTATTTAATGAGTAAGGTAGAAAGTGTCATTTTATCTTCTAAAAATTAGCTCTAAAGTACAAAAAAATGTTTTCTGAAATATTGATGTATCATTTTAATATTATAAAAAATATAAGATATCAATTCAATATTTTATTATAATAAAAGGCACCAAATTAATTTTATTGCTGTTTTTTGCATTCAAAAAGATGGAAAAAAAAAAAAAAAAAAAAAAAAAAAAAAAAGAAAGGTGCAGAAAGAAACAAACAAAAGGAAGATGACAAATATGCAAAGTTTCCTCTGCAATTTCATTTTTGACTAACTAGTACTTCGAAATCAACGATCTAATCAGTAACCACTGCTTTTGTGCATGTGCATGGCTTGAAAAACGGATTCTAATTTCAGCAAGTTCCTAACATTTTCAATCAATCATGTCGAATATTCGAGGCTCGTTTAATTTGTAGATTTAAATTTTTAATTTGAATTGAGATGTAATTTTATGTGAAAATTTTTTACTGTAGCAAAAAAGTTAAATGTGATTATTTATGAGAGCTTTTTCTGTAACAAAACTCGAATTATAAACTCAAATTAATGAAATAAACGGGACCTTGATTATTTTGACCTCGTTCGCTTTGAATTTTTAATTTGAGTTAATATGTGATATTTTATAAGAATTTTTTGCTGTAATAGAAAAAGTTAGATATGACATTTTTTAAAATTTTTTTACTGAAAAAATTTAAACTGAAAATTTAAATCGGTGAAATGAACAAGGCTGAATTGTGTACATTGCAAGAAAAGGATATAGCCTGCAACATTTTTACAAATGTTCGAAATGGAATAGAAAGCCAAATTGGACGTGGTCGAAGGACCTGGCAGCAAAATCAACAATATATAGTTAAAATCCCTATAAAATAATATTATATTCTTGGGATTAAGAAAAAAATAGTATTAGGGGTTATTTACTTAATTATTGATAAATAAATATTTATTAATTTAACAAGAGTTGTATGCTTTTATTACTTTTACATAAATTATCTTTTTTAACCAAGATATATATATATATATATATATATGAATTTTAAATTTAAAAGAAAAGCAATAATTGTGGTCAAAAGTTTATATATGCATACAAAAGAGCACAAAAATTAACATATATATGAATAAATAAAAAAGTTAACATGTGCTATTTTATTATATGTTCACCACATTTTATAACCAATTTATGTGGGAAAAAAATCTTTTTACTATTTGTAATTAAAAATATTTACGTGATAAATTATTATTTACTTCAAAAAATTTAAAATGTGTTATTTATTTAATTTAATTTTATAAATCTACTATTTACTACATTATCCTTTAAAAAATGAATTATCAACTTACGAATTTTACAAGGTTGTTACTTTATTGCACTGGTAATGTAACAATTTTATTAATTTCAATCACACCTTCCTATGTCACTAGTACAAAGCACATGTTTAACCACGGTTTGAATCGACATCTAATTAGGAATCGTTAAATATTAACGATGTTTTATGATGATTTTTAACTGTCGTTAATTACGACTTAAGACGACGGTTATATGCTGGCTGAAAATGATGATGATGCGTCATGGACAGACATATCTGTCTATGAGGCATGAGCCGTGTCAATGATATTATCTATTTCTTAAGAAAGGTTAGTAGACTTTGGTGAGATGGTGATCCATATTATATTATAACATCCAAATCATGCAACGTCCATTAAATTTTCTATGTTCTTGCAATGTGGCAAATGGCTCAAATTGTAACGATAAAGGCTCGTTTGATTTATGCGTTTAAATTAGTTTTTTTTTTTTATTTTGACATTTGAAATTTAAATTTTGTGTGAAAGAAAAACACTATAATAAAATTAAAACTATAGATTAAAATACATGAAACAAACGAGTCATAATACTTGAAACCTCAGACTCTTACGTTTGGTTGATTTTTTAAGAGATTGTTTTGAGTATAATAAAAAAGTAAAATCGTATTCATTTTCTATTAAAAAAGGAATTTAATTTTCTTTTACGTTGTTCATTTTCTTTCCATCTTTTCTGTCAAACAACATAAAAGAAAATTAATTTTCTTTCCATCATTACTATTTTTCATCACTTCTATATTTCCTTTCCATCACTTTTATATTTCTTTTCCATCATATTTTCTTTTCTTCCTACCAAACATACATTAGAGACATGTTGATTGCCGCTAAAAGAATCTTTTATTGTAGTAACCTTAATTGGTAAAAGCTAATAGAAAAAACCAAACTAAGAAAAAAAGAATTTATAATCACCAATTCAATATAAGATAAGATAAGACCATCCACATTTGCACAATAACTAAGACTAAAAGCGAAAACTTTGAATATGGCAAATATCATCATAAATAAATGAAAAAAATTCATATTGGTATCCTATGTTATAACAAAATTGTCTTTTAGTATCATGTGTTTTCTATAATTTTAAATTGGTACCATGACCTTTTGAAAAATAATTTCTTAGCACCCTGAGCCCATTTTTTAGGATATAAAATGTCAAATATGCCCTTATATATAAAACTACTTTGTTGACTAGAATTGAATAAAATTAAAACTACTTTGTTGATCAAAATTAATTAAATTTAAAATTTTAGTGGTGTTTGAAAACAAGGATAGGGCATTCTTCTTAAAAAAAAAAAAAAAAAAATTCTAATTTTAATTAATTCTAGTCAACAAAGTAATTTTATATATAAGGGCATATTTAATATTTTATGTCTAAAAAAAGGGACTTAGGGTACTAAAAAATGATATTTTGAAAGGTCAAAATATCGATTTAAAATTACTAAACGTACATAATACTAAAAACTAATTTCATTATAACACAAGATACCAATATAAAATTTTTTCCAAATAAATTGCTTCACGAAGTCAGGTGTAGAAAACAACAATAGACCCGTAGATAGATAAATATCATAACTTACCAACAACTTTGTTGCCCTCCCTGAAATATAGGAAACTATAAAATTCATGTTTTAAAGCCTGCTAAGAGTTAAAGATCTACTACGATCTAAGCATTTAGGGCTTGTTTAGTTCGTTAATTTGAATTTTTAATTTAAATTAAGATGTGACGTCTTTTTACTGTAATAAAAAAATTAAATGTGACTATTTCTGAGAATTTTTTACTATAATAAAACTCGAATTGGCGAAATAAATGAGTGCAGAATGAAATTTTGATTGGAAAGTGCTTCCACAACGTAATTAGAAATCAATTTACCAACATACTCAACGGCCTTAATAACAGGCATTAGTTTGCTTCTGAAAACTCTACCACAACCCGCAATATTATATTGATCAACCAATTCTTGGTCGGAAAAGACCAAGAAACGGAATAACTGAAGGAGTTTTAACTTAAAAATATACCTAAATTTGGTCTGATAGATAAAAACAAAAACCGTGTCAATTGGTCGAATATTCTGCTGCAAAAATTATACTTTTTGTCAATCCCAACACATAGTGACATTTTCGTAGAAAAGCCAAGCATTATTATTTTTATTATTATTTAGATTTTACCGCTGGATTTGAATAATAATCATCTTAAGAGGAGAAACTATATGTAAAATTAACTTAACACACTTTAAAAGCTTAACTTAATTTAAAAGATTAATTTATTGAGTTTTAGGTCTTACGTATATAAATTATTTCACATTCTCATTCACTTTTCGTGTGGGATAACACAGACATAAACTTTTCTAAATAATCTCTCCCTCATGTGTGTGTTCACCGAGCTCTCCCTCAAACTAAAGTTTCTAGTAGCCAGTATATCTAAGCATCACACTCTGAATGAGAGTCAACTTGAGCATGAGAAAGAGAGCCGAAATCTTGTGAGTCTACCAAATACTTCACCCTCCGCAATTGCAACAACACCAACTGCGGGAATACAAACTCTCCACAGGAGGCAACATGAGAACTACAACCGAGTGTAATCACTTGACTCATACGAACTATCAGCTCAAATACTACTTGTTGGAGAGGCACAAAATACGAAACTGACTCAACACACTTTAGGAGCCTAACTTAACTTAAAAGGTTAACTTATATGGTTGTCTTGGGTCATTCTATGTACATAAATCACTTCACATTCTCATCCATTTTCTATATGAGATAACACAACACTTTTCCCAACACATTCCTACTGTAGAAGGGACATTTTGGGTTCGCTTGAAATGTATACTCAAATTATGATTATTGATTTTGACGTTTGAAATTTAAAATTTTTATGAGAGAAAAATACTATAACAAAATTAATTATTTGAGATTAAGTATATAAAACAAACGAGTTTTATGAAAAGCCGAAAGAAGAATTTTATCAATCATGGAATCATTTGGAAAAATCAAAAGAATATACCAGAATGTATCCTCTGTTTTTTTGGTTGGTATTCACGAGCAACATATTTTATGCTTTCTATTTTAAAAGGGAAAAAAAAAAAAACATAATACGCTAGTGGTTGTGGAAAGCGGAAGATTCTAATGTGGATCCAAATAGACAAATATCTTTTTTTTTTTTTTCCTGAATAAAATAGACAAATAGTTTAAAACACTATTAAGATATTGTTTAGAATTTTGTGCTTAATGGTCACCATCTAGCGCAATTTGAGGGATAAAAAGGCTTTTTTAATTCATAACTTTTAACGTTTTGGGCTAAAATTTGAGCTTTTAACTCCATCTGCAATTTGTTTCCTGCTGGAAAAAAATATAAAAAAAATAAAGAATACCCAAAAAACTAAAAAGAATAGGAGAAGCTCTCCTCCTAAGGAATATATATATATATATATATATATATATATATATATATATATATAGAAAACTCAAAACGAATACCAGTTTAGCAGGTGCACTGACACTTTTTCTTTATGTAAAAGCTTTGACCTTTTGTCTAGCTTAAATTGATTTTAAAAGATTTCACATAACAATATGTTTTTTTTTATTATTATAATTGAAACATATCCAAGGAAAGAAGGAATTAAAGGAAAGAAAAAAAGGATAGATAAATAAGGGAAGAGTAAAAAATAAGAAAGAAAAGTCAGAAGTAGTAAGCTGTTTTATGTAGAAAAGCACCAATCAGCTTCCTTAATTTCGATCAACACATACAATTGTTAAATATATATATATATATATATATATATATATAATTTTTTAGTATAATATGATAAAATTGAAAAAATTTATTGTAACATTACGATAGACTGCATTTTATCAAGTGTTACACCTGCATAAATGAGTGTTGTCCGAACACACAAATGATGTTATGATAAAATGTGACATTTGCCGAACTGATGTGATCGCAAACTAGAGATATATATATATATATATATATATATATATATAGTTTTTAAAAGTATTTGTACTGTATCAACTACATTACATTTCAAACAAAACGTTCGTTCTGGTTGAAACAAGCATTTTGGTTCAACTTTTTTTGGCTTCCCACCGTCTCTTTTAAGGAGATTTTCTAATACGGTTGATGTATCAATATATAAGTTTTTTTAACTGTTAAATCTACGTACAGTTTAATTTTTATGTAATTTTATTCAAATTTGACGGATAAAAAATATAACCCACCGGTATATTGACATACCGGAAAATGTCCCCCTTTTTACTTATACTTTTCTTTCTAAAAAATTTTTATATTTTTTGTTCTTATCCTTCTTTTTAACTTTTTTTTTCCTTTCACCCCAATTAATTTTTTTCTTCAAATGTAATCCTATTAATTTATTTTTTTTGGGTAGTGCTCTAAGGTATCATTATACTAAAAGTTATTGTCACAATTTTTTTTTTTTTTTTTTTTTTGCTTTTTGTCCCACTAAAATAAATTTCTACAGATATGCCCCTACTTAGTTATTTTTTGCAGTTTTCTCAACCACTATTCTTTCACAAATGTATTTTTTTTTTCTAATTTTCTCAGCTTGCATTATTTTCCTCTAATGTGTCCCTACTTAACTTTTTTTAGTCCTTTAAAATCTTGCTATATTAAAATGATTCTCAAAATACTTTTTTTTTTGTTGTTAATTAAAATAAATTTTTTCGAATATATCCCCACTAAAAAAGTTTTAGGAAAATGTATCATATAACATATTTCATATCGATATTTAAAGTGAATAGCATTCTTTTTAAATGACAATAAATTATAGCATATTGTTAGTTTTCATTTTAAAATACATTAGTCTTTTCCAAATCTCTCCTTTCAATTAGGGTTACATTAGTAATGTTTTCAAAATGTTTTTGTTTTCGGTATAAAAATGAAAATGAGATTTTTTTTTTCCTGCTTAAAACTCCTGCACGGTTTAGTTCTATTTTTTACTATTTTCTTTTAAAATTCTTTTCCTTCTTTTCTTTTGCCTATTGTCATTTTTTTCTTCTAATATTCTTTCACAGTTTATTTTTTTTACAATATCTTTTTTGAAATACTTTATTTTCCTCACTTTCTTCTAATTAAAATAATTCTTTTCATATATCTCTCTACTTAAGTTTTCTTTTTTGTCAAAACTCTTATATAACTTTGATTCTTTTTTAATCTGATTTTTTGATTTCTTTTTCTTTTATTCCAATTAATGGATTAGTTTCTAAAACCATCTCAAATGTTAATGTTAATGCTAAATGTATGTTTAGTATAAAAAACTATAATATGATATGTTATTTTTATTTTTGTTCCAATGTATAATACTATTTGAAATACTAAATTTATTTTTTCCTATTACTATTAAGCTTTTGAAGTTGCAAAATTAAACTTTTATTTTTAAAATAATTAGAAAATGTAAAAGTTATATTAACTATATAAAAAAAAGTAAACATTTCAATCAATAGTAATTAAATGTCAAATTTTTCATATACTATATTTAGTGAAAAATTCACCATAAAATATAATATATAAAAAATTTAACACCACAACAAATAACATTATATTAAAAAATATTTTTACATTTAAATATTAAATTTATAATTAATATATTAATTATAATATTACGTTAAAAATGTTCTGAAAATGCTACGTGTTTTAACAAAATTTCAAACTCATAAAATTTCGTGGCTCAACAAGTATTTTAAAAATTTTGCTAAATTTTAACTTGAAATTTTACCTTGTAGTGTAATTATTTTTTTATTACGTCTTTAATTTATTTATTTTATTAATTTAAATTTAACTTAAATTAGTGAGCTAAACACATGCTTGGTCTTTCAGTCTCCTTCCTTTTCTCGCTTCGCCTTTCAATATTCGTTGAAGCCTTAAACCCTAGTAGAACCTAAACTAAAACCCTTGAAGAAATCAGAAGATGAAACCGATGAGAGAAGTTCTATTGAGAAACATCTCTCTCTATTCCCACCGTCGTTTTCTCTCTCCTTCCACATATACCACCAATCCGATTCACTCCCTGTTCCCACTCGCAGCCTCGACTCGGTCCAGACTCAGCTTCTACTCGTCCGAGTCATCCGAGTCTTCTCGAAGCCCTGAGAAATACGCATCTGACGATGATGTCACCGACGTCAGCAAGGAAGGTACATGGAATGGAAACTGGGTTCTTGGTTAGAGATTCAGAAATTTGTTTCTTTCTTTGCGTTTCATGTGTCTTTTTGGATTTAAATAAGAAAGTTTTCGATCATTTTTTCCAGCTTCCTTTTAATTCTCTTGTCCTTCCTTGATTTTATTTTGTTTTATTTGTTTTAAGTTTGTGGCTGTTTGATTGATTCCAAATACATTTAGATTTTATCGTTGGATTTCTAATGTAAACATTTGTAAGGCAGAGAATATCGTTAAAAAGTTTGAAAAGACTCGTCATTTTATCAAATATATAACCAAAATATATTATAGTGGCAGATGTTATCACAAATTTGTGGAATATTGAATCTTAATGCTTAATTAGCGTTCCAAGAGTAGTCCAATAAGATTTTATTTTTATTTTTATTTCTGTTCATATTTTTTCAATTAGTCTTTTAGAAAGAGCAATTTTACTAATTACAATTTTTTTTTTTTGGTGAATTTACTAATTACAAGTTGGTTTTCTATTGACTTTGCCATGTAATAGTTTACAATATGCAGTATCATCTATGTATTCTACGAGAAAACTTGTCCTTTTGCAAAATATGGGGTCCATTAAAGATGTTGCATTTTGTGCTTTTCCCGCTTGTGATTTAAACTCAAAGCTTCTTTCGGTTTCAGAGCTAAAGAAGCGAATAGACAAGTATTTTGAGGGGGATCTGGAGGCAATACCATCAATTTTTGAAGCAATTCTACAGAGAAAATTAGCAAGGCTTATGGGGAAGAAGAATGACGAGGATGACGACGAGAAGTTGATCGAAGAGCTTTGCGGAAAGAAAGAACTTGGACATGAGTCGGAGAGCGATTTTGAAGACAAAGAATCTTAATCTGATTGTATGTGAATTGTAAGTCTGAGATACAATGGTGAGGCTTTCATGAACAGAAGATAATAATGATGAGCGTGGTAATGGTCAGAATACCGAGATCAAGATCTGGTATTTTCATATTTTGATTTGAAGAAAAGGCGAATGGAGGAATGTTCTACTATGTATATATACCGAGGAAATCTTTGTAATTTTTGTAGGATTAGTAGAAGTAGACTATTTCATAGAAAGATCAAACAAGAAATAACCACAAGCATTTAGAATGATAATCCAAATAAAAGAAAGATAAAGATTTAGAGTGTTTCAGTTCAATGTAGCATGTCTTCTTTGTGGTCATTCAACTTTCTTATTGTATTCCTGGGATTACATATTTGAACTCTCTTCTGAATTCTCTCAACATAGAATCTACCAAGAAAAGGTAGCTTGAATCCTTGCGTTCTGTTCTGTCTGTCTCCTATTTATAGGTGTCTTTTGCTGTTGAAAATCGCCCGATGTGGTTCCTCTCATGTCCTTCATCTTCGGATCCACTATCCTCTAGCCGCTCCGAGATTGTGTGGGCTGTGCCTGGTGCTTAGGAGCCTCATGCCATCATGGTTGTGTAGATGACTACTCCGGGTATTTCGAACTTAATGAGATTGTGTCTCGCATTCATAAATTGGTCTTACAAAGACTAGTGTTCATTAGGCTCTTCCAAGGGAACAGCTCACAAGGTTGGTCGTTTTGCGACCAGCTCTAAACGTTTCATAATTTTTCTTTGTTTCCATTAGCCACTAGTGGGCAATCTATTTATGTATTTGTTCACTGCCTTTGTGAGCGGGGGAATAATATTCAAAGGTTGTTTTTCTTATTATATTATTGCTGCTTCTTGATATTTTACTTTTACATACGACTGAATATTGATTCAAGGTGTAGTCTTTTTATTTGGGTTTTCCATTATGCCCGAGTCTTCAACAGAAGTCGAAGAAGATGTGAAACTTCAGTCTGCATAATCGTGTTCTTAATTTCAACAGGATTTCAGCATGTCTCATTTTGATTGCGAACCAGAATTGATTAAAATTCTGATAAGCCTAACATTTATGATCCTTTTGTTAATTTGGTGCCTGGAAAAAAAAAAGTGTTACTGTTTCCAATTTTACTACCTGGTTGAGGCACCTAATCAATCCTTCAAGTTGTTCTTCCAAGTAAAAACAGGAAAAAGAGGCAACTTTTTCCACTTGGAAATGAGGAAAGCAGGAAATACTAAACCTGATCTGTATTTATGTATTATGAAAGAACATATTGTTTTCAGTTTGATCTGTTTCTTCACTATATTTCTTTTGTCTGATAGTTTGGAGTTAGCATTCTATGATCAATATATCACTATAAACACATATGTTAATGTTAATTTACTAATGTTGTCGAGCGGTGTTATTAAGGGAGTTTTCAATTTAAGTTAAAATGTTATTGGTACCTGTTTAAGTCTCTTTACTAAGTTTGTTGTTAAATTGTAACAAATATACAAGAAACACGTGAAACAGGAAAAAGGGGCACAAGAAAATTGATATCATTGCTCGGTAATTATCTATTCCGTAAGGTCACATCTAAATGATGAACAATCCACCTGAGAATTAATGGATACAATGGACTTAAACAATGTTACAACTCAAATAGACTTAATTAATCTGAGACTCCCTCTCTAAGTATGACACCTATGAACTTCTAACTATCAAATAGACTTACTCAGCAAGCACTACTTAATTTAAAAAAATTGTATGGTGGATTCCTTTCAGCTGGTAGTGCGTTCTCTCCTGAAAGCTTTAAATTCTTCTCTTGAAGAACGATGGCTAAACTCCTTTCAACACTTCAAATCGTCTTCTCCCGAAGAACGTGAAAGAGAAAGACTCAGAAAATGAATTGAATCTATATAATTATGAGGCTCCAAAGGCTTGCTGAGATTTTTGTGAGGCTCAAATTAAATAGCCAAATAAACCAGCTGTCAAAAACTTTAATGCAGTCCACTGTCCACATTCTGTTGCAGATTATGTTGCAACATAACTGAAAAATCTGACGGAAAGTGAACCACGCTGATTCTTGAAATCTTCTCTATAAAAACAGACGAACCTTGACATATTCCTTATAAACATGAGTGATTCATCCAGCCCAGCAGAAAACTCATTCATAAATCAATCATTTCATCAATTTCAACTTGCCTAAAATATCCGAAAATAAACTTCCACCAAATCAAATCAAAATGATTGATTCCAAATAGTTTCCATATAAACTAAACTTTCCAAAATGTTTTTTAACTGCTGCCAATCAATTTTGCAATCATATCATCATGAAATCGTACCCAAAATAATGCTAGAAATTAAAAAACAATCAAATCCGAAACTTTCCAAAAAAAGAATAATAATTACTGCAGCAAATCAATATCCAAATCAAATTCAATGTTGCAAATCAAACTCCATATTAAACCCAAAATCAAATATTTCAATTTGCAAAATAATGTCAACATGAAAACCCCAACAATCTCCCCCTTTGGCATAATTTTGACAAAATATCACATCATAAACAAACAAAGGAAATTGTTTCAAATAAACACAATTAAGTTGAAACTCCCCCTGAACCACACAACACAAAATCAAAGTCTACACACACTATTATCTCCCTTTTTGACAAAATAATTATCAAAGCAACTAAAAAAGGAGATTATGTTGCAACAATTACTGCAACATAGCTGAAAAATCTGGCAGAAAGTTGTTGATAACTGTTTTTTGTATCAAGCCCAATGATTCAGTCCCGTGCCGAGATTAGGCTCGATTTGTGGACCCAAGCCATGTTCGGGAAACTCACGTAGGCCATGGTTTAGTGGGCCATCGGTAATCAAACGAGCCTATTTGTTTATTAGTCTCATCCACTTTTAACGCCTACTTAGGAGGTTGTAAAATAATTGGGCTAAGGAATGAATGGGTGATGGAGAATCCAACCCTAAAAGCCTTTGTTTATGTTTTAGGAGTCTTAGAAACCTTTCTTCAGCCTTTGGAGACTCGAAAGTCCAGAATTTACGTCGTGAAAAATCTAGAATTTAAGTCGTGGAACCTTCCCTTCTGGCGACAGACAAGAAGTTTTTCTGCTCTGGAGCAACTTCCTCCAGAGTGGCAAGAATTCGTCTCCCTGGTTGTCGCTTGCTGCGGAGGCATCACTAAGGACGCACGGGGGTGTCACTGCAAATGTCCTCACAAAGATGTTTCCCATGCTCCAAGAAACTCCTTTGTTCTGAAGATGCCTTCCATGCTCTAAGGGACTCTTTTGTGTCCGAAGGTCCTTCCCGTGCTCCATCGAGGTTGAATGTGTCAGGTGCTCCAACGACGGTTGTTTACCCAAAAACGGAAGGCGGCACTCTGAAGCTGGTTTGACGTGTGTTTAGACTTCTAAGAATAGAAACGTCCATGGAGTACTAAATTTAGTCAAACACTTCATGATCTCCAGACCTAGGGAAGGTCTAATGTCAGCAAGATTTTGGATTTGGTCTCCAAATACACCAATTTTCGGTCCATTTGTTTGTCAAATAGTAAAGCCACCTGATGCAGGTGCTTAAGAAGGAAATGGTTTGTACAAGCCTCTAGCAAGGCGTGATTGTATGGCTCCAGAGCAACCATCAAAATCTTCCAAACTTCTCCTATAAATACCTCTTAACTTCTTCATTTCTAGGGACCTCTTTAGAGACTTTGAGACTTTTGAGACTTCTTGAGACTTTTG
Organism: Morus alba; assembly: GCA_012066045.3. Taxonomy (NCBI): domain Eukaryota; kingdom Viridiplantae; phylum Streptophyta; class Magnoliopsida; order Rosales; family Moraceae; genus Morus; species Morus alba. Next base: position 16,706,623 of record CP050231.2, read on the forward strand.
GAAAGATTTTATGACATTTGAGTTCATCATCTTCCCTTGAGTTTCTCTGAGAGTTCATCAAGTTTCTGGTGTTCTACAAACTTGTGCTCTTCGGGTTTGAAGTTCCTAATAGAAATCTCACTCAAAAAGTCTCGAAAAACTTTGTTTGATCCATCCAATCTCGTCTACAAGCTACATCCGAAGTTTATGAGATTTCTTCAGAAGTCTGAAAATCTGCCTCCGAAGCTAGACTCCACCGTCCAGAGCACACTTTCGGAAAGCTGTAAAACTTCACCTACTGTTTGTTCTTTAAGCTCTCCACTTAAACAGCCTTATCCGTACTGTACGAGTTAGACACCCGCTTCGGAGGCAACCCGTGCTTGTCCTCGAAGCATTCCTCCTATGAGATAGCCTTATTTGCACTTTACGAGTTAGATATCCACTCCGGAGGCAACCTTGCTTGTCCTCAGAGCATTCCTTCTTTGAAACTACCTTATCCATCTCCATCAACCGTTCGGTTACTTCTCCCACCATAATTAGTCCATGTGATCTCCATGACTGAGTTCAATGTCTCCCCATGTGCATAGTCGAGAGTGCCTCACAAATTGGCAACAAAGTGGGCCCTAGAATATGATGTCTTCGGCTTACTTTGGGCCTAGCTAATCCCCTATTCTTCGATGGAGGTCTTACCGTACAAGCTCCTCTATGAAACGGCGTCTTTCGTCCGCATCACCATCAACACTACTAACTCTGGTACTTGAACGTATATACCTTGTACACGTCGTATCCACTGAATCTACCGGGCCCCAACAAAAGTCAACCATGCTGATTCTTGAAATCTTCCCATATAAAAACAAACGAACCTAAATGTGTTCCTCATAAACATGAGTCATTCGTTTAATCAGCAAAAACTCATCCATAAATCAATCATTTCATCAATTTCAACTTGCCAAAAATATCTGAAAATTAACTTCCATCAAATCAAATCAATTTGATTGATTCCAAATAGTTTCCATATAAACTAAACTTTTCTAAAATGTTTTTGAACATCAGCCAATCAATTCTGCAATTGTATCATCATCAAATCATGCCTAAAATAATGTTAAAAATAAAAAAAAATCAAATCCAAAACTTTCCAAAAAGAATTTATGCAGCAAAGCAATCTCCATATTAATTTAATGCTGCAAATCAATTTTCATATCAAATCGAAAATCAAATCTTTTAATTTGCAAAATAATGTTAATCTGAAAATCCCAACAGATGTAATTTTATATTAGAACTTTAACTGTAACAGAAAAAGTTAAATTTGACTTTTTATGAGAGTTTTTTAATAGTGACAAAATTCGAATTGAAAACTCAAATCGATAAAATAAACGAGGTATACTTCAACCCTATATGTTGTCTCTTGAAGAACAGCATGTATTAACAGCTTAATCTAAGACCCAAAAAAGGAAGTTCACTTTGTAGGCTTTATATCTATTATATAGTATTTTTTGCGTGCAAAAAGTAAACTATATTCTCTTGGTGTTCTAGAACAGTAATAAAATGTTTTTTTTTTTTTTAAATGTTTCCTAATAAACATAGATTTAAAAAATGATTTTAATAGAGAAGAAGGCATCATAACGAAGAAAAGAAAAATATATATAAATGAAGATGTCAGGGAAAGAAAAGAATTCTGACGATATATATTCTGGCATATTCTACAACACTACTGTAGGAAGTCAAGTTTTACTGTTTAAAGAATAATGTTTTTCATTTTTTGCCATAATGTTTAATGTTTTATGTTTTAATCAGAATTGTGTTCCAAATTATGTTTGATTGTTGTTTTTTTGTTTTTGTTTTTGTTTTTTGTTTTTTTTTTTTTCTCTTCTTCTTCTAATGTGTTGTGGAGTTCATCTGCTTTAATATTCGAAGTTTTTAGTTTTTTCATTGTCTAATGTTGCTTCTAGCTGACTACAACTCTTTTTTTTCTCTTTTCTTCATCTTATGTTTTTTGGACTTTTGGTTTTTTTTTTTTTTTTTCCTTGGTTAATTTTTTTTCTCTCCACCACGGATGTTCGTTTGGCTTTTGGGGGGGGGGTTTTTTTTTTTTTTTTTTTTTTTTCATGTTTATCTTTTTTTCTGAAATATTTTTTTCTTTGGGTTTTATGGTTGTTTTGTCCTTTTTTTTTTCTCTGTTTGTTTTAAATTTTTTCTTATTTTATCTTCTTCCATTGTAATCTGGAATTCATCTGAAGTTTTTTTTTTTTTTTTTTTTTTTTTTTTTTTTTTTTTTTTCTACCAATGTCTTCTGGATTTCATCTGCCTTAATGTTTATCTGATTTGAAATTTTGTTTTATTATTTATTTCTTTTTTTTTTAGTGATTATTCTGGTGATTTTAGAGACTGAACTTTTATTATATAATATATATATTTTTTAACATATTTTATCCGTGTTATTTGCACACGGGTAACATACTAGTTTCTCATCCTATTTAAGGTAATTACATACTTATAAAACATAATTTACAAATATCCCTGTTCATTTAAAAAAAAAAAAAACAAACAAACAAACACAGAGTAATCTATTCTACCATCAATTTGCACCATAGTCTCTTTTTTTTCAATTTTGGCAAAATGATCCCAACCTTTTAAAACATTGATAATTAAACCATTTTCGTCTAAATTCATTTATTTTTTATATCTATTCTTAATTTTAAATCATAATTTATAATTTTTTATAATTTTTATTTTAGTTCATAAAAACTATAAAATTTTTTTAAAAAAATATAAATAAATTAAAATTAATTCTAATATATAAATTTAAACGTTCACTAAAAAAGTTTTAAACAGAATGTTCTTATAATTATCTAGTGTTTAGAATTTAACCCAAAAAAACAAGTTTGTAAAAAGCTACTGTTACTGCAGACCTAGTTGTATATCATATATAGGAGAGTGCGTAGAGATATGGATATTTGTCGGTAAATGATAATTAGAATGAACTTTGTTTACTAATTTCTAAAATCCCATAGAGGAATATATATATGGGAAACGAAGAACAATGAGTTTTTTTGCTAGAAGAAGAACAGTGGCTTGGATTTTCTTACTTTTGACTCATGCCCATGATGTGGATTTTCGAACATGTCACTCCAGAAGAGTTCTTTGAAGAGGCTTCTCTTGACGGCTTTACATACTACAAAAAGAACATATCAGCTACCCTGTTCGGCGCTCAAATTGGCATTTTCTCAAATTTTAAGAAAAAAGTGTGAGAGTTTCTTTTAGTTTTTTTTTTTTTTTTTTTTTTTTTTTGATTTGATATAATTTTATGTGATAATTTTTTGTATAATAAAAAAAAATTAAATTTAATTATTTTAGAGAGTTTTTGTTATAGTAAAATTTAAATTTTAAATTTAAAGGGTTTAAATTTCTAAAATATGTTAAAATTTGATATGAATTAAAATTAAGAACAATAGTTTTTTTTTGCTAGAAGAAGAATAAATAGGCTTGGATTTTATTTTTTGACTCATAACCATGATGTGGATACAACTTGAAAGATTATTCATAAGAGTTCTTTCTCTGACGGGTTTGCGAACCTATAAGCTACCCTGTTTGGCGCTCAAATCTGGCGTTAAATGGAAGAACCATAAGAAGTGACAAGTTATGGTTTAGTTTTTTAATTCGATTTTTTTTTAATTTAAATTGAGATATAATTTTATTAAAATTTTTATTATAATAAAAAATTTTTTAATTATTTTTTAAATTTTTTTATTAATATAAAATTTAAATTTTAAATTTAAATTAATAATTTTTATTATAATTTATAGTTTATTATAGTGTTATTTTTATAAAAATAATATATATTTTTTAAAAATAATTTTAAATTATAATTTTTAAATTTATAAATCAAATGCTCATTAAAATAAATGAGATCAAAATAATTAAGAAAAATAATTTAAGGACATTTTGGTCTTTGTCAAAATTAAAATAAAAGATTAAAACATTATTTATTTTATTAAAGTTTTAAAAGATTATTATTTTAAAAAAATTTTTATAAAAGATTAAATTTTATTTTTTTTATAATTTAAATTTTAAATTTAAATTTTATCTTAAATTAAATTTTTAAAATAATTATAACGAAGGCCGTTATAAATTACCCGTTGAAAAAATATTAACCGGAAGTCCAAACAAAAACCCCGCATTCGAACTGAACTGAGAACTTAAACCCTAACCCAGCGATGAAGCAATCTCTACTGAGAAATGTCTCTGTCATCGCTCGAAACCGTCTTCTTCCTTCCCCAACTTCCAATTCCGTACCTAATCGCTCGCTTCTTCCAGTCGCCGCTTTGACTCGCTCCAGGTTCATCCTTAGGCCTTTCTCCTCCGAGAACGGCTCCTCCAATGAAAACCCTAATCCCGGCCCTGTCGCCGACTTGACTCAACACGACAATAAAGATGTCTCCGTTCAACTCCAAGATGTCAGCAACAATGGTAAACTACTGTTTGGTTGCTGAGAAAATGGATCGAGGGGAAATAAATTGATTTTCTTTTTGATCATGATGAATTATGAAATTGTTGAGATTTTCGGGTCTATATGATAAATGACTTGATGTTATTAGAAATGTAGATCCAAAATGGATTTTAGCTCAAGTTTTGCCTTCTAATTTTGTTTTTGATGATATTTCTTATGGGCTTTGTGGAATTTCATTGTTTCGAGTAGAACAATTGTTTTGTTTCTTAGAAATTAAAGGAAAGAAATACAAATGAATTTTTTTTTTTTTTATAATGGGTGTTTTGGCTTGAAAGGTTTGGTTTTTAATTCTAGAAAGATTTAAAAAAAAAAAAAAACTTGAATGTTAAATTTTTCGTGGCATTTGGTTTTGGATATAGAACAAACATTTTCTTTAGTGAAGAGGGTTGCTGGAGTTTAAGTTTTGGCCTCTTAGTTTTGAACTGGGGATTAAGGTTATTATGATATTGCTTATGAGGCTTGTTGATTTGTATTGTTTTTCCATGCGTCTGTTGATTCTATTTATGTATTCATTTATTTTTTTCTGAGTTTTTAGAGTTGAAAATGCGGATTGAGAAGTACTTTGAGGGTGATGAGGAAGCATTGCCGTCGATCCTGGAAGCGATTCTGCAGAGGAAGTTATCTGGAAAGCACGTGGAGACAGATGATGAGTTGATAGAAGAGCTTGAGGCGAAGCCGTTGCCTGATGCTACTAACGAAGAATTTGAAGATTCTTTTGAGTTAGCTCATGAGACTGATGAAGAGATTAATGACTTATATGATCCAAAAGGCTATGTTGTGAAGAAAATGAGAGAGGATGAGTTCTTTGCCATGGATGACAAGAAGTGGAGTGAAGTTGTTCAGGATGGTGTTAAACTTGGAATTTTCAAGGACCCCCAAGAATGCGCTGAAATTCTTGAAGATATGCTTCACTGGGACAAGCTTCTTCCGGGTATTTCCTCGTTTTGTTTGCTTTTTTCCACGTTAACTTTATACATTCCATGTTATATTGAGTGATTAGTAAACAACTGGTTCACAAAATATTTGTTGGTGGTTTTAGTTTATAGATGTTTAGTCGTGATGTGTATAATAGTCTTCACTATGCTACTTCTTTCTTCCTAAGTTCACAAAGAATAATCAATTGTAAGTGGAATGAAGTAGTTCGTGATTTTATTTTACTGTATCTTATCTATGTGTTGTTGTGCCAATAATCTAAATTTATACGAATAAGTTGAATGCATGTATACATCTTTCTATTGCTCTACATAGTGTATACTTGACAAATTTGAGACGTTTGGATTAATCTTAGATACAGCTACTAGAAGGTGATGGGATTTATTTGTAACTTTTCATGTCTGGTGTCGTATAGTAACTTGATTTCTGGCCGGTACTATTGGGCCCTCCTTATCTTTGTGTCAAGATGACAATGTTTAACATTATGGTGCTAGCATGTAAGTAGGCTATTATTTCAAGTATCTCTAGAACTAGGCTGAAATGCTTCATTTTCTGTCCTTTGGTATGTCCCTCTTTAATTTATTTATTTATTTTTTTGTACAGATGATATTAAACAAAAGGTAGAAAAAAGGTTCAATGAAATTGGGGATATGTGTGAAAGAGGAGAGCTTGAACCTGAAGAAGGTTACAAAATGTTCAAGGAGTTTGAGGATAGGGTTGTTGAAGAATACGTGCAGAAGATGGAGGCTAAGGGTCCTGAAAGTTTTGATGAGAGTGATCTAATAGTGAAAACGAAGGATTCAGATGTCCCATCAGGCGAGGGACCCATTCTTAGATGGAAAACACGAGTAGTTATTGGTCCTGGTGGTGATTCTTGGCATCCCAAGAATAGATTGGTGAAATTGGGTGTTACTGTGAAAGAACTTGGCCTTTCAAAGTATCAATTTCGCAGGCTCAGAGAATTGGTTGGAAAGCGGTATCATCCTGGGAAAGATGAGCTTGTAATTACTAGTGAGAGGTAAGAACGGATGACCATATCTCTTCTGATTCCTTACATGTAGATTGTAGTGACTTGTAACTGGTTGTGAATAGTTGTGTGCTTTTATAATTATAGTTATGACTTGCATTCTAGCTGATTGCTGATTTGTATACGAGTAACTTCAGTCTTGATTTAAGTATTGTAGAATTACTATCCTGGTCAATTGTTAAAATCTGGTCAAGATCTTGGAAATGATACATAAGAAGCGTTTGAGAATTGTTCAAACAACACCTTTATCTAGGGTATTGATGTAACAAAAAAAAAAAAAAGAAAAAAAAAGAGGTATTGGAGAGAAGAAAAGAGTCACTTTCCTATAGGACAGTGAGCGCAATACAATACAGTTCACAGAAAGATCTAAAATGGAAAAGAAGTCACAGTTAAAATTACTATAAGCTGCATAAAAGCATCTCAGAAAACAAAAGGTAATAAAGAGTATACATAGGAAAAAAGTAGCATAAAAGGATCTAATCTAATCATATAAAATGGATGAAAGGAGAGTTGTAATAAAATTATGATGTAAAAATGTAAAAAACGTGTTCCTATGTACCTTACGTACATCTCTTTTGGGAATGGCAAATATAACTTCTTTCTTTTTCTGAAGGTTTGAGCACCGAGAGGAAAACAGAAAAGATTGCCTCAGAACCCTTCTTGCCCTTATCGAAGAAGCCAAGAAGGCCAATGATATGGTAGACGATGCTCGAGCTGCATATGTCAAGGGGAGACTGAAGGCAAATCCTGCATTTATGGAAAGATTGCGTGCCAAGGCCTCAAGGTTGCGAGGATCTAATACTGTGCCTGCTTGAGGTTTGGTCTGATATGGTTGGTTGTCTGTTCAAAAATAGATTTCAACATTTGAAATGCCGTCTTGGATGTGTTGCTGTTTCAATTGAAGGAACTCACTCCAAGATAACAATTTTGCTGTCTGTTCTCGCAACTCGTATGCCATTCACCTTTCTTGTACATTGCCATGCTAGTTGCTGATGTTTTCAGCCAGTTGGCTTTACCGTTTTGTCCCTGGAATCTCACTTGGATGCAATAACTTGTTAAGTGTACTAATGTTCGTCTGATACTTAAATCTAGCCCTTCGACGATTAAGTTTATTTTCAAAGATTGAGCAATAAATCTCTCTTATATATGTTATTTACATTGTGAATGGTAGTATTTGCTTGACTTGTCATTCCAAAATAGGGAGATATTCCCACTGTTGTGAGATTCTTTCATTTATAAAATCCGAATCTGTCTGTTGTATTATGAATTAAAATATGCTTTGTTCCTTACTGCTTCAAATAGTTGTCTAATTTTTGTGCATGCCGCTACTACTGCTTATCCACCAAACACATAGACAGCTCTCTCTCTCTCTCTAGAGAAACTGTGTGTATATGTCCGTTTCAGTATTCCAGACCTTTTTTTTTTTATTATTTTTTTCCAATGAAATGTCTATTTATTTTTTAATTAGTTTTATGTTCTTTGTTCTTTTAGGACTAATCAATTATTTATGAATGTAAATTGAAACAAATTTCATAGGTGTAAATTTGCGATTTATTTGAGTAGATCAATCATTTACTTTTGGTAAATTAATTAATTTTATTTGATTAATGGACATAAATTATAAGGCAAAAAATATTATGGATACTTTTTGGAATTGTACCCAAAATTTTGGTCAATTATGTGTATGCATGGATACATACAAGTAAATTTTTTTTTTTTTTAAAGGAAAAAAAAGATATATGCATGTGTATATATACATATATTTGTTCTCAGCTTTCTTTAGACCGAAGAGAACCCATGTTTATGGCCTTTCTTCTATGAAAGCCAGTAGTAATTTTCACTCTCCCTTTCTAAAGTATTATGCTTTGCCTCCTCCAATAGTAAAACTTTTTATGTTGGAATCTGATTCCCTTTCCTTGATTGCAGCGTCTGCTTTTTATCCATACCATTCGGATTGACATTCTTAATCAAAGGGAGGTTGACGATTTCTGTTGCTTTTTTTTTTTTTTTTGGGAATATTGCTTTCTCTTTTTGCTCTTAAAATAAGTTGAACTAATAAACCTTTGGGATACTATAATAAATTGTTGGGATACCTTAGTCTATCTACATTAGCCCACGTATAGTGCCTGAATCTTTTTCGTTATGAATATTAGTCGTTAAAGGAATAGAAAGCACTATTTGTATCCTTCTTAGTCATAAAAAGTTGTGTTGGTTATTAGGAAATAGAAAGCAAATATTAGAGAAGTTGTGTTGGTTATTTACGTTCACTATACGTATCTTTATATAGTATTTTCCAGCAAAGGAAGTATATATATAAAGTTAATGACTTATCATATTGCTTCGTAAGTTTTGCCAGAGCAAAAACCGACTCTGTTGCTGGTCCTTAAACGAATCCAGCATGTGTTAATGGCGCTTTGTATTTTTCTTTTTTTTTAGCATATTCCCAAATCAGATACCGAAATGATAAAAAGTGGGAAAGGTGTTTTAAAGGACGAGAGAACAGAAAGAGACTCAGGAAAATGTAGAAAATCTGGAGGCCCGAGTTTTGTTAAGGTTTTCAATGAGTAGAATTTGAACCTTTCTTAGAAAGGACTATGCTCTTCATCACTGCAGCATAGTTTCCATTTTTTTTCGCGACATGGAGAGAAAATTTATGCCTAAAGAGAGAACGAAGATGGAAAGAAAATTTACCCATGAAGAGAAAGCGATGGTGAAACACCTTGATTGCAGGCATAATAACAGAACGGAAATAGGACAAGATTCAAGTTGCTGTTGTAAAACTGCAGGGTTTCTGTGCAGCGCTTGTTTGCTGTGTGTTTCATGCCCACTAGCCATTCTCTCGTGTTTCATCCAGCTGCCGTGTAAGGTGGCATGGCGGGCTGCGAAGCGAGCGGGGAAATGGGCTTGCTGCAGATCAGAAAAGAGCATTCTCGCGGAATATTCTTCGTTTTCGGATATCGATTCGGATTCTCTACCTACAGCTAAGGTAAAGCATTGGGGTTCTAGAAATTTAGATGAACTGGGTTGATCGGGCTAACAGTTGGAAGGAGAATTGTTTGTAGAAAACTGGTTTTTGGCTTATAACAATGGTTTTGTGTTTCTTTTTTTTTTTTTTTTTTTTTTTTTTTTTTTTTTTTTTTTAAATTGCTAGCAATCTTTCAGTTTCAATATATATACTTGTTTCTAATTCTAGGCACGTTTCTGGCAATTTCTTGATTTTGATTCAGAGTATTTTTGGAAAAAAAAAAAAAAAAAAATTAGGCCCTTTTTGTGCCTTGAGTCATGTAATAGGTTATGCAAGAAAGGCATGGTTAAGCAATGTCAAAACGGAGCAATAATTACAAAAAAGGAGTTGGGAACATTAAAAAGAGGAGCTTTTTACTGTACGTATCCTTACATAAATATAAATATATTTAAAGTGGTGAAATCTGTAATTTCATTTTATTTTTTAAAAAAGAGGTCAAAAGGAGGAAACAAACTAGTAATTGGATCCTCCAAATTCAATAAATAAATAAAGAACTGGATCAAAATTCCAACTTTTTCCGAAGGAAAGAACTAAAAACTATTAACATTTAGTTTATTGATTTGAGTTTTTAATTAAAAATTAATTTAAGAGAACACTGAGATGTAATTTTGTATGTTGAAGAATTTTTACCTGAAACTGGCGCCTAATAAAAAAATTTTATTTGAGATATAATTATTTTTGAGAGTTTTTTATTATAGTAAAACTTGAATTTTAAACTCAAATCAGTTTGAAAAAATGATCGATCTTAAAATTATTAACAACTTTAATTAAAAATTAATTTAAGAGAATACTGTAAAGTTGTTGAAACAAATAACAAATAATTTTTTAAAAGAGGGTCAAAAAGAGGAAACGAACTAATAATTGGATCCTCCAAATTCAATAAATAAAGAACTTGATCAAAATTCCAACTTTTTCCGAAGGAAAGCACTTTATAAAACTATTAACAACTTGGATTAAAAATTAATTTAAGAGAACACTGTAAAGTTGTTGAAACAAATAACAAATAACAAATTATGTAAAAATAAGTTGTCAAGAATGGGATTCGAACCCATGCCCTTTCGGACCAGTACCTGAAACTGGCGCCTTAGACCAACTCGGCCATCTTGACATTTTATTTGATCCACACTTGCATTAAATACTAATACTAAGAATATAAACCGTAATTATTGCATTTAATAACAGAATAGGATTTTTTTTATTTTTTTTTTTTATACAGCACTTAAAAACAAAATGTATTTCGTGGATAACACTGATTTTGATTAATTTTTTTTGTCCAACAATAATTACAACTTTGCATAAAAAATTGCAATAATTACCACCAGGTTGTACATATTAAGATGTATTATTGGTAATTACAATAAGAGTGATTATAGTTACACTCACTAAATTTATTAATACTTCACCAAATTATAATTTATATTTATTATAATTTTACCTTGTATTGAAATTACATTAAAATCCACTGTACTGAATTAACTATAAATAGAAGCAATATCATTTAAAAAAATAAAAATAAAATAGAATACACCCACATAATATAATTATAAAACATTTTTCAATGAATTAAAAAAATTTAAAAAAATACCCCACAGCTATTTTAGAAAGCTGAAGTAACAATAGTCAAACGGGAAATATTAAAACCAGAAATAAGGGAACTTTACAGGATACCACTGAACTTGGATTGAAATATGTTAGGAGACATAAACTATTGCCGTGAATGTCACAGTAAAAAATACTTAAAAACCGTAAAATTCATAAAAATTATAAACATATACATGAAAAATTACAAAACATCATATAAAATCTAAAATACTGAATCAAATATACAAAAATATAAGTATAATTTTGGTCAAAACACAACTTAAATGATGTAAATGTGGTATATTTTGTAATAATTTCAATACCCATTGTAATAGTCCATCTAACCTTAAAAACCATGGCATATTACCTAAATATCTCAAGAAATAATCTTCAAAACAACTGATAAGCTGCCTTGCTGATTACTATCAGATTTGAAAGTTCCGCTATCCGTTTAACCTGACGTATCCAACCAGTTAACTGGTTGATCATTGTTGTAGCTCACATGCATTGTATTGATTTATTACAATTGCCTAATCAATATCAAATGGTTAAAACAATAATAGCCTATTGATTAGTAAATATAGTTGTAACCTTATGTTAGACTAAAAAAGACCTCAAGATACTCATATGTTAGACTATCTCTAGTGCAAATACTAATGTCAGTTGTATATTTAACAATAAAAAGTGTGACATGAAACTTTTAAAATTTCTAAAAGATGCACTTTTAGATAATAATCAAGTGCCGGGTAGTATGCACGAGACTAGGAGCACGTTGAGCGCTATGGGATGCGTATGAGAAGATATATGTGTGCTCGAATGATTGCATCCTATACCGAAAATGTGTGAAGACTTGGATGAGTGTCCGGTGTGCCATGAGTTTAGGTGGAAGAAAGGTAAGAAATGATCGAACGGAAGAAAATGAGTGCCGGTAAAAGTGTTACGGTACATTCCAATAGAACCACAGTTAAAGCAATTGTATAAGAATGGGAAGCATGAAAACAATTTAACTTGGTATCATGATAAGAGGATCGATGATGGCATGCTATGACATCCGGTCGATTCTCCACAATGGAAGACATTTGATGCGAAGTATCCCGAATTTAGTGTAGAGCCTAGAAATGTTCGCCTTGCTTTATCGGCTAATGGAATGACTCCGCATAGTAATTTGAGCAGTAAGCATAGTAAATGACCGGTCTTTCTTACAAACTACAATCTTCCTCTAGACTTATGCATATAGTGAAAGTTTCTAATGTTGACCTTATTGATCTCAGAACTTAATCAACTGAGAAATGATATTGATGTCTACTTGACACTGTTGATCGATGACCTAAGGAGATTGTGGCAAAGAAGGATCGAAGTTGAGGATGGTTTCCGTCAAGAGACTTTCACGCTCCTTGCAATGTTGATGTGGACCATTAATGACTTTACTGCATATGGAAATTTATTTGGATACTCAATTAAGAGTTCCATACGTTGCCCCATTTGCATGATGGAGACATCTTCTATCTGGTTGAAACGAGGAAAGAAGATGATTTATGATGGTCATAGGAGATTCTTACCTATGATTCATCGATGTCGCAAACAAAAAAAAAAACATTTAATGGTAAGACTGAAAAAAGACTACCTCTAAAACCATTGACACAAAACAATTATTTGAGATGGTCAAGAACATGAAAGTGGTTTTCTTGAAGAAGAAAGGAATAAATAATGAGCCCGTGATTGGACCTTAGGAGAAGAAGTCAATTTCCTTTGAACTTTCATATTGGAGTTCACTCTTCGTTTGTCATTGTTTGGGTGTCATGCAAATTGAGAAGAATGTTTGTGAGTCGATAGTTGGCACGTTGCTTGACATCCGCAGTAAGGCAAAAGACGGTCTCAAAGCACAGTTGAATCTCATAGAGATGAACATTAGATGTGACTTGGGTCCTGAAAAAAGAGGCACTCACACTTACTTACCTCCGATTAAGTATACACTATCGAGAGATGAGAAAAAAAAGTTATGTGAGTGGCTTGCTTCGGGTAAAGTTCCCAAAGAGTAGTCTTCGAACTTCAAGAATTTAGTGTCGGTGAAAGACTTTAAGATTATTAGAATGAAAAAGCATGAATGTTACACATTGATGCAACAATTATTGTCTCTTATTTTGCGTGAAATTCTAATGAAGGAGGTTACATATGCACTTACTAAGTTTTACTTTTTCTAAAACTTTATATGCTCGAAGGTAGTAGATCCGATGATGTTAGATACAATACATTCAGAGTTGGTGAATACCTTGTGCATGATTGAGAAGTGTTTTCCATCATCCTTCTTCGACATCATGATTCATCTAAAGGTGCACTTAGCTCATGAAGTGAGAATTTGTGGACCGGTGTACATGAGGTGGATGTACACATTTGAAAGATACATGAAACTAAAGGACAACCAATATAGACCAGAGAGGTTGCATTGTGGAAAGTTATATAGTCGAAAAAGTTGTTGACTTTTGTTCGAGTACTTGTCTAATGCAAAACCAATAGGTTTACTTAAAAAGGTAAACATTAAACCCAAAGGTAAATCTGCCGCTACTATTTCTTTGGTTCCTCATGAAGAATGGGAACAAGTTTGTCTATACGTTCTACACAATGCTCGTGAGGTTGAATCATACATTGAGGTGCAAAAAAGGGAAATAAAGGCCACATTCTCATAAAGATGAAGAAATGAGAAATTGTTGCAAGATGAACATAACCGGACATTTAGAGAGTGGATAAAGATGTTGGATTTTGAAAACGATTTTATATGCGGAAGCATGTATCTAGCGGATCGTGTATAACAAAAATTTTAATAAACCTATGAGATACTCTATTGAATACATTAATTAATGCATGAATAAATTAATCAAATTAATTTATGAATAAATTTACCTAACGAACGATTAGGTCGGTAACTTGAGTTCTTTGATCACGAACGTTTGTTACTCCAAGCTTGTTTAGAATACTTGAATCTTCCTCGTTAATTTCTTGAATCTATGAAAATGTGTCTATACGTTCTTGTTTGTTGCTCCAAGCTTGTCTATACATTCTACACAATGCTTGTGAGGTTGAACCATACCGGTATGTTAAATTTTTTATATGTCCGATCTATATAAAATCACATAAAAGTCAAAATATACACAAATTTAACAGTTAAAAAAAAATTAACCTATTGATACGCTAGGTGTATCAAAAAATCTCTCAAAAAAAAAACAAGGAAGAAGAAGAAAATATATTTTAAAAAAAAGTAAAGAACTAACAACATGACATATTCTGACCAACTAGCTGAGTGGAGATCACTTGGCTCTAACTTTATCAGTGAGTAAGAGTCGAATAGAAACAACAGTCGTTTCTCCACAACAGGATGCATTGGCTAAATAATATTGTCTCATAGTCCAATAATTAGGAGAAAAAAAAAATCTGTATATCCTAGTTTCTAGACCAAGGCGTCGTTCATAACTAGAGTGATGATCCTCTGGTCCGGGTTGAGAAAAAAATAATGCGATTTTCACTTTCTCAATGTTTAAGAGATAAAATTTGAAGTCCAGTGATTTTGGTGAAAAATATCACTGATAAATGAGCTAAGGTTGCTACCATGATCTCCATAACATTTTTGCTATTCAATCTCCATAACATATTATAGATAAAATGTATTTGCAGATAGAACTCAAGCATGCAAATTTTGGTGCCCCCATGATAAATAAATTTGCAGATAGAACTATGAATAGTCTCAAGGTCAGTCAAGAGTTCCGAAAATGTGCCTTATGTTGGTCAAAACGCATAATATTGAAACATTAAGGGCAAGAAAATTTGCTGCGACTTTCACGAGTACTTGAGCAATATTGAAATTCAAAACCCTCGTAATTTCCCACCCTAACCAATGAGTTAATATTAATATTGCCTTATATGACTGAAGAGAGAGAGAGAGAGAGAGAGAGAGAGAGAGAGAGAGAGAGAGAGAAAAGGATAAGCCTTTGAAATCCATCTTTAAATGGGATCTAATTCTTTATAACAACAAAGTCATGAATGTCTTATAACTGAAAAACCTGTGTCCTTCAAAGCAATAGTTATCAAGGTTTCTCTACTACAAGTATTACAATGACAAAACTATCTAGTCAATTAGTACATATCATTTTAAGACCAAGTGAACCACAACATCTTTGGATTTTATCTGTTTTATTTTTTTTTTTCGAAACCTCTCTTGTTGATGCTTGTGTGAGATATTTTTTGAATAAGGTCCTTCTTATCCACCACAGGCTGCAGCACATCCGGCGGCGCAGCCACCACCACCATAGAGTTCTGTGTCGGCCGAAGAGGATTTCTCTTTCGATACACCGTCTGCGCATGAGAAGATGACGGTTGAGACAATACAAAGAGTGACCAACAAACCAAACAAAAAGACTAGAAAACCAAAACCACCGCCGCCGCCGCCTCCGATGATCCCATCCAAATCCGCCGCTTCCCTCCATAGCCTCACCATCTATGTGTGTCTTGTGAGCGTGTTTTGATCAAGTCCTCTAATAGGAAATGAGCTTGTAATTCCCAAATGAGGATTCTTATATACGATGAGTTCTTGTTGGTGAAAAGTCAATGTTCCAACATAAATTATTTGCGCCAAGGTCCAATTAACACTTTAGTGGGTGTCTCTCTCTCTCTCTCCTGCTTTAAGACCCTCTTTTTACATGATTCTCCTTTCTTGCACTGTAATTGGCAGGCAAAACCATCAGATCTTTGACATGAAGATTAGTGGGTACTCAACATATATAGCCACTAAAAGACCATATTGGCAGTTTAATTTATATATACATATATATATATATATATATATTCATATTTCTTCCACTATTTCTTGTCATGAGAATTGATGTGGGTGGAAGCTAGCATGAGCTTAATCTGTCACTTGAGACAATGACAGCCAAATAGGAAATGTGGGTGTGCAGATGGAAGTGCGAACTCAGAGCACACTTTTTTGTAGAATGAAACTTTATTTTGGCTTTCGTCCTTCAATAATACACAATAATTAATTTGAGTTTGATGAAGTTGGGGGGAGGCTGTTCTATAAATGGTGTCCCATTAAGGATTTAAAATGCAATTATATTTCTTCGTAGATTCCTCTAATAAATCCACCTTAAAATCAATTATTGCAGACGAAAAAGAAATAGGTTATAAGATTTGGCACATATTAATTGGATTGTGGAGGCCAATTTGGAAAGGGTGTTTTCCTAGTAAGAAAACACCAAATGGGCTTTTATTCTAGTAATATATGCTGCTTTCTTGCTTATTTTTCAAGTCCACTTCATTCTAATTATGAGAAAATTGCTGAACTTATTTTTAGAATGTATGAATATAAATTTTTATTATTTATTATGAATTAATGTATTTTTTATTAATATAATTATTTAATTAAAAAAATATTAATTAAGATAAACAGAAAAAAATCTACACTCGTACATTTTTTATATTTGTCTATTTTCTCATTTTGTTCCTCGTGTGAGTTTTCCGAGGAAAACCTTTCCCATTTAGACCTCCTGTCCCCATCTAAAACCTGACAAATTGGGAGTCATATCCATTAAGCATATTAGCTTTAAGCATTCACTAAATATGCGCTAATTTATTTACTGACCAACTCTAGCACATGTTTTATTTGATGGTGCTAAGAAACCAGTTGTATGTTACACTTGTAGAGCTTAATTATCACCCTAACATTGAACTCGCACGCTAAAACCAGTTTTGGAAGTGTGCTTAGAAAGAAGCACAGTGACTTTGAGAGGCGTAAAGTGTGTGATTCACTTGTAATCCTTTTCCTTTATCATAATAAAAACCTGTAGCTATTTGCGTAGTTCTCACGTTACTAAAAATTTGCGTATTTGTTTTTTGTTTAACGCTACTGCTCTCCTCAGTAAGAGATTATGCAGTCTAATACATTAGATTACTGATGTTTTGATTTGACATTTCCACTCAAGACCTTGCTCTAAAAAAAAAAAAAAATTACGGATCTTTATCGCGTTTAGAGTAAGTATTCATGTTATAATTTAAATTATAATTTATAATTTATTATAATAATTTTTTATAAAAAATACACGTAAATTAAGAATAATTCTGAATTTATAATTAAACGTTGTATTTTTAGGGAAAGCAAATAAAATTTTGACAAGTCCTTTGTAATATATAGTTTATGTCCAAGTTCAGGAAAAAAAAAACCACTTAGGTCCTAGTTTTTATACTTAAATTTATAATTTTAATTTTATTTATAGTAGTTTTACCTTAATAAAAAATTTAAATTTTAAATTTTTTTTTTATAAAAATACACATAAATTTTCATTCAAACAAATCATTCCTAGAATAATTAAAATTTTGACCGTTTTTGATTTTATGGATTCAAAAAAAAAACCATGGTGATTTTTTATCATTTTTCTGAATTTATGTGTATTTTTATAAAAAAAAAATTTAAATTTTAAAATTTTTTTCTCTTACGAAATTTTCATTCAATAAATCAGAATAACTAATTTCTAACACGTAAACTAAAAGACCCGTATTATTGTGCCTACAGACAATGAACGGTTCCAAAACACATCACGGAAAAGTTGAAAGCGAATGATGAATGCGTTAGACCCATTCTTTCCATGAAAAATGCGCTTGAGGAAAACGCAAACAGTACAACATTCATCTTTTGCATTATCTATTAGTTGTGCACTGTTTGGTGTGATATGATTGGTATCCAAAAAGTAATATTTAAAGTATGTTTACTTCGTTAATTTAAATTTATAATTTGAATTAAGATGTGATTTTATATGAGAATTTTTTATTATAAAAAAAATTAAATATGACTGTTTTTAAAAAAAAATTTTTATAGTAAAATTTAAATTTTAAACTTGAGTCGGTAAAGTAAATGAGGCCTTAATTCATTAATTTAAAATTTTAATTTGAATTAAAATGTGACTTTATTGAGAGTTTTTTACTGTAATAAAAAAGTTAAATGTAACTATTTTTAAGAATTTTTTATTATAATAAAACTCGTATTGGTGAAATAAATGAGGTTTATATGGTACAAAAAAATCTCAATAATTTAAGTATTGGGTGTGTTTCACGTTTGCGCTTGTGAGCTCCACGTGACCACAATCTTAGTTAGTGGAGTCCAAAATACTTGTGTGTTTGCCCAAAATCTTCTCACTAAGGATTATATTCTGAGTCGTGGCAGAGTAGCATAGGATGGACTTTTGTGCATGTGTTAATGTGCAATTTTTTGTATTTTATGCAAGTTTGAGAACTACTTGATTGTCTTAAAGTGGGAAGTTTGACCTTCCTTTTCGACCTCTTTTTTTTTCTATCAAATTTCAGATTGGAAACATGTGGACCACCAAGAATTCGGGGATAATTGGCCAAAGCAATTAAGAACAGAACTACAATTAGAGGTAAAGCAACTAACTGATGATTTGGTAAGCCAAGATTAAATGTTTTCTAATGTACCATAATTTCTAGAAATGTCACGTAAAGAACTTGAAGAAAGGGACTAAAATTAGGGATTAAACATGTTCTATAGTGGTCCTAGTCTTTTGAGTTTAAATAAGGAATTTTTTGAGAGGGTTTTCTTCAATTCTTCAGCTCAAATCTAAGAACAGTACTACAATCATAATCAATCCTTTTTCATCAAGTCCAAATATCAATGACACAATAAACATATTTGTTTAACTATATTAGAGCACTATATTATATAATAATATAATAATACATTATTTAATGTGATTATTGTATTATATAAATTAATACAGATGATAAATTGATATGATTAGTGTCGTGATTATTGAATACGGCTCATTTTTAATATATTGTATTGCATTATTTTATAATTGATTGATGATTCATGTCGTGGTTAGGCACGACTAGGGTCGGGATCGAGCCGATATAAAGTCAATGCCGGAGCCTATAATTGTTGAAAAATTGAGAGGGCACAATGCAAATTTATTTATTTTTTAAATAGACCTCAAAACTTTTTTAAAATTACATTTTGACCCCTAAACTTTTAAAAAATTACACTTTGACCCTAATTTTTTTAAAAGAATTTAATTTTTGACCCCAACACTTTTGAAAAATTATATTTAGACCCCTAAATTTTAAAAAAAATACATTTTGACCTCAAAATTATTAAAATTTTGCATTTTAGATCCTTATACAGTACGTCATTACACTAAACACCGTATTATATTATGACAACACAACACAACACAACACAATACAATATAATATCCCTTATACAATGCAATACAAACCAAACTATCAAACATGACCTATATTAATTTATTCAATGTATGGTTTACTATCGTATTAAATTATTTTTATTTCTCGTACACTTTTTCTTCTCATTCATTCCCTAAAATTTTTATTAGTGTTCTCTCTCTCCGTTTATAGGAATAATAAATAATTCAATAGTCTCATACAGTCTCTTTGTTGTGTATTATGCATTACAGAGCGTATTGTATTAAATTATATCTAGTAATGCGCTGGTAATGCCAAATATTGTATTATTATACGTAGCTTTAACACAATACACCAAACATGCCCCCCAAGAGGATTCAACTGATATCCAAGGCTAGCTATATCTTATTAAGTAGAACACAGGAATTCTGAAGTATTATTACTAATATTTTAGTTAATCTTTTTCATGTTTCCTAGTTGCATCCTATTCTCTGTTTCGTACTAATATATTCTTTGCTTGGTCGATTAAAGGCTTAAACACAAATCCAAATGATATCTAGCTAGTTCTAGTTCTCTTCACGTGTGTGGATGCTTTTAGGCTTCCGGAACTCCCAAGTTATTCAAAGATCCCCTTTTTTTTTTTTTTTTTATCTTAGAATATCCTTCTTTCACGTGTGTGGGTGGACCCGTTCATTTCGTTGATTCTATAATTCGAGTTGAGATATGATTTTATATGAGAGCTTTTTACTGTAACAAAAAAGTTAGATGTGACTGTTTCTGAGAACTTTTTACTGTAACAAAACTCAAATTCTAAACTCGAATCGGTGAAGTGAACAGGGTTATTAATTTCTTTTTCTATGTTTTTCTCATCTTAAGAGCGTTACGAGTTTCTAGAGCTCTGAAAACACTACCGAGGTGTGAAATGCTGTACTTATCATATAATTTTGGTGTAATAACATGATTCACAAACCTTTTGTCAATGGAAATTAAAAGTTTGGTGTAACAATATATAGGTTGTAACTATATTACAGTTCTATCAAACATTAAAATGTAATGTTGCACACAAATATCATGACATAGTAATTCACTTGTTCATTTGAACTTCTTCTCCTTCACTGGACCTCGTGGAATCTTGTTGAGAACGTTTCTATCCAATCTTCGGTAAGATCTCTTTATCTCTCGAATTAGTCTGACAGCGAGATGATCGACATCATCCTCGAATCGCTCGTACAGAAATGGAAGTGTCTCCATACAGACAAAGCCTTGATCACACGCAATCATGCAAACACAAACTTCATTAGCCCAAATGCACAATACAAAAAAAAAAAAAAAAAAAAAAAAAAAACAATGCAGTTATGATTAGCTTGTAAGGTGACAAGTTCTTACCCAAATAAAGAAAATTCAAGAAGCTGAAACAGTTTCCAATCACAGATAAAATATAGAGAGATACAATTACCTGAAAAAAAAAGGTTCAGATAAAAGCTTTGTGACAAGATAGTTTTACTATGGAAAGTTGAGTTTCATGAAATAAAACCAAAATCATTTTTTTTTTTTTTTTAAATTTACCAATAAGAAAAGTGGTACATCTCTTCCACATGCAATGTAAAGGAGCTTTGACAATGATTGGTTGAATCTTGTGTGAAAGGTTGAAGCCACTTCTCTGAATGAAGATTCGTGTAATATAACTTGAGGTACTTTGGGAGGAGTCCTACATACATATGGAGAAATTATCTAGCCCAAATTAATTAAAGTACATTTGTACAAGAACATTATCAAATGGGTACGTGACAAAAAAACATGATTGAGTCTATCAAATTCTTACCAATCCATTTTAAGAGTTAAATTTAAGGATAATGAATTAAATTATATCTTATTCATTTTATCGATTGGAGTTTTATTACAGTAAAAAACTCTTAAAAATATTCACATTTAATTTTTTTTATTATTGTAAAAAACTTTTACATAAAATCATTTTTTAATTCAAATTAAAAACTCAAATCAATAAACTAAATGAGCTCTTACGTAACACCATTATTGAACCCTACAAGGCGTAACCCCGTCGAGAAAAAAAGATAGTGGGGACCACTTATCTGTGTCTGATGGGGCCACGGCCTGTCGGGCTCTTTGACATTTAAATTTCATGAACAGTTGATTAATTAAATGAAATTCTTATCAAACCATTTTATTTTAAGGATGACCAAATTAAAATACATGACAGTATTATTGGGCCCTACGAGGCGTGATCCTATCAGACACAAATTCAGTGTGACCCACTAGTCTGCGTCTAATGGGGCACGGCCCGTCAGGCTGTTTAACATTCTTTTAACATTTAATTACATGCATAGTTGATATGAAAGAAGTACCATTTAAATATTTCAGCTCCAGAACACCAAATGAAGAAGGCAAGCATTGTGGTTATGGAGATGTGACAGAGAAGGGTCACGAAATTGTACTCAACAACCTCAAAGAGAAACCATATAACTGTCATTCCAGCCAAAAGTGCAGCTGAGATATTTCTGTTTCTCCATAACAGCACGTCTGCAACTGCAAGTCCAAATCCTTGTTTTTCAGTATCATGTGAAGTTCCATAATTGTCATAATTATAACAATTCTAAGGTTCAGTTTAATATAAGGGTTTAAATTAAAGTGATTCTAATTTTAATTTTAAAATTAGAACTATAATTCATAATTTTAGATCTAAATCGTGGTCTTAGAATTAGAATCAAAATCAGCAGTTTAAACCTTCCAAAAGCAAGAGAGAGAATAGTTTTAATTTAAAACGCAACATCAGGGTATAAACCTTAAACCATAACTATTCAAACTAAATATTAATTTTGTTGAGTCAAATCAGAACCACTTTTTACTTTTTGTAAACAAATAAAGGTTTGAATCAGAATTATAATTCCCAATTCTAAAACCCTCGAACCAAACGCTTCCTAAAAGACTTCAAAACTTTTTTTTTTTTTAATGCAAAATAGACATGTGGGAGCTTTTCTATAGGTATCTCCAGATATGAGAGCTAGACAACAGGCCTTAGCTTAGAGTTAAACATACTCTGTAGTCTCAGAGCCATAATCTAAGCTAAAAATTATGGGTTAATCCGATTTTGAGTCCCAAATTATGGCCAAATTCTATTTTCATCCAAACTTTTAAAAGTATCAAACAACCTAAATTAGTCATTTCATTCATTCAATTGTTATAATCTCCACACAAAAAGGCACGACTTTCTTCTGCCCCCTAACATGTAAATTACTAACTTTTTTTTTTTTGAGGTTTCGTAAATTACAAATTTAACCCCACTATTACACACGGCCCTCACGCATCTTTTTCCATTCAAATTTTAATAAGTTGGTAGATCAAGAACTCATGCTAGAACGTTTTTAAAATTCAGGAATCAAAATGTTATTTGACCTATAATTCAGGGATTAAAAATAAGATTAACCAAAAATTAAATTGTGAACTGCCAGTCGTCTATAACTCCAAATATAAAATAAATTTATTGTGATTTAAACTATAGTGTTGAAAGTGCATAATACACTAAGGGAAATAAGCCAAGTTACTGGATGTCATACTCTCATAATACGTTATCAGTGTTCACGCCGATGTTCAAAGGACAAAAATGAAACGTAAATAGTACCTTGCCCTCCTCCAAGAACTTCATGTATTGGTCTTTCACGTCCGAAAAGCCTTTTGTGTCGTGTCGTGTCATTTTCGGAGTCGGATGGTGGATAAATCGACATGGTTTTTTTTTTTTTTTTTTTTTTTTTTTTTTGGAAGTTCTTTGCATAAGGGCTGCTAAAACAAGCACCAAGCTATATATGGAAATGGGGGGGTTCTAACCTTGGTGGTAAAGTAATCTTTAACGAAGCAAGGAATGGCTTTTGAGCTTGGCTTTGAAGGTTGCTTCAGGGGAGCTGTACAGAATGTTGGTAATCTTATTTCAAATTAGTAAGGCCTTTTAAACGAATCTCATTCATCTTTGTGCCTAAAAAGTTGCAATATATTAATATGTTTTTAAAGTGCGTGAATTTTCATTGCATTTTGTTTAGGTAACAGATTTCCAATCAAACCATTAACATTATTAATTCTAATTTTGAGTTTAACAATGGAACTTGTCTTATTTTGGCATTCCAATTTTAATGTTGTATATCATACCCGATTCTTAAAAGAGTCCGTCTACAATTCACTAACAAAATTTCGTGATTCATAACACGAATTTATAAAATGATGACACGTAGCTGAACTGAAAAGACTATATTATCAACACAAAATTATCAAAAAGTCTAAGACTCTGTTTATTTCACCGATTCAAGTTTAGAATTCATATTTTATTTTAATAAAAAACTCTAAAAATAGTTACATTTAATTTTTTTACTATAGTAAAAAACTTTAAAAAATAGTTGCATCTAATTTTTTTTACTATTACTATAGTAAAAAATTATCACATAAAATTAGATCTCAAAGTGAACTAAACGGGTTTAAATCTTTTCTCATTATTTAGGGTTGTTCTTTTAGAATGTAACTTGAGTGTAATTTTTTAGTTGAATTTGAATTATAACTTGAGTTGAAGTTAAAAGTTGAATAAAATTGAGTAAAATTAAATAAAATTAAAACTTAAAAGAACATAAATTAAAATAAAATTAAAATTTGAGTTATTTTTTTTTTTAATTTTTTAGACAAAAGAATATGTTAACTTCCTCACTAAGGCCTCGTTTACTTTGTTTATTCAAGTTTAGAATTCGAGTTTTGCTACAGTAAAAAGCTCTCATAAACAATCACATCTAACTTTTTTGCTACAGTAAAAAGCTCTCACATAAAATTAAATCTCAACTCGAATTAAAAACTCGAATCAGCGAAGTGAACGGGCTTTAAAAAAACCCTTCATTTTACTGTGTAACTGTGTTGGCCTTGGCTTGTGGAAGCACTCATCAGCTCAAACTAGAAAAATCACATCCAAAACTAGAGGGTTTTATGACCGAGGTGGCGGTGGAAGCGGTTAGAGCGAGAAAATTGTCTAAATTGTCTAAAGCGGTTAAAAGATCGTCAGATCGGCTCCTTCAGGCGCGTTGATCGTGAAAATGGAGGAGAAAGGAAGTTAGAGCGAGAGAGAGAAATTGGTGATGAAGCGAATCGGTGAGCGAAGGATCCTCCCAGAGAGAAAATTGTCTAAAATCCTTTCCCTTCAATCGTCGGAGAAAATTTCGGCGATTCCTTCTTGTAAATTGGTAGTGAATTGCTTGTTGAGGAAGATCGGGGCTGCAAAACTCGTCGACGACGGCGAGGTTGAGATATGCCCGACAATGGAGCCTTACGGCGTTGGAGGCAAAGGGAAGAGAGAGAGAGAGAGAGAGAGAGAGTAGACGGATTTGGGACCGGAGGTTTTAGGACAGATCGATTTAAAACTACTAGTCGTTTTACATTAAAAAAAAAAAAAAAAAAAAAAAAAAAAAAAAGCCTTTATTTTTTCTTTTCTTTTCAGAAAAATAAAATTGTAGATTAGTTTTAGCAACAAAAAAAAAAAAAAAAAAAAAAAATTTCAATTGTAGATTCACAAATCACACTCGGCCAATACTCGTTATCACTGCATAATAACAGTCAATTATAATAATTTCATAAACAAATCATTCTGTAGCTGTAACTTAATATTTTCTGCTAAAACTTTCTCTGCAATGGTGATAGTGAACTTCGAGTATCGTTTATTGAAAGTGAAACAATAAATGCAATAACAACAGTAAATGATCCTTGTTACTATACTATAGAATTTCTCATTTTAAACCACATCAAGAATTTGATGGATGAAGTTAATGACTGTTTATGTAGTATATTTTTCGTCATTGTAACGGGGTTGCCTACACATTAACGAAGTTTTCATTTTCTTTGGAAGAAGATCGCTATTGGTTAAAGGAATATCCTAGTTGAATTGGTGGCTTTGTAAGTGTTGATATGGCTTTGATTGATTAATGCACTTAGTTTCCTTTAAAAAAAAATATAACAATAATTATAATAAGGATTGTTGGTAGTGTTAGTTTCTGAACTTTGAGTAGGGTTTTTAATTTTAACATATTAGTCCTTGATTTTTTTTTTAACGGTTTTATTTCCTGACACTTAAATTGATGAATGATTTCTGAAAATTTAATGCAAATAATCACATTTTTTTTGCATAATAACTGAAACTTTTACCTAAATAATTATAGTAAAACAAAAGTTTTCAACAAGTTTTACTAGTAAAAAAGAGAAAAGTTTAAACACTTTTTTTTTTAAAATTTAAGTTACGCAATGGACACATAATTATCTTTGATAAATTTTAAAAGTCGTTCGTCATTTTAATCAAGGACTAAAACTGCCAAAAACAGAAAGTTAAGGGACTAATGTGTTATAATTAAAAGTTTATAGATCAAAATGTGACTACGCTCAAAGTTTAAGACTAACAGTGCCAATTATCAATTACAGTAATTGTAAGA
This sequence comes from Morus alba, assembly GCA_012066045.3. Lineage (NCBI taxonomy): Eukaryota > Viridiplantae > Streptophyta > Magnoliopsida > Rosales > Moraceae > Morus > Morus alba. The sequence continues at coordinate 16,732,335 of CP050231.2, forward strand.
TTATGGCTAGAAGACTACCGGAGCAGCGAGTGGATGAGGAAGCCAAAGCTCTTCTTTATAGTTTTCTATGGACTCGTGATGTTGGTTTAAATCTCCAATTTGTGGAGCCGGATGCATTAATAATCATTCATATGCTTAGTGCGTGTTTGGTTTGAGGGTTCAAACCACCATGATTTTGGTTCAAATAGTCTTTTTTCTCACGAAAGTTGAGGACATTTGGTTAGATAATTCAAACCATGTGATTTGAACTATTTTTGATTTACGTGTATTTTTCGTGAGAAAAAATATTGTAGCGAACCACAAATCATGATTTAAATCAGGAAACAAATCTCTCTACCAAACATCTCTAAATTTAAAAGGTTGTACTATATTATTTTTCTTAAAATTTGAATTATGATTCAAACCAGCTTCAAACCAAACAAGCACTTAGTAATAATTGTCAATTCAATAACAAGTTTATAAGTGTATTATTGGATGTACCTAGTTAATTTGCTATCTTTTTTTTTTTTTTGGAGTTGATGTTAAGTATTTTGTTAGAGAAGTTAATCAGATTGCTCATGTTCTGGTTAGATATTCTCTCTAGTTAGATTGGGAACTAATAATTTAGTTGGAAGGATGTCCTCCCTTATTGAATATGTTATTATATGTGATCTGATTTGATTTAATAATAATAACAAATTTATTTGTTTCAAAAAAATCAAACAATTAACTGCAAAAGTAAATTTTGTAACTAATACTTGTTTTTTTTAATCTTTTCTAGAACTCCATTACTTGATTGTTCTGAAAATTTAACGTGTGTTAGTAATTTTAGTATTTGTGCGCCCTTTTCATAGTTTAGAGAGTTGTAAATTTAAAAAGAGGCATTTTTTAGTAGGTCGGTCTACAAGTAAGATTAGTTTTTGACCATTCGATTCAGTCAAAATCACATTAGATTGAAAAAATTTACAGAATAAACAGTTTTTGATATAAATTTAAAGGTAGAAAAATAAAGAATTACAGATAATTCATTTTTCAATCCTACCAAATAAACTCCCATTAAAAAATAGACGATCAAATTGCAATTTTGTATATAATTTGGAGACCAACAAAGCAATTTACCATCAATTATTTTGTATCAAAGTAACAAATGTTTGGCTCCAAATTTCATTTTGTGACAATTTTATTTTGTAACTAAAATTTGATAGCTAATTCTACGATTTTTAGAACATCAAAGTTGATGGATCTTTTTTCCTTGAACTCTTTGCTTTCTTAGACTTGTTTAGAATAAATTTTACAAATTCTCCTTAAACTATGTCACTTGTGTCAATATATTTCCTAAATTTTAAAATGTATATGTTGTGCCCCCAATTTATAGAATTTCTCCATTTTCATCCCTATGTTTGACTCGATTTATTTTTTGAACGGAACTACTTAGTTGTCATATTTTATAAGATACTTATAAAAAATGCAATAAAAAAGATAAGGGAGGAAAGATAAGGGAAGGGGGGAACGAAGCGCATCCAACCACCTTCTAATGTCCGCATCAGGAGAGTTTTGACGCTTTAAGTAGTAATAGTTTTTTAATGTGTTTCGCACGTATTGTCATGTAAAAGACACTTAAAAAATTTATTGTATAGCAAATAATGAAAAATTTATTTATACAATCATTTAAAGATTTTTAAATTTATTTAAAAAATAAATATGTGTAAAGATAACAATTTACGGAAAAAAAAATTAAGTAGAAACACATTTAAAAATTTTTTTTAACAACCAAAAATAAAATAAGAACACATAGGAAAAAACTTACTCTCATATGCTCTCATATGCCTAAAATGAGGAACAACATACTTTTAAAAAACACACAAAAAAATTAAAATGTTAGCTAAAAAATCTCAAAAAAATAAAATAAAAATTTAAATAGAGGTGGTTCATAAAAAAGAAGCTCTTTTATGTTAGATTTATTACGAACTCTATGACAGTGTGCTTTGTTTTACGTCATTTGACGCACATTGAATTAATAGTGAGTGGAGGTTGATCTATTAAACAAATTCCAAGCATATATTTTTTTTTTAAGAAAAAAAAGGAAAATTAGTAAAAAATAGGTCAATATAAAAAGTTTAGGAAAATATATAAATCAATTTTTAGTTATAAAAATTAATAGATCATAATAACTAGATAAATTATAGATAAATTTATCAAATTATAATTCATAACTAGATAAATTATAAATAATTATAAATAATAACTTATTAAGTTATAATTTATATTAAATAAATTATAAATAAAAATAATAATTTAATCTATTTATTAACTTATATAAATTATTGACCTATTAATTTTAATTGATTTTAAATCTGAACCTATTTCTCAATTTAAATATTACAAACTGCCCATTTACCCACCAAACCACCCATTACCGTCCCCCTCTAAAACGCCGAACCTGCTAAATTATTAGGCGGTATGTATGCGTTGAGATTTTAAAAAAATTTCTAATCTTTTAAACTGCCCACCACCCGCTCGTCCCTGGCCGAATCCGCCCATTGACAGTCTTAAACAATACAAAGAATATTGTCAAAATTAAAAATTTAAGAAATAAAGTACCAATTATTAATAAATAATTCAAGGACTGAATGTGTTAATCATTCCAAGCCCCCGTTAATAAAATCCAAAATAAACACATGCACCCGAACGTAACAAAAGACAAAAGAGAAGGCGTTAAAATATTCAAGATTCCGCATTAAAAAAATCCTCTCAGGTCTTCCCTGCGTGTTCAAAAAACTCTTCCACAGCAACCCAACAATGGCAGTTCTCAACATCTCTTCCTCACCTGTCACAACCCCATTGGAGAGAGAGGGAGACGTCACCAACAACAAAACTCCAAAACCCATTTCACCAGATGTCCCCGCTTACCTTCTCGACACCCCACAATGCTCTTCAACACCTCCGTCACATCCAAATCCCCAAAAGGCCCAGACCCACCTCGAGAATCACGCCGAGAATGGCCCTGGCGACGACGCCGGCGAGGTTCGGGTTCAAAAACTTGATGGAGACGAGCATGGTGAACATTCAGAGGGCGGAGAGCAGGGCTCTGAACGTGCCGTTGATCGCGCCGTTCACGATCGCGACGTCGAGGCTCGAGAAGGTCGAGAACGTTGCGGTTCGGATCGAGCTGGGCAGTGGATCCGTGGGGTGGGGTGAAGTTCCCATTTTGCCCTTCGTGACGGCGGAGGATCAGCCCACCGCCATGGCCAAGGCGAGGGAGGCGTGCCAGATGCTGCGGCAGAGCCCGGAGATGACGCTCGGAGCGGCCTTGGAGGAGATCGCCGGGATTCTTCCTGGCCATGACTTTGCTTCTGTGAGTGTCGTTGGAATTTTGACCAATATTTATATGCAATTCTATTCTAAAGCCATGAAGCAGTTTTACATGATAATTTCTAACTAGTTTGGAAAATTGCCATTGGAATAATAAAGTTGTTAAAAATAAATAAATAAATATCGTTTTTGACCCGTAAATACTTGGATGGTTGTAAATTGGTGGCGGAGTTAGAATATTTTTGGGGCACTTTGCCAAAAAAAATTAGACATAATTTCTTATTGTAAATGAACATAGTTATATGTTTCAGTTATTATTAAGTGGAATCATATTCATAATTATTCCTATAAAACGGGAGTATGGTTGAAGTTTTAGGAAAATTTTAGAGTGAAAAATTGAATTTCTAAATTTGTGCCCCACTCAGTAAAACATGGTTCCGCCACTGAAAATAGTCAGCGGGTCTCAGAGTTCCCATAAGTATGCTGCGGGGAATATAATAACATTGTTGTATGCTTGTAGCGAAATTGTTGTTACTTCTATTGAATTCTTGCCAGGGTACATGGCGTGAAATATGATCTTACTTCATGCTTCCTGTATGAGTGGGTTTTCAGTAAATGAGAAGGCTTAATTTTCCTTTTAGTGTGAGAACGAAATCTTCAACTATAGAGTTTTGATGCTGCTTTATTGTTGTTGCTTTGAATAGCACCTTAATGTTGTAGACTCTCTAATTTATTAGTGGTGCTTTTCATAGGGAAGCGAACTATTAAAATATAAAACGATTGTTGGTCCACCTCGTAACAGCTTAAACTTTTAGGATGAATTAGAACTAACATGGTACCATAACAATACATTATGAGTTCAAATTCCGGCTATTTCACTCTTTATCCCTGCTTAAACTTTTGAATCGATTGGTAAACTAACGTAAGCATGCCCCATGTCCATTAGTAATGGGCATAGTAAGAGTCTTGGGCGTGTTATGTGTAAATTATGATGATTTTACTTTTTAAAGCTAAATTTGGTGCTTCCCAAGTTTATGACAGATTTGGGAACTTTTTGGATTTTGATTATGTTAGGTACCTTGAATTCTTCCTCTAATCAGCTATCTCCCCAACAAAACCCCCCTGATTCTAACATTAGCATGCCACCTCAGCACTTAGCCACTTTCATTAATCGCCCTTTGGCCCCGAATTCTTCGCTTTCTACCTCTTTTTCGCCTTCTCACATACACTTGCTTAAGTAAGGGCCTAATAGATTGGCATAAATCACGTATGGTTAAAATTTGTCTGAAACGTTGCTGTTTAGTGCTTACCTTTGTTTGGTCTCTTGTTATTTCACAATGTATTATGGTAATATTTTGTTTTACAACTCTTGGCTATTGAAGGTTAGAGCTGGAGTAGAGATGGCACTGATTGATGCGGTTGCGAGTGATATCGGCATCCCACTGTGGAGACTGTTCGGTGGAGTTTCAAATACCATAACCACTGATATCACAGTTGAGTTATTGTTTGAGTAATTCACTCTTTATCCTTCTTTACTTACCCCACTTTTCTATAGGAGATTCATCTAGTAAAAATGGTTTGCGTGTATTCGCGTTGCTTAATATGTATGTTATGTAAATATAAGACCACTAGTACCGACGACAACTAAAAAGCTATAACTGCAGAACTGACATGTGCAGATTCCAATTGTTTCCCCCGTTGAAGCTGCTGACTTGGCTTTAAAGTACCACAAACAAGGATTTGGGACTCTCAAACTTAAGGTGGGAAAGAATCTAAAGGCAGATATAGAAGTTCTTCAGGCCATACGTGCAGTGCATCCTGATTGCTTGTTTATCTTGGATGCTAATGAAGGATACAGACCCAACGAAGCTGTTGAAGTTCTTGAAAAATTACATGGTGTATTTTGAACACTTGATTGTTAATAGAATTCTACGCCTTTTCTTTGGAAGCATAATGAAGCTTAAGTCTTGTGTATGATCTGATGTTGGGATCCCTCTCTTTCACCTCTTCTTGCTTGAAATAGACTAATTATAGACTCTGTTTTCCGTTTGATCGAATTCTAGTGTGAAGTTTACTACTGGAACTGTACAGTTATCTAATTAACTAGTTAATTGTTTATTATTTTCCCCTTTGCAGAAATGGAAGTTACTCCTGTGCTGTTGGAACAACCGGTTCATAGAGATGATTGGGAAGGCCTTGGATTTGTTAGTCGTATTGCTAGAGATAAGTATGGGGTATCAGTTGCAGCAGACGAGAGCTGCCGAAGTGTAGCTGATGTTGAGAAAATAATTGAGGGGAATCTCGCTGATGTCATAAACATTAAGCTTGCCAAAGTTGGGGTTGTTGGAGCCCTTGAAATCATTGAGATAGCCAAGGCATCAGGACTGAAGTTGATGATTGGGGGTATGGTCGAGACAAGACTAGCCATGGGCTTTGCTGGCCATCTTGCTGCTGGACTTGGGTGTTTTCAGTAAGTTCCATCTTGCTTACCGAAAGAGAAGTGTTTATATTTCTGCTGAATTGTGTTTGTCATCAAGTGTTTGTCATTCTGTACAGGTTCATTGATCTAGACACACCTCTGCTGCTATCGGAAGACCCCGTTTATGGAGGTTATAAAGGTACCCATTGGGACAGCATTGTGTTGCATATAGTTTGGTTTTGTGAATACTTTTAATCATTCTAGTAGCTAACCCCTATTTAATTTTAATATGTGGAAATATTACAATGTTATGTATTTTGCTTCTGTTGACTAGTTTCGGGTGCTGTTTATGAGTTCACAAATGCTAGAGGCCATGGCGGGTTTCTTCACTGGGATGATCTTGCTTGTAAGTCATTAGCTTTTTTATCATTGCCTAATGCAGTACTTGAAACTGAAAGAGAAATGGAAAGAGGAAGAGTGAGAAGCAGAACAAAAATATGTTGTAAGGATAAGGGTTGTCCATAAGTAAGGGAATGAGGCATATTATATATGTCAGAACAGAAAAATAAAGATTTCTCAAATAAAAGCTAAACAAGCCTAATTGCTGCAGGATGAGGCCCCAGTTTGCGTAGTCAAATGAATATGAAAACTCATTTGTATTTGAACACTTGGGTGAACATGCCATAGTTACCATTTTATTTTATTTTATTTTTCTAATTGGGGTGGTGGCTAAAATTCATTCAAATTTAAAGTGCTTCCAACTCCCAGTTGTAGGTTTTCAAAATCGAAGCAACACAATAAAATTTTTCACTGAACTGAACATAACAAAACCCTTAAGCGTGTTTTCTACCAATTGTTCTCTGTGCATTGCATCAAAAGCATGTGGTTACTTGTTTTGATGCGCTTGTAATAAACTGATATTCTTCGGTATTGAAATGTCTCCCAAAGGACCGAGGTTCTTTTTTGCTAACCTTACAATGTTTTCTGCAGAAATGAAGATCCGCAAGCAACCTCAACTCTTTGTAAATTCGTGTCTGCAATAACATTGAATGGCCTCAGATTAGGCACGGTTAACAATCAGATGAATAAGCCAGGAAGACGGCCTATGCGGGGATAAATGTTTTTACAGGTCCACAAGTTGGATAAAATTGAAATAATAGAATGCAATTCATTTGTTAGTCTGAATCTTGTCCCATAAAACTTCTACTTAGCCTGGTTTTGTGTTTCTTGATTGTCAAAGTAGGCATCACACTTGAGTATCCATGTAATGAATTATGAATAACAGTTGCTTTGAAGTTGTGAGAAAATATTGGATGGTAGCAACTGAAATAATGTTTGATATTGATTTTGCACAGGTTTTTTTTTTTTTTTTTTTTGATGGAGAATCTCGTGATCCTGTTTTCTAACAAGAAACAGGAGGTACATTTGATGTACAAGGATAGTTCCTAAGCGGAATATCATACAAATGCTCATGAGGGTAGTAACGGTTAGAGTGTTGGGCGACTCTATTTGAGAATCTTAGGCAAGAAGGTTTGCGCTTGCCACCTTCATATTTGATTTAGTGGATATTTGGTTCATGGGTTTAAAATTATGATTCAGAACAATTCTCAATTTATGTGTGTTTTTTGTGAGAAAAAATATTATAACAAATTACGAACCACTAACCAAACGCACGCTTAAAAGTGCCAAGAGTTATGCTCCACGTATTCTTAGTGCTACGCTGTTAGCACATTTGGTGGGGTTGGAGTAATGTGCTCCTAGTTGAGGGCAGCTTGATAGTAGGGCATTCAGTGCATATTGATGCAAGGGAAAATCAGACAAATATTCTTAGTGTGAATTTTAAATTTTTACCCTTAATTTTGATTAATACCCTTTAGTTAAAGAATTATGTTAATTCAAACAAGTATTAATTAAAAATAAAGGGATAAAAGTCTAAATTCATATATTTTTAAAAGTAAGTTCAGTAATATTTTGTTGATGTAAGTGATTGGGGGCCTCTTTGGTAACATTTAAAAAAAGTATACTAGCATTAATTGCACCTGTTAATGGACTATTCTTTGGCAAAATAACAACAACAATAATAAGGAATAGTTCTCAAGACACTCTTTGTGTTTGGTCAAAATACCACTTTTACTATTCTTATTAAGTAAATATCCAAACACTTTCTATTTATAAAAATAGACCCAAAACACCCCTGAAGTAATAAATTTTTATAAAATATCAAGATTACCTTCCTAATCTTTATTCAATACAATTTAAAACATTATTAACCCAAAATGTTAAAAAAATCAATCTTAAAAAATAGAAAATTGTCAAAATAATTAAAGTATTTTTTTGATTTGAATATTTAATTGAGCATTTTTATAATTTTTGTTTAACAATATAAATTAGAGAAGGTAATCATGACATTTTAAAAATTTAATTGCTTGTGTTTTGGGCATTTGCATAATAAAAAAGACAAAAATGGTGTTTTGGCGACTTTGCCTCTTTTTTATTACTCTTTTTTTCCTTTTTCGTTTATTTTATTTTTATTTGGCATTCTTTATGTGTTTTTCTTTTTTAAGACTCTCTAATATGATTTCTTTATCATTACGCTCAGTTTCTAACTATTAGATATGGTCAAAATAATAATAATAAAAAAAATATTTTCAATATAATCTAATCTAATCTAATAAACATAACATAGCGTCTCTTCTCTCATAGCACGGCGGCATGAGAGAAGAAAGCCTTAGGCTCTTTTATTATTCTTTTTTTTTCTTTGTTTTCTCTTTTTTTAATCTTTATTTGGCCTTCTTTTTGTGTGTTTTTTTTTTTTTTACTTACTCTAGTAGGACCTATCTATCGTAAAAGTCAGTTTCTAATCGTTGAATATAGTCAAAATAAAAAAAGCCTTTTTAATACTTTTTTTTTTTTTTTTAAATTTTTATTTAACCTTCTTTTTGTTTTTTTTTTTTTTAAAGGACTTTCTCTGTTTGGATCTCTTTATCTTTAGGCCAGCTTCTAACTGTATATGATCAAAATAAAAAGAGACTTTTTTTGTATAATCTATGCTAATCTAACAAACATAAAAAAGTCAAAGCTCTTTTTCTATGTGGTTGCCAGCAGCCCCTCCTTTTACCTCTCTCTTTTTTTTTTTTTTTTTATCGCTATTTTTTATTTTTAAATTGTTCTTTTTTTAATATATTTTTACATTTTAATTTTGGGTTATTCAAAAATATATTGTTTTCTCAATTTGCTCTTATGAAAGTAAATTTTTTTTTTTTTTTTTTTGTGAACCTGTTTTATTTTGTCAATGGTTAAAATAATTTTATTTAAATGTGTCCGTATTTAATTATTTTATGTATAATTTCTATCATATCATAAGTTATCTTTATAGTATTTCTTTTTTTAAAATAAATTTAAAAAAATTCTTAGGTTCTCTAATACAATAATACGTACAGAGTACGTTAGAAAACTAGTATATATATAAATATAAAGTGAAAAAAAGAAAGCAAGAAATGATGAATTCTAGAGAATTGAACACTTGGAAAAAGAAAATCAATTGTGCAAGCAAATAAAATTATTCGAAGTGCACTTCACTTCTAAAATATTAAATAACGAATGTAGCCACAGGGAAAGAATTTCGGTCCCACAGCCAATTCTCTCATCGATGAATCATTTGCCACTTCGCTTAAACTAATTATTTCTCATGATATAGATCCAATAGCATGTATGCAATGGACTTCGGTGGGCAATAATGATAATATTCTTCTCCATTCACAGATTTGGGACTCCATTGCTCTTTACATTACCTTCAGATTTCCTATTCTGCAGTCGATCTGTTATTCATATATCATTATGCAAAGAATGGGACAGTATATATTCTCAATGCTGTAGTTTTTGGCCCCACAAAATTAAATTACAATCGACGTATTTTAAATCTGAAAAATGTTTAGGAGCAAACCACCATCATTAATAAAATATGGACCTCACTTATGAGTCTCACACAACGGGTATTATCTTAAGCACCACCAGTGCTTTTATAACAATGCTGTTTATGTCTGGGTTTGAGCTTTGCACTATGAGCATGTTTTTTGTCATAACTCGTGTGAACATCACAGCTTAAATTATTTTAAAAAAAAATGTTTAGAGACACCACTGATATTAAATATTATCACTAATAAAATATATGACATACACACTGCAAAACTCACTTTTTTTTTATTAATGATGATACTTAGTACCATTAGTGACTAATAGCAATGTCCTTTAAAAAATAGTCGTGTTAACTTGATCTCTCGTGGTGGGTTCATATATGATAAGGAATACAATAATATTGAAACAATTTTCAAACAAGAAATTACAGACAAATAATTTTATTTATTTTATTTTATTGTTCTATACCAAGACAAGTGACATACAGTTCAACAATTTCATCCGTATTTCAGTAACTCTTGTAAATTTTTCTCCTCTGTTAAATTCTTATTAGAAAATGTCACGTGAAATACAAAAATTAACAAAAGTACTTTATATGTTAAGTTTTGTAACGTAAATAACACGTATAACACAAATATTGAGTGTCATTAAATAATTTAGTAAATAATTATTCTTAGTAACTAATCGAGCCACACAGAAGTGCAACTACACAGTATGAGTTTTCTTTTTTTTTTTTTTTCCTTTTAACTATATCTACCTTTCTCTTAATTTACTTGAGCTAAAAAACTTTGGAGATTCATCAATGGCGGTTAGCAAGGTATTGGAGAAGTTTCCGTGAAGCCATGGGAATGAATTGAACTTCAAAGACAAAGATTTCATCCTCAAACGGATGGACAATCCGAAAGAGTTATTCAGATTCGGAGGATATGCTTCGTGCTTGTGTTCTTGATTTTGGCGGAATCGAAGAAATACCCGCACCTCCGAATTCGCATACAATAACAAAAAACTATCGTGCCAGATTTCGGTATGGCACCGCTTTGAGGCGTTGTATGGTCGCCCTTGTAGGTCACCCGTTTGTTGGTTGGAACCAGAGGATAGACTTACAACTGGACTCGGATGTCATTCAAGAGAACAATGAGAAGATAGTCGTGATTCGAGAACGTCTGCTGATGTTTCAAAGTCGCCGAAGAGCTATCTTGATAGGGAGGCGAGGCCTCTGGAATTCCAAGAAGGCGACTTTGTTTTGTTGAAGGTTTCTCCACGCAAGGGAGTTACTCGGTTTGGTGTGAAAGGAAAACTCGCACCAAGGTATGTGGGACCATTCCCGATCGTGCAACGAGTCGGAGTGGTGGCATACCGGTTGGCTTTACCGCCTGAGCTATCTCACGTGCATGACGTGTTCCATGTCTCCATGCTTCGGAAATGTCAACCTGAGCCGGAAGCAGTGGTGCAGTGGTTTGACGTTCCAATACAGTATGACGCGTCCTACGAGGAGGCACTAGTTCAGATTCTTGACAGAAAGATGAAGAGTCTGCAAGTCCATCGTGAGATTCCGTTAGTGAAAGTGCTTTGTGGCGACACCATGGTTTGAGGAAGCAACATGGGAGCTTGAAACGACGATGCAGAACGTTATCCGCATCTTTTGCACTTTGAGGTGAGTTTTAATTTCGAGGATGAAATTGCCTAAGGGGGTGGAGTCAGAACACCACAAGAATTAATTGAGATTAATTAAGGTAATTAAGATTATTAGTGTGCCTAATCTGATTTAATTAATTGAGTTTAAATGATTCCAAGGTATTTAAATTATTTACAGTAATTTATTTTAATCCAGAGTGTGTATGGGCGCATTTCTGGACTGTTTTAGTGTACATGTCATTTCCTTTTTATTTTTATTTTTCTTTTTCTTTTCCTTTTCTTTTCCTTCCTTTTCTTTCTCCCGTGCGTTCCTTTCTCTCTCTCTCACTCTCACTCCCGTACTCTCTCTCTCTACCATTTTTGTCTCAAATCAAGGCCGGATTCGAACCAAGAGTGATTTCAAAGAGTTTTCAACATCAAGAGAAGGATTCAAGGTAAGATTACTGAAAGAACCTCTCTTGGATTTCAAGATTTTCGGATTTAAAACTTACTTTTAGTTCAAAACGGATTTTGATGGATTTTGAGTGAAACTAGGGTAGAAATTGGAGATCTTGGGTTCTTTGGACTTGTTTTAGGGCCTAGAACCTGGATCTAGTGGTTGTCCCTGAGATTTTGTGATTTGGGATTGGATTTGCAGGTTTTTGGACTGATTTCCGCGAGTTTTCACAAACTGGAGATGTCCATCGGTCGACCGGATCTTGTTATGGCCACCGGCTGACCGGTCCGGTCGACCGGATGCACACCACCGGCCGACCGGTGGTGATGCACTCCTCTGTCTCCGGTCGACCGGTGTACACGGGGTTTGACCCTGTTTGGCCTGAAATTGTCGTTTTGACCCCTGTTTTTGGGGAGAACCCAAATTAGCTTTATTTGGGGACTTGGGATGAAAGGATCAGCATCTTTAATCCCTGATTTGATATTTAAAACCCTTGGAATGGAATTTGAAACATGAAAATTGATTAAGGCACACTAATTGGAAAATCTTGGTATATGATTGAGATTCGATTACTTTAGGACTGAGAATTGATCCTAAAGTGGTGTTTTGTATCAGTGATCGCTGAGGATTCAGACTGAAGGGGCTTGAGGAATCGGAAGCAGGGAAAGGCAACGCTAGTCCCAGGTTTGATTGTGCGAGGTAGGATTTCTATCCCTTTTCCTTGTGAGCCTGTTTTCAAAGAAGATTTTGGCCTTGAAAATATTTTAAAGAAAGGGATTGGTTTGCGAAAGAAAAACGTTTTAAAAACCATGGCTTGTTAGTTTATGGAATTCCTTGGCTTGTCCTGTCCTTGGAGTCCATAGCTTGTTTAGTCATGGAACCTCATGGCTTGTCCAGTCATGGGGCCCGCGGCTTGAGTAGTTCGTGGGGTCTTATGAACGATTTCATAATGTTAAATGGATGATTTCTTAAGATAAGAGATCTTATGAACCGTAATAGAGTCTATTGTCAGAAGCCTAGATAGGATGCGGAGAGTGCATCCTTGGGGCGAACCCGAACCGGGTCCGGTAGGCGAGGCGCTTTTGGTGAGGTGAGTAATTTGTACTAATTACTCGTCAAGCCCTGTAATATGGATTATTTACTTTTATATTTCCTTTGAGAAAAAGGATGTGAGGTTCCTACTGCTTACGCCGGGTTGAATGTCTTATTTATTTTATTATCGCACTTATTTATTTGTTCGTTTATTCAAATTATATCCCACTGGGCCTTTCGCTCATGTTTTAAATGTTTAAACCCCTCCCAGAGATTCGAGGAGCGGTGCATCGTGGTGAGTCGTACTACGGTCGAAAGCAAGTGAGGATTGAGTTATCCTCTTGAACAAATGTAAGGAATTTGAGAAATTATGTAAACTTATTAATATTTGGATTTACTAGACTGTGGATGATGTCTGTTGTAATTGTTTATTCACATGACCATGTATGTACGAAACTGTATGTCCTGTGGGGTAGAGCCCTGTGTGTCAGATGCTCCTAGATTATGTAATTTATTCATATTTTAATGCAATTAAGTGTGGGACCCGGTTGGGGATCTGCTTTATTAATCCCTAATCGAGCTCCACGTCACCCACCCCGTTTGGGGGGCGTGACAATTGCAGTTTAAATATAGCGAACGAAAAGCTAGAAACACTACCAACCGTGCTTTGTCCGTTCTCAAAAAAGATTTCTGGGTTTTTTTTTTAGCTCGTTTGGTACACTGATATAAACACTAGCATTTCATACATTGTATAGTTTAATACATATTGTGATATTTAATACGGATAAAATCATATTTATTAGATCATATTATACAATTTAATTTTATAAAACATATAAAATATTTTACAAATATCAAAGGACAGGATTGGAATTTAAGACCGACTCCGAGGTTAAATTTCGAGATGGAAGCGATGTTAGATTTATATTTTTAAAAAATTACACTTTGATCCTTTAATTTTTAAAAATTATATTTTGACCTCTTAAATTTAAAAAATTATATTTTGATCCCTTAAATTTTAAAATTATAGTTTGACCCTAAAACTTTTTAAATTATAATTTTACCCCTCAATTTTTAAAATTACAATTTGACCCATATTTTTTTTTATTTTTGCAAAAATACTCCTATACAACAACTCTACCTTCTTCCTTGCCTGCTCCCAATGTTGGGTTTGGATTGAGATTGGAGCCGAGTTATGTTATGATTAGACTTAAATTTTATCGATTACAAACTAATACGTAAATACAATATGATGATTAATATAATATAACGTAATTTACTATAAACCAAACACAATATTTTTTTAAAAAAAAATATACAATACAATATAATACGGCGTACCAAACGTGTTAGTACGGAATGTTGTGTTGTGCGAGAAGTCCTTTTTGTAGATGTTTGTTATGTTTGTTATGTTTTCGACATAATAATGCGACATCCCACAAGTTAGCTCAATTTGTTTTTTTTTCTCAGAGGAAAATCAGTTTGGTTAGAAGAATTTTCCAATTATGTTTTAATTTTTCTACGTGCCAATATAGCTTCTACTTGATTGATATTCAGTTTCTTTTTTTCTTTTTTTTTTTTTTTTTTTTTTTTTTTTTTTTTTTTTTAAAGCTGGAAACACATGATTGTCTAAATTGGACTTATCGAGCCACACTTCTTGACATACTCTACTCAATCACTGATTTTCTATTCTTGTTGTAGGTCAAAATCCATTGATCCTGGTGAAAGGACAATAGAATTCAACATTTACCCTATGCCTAAGGTTTAGAGCTTATACAAGGGACAAATTAATGCAAATTGCACGAATCCCAATTATATGCCAATTGGTAAATTGGACTGTGTAAATGCTAATTGTATATGTATATGTGTGTGTGTATATAGATATATATATATATATATATATTCCATAATGTTCTAAATGATTGAGCGTGACTTTTGTTTATTCTCTTGGGACGCAGTAGAATCTTGGGGTAAAAGAGTTGCTCCAATTGCATGCCTAATAAATAGGCCTCAATCCGCAAAGGATATATGTAGTCCTACTGTATACTAGAACATGCATGCTTGCGTTGCTATGATGACTCATGCTTTGGCCGACAAAGTTTGATACACTTTGCTTTATTGGATTCATATCTTATCAAATCAGAAGAACCCCTCCAAGTAATCTATGAAAAAGCGATTGGAGAAGATCATTTAAATTACACTAAGGAGGATTAAAATTGACACAAAATTATACATTGTTTTATTGTTTTGTAGTGACTGGTGAGGATGAAAGATCTTACAATATAAAATGTACACTCTGTTTGGTACAATGGAAAAGAGAAAGGGTCGAAGTGGGTGGAGAGATTATTGAATGAAAAATGATAAATCGGGTTATTTGATAGGAAGAAAGAGAGGATAAAAAGAAATATAATGTGGACAAATAACTTTTTATCTCTTCAACATTAACACTACGTTTAGTAGAGGTGAAAAGTGAGAGGAAAGAAATAGCGTAATATTTTTGAAAAGAAAATAGGATTATAAGTTGTTTAGTGGAAGAGAAAAGTGGATGAAAGAGAAATTTAGAGGGAACAAAGAACCTATGAGTCTCACCATTTTTTTTTTATCTCTCTAAAAGTAGAGAGATTTTTTTTTTAAGGTAAAACTTTCCATTTCATGCCTCAATAGTTAAATTACCATTTTATCTTTATTTTTAAATTAAAGTAAAATAGTAATTTAGTTGAACACTTATTTTCTTTCCATCCTATCATATCAAACAAGATAAACGAAAACAAACTTCTTTTCTATCATTTACATTTTCTCTCCTATATGTTTTTCCTTCTTCTCTCTTACCAAACAAAGCTTAAGTGGAGAACTTAAATCAAAGACATAAAGGAAAATCAACTTATTTCCTTTCCTTAACATTTTATTTCTTTTATGTGTTTTTTTTCTATTCTCTTTTCTTTTCCTTTTACTAAACAGAGTGTAAAAAATTAGAATTTTTAGTTTTATTTTTATTGTTGATGTTGTTTCCTTTTGGCAAATTCCATAAAGGAAATGATAATCGTGATTTAAGAAAATACTGCTCGTGCGAATTTCTAAACATCAATTTCTAGTGGTCGGATCTCCTTTCTTGTCTTTTTCCTCTCACTCCTCAACTGGTGAGCGCTAGTGGTTGTCTTTCAGAAGACACTTCAATGCTCAAGTCAGGAAAGTATCCCAAAGAGGGCTAGAATGAGAGAATTATGACAAAAAAAGAAGAGAATTCAATACAACAGTGTCCCCCTCATTATTCTCTTCTCTTTCTATTTATATGAATCATGACATGATCGGATGAATATTCTTGATCCATCTTGATCATAACATGTTGTCATTCTTTTCCCTCTAGAGTTTCTCCAAGAATATCCAACCTTTGGAATATCCTTAGAGGTTTTCCTCCTTTAGAAAGGTCATTTTACATTTCGTTATTCTCCTTTATAAGTGTCACGTCTAGGTTGGATGCATTTATTAGAGGGAATAGTAGGGCATGTGTCATTGTATGAAAACTCTCCTTCTGACACAAGTAATCCCCACTATCCTCCTCAATCTCGGTCTATTTCGGTCTCGTAGCGTCAAAGCTCTCTGTCGACCTAGGTCTTAATCTCGGTCTCGATCTATTCACCTCAATCAAGGTCAAATATCCCTCGATCAAGGATTCAGTCTGTGGATCGATCAATATACTTAGCTTGGGTTTTGGTTCCTCATCCCTGATTATCTAGTGACACGTGTCGTGATCTCAAGGGTCTTCGAAAAAATCCCCCAACAACTACTCAAGCTCAAGGTAACATGGATACGAGATATGATATCAAGAATCACTATTCACTAATCATAAACTTACTGATCACGTATCATGCTAAGACATCACTAATTTTAAGTTTTAATAAACTGATTGGAGATATAAAAGACTTATTTTACATTATTGACATGAAGCATATCGTTTACATTATTGGCAGAGGATACCAATAATTATGAGATTACGGTGGGTGCGTATGAAAAAGAAAAAGAAAAAAAAAAACTACTTTTATTCGTCAAATCTGTAAAATTATACTAATTTTGCATTACTTTTTCATTTTTGTATGTCTTATCAAATTTAACATTAATAAACATGCACTATCGTTGAGTATTATGTTAAGAGTTAAATGCTCTAATTCTAAACTATCGAGAGCAATAAAATCATTTAAAGAAATCCAATAAATAAGAACACATAAGATCTATAGTAATACACTCTTAATGTGAGAATTACATACATCTACTTTCAGCTGCTACAATAGTTTACTGTGATTAAGAATAAGTTTACATGAGAAAAAAAAAATGCACACTTCTCAACTCTCTGTATTTTCTTAAACTTCTTATTAACCCTAAAGTTGACGCTTCCCCTCTCCCCTATAAAAGAAAAAAATAGGACGACCGAATTTCAAAGCGTGAAATTAGGACGTCCAAATTTTAAAGCGTGAAATTTCCAAACTATCTTTAAGATCGATCCACATGTTATTTTTATGTAAAATATTATCAATCATCAGCACGATAATTAGACTACATAACTTAACACACCGTACAAAGTTCCGAACAACAATAACTAATGTGCTTGTGATAAGTGTGAACTCACATTGTGAGCCTGTGATACAACCACCAAGAACAGATCTTGACTAAAGTAGGTAATAGTTAGACATTGCTGACCAATAGCGATCATGAAGATTATAAAGGTTAATTGCCCATGATAGAAGTGGCCCACCTAATGATATCATGCACTTCATTTGACTGTCAACGGACCCCCTCAATTTCCTGTGTAGTTTGATGATTAAACATTTCACGCCAGTTTTGATAGCCCTTCCATTAAGACATCGATAATATTAACACTGCTAGTATGTGAAAGTGATATGAGTGTTGATTGTTCTTTGGCATGCTCATAATAATAGTGTTGTAGATCATATGATGGGTGTCAATGATTTTGGCTAAAATTCTTTAAAGTACTGACGTCAAATTATAGACAGATTTTAGAATTGAATCTTTTCCCAATAAAATGTTTTAAAGAGGAAAAAAAAATTAATCCAAGAACATATATAGTCATGTTATAATGTGCATACATAGGTATTAGGACTTATTGTTCTATGTATATTTTGTTGATCTCTAAACCATTGTAGAAGTTTTATTTGTCTGAACTTGTTAAAAGAATTATCCGTTCATAATTAGTGATCAAATTAATATTTTTCCTCGGATTTAAGGGCTCTTGATTTTGAAGTAAAACACAAGTTTTTTTCTAATAATTTGTGAATTGTATAACACCGGTTGAACTTGAACCCTTGATCTTCACCATACAAAAGTAGTTTTATAATTAATTTTCATCATTGAATTAATAGCAATAAGTTTATTTTGAAGAGGCTCACATATAAAGCGTCTCTAAATATTACCGAGAGTAAAAGGTTCAGTTAAACGAAATTTAGAAACTGAAATATCACCTTAACGATTAACAGATTTAACCGCTATATATATAACACGACCTAAAAAAACTGAACTTACCGATATGTATGAGTAATTCATCGTGTTACTTTTATATTTCTTCTCCTCAAAGTAGTGGAGTGGTTAGTACGATTAATCAAACCAACACTAATATGGCTTGTCCGCACTATGCATGCACGACAATGTACAATGAGAGTACTAGTACTCCATAGTAAATTGTCAATTCGAATGGACAAGTTTACTTGTGATAAGAAAGCCGGTTTTGTTTTGGGGTTAATGAGAAAAGAAGGTAAAAGACAATGGAATATTGGATACACAAGACAAAAATATGATTGGAGGATAGAAAGCATTTTTACAAGGAAGATTGAGATCTTTTCTCTTTTAGACTTTGGAGTGTTGTTTTGTCTTCCACCTAAAGTTCTTTTGCCATACGAGACAATTAAACACAGAACAATTCAACTAGAATTATGAGAGTCCAAGGGACAGGCGCCTACAAAGGCAGAAAAAAAAAAAAAAAAAAAAAAAAAAGCATGACATGAATGATCTCAAATTGTACACTGGCCCGTTTATTTCACTAATTCAAGTTTAAAATTCAAGTTTTATTACAGTAAAAAGCTCTCAAAGAAATCCACATATAACTTTTTTATTACAGTAAAAAATCTCACATAAAGTCACAATCAATGAACTAAACGGACCCTTAAGTTTTTCATTTTTACGTTTTGGATAGTTCAATTATTTTGAGTCTAAAAATCTAATCCCAAGTGATAATTTCGAATAGTATGCTCTAATTTGAATTTCCATGTCTTATCTTCAAGAAAATTTTACTTTTGTCCTTTTCATGAACTATAAGTCATACACTAATTTTTTTTTTTTTTTTTTTGGTTTTAATGGGAGTTTTCATTTTAATTTAGGGGGCCAAAATTTGATTTATCTCATAAAAAAAAGGCACGAAAAAAAATCTTAATTTGATGCATTTGTTTCCGGGAAATATATTCATCAAAGTGATTCATTTTAATCAACTGTTGTATTTATGGTTTCTTGTTCATTTCTCTCACCCAAAATAATACGTCAAAACACTATTTTTCTAAATTTTTTTTTTTGAATACAAAAACTAAATATCTCTCATTTTTTAATGCAATTCTCATTCCGGGGAATAATATTCATTTTAGGACAAAGTACAAATACATTTAAGACTTAAGAAATTAAAATTAATAGATCAGTTGACTCATGGTGAAAAATATGATCATTAGACGATCTAGTGAACCATAACAACTATTTTCATTTTTTTTTTTTTTTTTTTTTTTGAAAGTTTATCCAAAATTTATCACTAGAACTATAATTTGACAAATTATTTTTTTGCCGCTCAACTAAAAATTTCACTATTTTGAGAACTTTTTATATTTACATATTTTTTCATTTTTTAATTTAAATTATATTTATTATATTATTTTTTTTTTTTCACATAAATTTAAATTTAAATTTTTATGATAATATTTTTTTTCATATATAACTCAAATCGTGATTTAAATTATACAAATAAACACAGATAATTATAGAAATGGTCAAAACATATAATCGCCAATTTCAAAGCTTATTATGAGGCTAGAGTTAAACATAACATAGAACTAGAACTCTAGGTTGAATCGTTCAGATATCTTTGACCAAAAGTTGTTCTCATCAGCAAAGTGATGAATAGGGAAAGCATCACAGGCGTTTTTTTTTTTTCAAAATAGGCCGAACATTTGAATAATTTGCAAATCCCAAGAACAAGAGAAGTATATTATTTAAGGAAAGTCATTCTTCTTTCTTTTCTTTTTGAATTTTCATCATTTCACTAGTAAAAAAAAAAAAAAAATTGATGAAGAAAAAAGAACAGAAAACACTGGAGAGCATGCATGATCTCGTATCGTCTTCTTATTGATAAAATCAGTTTTATTATTATATTTTATTAATTTTTATTTAAATTTTTTTATTAAAAAACTTAAAAAATTTACATTTAATTTTTTTTTATTACAATAAAAAATTCTAAAAAATATTTACATTTAATTTTTTATTACAATAAAAAACTCTCACATAAAGTCACAATCAGTGAACTAAATGAGCTCTTAAGTTTTTTATTTTTACGTTTTGGATAGTTCAATTATTTGAGTCTAAAAATCTAATCCCAAGTGATAATTTCGAATAGTATGCTCTAATTTGAATTTCCATGTCTTATCTTAAAGAAAATTTTACTCTTTTCTCCTTTCCATGAACTATAAGTCATACACTACAAAATGTGCGGACAACTTTTTTTTTTTTTTTTTTTTTTGGTTTTAATGGGAGTTTTCATTTTAATTTAGGGGGCCAAAATTTGATTTATCTCAGAAAAAAAAAGGCCCGAAAAAAATCTTAATTTGATGCAATGCTCATTCCGGGGAATAATATTCAGGACAAAGTACGATCACTTTACACTTACAACTAGTTGTAGCACAGTTGACTCATGGTGAAATATGTTCATGAGACGAGTAACCTACAATCTCAATCACTTCACGGATTTAAGTTTTAAATTTGAGTTGAGATGTGACATTTTTTGAGAACATTTTACTGTAAAAATTTAAAATTAAAAACTCAAATAGATGAAGGCTTCGTTCATTTCGCTGATTTGAGTTTAAAATTCGAGTTTTGCTACAGTAAAAAGCTCTCATAAACAATCACATCTAATTTTTTTGTTACAGTAAAAAGCTCTCACATAAAATTAAATTTTAACTTAAATTAAAAACTCAAATCAACAAATTAAACGGATCCGAAATGAACACATAATTGCCAGTTTCAAAGCTTATTATGAGGCTAGAGTTAAGATAACACAGTACTAGAACTCTAGGTTGAATCTTTCAGATATCTTTGACCAAAAGTTGTTCTCATCAGCAAAGTGATGAATAGGGAAAGCATCACTGGCGTTTTTTTTTTCAAAATAGGCCGAACATTTGAATAATTTGCATATCTCCCAAGAACAAGAGAAGTATATTATTTATTAGGAAACTTTCTTTTCTTTTTGAATTTTCATCATTTCACTAGTAATTTTTTAGTAAAAAAAATATATATATATTGATGAAGAAAAAAGAACAGAAAACACTGGAGAGCGTGCATGATCTCGTATAGAGTCTTCTTATCGATAAGGCCAATTTTATTATTAAATTTAATTAAAATTATATCAAATTTAAGAAACACATAAAATAAAATAAAATAAAATAAAAAAACTCCATATTTTATATCACAAGAAAAAAAAAAGTAGGCACATACTTATTGCACTACTACATATAGAAAGGATCATGATGAAGAATTGAGGATCAGTGATTATAAGCATGATTACTACAGAATTCCAAGTGCAGGTCAAATTAATGATGGAGGCATGTGGATAACATTTGATAAAATTGAAACAATTAGTAAATATCAACATCACCGAAAGCACAACACTGGATAAAGCTGTGGGGCACTATATTTTCATGCACTGCAATCAAAAAGTGAATTAAAACAATTGTATTAATGATGATTGAGAGAAATGGCCCGGAGAGAAATTAGCTTGATCAATCATATCTTAATTCTGGATTTAGTGATTTAAATGCTAACTCTAGAAGGAAATTTAGATGCTAAATTTTTATTACAACTTTTAAAAGAGATCACGGTACGACTTATTCTTTTTAACTGTTAATAGGTACTGTAATTTTAACCAATAAATTCAGAGTTCAATAGTCTAATATGTTAGTGTCGACACATAACTATTACAATCACTAATCTGACCGTTAAAAACTTAATCTAATAATTAGTTTTTTTTTTTTTAAAAAAAAATGTCCTACCGAAAATACCCAAACTTTTAACCAATAACTAGGTAGAGAAGCTGGTTCATTACATGGACAGTCCTAATAACTAATAAGCATGGTACATTGCAAGACCAACTTTAGGGTCACCAATTATATTGAGGCTTAAGCAAAAGAGTCCAAAATTGTTCCCACTCCATTTATTCACACATCAATGAGTTTCATGATCCATTTGCTTTCAATTTTATCTCAAATGTTTCATATTTTGTTTAAACATCTTACAACACGTGTTCCCATTACTTTTTCTTTCCAAATGAGCGCCCATGTAACCATAGGATAACCAATAGTGAATTGTAGAAACTTTGTGAAATTATAATGAACTAATATCCATTGCTATTTATACTCATAAAACACGCCTCCACCTAATGATTAGCATCACATTATAGCACATTTGTTTTAAGGTTTTTTTTAACCACAATTCAAAACTTTTTTCTCTCGTAAAAAATTTAAATTTTTGTTACCCAATACTAGTTCCACATAAAAATAGATCAACTTCGCTACCCGAATGTAGAGTTGTGGAGTTCATTAAGAGCATAAGAAACTCAACCTACATCACTGCAGTCAACACTATCTTACCATAAAAAAAAAAAAATAAAAAAAAAAGTATAAAATGATATTACACATAGTCCCCACTCAACATTTTATTTTGTTTTGTACAATTTCTAGAAATAGAGGAGATTTATAGTAAATCTGAAAGCAAGCACATTTAACTAAGGTTGCCAATCCCACAAACTAACTGCATATCCTCATATGTGTGTGTCTATATATATCGTTTTACAGAAACTTAATATGACTTTTCCTTTCATTTTGATGTTCCCAAAATACCAAAAACAAGATCTATGTATATAGAGCAAATCCAAGAAATTGTTTTATTTAAAACTCTAATGGTATCATTGGATCAAGCAGTTACTGCCATGCTCCATCATTGAAGTTAATTTTCTTTTTCCCCCTCCTTTTAGAAATGAAACCTACTTTAAAGATGTGGGCCAATCCAAAACTTTTTTTTTTTTTATTCCCTCCCTTTCCTCTTAATTTATCTTAATTAAAACAAATTAATGACTAATTAACTACAACTTCCTCTCTATAAATTGAGATGGAATCCAAGCCAAAATGCAGCACTCACCACTCAACATCTCTCACTTTCTCTATTACACTCTCAATCTCTCTCTGAGCTTAGAGGCTGCATATCTTAGCTTGTGTGAAAATGAAGGCAACACACATTGCAGCAGTGTTTTGCACTCTTCTTGTGGTTCTCCTTGCCAAATCACAGGTCTCAATGGCGGTAACTTGCAGCCCGGTACAACTGAGTGCCTGCGTGAGCGCAATCACGACTTCAAGTCCGCCGACTCAGCTTTGCTGCACCAAGATCAAGGAACAGAAGCCATGCCTTTGCCAGTACCTCAAGAACCCCAATCTCAAGAAGTTTGTGGACTCACCAAATGCAAGAAGAGTTGCCAACACTTGCAAAACTCCTTTCCCCAAATGCTAAGAAACTCCTCCGCCACTAAATTACAGCCCTTGAAGAGACTCTTTTCAGTCTGTTCTGCACTACTATGGATAATGCTTCTTGGAATAGTTTCATGGATTAGAGACTAGAGAGAGTTAATTTATTTTATGTATGCTTAACTTGGGGTGCTTTGTTGTTATGCCTATGTTGTTACTATGGTACTTTAGGTACTTGGGTTGTGATGGAAAATAATGTTGGGGGTCTTGTTTAGAATGTTACCATTTTATGTTACTTTGGTGTGGTGTATAAGATAGAAGTTCTTGTTTGCAGTGGCATTATTCATAGTAACAAGTGTTGGATCATGATGTCTACCTATCCCTCTGCTTCTCTCTGTAGATATGTTTGGATTATGTAATTTTCATTTCTTGCACTACTACTATAAGAATCTGGCCTTCAGTTGCTAGTTACTCGCTTCAGGTATTGGTGGCTTTGGTGTAAAATCCTGCAAGGCAATTTTTTTACTTAATTCACCTTATTGAACCAAAAAAAAAAAAAAAAAAAAAAAAAAAAAGAAAGAAAGGGCAGTCATAAGTCATGCATGACCCAAATTTTTCTAAGGGTTATTTTCACTTTTCTCAGTTGATCCTCGACATACATTATTAGAGGTCTAACAACTCGACATTTCTGACTTACAAAAACCCCATGTTCATGGCAGATTTTTGTCGGCTATATGAATGAGGATTTTGTTCATCTTTTCGCTTTGAACGCATAAAAAGAAGAACCTTCTCGATCATAGTGGAAATGAAGAAGTAAGAAAATTTTTTGGAACTTAGAGTTTTTATTAGGTTCAACGATAATAAATTAGCCGAAGGTCAAAACCTTTGTATTGCATATCACTATGTCGTAGATTACATTATTGCAAATCGTTAATGTTGGTGGAATGCTCATACATTTTAATTAAGTATTTCATATGAACACCTTAAACATGGTCTTAATGATTATGGAGCAAACAACTATTTAAATTGGCATGCTTTGAACTGCGATCCAAACTGTACTTTTAATACGAATATAAAGTGTGATTCGAATTCATAATAAAATGAGAATGTGTATTTCAATCGTGTTGAAAACAATCATTTTTGCAATTTCTTTGCCTAATAGCAATTTCTTAAGATACGTTATTTTGTTAACTAGTTTTGTAATCTTTGGTATTAGAGCAGGTACTCTTTCCATATAAGACTAATATTTCAAGCGGCCAAGTTTCAAAAAGAAAGTTGGCCACACACACACACACACACACACACACACACACACACACACACACACACACACACACATATATATATATATATATTATATTAAAGAAACATTTGGGATTAAACAAATTTGTTTATTCTCACTGGACTATAATCTCACAATAGTGTGCTCAATCAGTCACCACAAAGAGGGCGATTTCGGAGGAAAACTCCAAAAATTTTACATGTACTCTTTCAGTATAAGACTTTAATATTTCAAGCGGCCAAGTTTCAAAAAGAAAGTTGGCCACACACACACACACACACATATATATATATATATTATATATATATATATATATATATATTAAAGAAACATTTGGGATTAAACAAATTTGTTTATTCAGCTATTAAATCACTGGACTATAATCTCACAATAGTGTGCTCAATCAGTCACCACAGAGGGCGATTTCGGAGGAAAACTCCAAAATTTTTACATGTTACAAAAGATAAGAATTTGGAATAATTACATCAACAAAAACAACAACAAACAACTAGGAAAACAAAAAATACTCTTTTATCACAAGTTAAGCAGACTAGAGATTTGGTTCCAGCCAGCAATCCACGGTCTTTTATCAGACGGATGAGAAAAATTGAGCTCAAACATCTCCCTGGACATGTTGCCACCTTCGCAGAACCCGACTAGCTTGGCAACTATTTCAGCACTTTCTTGTACATGCCTAGCATCATGGGGATTTGTCCAAAGTTTGTTCACAAACTGTATCTTCCTCTGCTTTCCTTCAAGAGGGACATCCCATTTCATGTACAATACGTCTCTCTCCTCCGCGGTCAAACGGGAGGTCAATCTCTTTGCAAGGAACTCTCTTTCACGTCTCAGTGCTCTAATGCTGCAATCCAATAAGTTAAAGTTGTTCAATAATAAGGTCAAAAAGTGAATGTCATTCCAAAAACAGAAGCAAGATATCAGCACAAGCACAATGCAGGATGATTGTTGGGAAATGGACCTTGATGAAAGAGAGATTGTGGGCTCATCTCCCACATGAGCAGGGCTCGCATTCCCAATTTGTGCCAGGTGCTGCTGCAACCATGTCAAGCGCCTCATCTCGACTTCCATGTAGATTTGATCAGCTGGATCTCCTTTGAATAGTAAATAAAACTGTGTTCTATGAATTATAGAGACAAAACAGACATCCCATAACTCAATAATCTGCTGCCTTTGCTCCTTAAAACTGACTTCCCATGACACCTGAGGCTTCTCTGGCTCGCATGCATTCTCATCATTTTCTAAGTCGTAACCAGCTTCTTCGTTCGCCTCTAGCTCCAGGACCTAAAGGCATGCCAAGAATAGAAATTTAGTAAATGACATAAAAAAGTTGGGGAATCAAAAATCTTCTTTGGCCATTCTGGTTCATACCTGGCAAACAAGTAGCTGCTTTTGATATTGCAATTTGGCCACCCTTTCTTTCAATTCTGTTACATATGCTCTTATGCTTCTTACATTCTCTTCTGCTGCATTTTGGAACATCTTCTGCATTTTCTTCATGTTCACGGAACTACAATGTCGGAAAACTGGAGTGTTTTCTTTTGATGAGACATCTCCACCTTCACTCTTTGTTGGTGTCTCCTTCTCAGACTCTGGCAGAGTGTCAATGGACACATTCTCATCATTTTCGGGAGATCTATTTTCAAAAGTCCCAGTCTCCAAAACTTGATCAGGAGTTGACAGAGGCGAACAGGGGTATCTTAAGAAATTTTGACGATTGGCTGCATTACTTGAGGACAAAGGAAGTAACTTTTTCTTTTTTGATTCTTTGTTGGTCTTGGGGGACGGCTCAGTGTTGGGCTGTTGATATTTGCTAGGAAGTGACAAAACCAATTTGTCTATAGACTTCTGAACATTTTCTAGCTGCTCCTCGAGGTCTGCAATAGTGCTGCCCTGTGAATGAAGTCTTGTAATTTCTTCCTTGAGGTTAGCACTGACACTCTTGTTTGTGGCAATCCCCGTTCCAATTTCAACTTCTTTTGGGGCTGATCGGACAGCACGCATTTCCCTTATTTCTGCTTGCAGGTTAGCAATCGTTTCGGCAGCATCTTGGTTTCCTAGCCTATGACAAGCAACCTCCTTCTGTAGTACTTCCAAAGCTCGATTCGCTTCTTCTCCAAGCTGCTCCTGAAGGTGTTCAAGTTTGCGAATTTCATGCATAAGTGTGAAAGGAGCAGTTGATGATTGCCTCATCGACTGCCTTAACATTACACTTCTTGCTTTATCAACACGGCCTAGATCCTTGGTGTCCGAATGTGTTGAGAATGCATCTGAATAGGAAAGACACTTCTTCACAGAGGGGCGAGGTGATTCAATTGGAGTTGAACCCTGAAGTATGTACAAAGTAACAATGAGTTGACCAGTTGACATAAGCTATTTGTGGGAGAAAGAGTGAGAGAAACAAAGAAAGGGAGAGGAAAATAGACCTGCTGGTCCTCCTCTATTTTTTTGCGCAACTCATCCACTTGTGATTGAGCAAGATCTCTTTGGCGTCTCAGTTCTTCAATTTCCATTTCCATCTACAAACAAATGACAAGGTGGTGTAAAAAAAAAATTGAACAAAAAAAAAAAAAAAAAAAGAAAGAATTCCTTTCAAACTTAAAGCCAAAAACAAGAAGGATATTGTCCGGTATCATACCTGATGAATTTTCAAATCTTTTTCTCTTGATGGATCAGGCGTTCGCAGCTCTGCTTCCAGTCGCGCCACTTCCTTTTGCAGGCGTTTCACTAATTGCTTGTCTGAGACAATCTGGGAAACATATGTAAAAAGAAATAGATAAGTCTCCACCAAAATACAAACAAATGCAACCTACAATACAAAACTAGAGAAAAATAGTACCATGTTCACTTGGGCGTTATTCGTTACTTCCTTTGCCCGAGAGGCAAACAACAGAGTATTTCGAGATTGTTCAACATGGCTCAGTGCTGGACTTAAGGTGCATATGATGGCAGTTCGTGCATTTCCACCAAGTGAATGCTGCAGTATGCGAGTGAGCTTCGAGTCTCTATAGGGTATATGGCCACTTCTTTTGCCCACACTACAGATAAAAATAATTGACAAATGTGAACAGAAGTTATATAGCTAACGAAGTTGGACCTTTAAAATCTCCCCCTTAGGAAAATGTTTCAATAATTGAAATACAACATATACTAGAGATATACTAGACAATTCTGTGGTCATGAAAACTTGTACGATTGAGGTTGATTCATGTTGCTGATGTAAATGCTGGTATTTCAGTGAGAAAGTGAACAAAATATAATCATCATTCATATGTAAAGCAGATTTGCTCGTACGACGGATTCTGACCTCAGCTTTCTAATTACAGTTGTAAGCGTCATCAGGCTGAGGTTGATATGGCAACCTTCCCTTAGTCTAGCACCATCCGCATGTGTCTGAGAGGCCCTTTCACTTCCAGCTAGATCCACAAAGTTCTGCAGGTCATTGAAATTAATAATTATGATCAGAAAGAAAGTAATCAGTCACGTAACTTTTGTAGAGCATAAAGCTTCGAATACTATCTTACCAGGCTCGCAACAAAAGACCTCACACAACCGGAATTTTCACGGACTGTGCTCTCGATTGTCTGTGTAAAGAACCAAATTTGTTGCTTAGAACATGTCAGTTTCTCTAAAAAGAAAATTTTGTTGAACTAGTATCAAGAGAAATTATGTTAGCTAACATACCAGCCTTATTATCTGGTGTGAGCGTGAGCTGGTATCATTTAAAGCAGTTTCTCCAACTTGTCTTTGCGCTGCCGAGAATGAAAAAACATGTGTCAATAGATTTATCAAAAAATAAGGGAATATTCATGTGAAAGAAATAAATTAAGCGACAAGCTTTTCTAATTTACTTACCCTCACAAATACTGATCAGATGTCTCAAATGTTGGTCATCCTTTGCAGTTTCCTCTACCAATTTTTCAACCACAGTACCTTTCTGTATCCAAGACAAACATAAGCCTTCCAGTTTCTGCCAATTACTTTCATATGACATACACAAAATACCACAATTACCTCTGGATCATCAAGGAGCTTCAGGTTTCTACCAGAATCTGAATTTAACAGGTCCCTAACATTCTCATTATATATTTCAAGTCCTGAAATTTTTATAGTAAAATCTCTCTCTGGAGTCTGCACTCATGCCAGAACAGAAGATTAGTCTTGAAACAATATCTTCTTGATTAAGAAAACATAAAATTATGACAACAGCAGGTAAAGGAAGGTTACATTTATAATGTGCGTGTAGATATCATTAACAGCTTTCTCAGTTATTCCTCTCATCGTGTATGTCTTTCCACTGCTAGTTTGTCCATAAGCAAATATAGTAGCTGCAACATTAAAAACATGAAGTAATTGCTAAATCACCAATGAGATTCTGAAAGCAACTCAAGAAGATATAATAATACAAGGTTATACACTACCATTGATGCCCATTAATGCGGATAAGGCAACATTTTTCACTCCATCGTATACTGTTTCAGTTAAACAGGTGGGACCAAAAACTTTATCTGCAAGAAGAAGTACATATGAAACAAATAAAATGTAATGAAATCAGGTGAAGAAAAACATACAAATTTGACAAATTTCAATTATTAAGACATACAATACACATTGGTTCCTCTGTCTTTCATAATAACATTTAAAATGAAAGTAAGAATTGGAGAAAAAACTGCAACGAAACAGATACGACCACTAAACGGGATCTTCTACACACACACACACACACACAAAAATCCACAATTTTCACCAGCATGGTACAGATCTTCAACAACTTTGAAACATAAAATTCGTATGTAATAAAAGTGCCACAAACTAAAATATTATGTGTATTTCTATAGTTTATCAAGAAAGGAGAAAATTACGATAGAAATAGATTTTAGTGTGTACCAAACGTAAATGAGGCTGGTTGAGCTAAACGCTCAAGAGATGCTGGGTTATAAACAATGGTGTTATCATCAATACACTCCCAAGCAACTTGGTCTTTGGCTAATTGTTCCCTCTTACTTAGGGGCCTTAACCTCACAGTAACCACAATCTTCTCTTCTTTGGCTCTGGGCCCACCTGGGGTTGAAACTGGGGTCCTGTCTATCTTTGAGGAAGGTGTTCCGGGAGTTCTGACCGTCATTTTGAATGTGGTTTAAACTGAAAAGAAACAAAACCCAATTGGAAACACCTCTTTCCGGAGAGGACTAAAGAATTATATTACCAGCTGCCACATCCAACAAAGAAAAAAAAAAAAAAAAAAAAAAAAAAAAAAGAGGTCTCAATTAAATGTAAAGTTTTTATGAAAATTTCAAATATACAGAAGTACAATCAATGCATACAGCATCAATTACAGCTCTGAATTCATTAACAACACTATATTATATATATATATATATATATATATATCTGCTGAACCCTATAGTTTGGATAATCTGAAGCAAAAACAGAGTACAATGAACATATACAAGATCAACTATAGCTGGAATGACATAAAGACACTAAATATATAAACATATTAGTAGATTTGTATTAGGGAAATTTTAGAAAGTAATTTTGACCAACATATACAGAGCTTCAATGACAGCTTTAATGCATCTATAATCATTAATGAAGCCTTTTTTTTTCCATTTCCATTTCAATCTGTGTCTGCTTACATGGGAAAAGGAAAACGTTCCTCATAAAACCACTTGAGTTCTAAATAAGCACGTCATTTCTCCCAAATCCTGACTTATATTCCATGTTTTCAGTCTCAGATTCGGAAATCGAAACTTTTAGCAACTTCATAAACAAAAAGGTGGAAAAAGGATACTAAATGTAGATCAATGAGTTCGAATTCAAATTCAATAATTAAAAAAAAAAAAAAAAAAAAAAAAAAAAAAGCCTCATCAGGAGAGAGGAAAAATAAGTTCAAATATTCTGAAATCAGAACTGCTCATAAATCGTCAAAAATGACCCAAAATTAGAAACTACAGAGAAAATTAAAATGGGGAAAAAAAAAAAAAAAAAACGAGGAAAAGGAACTTGTACTCACAAAAATGCGAAGAAGCCGAGCTCGACAAAGAAACTTGTCGGACTTTCGGCCCCGGAAAACACAGATCAGATCAGACCAGACCAGATCAAACCAGAGGAACACAAAATCGACGAACAAAGATTTTGAAGCTTACAAGCCAAAACCCGAATTCGAAAAAACCGAGGAGCGTCGTAAGAGAAAGAAGAGCTTGGGGATTGAAATTCTACGGCTTTAATGGAAAGAAAGAGAGAAGAGAGAAGAAAGGGAAAAGCTTTTATGACTGGTTTGTGTTTTGTGTGTTTTGTGCGTTATGTTTTTCTCTCTCTCTCTCTCTCTCAGCCCCAAAGCATTTTTGAATTTGGTGTCCCAACGGCTAGTTTCTTTTGCCAGCCCTTTTTTCCCTTTTTATTTATTTTTAATTCTTAAATTTTGTTTTTTTATCATTATTCGCCGATTTTTTTTTTTTTTTTTTTTTTTTGGGTTTTCTTTTATGTCGTTCTGGACATTTTCGTGAGTGTAAAGCGGGACTGAGTTTCAAGTTTTAACGGTTTTTGTCACATTTTAATTATTTTCCTGTTATTATTTATATAATTATAGCTTGTTTAGTTCGTTGATTTAAATTTTTAATTCGAGTTGAAATATAATTTTATGTGAGAGTTTTTTATTATAATAAAAAAATTAGATGTGATTATTTTTAAGAACTTTTTATTATAATAAAACTCAAATTTTAAACTTAAATTAGTGAAATAAACTGGACCTAAATTAATTCCTTCATAAATCAGATGCAAGAGGACAAAAAGGAATATGAGTGTAAAGTTATTACAAGCACGGTTGGACTTTGGAGGCGCAAATCAATTATTAGATTTCCATCAAAATCCAAAAGACACAAAGGAAAATTCTGCGGAAGGACAAAAAAGAAAGAAAAAAAAAAAGAAACAAAAGAAAAGAGAAGAAAAATAGAAGTAATAATTACACTGCATAGCAAATTTATAAAAGTGTAGTTTGAGTATAAGAATTGTTTTAAATGTCACAGTAATAATAAAAAGGACATGGTAATTATCTTAAGAGTAATTAATATTGGACCCGTTTAGTTTGTTAATTTGAGTTTTTAATTTGAGTTGAGATGTGATTTTATGTGAGAACTTTTTATTGTAGTAAAAAGTTAGATGTGATTATTTATGAGAGTTTTTTACTGTAGTAAAACTCAAATTCTAAACTCGAATAAGCGAAATGAACGAGGCCAATATTAGTTCTTATGGGTTGTTTGCCGTTTCTAAAAATTTTAAAAAAAATAATTCGAGTTACAATTTTATTTGAGTTCATGTTTTTAAATTTAAACTCAAATTTAAACTCAAGTTTGGGACTAAAACTTGAGTTCAAGTTTTCCTTTCAACTCGAGTTCAGAAACTCAAACTTAAATTAATGAACAGTATTTTTTTTATTCTTAAAAATGCTATAACTTTTTCGTTTTAATTCTGATTGAGATGATTTTTTTCTATGCGTTAACAACAAAAAGACGAATAAAACCCGACCCATATACCTTATTAAAATTTTTTATCAGTATTGAGTTTTTCTTAAAATACTATCTAAATACAAATTCAAGTTTTGACTCACTCAAACACAAACTCAAAAAGATTCTTATCTCAAACCATAACTCAAATGTGCACAACCAAACACAAACTCAAGTTACAAGTTCAACTCAAGTTATAACTCAAACTCAACTCAAGAATTATACTTAAGTTAAACTCCAAAAGAACAAGCCCTAAATTTTTTAATAAGTGACAATTCGGTTCATGTTCTTTTAATTTTTACAAAATGGCCATCAAACTCTTAAAAGGTTGACAATTAGAACTTTTCCATCTATTTTTCTTATATTTCTAACAGAATCCCTCATGTGCAATATATATATGTGACCAGATGTTGAAGGGTATATCAGTAAAATAGCTATATTATACATTAATAAAAATTTTAAAAAAAGACAAACCGTTGTTACCACTTTTGAGCAACTCATCTTCTTCACAAAGCTATTAAACTGCCCCACCCACGTATTGCAGATTCTCACTACGTTGTATGGCTACTTCTTGAAATCTAACGAACACAGTTACGCCATCCCGAACCTCCTCCATAAACTAGTTACTTTTATCTTTCATTATCGTGGAGTTGGAATTATAATAGTTGTCACTCTTAGATACTGTCGTTCCCGGACTAACTTAGATTTAGCCCTACCCAACTGACAACATCGATTGGTAAGGAGATTCACTATAATATTTTCTCTCATAAAAAACACACGTAAATCGAGAATAATTCTAAATTATGATTCTAAATTCATGAACCAAACGTCCACTTACAAACCATTCTTACCACTTTTGACATCAGAATCGCGATCGCGGTCTCCTCAGGCTCTACCACCTAATGTACTACCACATCATGCCTAACGACTAGCCCACTTGGACCAACTGGAAGAGGCCACAAAAGCCTCACCCTCCATATCAACAAGTCTGCCGCAAAAGAGCCCTAACAAGAATTTTGGTCCTTAACATTAAAATTAACAGAAAAATCTTAAATTTAACAATAGAAATCATAGCTATATTGCATAATAACTGAAAATTTCACATATATAATTAAATTAAACTTAAAATGTTCTAATTCTCAATGCATCTTAACACTAGTAAAGTGCATATTTAAAGTGCATATTTTGAACATACTGTAATTGTTTTTATAAAATTTTAAGTTATTACTCAATAGAAACATTATACCACTGTTAAATTTCAGAAATTGTTTGTTAATTTTAGCGTAAGAAAAGAAAGTTGTCAAAAAAAT
Source organism: Morus alba (assembly GCA_012066045.3). Taxonomy (NCBI): domain Eukaryota; kingdom Viridiplantae; phylum Streptophyta; class Magnoliopsida; order Rosales; family Moraceae; genus Morus; species Morus alba. Next base: position 16,765,947 of record CP050231.2, read on the forward strand.
AAAAATTCAAGAGTAATATATTAAAATTAAAAAGTTGAAGACCAAGTTGTCATAATATTTAAAATTTAGGAACTAACAATACTAATAACACAATTTTTTAAAAGTATTCTAAGGGTTATTTTAGTAATTTTGACTAAAAACAGTCTCTTCTTCAGGCATTTGACTTATTTTGTCTATAATTTGACTAAGAATGAGTGAAACGGCGTACTTAAGATGGTGCTTATTTTGTCTACTAAACTTTCTTTATCTGGTCCCTTTTAAATCTATTGTAAACTACGCTCTTGCTTATTCCATAATATTGTAGAACTTTATGCCTTTTTTTTTTTTTTGTGAATAAGTTTATTCCCAAATATGCTAATATTGGCAGTATAGTACTGGATGATGTTATTAACCCCTTCAGATTTTAAAATGGTCTAATACAACAACAAAAACAATAAATACAAACCTTAATCTCAAATTAATTGAGGTCGGCTACATAGATTTCTCGTTTTTAAAATGGTCTAATAAAAAAAAATAATCTTATGAGGTCACTGAATCCACTAATGGTTCATTCATTGCCTCTCATTTTTTCTCACCAGCTCTTCCATATACCAAAAGGTGCCCTTCAAGGCTAATTCATTTGAGAAAAGATTTGGAGGCAATACCATAAAGAACATTCGGAAAAACACTTGCTTTTGAAAGGGACCCAAGAAGCAAAACACTTAGGGTGCGTTTGATTGCAGTGACGGAATGGTAATAGGAATGGTAATGGGAATGGTAATGGAATGGAATTGGAATGTCTTTGGAATCATAAACCCAATTGGAGTTATGGAATCAATTTGAGAATTATGTTGTTTGGTTTACAACAGAAATTGAATGAAAATAAACTGTATTTTGACAAAAATACCCTTGATTAATAATCATTTTATTAATTAAAATAGTAAACAAAATAATTTAATTATTAAAAAACTTTTTATTTGAAGAATAATAATTTAAAAACTATATTTCAATTGTAAAAATAATATTTAATATTTTAATAATATTAAATATATTAAATAAATACTAATATTAAATATATTAAATAATAATATATTAAATAAATAATATTATTAAATATATTCAATAATAATATATTAAATAAATAATATTATTAAATATATTAAATAAATAATAATATTAAATGTATTGAATAATAATAATAAATATATTAAATAATAATAATAAATATATTAAAACAATAATATTAAATATATTAAATAATAATATTAAATATATTAAATAATAATATTAAATATATTAAATAAATAATAATATTAAATATATTGAATAAATAATAATATTAAATATATTAAATAATAATATTAAATATATTAAATAAATTAAATAAATAATAATATTAAATAAATTAAATAAATAATAATATTAAATATATTAAATATATTAAATAAATTAAATAAATAATATTAAATATATTAAATAATAATATATTAAATAAATAATATTATTAAATATATTAAATAATAATATATTAAATGTGAATCAGAGAGTTTTTAGAGATAATGTCGGGCTTGAATGGAAAAAAGCCATTCCACAGCACTTTTAATGGCCATTCACTCAAAATGAGTGAATTTTCCTACGGAAAGCCCTTTCTAACCCAAAAAATGAAAGCAAACAATGGAATTTGGTGGAATGGCTTTTCCTTTCCATTCCATTCCTTCTAACCAAACATAGCCTTAGTTCCATCTATGGCGGAAAAGGCACCACAAGAATGTCAATTTTCAAAGCGATTAAAAACTAGTGTCTTCTGAATGTTGGCAACAGCAGCCACCACTTAAACCTGCAATGTACTCCCATGTCTAAAACCATCATCCACCATCATTTTCCCACACGATGTACGACATAATTGTCGCCGTGGCTCTCTGAAAGAGGGAAAAAAAAATGCGCATCATCCCGGGTTTTTTTATCCTAATGGTGAGCTCTTGCAAATGCGAGGATACATCGATGACCATGGCAATACCGATACCACATAACCAAGCTGCAAAATTCTACTTAGCATGGTTTTCCAACTTTAACTATGTTATTGTAACCATCCCAACCCTTTCCAGATTGAACCATCACTACAAAGCAAACTTCTGAGTCTAATTTTTCAAACTTGCTCCAGTTTCGAGTCAAGACAGATAAATAGGCGCATTCCATTGCACTGATCGACAGTTCATAATAGTGACACCAGTGTCACCAACACCATATTTTAACCCAGCACATCTATATCGTATCATTTCAGGACAAAATATTTACAGTAAACATCAATCTACCAAGTAAATATCTTGGCAAAAAAAATCTACTAAGTACATACCAAGTTGAGAACATTTTTCATAATTTTGTAAACTTACTTAAACAACCCTCAAAACAAAAACATATAATTCTATTCATTTGTTTCATCTTTCCATCACTGAAAGCAAAAGACACATGTCAGTCTATCAAAGGGATCCGCAAGTGAAACCCTGATATACATCAACCAAAAAAAATCCCCCAAAAAATATTTATACTTCTCGGTCATCATGATATCATAATTATGAAAAGTAAACAGTTCCAACATGCAAAACAATCACATGCTTCCTTGCCTCCGCTGCTCCACCTTTGTGTTATCTTCAACTCCCTTCTCCATCTTATTTCACTTCTCTTCTGTATAATTCTCTGATTCCTGTGTCTTTGACCGTTCTCACAGTTTATATATTTCCTTTTTTTCTTTTTTTCTTTTTTTTTTTTTTCCAATTTTCATCTATTTTCTTTAGCATTTCACATCAAATTCACACTTAAAAAGCCCCTCTCAAAGAGTGTTTCAAGCAGAGCCACCAGAACTTTTTTGCGCTTTTTCAGAAGTGGTTTTGCACCAAGCATGTTAATCTCTTAGGTCTCATGATCACGGAGTTGAAAATAGAGAGAATTGCAACCACAAGACATCGTCTGGCTTCACCCGCAGTACATGCCATGAGAAGCAAAGAACTGGAAGTCTGGATGAGTAACCTGAAGCCGTCTAAGCCAGTTGTCTGCAGCCTGCATCAGCGAATTGGCTAGATGGCATTCGGTGATCCCATTTTGTATCCACATGGATCCTTTGAATTTATAAGACGCCATTCCAAAAACAGTTAAAGAGAACTTTGGAACACCATCTATCTCCCTGGGGAAAACCACCATTGGAGCCTGGGTATTTTCACTACCTGCAAGAAGAGTATAATCCGTTTAAATTCAAATCGAGTCTAGAAGATGAAAAAATAGCATAACAAACTAAATAGTGCATTAATTAACAGAATAAACTAAACGTGTTCAAATCCATAATTTTTAATGAACCCTAGTTGTCAAATTCTACATCAATTTGGTGCTTTGCATATGGATTCATTTTTCTGAAGCTAATAGCTATAATAAGAAAAGCCGGAAAATAATGCATAACTAAAATAGAGTTATCCTTCGAAGAAAGAAAATATTCATTGCTTGTTAACAAGAACGCCAACTATTCTATTTCTTTTCATTTTTCCTTTTCTCTTGGTGCAAGTGAAAGGCTATATGACTTAAGACGTAGGCTCACTTCAATGTTTTATCTCAATTTTCACCAGACAACATTGAGGTAACCATACCCACATAATAATACTTTTGACAATAAAGTGAACCTTTTGGCCACATAAGAGCAACTGTGGTTTTTAGCCATGATCCACGAGTTTTAGCACGCATTAGATTGGAGAATTGATAGTGCACTAGTTAATTTTATCAGCTTGACCTTGAAAATTAAACCAAAATTGGATAGAGCTGGAAAGAAGGGAGACGCCTAGGCACGCACTGACTAAGAGGGAAGTAAAGCAACAAAGAATTAAACCACACCATATATGACTCTCAATAAAGTATAATGATTAACTAATTGAACACTATGGTCTTTGAAGGCAAAAAGAGTTTGATAAGCCGTTGAAAACTGAGAAATATGAAAGAAGACTTGAACTAAAATAAAGACGAAAGAGTTCAAACTTGAACCTCAAAGTTGGTTCAAGGAATTGAGATATCCATTTGTAATGTAAAATCTTTCCATAATATGCATATGAGAAATGCAGATAGAGATAATAAGGAGTCATCTTCATTTTTCACCCTTTGCCTTATATTGTTTGGTGGACGCTAAACCAAAGAATCAGACTGGTCCCACGCCACTACCCTTTTTAGCTACAAAGATGATGATCATGATGGATAATTAAGCTGATAATGACATGAAAAAACACAAACTTGAATGGCCTATTGAAATCTGACATGGTGGAAACACAAGAAACTTGATTTTTATATAGTATCCTATGTTTTAGCCAGCCGGATTTCATACGCTGTCCTATCCTCATACACCCTTAGCACACCATTCAAAGAATTGATGCCCTATCCCTATACACTTAGCACACCCTACATAGCATCGATATGTGTCATAAGAAAATTTAATATGGGACGAGATTTAGCTAAGCACTATAGTATAACCAAGACATCAGCAAAAGACAGCAGTTCCAATTCATGATGCAGAAAAGCAAAACTCAAGTTAAGGCCCAGATAAGGAACATTTATCATATATCATACACTAAAATGAAAAGACATTTTCTTTTTTAAATTAATAAATTCCGCCAAAAAAAAAAATAGACATCACTTTTAGTTCCATAAATTACTGGTAAGAAAATAGTTGATGGCATTTTAACCAAAGATGAGTTACCTGTCATTGGTGTTGAAAGTGAATGGTATGTCAAAAAGCAAGCATCCAAATCTTTTAATGTTGGACCCGTGGGTATCCGATATATAGGATACCTACAAATTTTTACCAGAGAAAATGAATTCTGGGTCTATGCAAAGCAACATAATACCATAGATCAAATTTCCCTTACCATGCCACTGACAACCAACTGGCTGGCAGTAGATCACAACTTCTTAACGTCTTCAAACCAGGATATCGGGAAGCAAGATCTAATATCTGTCATCATATACAAGGTAAAAAAATGAGGCGTCTGAAGTGCTCGAGCCTAAAAGTTACTATTACAAATTGATTGAGAAAAACAACTAGCCTTGTCAGCCAGTGGTTCACGGCTATAAGGAGGATCTCGCTCAAGATACTCATAGAGGAGTACACCTTGAGAATTCTGAGCTTCACCGTCATCACTTGAAAAACCTTCTTGTGATGCACTTTGTTCATCAAGCAAGGATAACCTGCCCATTGTAAAAGAGGTCTGATTGGTTAGTTGGTGAAGATTTCGCTGCTCCCCAGAAAATTTCATGCCCTTTACAATTTCATAATCGCTGCTTCCATCACTACTTGAATCTTTATAGTAGTCACCATCACTATCCTCGCTACTTTGCCTGATCGAATTTGGAAAAAGATTATAGACGATAAAGTCACCATCATTAAGCAGCTTCATAAAAATTTCTAAACAAAAGCAGCGTCAAATGTCAAACACGACCATAAAGATGAGAGACAAAGCATGTCTACATCTTCAAGAAATGACAATATAAAACAATAAAGCATTATGATTTCGTCGAAACATGATATAGTAGATGATTTTGTTCCTCAAGAACAAAGAATACTAATACAGGACAACATACGGAAACTACGCGAGGTAAAGCGGGCAACGTTCTTTTCACATAACTAGATTAGGGACTATAAATACTTTTTTTAAGCTTGAATAGAGACTAAACAATTGCATAAAGCTAGTAAAAGCAATATAGTATAAAGTACCGCTACTCATCCGACATCAAAAACAGAAGTCATTACGGTCAAATAATTTCACAACGCTAAAAACATTTTTGACCTAATTCAAAAAAAAAAAAAAAAATACCTTGACTTTGTATTTGACCTGCCAGAAGATTCCCCATACAATTGGATACCCGATAAGTAAGGAACATAGTACTGAATAACAGAATCACTTCCATCAAGGACCAAAGGCACCCCTGCTCCATATGCACTCCATTCCTTAAATGATTCCCAAAGATCATTCAATGGGAAGTAATGCTGAAACTCTACATCACAGGTTCTCCAACCCCTCATTGTCGTCTAAACCAAGCCAGAAAACAAAAATGTATCTTACAAACCAATGAAACGAGATAACCAAACAAAAGAAACAGATTACATACCTAATTTTGGTACTATCAAAGTAGTATTTTGCTTCATAAATCTACACTATTGTCCTCTAAGTAACTAAACAATGAAACCCCCATATTAAGATTTTTTCTTCTCTATTTCTCGAGCGACCAAACACACAGCAAGCATGTGAAATAAAAATTATAGCTTAATAGACTTTATTAATATAATTATATTAATTATTAATAAAATTATAGCTTAATATAAAATATAGCATATGCTTCAATCAAACCAAATATTATTGTAGTGATTTCACTTATGCCCTTATATGGGGTCATCTCATTTTGCCTCAGAACCTTACTTTATGACTTTCATATAACTTAGAAATTTGTTTTCGTTAACAGAAACAACTTGGAAATTAGTTTTCCTTAGCATCTTCTCTTGCATTTCGTTGATTTATTCTATAGAAGTATAGGCTGTAATAGATGGTGTAACATTATATCTATTGACTATTGTGTGTAGCGCAATTTTTTAAGGATATAAAAACAAAGAAGTTATAATTTTATCTTTTTAATGTCATTGTAATTATAAATTTAACAACCGAAAACAAACCCCAAATTTCTGATGTCTTACAAATTGAATTTTATAAACAAACAGTTTGGCATTACATGTAAATGAATCAAAAACATCAAATAGAAAAAAAAAAAAAAAAAAAAAAAAAAGGAAGATGAAAATGAACCTTGGAGAAATATTGAGCAGGAACGAAAGGCGTTGTGGATTCCAAAAATCTCTCGAGGTTACTAGAAGGAGTTATAGAGGGCTGAGAAGAAGGCTCTTCGGATATGGGATTTCTGCAATCAGACGCCATGGATTTCGTCGATGCATCTGGGCTTTCATTGTTCTTGTTATCGCTCTTGAGTCTTCGATTTTGCTTTTGCTGATTATTGTTCTGATTATTATTCTTTCTTGCTTTCACTGGAATGTAAAACCTGTCCTCACCACGAACTGTTCCGAACTGTAAACCTGTCCCCAACATTTTCAACGCCTAGAAAGGATTCTAATAAAAAATTTAAAAATAAAAAACTCCCTCAGTTTGTGTTATAAAGTTTGTGTCAGTTCAAGGCGATGTGTGCGAGATTTATGAACAGAATCCTGGGTTTTCTTGCGGTTTCTCAGTAACCAAACACGCCAGGGGAAAAACAAAAGGAAAAAGGGAAAACCCAATCCGTTTTTTACAATTTTCGAGTCCCACACTGAATCGAATACTGCTTTCAACTGATCGGATCAGAGAAAACACGGAAAATTACCCAGAAAATTAAACGAAACTAATCAAGGAAAAATCGATATCTGGATTAGAACGTTTCGAAGCGAAGAGAGAAAGAATCAAGAGAGATTAGACGTGAAGGAAAGTAAAGAGAGAGAGAGAGCTTCATGCAGAGGGCAGGGAAGAGAGTACATTTATGTGAAACGAAAACGAAAGCCGTGTGTATAACATTTTATTTTGGTGGGTGATTTTGATATCATTTTTGTATTGTGGGGTTGTTAATAGAATGTTTAAAAGTTTTATGGTGGATTGTGGGAATTCGTGTGCTATTTTGTGATTGGTGGGTTAGTTGTGCTTGTGGATTTGCCGGGGTAAAACATGTTATTGGCACGTGCAAAGGCACGAGTAGGTGAAACACGTGCAAAACATCCAATCGAATAAAAAAGATTGCAACAAGAGCCGCCACCACCACTATTAAAAAAATAAAAACGATTCGTTTTCTTTTCTTACAAAATAACAGTTATACAAAAATATGAAAGAAAAAAAGTTACCTCACTCGTAAAAAATCCTATTTTTAATTAGTTTTATTATGTTTTATTTGAATTTATTTTTTATTTAATTTGATGTGATTTGGTTTATTTTAGCCCAACACGTTTTTATTTATTTATTTATTAACATTATTTGCAACATTTTCACGTGAGTAGTCGAAGAGTTGGTGTAAGATAACAGTAAAATGGTTATAATTCATACAAATTATTTATATATTTTTATCTGTGTAACAATAAAAATTTGACGCAAAACAGTACTAAAAATCAAGCTATAAATGACTTAAAAATAAAAAAAATAAATAAACATAATAAATAATAATAATAATTGAGAAAAAGATAATGATTTCAAGCCACGTGCATAATTATTCAAAATAACTCATATATACATTGTTTAAAAAAGAAAAAAGAAACGCGTAGGGAAAAAAGGCATTAAAGAAACGTATTAGAGTATGGTGATCCGAATTTTTTTTGGACTGACCCGAAAAGTTTACAGCATGACATATGTGACAGAGCTTTAATTATTAAATTTTTTGAAGGGTCTATAGTGATAGCAGAAGGATTGGCCAATATGCAATTTTATTTTATTTTAGTTTAATTTTAATTTTAGTATTTTTATCTGAGTTGTATCAGAAATTTAGTGTAAAAAGGTGTTCAAACATATAAATTCGGGCCACAAATAACTCTAAAATTAATAAACAAATAATAATAATAAAATAAAAACGGCATTTTTCATGGCTGTTAGATCAAAACAAATGGACGTTTCAAATTTGTGTGTGTGTAACACACGTCCAGAGTTCAGCCAACGAACGTGTGCCACCTGTCAATGTTGTCGGCCACATTCTTACTTGCGCGTTCTAGTGCGGCGTCTTCTTCGGCTGCGTCTTTTGTGACCTAATTGTGAGCTAACATGTGGCCCCACTTTTAATCCAACGGCTCTCATTCTTTCCGTGTGGATCCGCCACCAAAACCAGCTAATCGACCTTCGACAAATGGTTTTTTTTTATTTATTATTGAGACGCGCCACACTAAATTATTATCTTCTCTACTTAAAAACGTAATCTCAGGCTAATTTTGGAAGGAGAAACGGATGAAACTTTTCGTCCTCTCCCTTAAAAATGGATTCTCCTTTTTTTTTATGAAAGATTAAGAAAACAAGAGTATTCTTTTTTTTTTTTTGAAAATAAAAAATGAGAATTCTGTACATAAGAAAAGAGGAAAAAAATAATAATTTTAGGGTAGGTATGAAAAAATACCCCAGTGAAAGATGATTTTTATTAAGGGTTTGAATTTTGATATATAAATCTAAATATCTAATAATAATAAAAAAATTCATGAATCATGACCGATAAGTGCCTTTAATTACTTTTTTATATATATATTTTTTTTTCATGTTTTACCTTTTAGGTGTGAATGGCATGGATTTGTTGGTCTAATACATAATTTCTCTTAGGTTGGTGATAGAGTTTTAATTGATTGAATCTGTTCTAAGCATTGCAACTTAAAAAAATAATAATAATAATCGAAATATCAGATTCTCTTTTTTTTTATTTATTTTTTATTTGAGGAGTTCTTACTTCTTATATCCCTCTCAAAAGTTAGTTTGGTTTAAATGAAGTTCTCCTTTTAAGTAAAGGATACTAGAGAAATATATCTCAATATGAAAACTTTACCAAGTGCATTAAAAATGTTGCAAATTTATGATGTTCTCAAAAGGAAATTCTAGTTAAATTTTAAAAAATAAAATAAAATAAAAGGTAGAAAACCTTTTCTATTATTATTGTGGACCGCTATAATATGGTAAAATTGCTGTTTAACGAAAAGAAACAAATTCCACATAGCGGGGAAGGCAATTCTGAACTTAATTTTCCCTAAAACAACAATAAAACCAAAATTCCCAACAAACATGCTTATGCGTGCAATAGAATTCAAAAATTAATTTGAAATAAGAAGCATGCAAAAACAATAATAATGAAATCATTTTGGTACCATGTATTATAACAAAACATTCTCTTAGTATTCCGCATTTTTTTAATATTAAAGCGATAATTCGATATTTTTAAAATATCTTCTTGGAATTTTGAAATTGATTTTGAGATGCAAAATAACCTTAATACCTTTTTTTTTCTTTTTTTTTTTTTCTAATGAAGTAATACCCTTCTATTTTATTAATCAAAATTTAATAGATCTAGAAAAAAAAATCATGACTTTTTATTTTGTTATTTTCTTTTAAATATTTTAATGTTTTGAATATTTTAGATTTTTTTTAAAAATACGAATTTATATTAAATTGATAAGAATGATAGTTTAGACATTATATGTCTTAAAAAATAGTTTGAGGATATCAAAAAGTTGTTTTTTATAATTTTAAGGTATCATTTTAATACTATTAAAAACATGCAACGTATTAAGAATATATTTCACTAAAATACAGTGTACCAAAATGATTTTATCAATTAAAAATTGGCGATGATTTCCATTTTTACATTAACTATTATCTAATCAAAGAAGTCAAAACTAGTAACTAATCAAAGAACAGCTTCCGAATAAATTATTCTAGCAAAAAAAAAAAAATAATACTTTCGAAAAAATTAAAAGAGAATTAGAAAAAAAAAAAAAAAAAAACAAGGCCAACAAAAGTCAAGTCAAGACACTCTCTATGGACCCTCATGTATAAATAAAAAAGGTCCACATCATCACAACTCACAATCCAAAAGCTTGGTTTGTGATTTCCTCCAAAAGAATCATTTTTCTTTTTTATATAAGTCACATTGGAGCCCACTGCCACCCCCATACCAAATATTTTCAGTTTTTTTGCCGGCAATTTGGACCATTCATTTTTTAATGCTATGTTTGGTAAGAATAAAAGAAGATAAAGATAGAAAGAATATACGAAAGTGATGGAAAATAGTAATGATGAAAAGAAAATTATTTTTTTTTTATGATATTTGATACGAGAAGATGGAAAGAAAATAAACTTATTTTCACTTGTTTAGTATTAGAAGTTAAATTGAGAGGAAAGAAAAAAATTTATTCATAAATTACTTTTATACTCTTAAATTTTTTACTTAAATGTTAATAAAAAAAATAATAATTTAATAATTTTACTCACTTTAATTAATTATCCCTGTCCACGCCTATGGCTCAGCAACGCCTTTGGCGAAAATGCCATAATATATAAATATATGCATATGTATAATACGTGAGTGGAATTATTACATGGAACTCGTAAAATGTTGTCAATTACAAGAGCTCCCTTTGAGGAAACTACTTTCAAAGACATCGGTATAAACGGAAAGAATAAATAAATAAATAAATATTCAAAATTCTTTCTACAATATATACACCCTCAATCACGATAAGTATTTGAACCGACATTATTGATGGTCGATCCAATTCAAACTACTGATTTTAATGTCAAAGGTCAAACTTTTTCAAGTCTAATGATAAAAAAATTTGACAATTTGTTAGGCTTAGTTGGGTAGTGCTCTAAATTTTTAAAAAAATTACTTTTAACCGTGTTGAAAGAAGAAACAACTATTATAAAAATCAGTTGAGTGTTTAGTAAACTATAATTATAGTAGTCATGTAGGTTCTAAAATCAGTGTAATAGCGTTTGGTAAATTATGAAGTTGAATTGTTATGGATAGTTAAAAAGTACGATTATATTTTATTATACTATAATATAATATATATAATTACAATATAATATATATTTATTATTATATTTAATATAATAAAAAATGATTATTATATAATATATTATATAATTATGATATAGAATATAATAATATTATTAAAATAATAACTCAAATAATTAAAAATAACGATTATATTATATTATACTATAATATAATATAATATATAATTATAATATAATGTATATTTATTATTATATTTAATAAAATACAATAAAATTATTATTAAATAACATATTATATAATTATGATATAGAATATAATAATATTATTAAAATGGTTAATATAATTACAATATTATAAAACATATTATAATATTACATAAGAAATATTAATATTTCAATTATAATATAATTAAAAATTATAACTATATCATATTATAATATATTATATTAAACAAATATATTATAATTAATAGATTATATAAATACAATATAATATATAATAATATTAGAATTATAAGATTATATTAATATTTAATTATATTAATTAATTATTATTATTAATATAATAAATATAATAATATTAATATAATATTATTGTACTATTATTAATATAGTAAATATAATTATATCAATACAATATAATATATAATATATTATAAAATAATAATTACAATATCATATTATAATTATAATTATAATATTTTTACGAGTGCTGAACGTATGATTTATTCGTTTTGCTCATTCAAAATTTGAATTTGAATTTTTTAAGAGATTACACTATAAAAAAAATTTAAATTATAATTCCAATAGTGAAACAAAACGAATCTGCAATTTCTACTCATAATCTTTTTATGATTGGGTTGGACTTTATCATTCTGATGTAAGTGTTATGTAAATTAAGCCAGGTAGCACTTTTGGAAGTCTAATTATCTACTCACTTTTTTTAAATGGTTTGGAAAATACATAATTTCAAGGTATATATTCTCAAAAATTAGGAAGTGAATTAAAAAAGTATAGTTTTGTCTTTTACTTTTTCAAAAATGGCGTGTGGTGGTCCATTGTAGTGATATTGATTGATTTAAGTTTAGAATTTGAGTTTTATTACAGTAAAAAATTCTCACAAACAATTACATCTAATTTTTTTGCTACAGTAAAAAGTTCTCACATAAAATCACATCTCAACTCGAATTAAAATTTGAATCAGTGAACTAAACGAAATGTTAAAAACGTCAGTAAAATCAGTTTCTAATACTATTAAATAGTTTTTGAAATTAAATTAAGTAAATAGTAAATTTAAAATTATTTAAAATAAATAAAAATGTAACTATATAAATATATTATTTACAATTAGTGAAAAATAATTTATATTATAAAATTTTTTTATTTAGGTGAAAAAAATATTTTTACTAATAGTAAATAAAATATTTAGACTATAAATTACTATTTACTTAAAATAGTTCTAAAATTTACTATTCACTTAATTTAGTTATATAATATTCTTCCTAAAAAAAATAACATTTCTCAATTTAACCACAACAAAAGTGGCGTTTCTTTAAATATTAATTCATGAAAAAATATTAAACTTACTTAAAAGTGTACAAGTATGAATTTTTATTTTTATTCTTAATTAATATGTTTTGTTATTATAATTATTTAAATAAAAATAATATTAATTACAAATAATAAATAAAAATTAAGACTTTAACATTTAAAAGTATTTATGAAGATTTCTAGTTTTGGGTAGAGAGTGAAGACAGGACTTGTGATGCTGTGTGTTTTGGACTATTTTGGAATGTGGGCCCACACTTTGTTCGGTTGAGACTTTGGATAATTCTCCATCTGGATTGTGGATAATGGCGTCATCTTCAAACCATAAAGCATCCTCTTGCAGTCAAAACAGCATATTCCAGTCGTCATTTCACATTCACACCACGTCACAAAATAATTCGGTCAGAACTGCTCCATAGGGAGAAAGAGCACTTCAATTTTATTTATTTATTTTTTAGGCTTTATTTACTTCGCATGAATCTCGTTCACTTTATTAATTCGAATTTAGAATTTAAGTTTTATTACAGTAACATTTTTTAAAAATAGTCATATCTAATTATTTTGCTACAATAAAAAACTCTCACATAAAATCACATCTCAACTCGAATTACAAACTCAAATTAGCGAAATGAATGAGCTCAAATTTTTAATTTAAATTGATATGTGATATTTTTTGACAAAAAAAATAGATGTAATAAATTTTAAGTTCTTTTAATTATAAAAATTTAAAATTAAAAACTTAAATCAGTAAAAATAATCGAAACCTTATGTATTTACGGTGAAAATGTATTTTGTTAGAAAAAAAAAATCTGAAAATAAACTAGTTACCAGGGTAAACAATGCTGGAAGCAATGAAATCGTTTTTTTAAGTTAAAAAAAAAAAAAAAATCAGTGGTACACTTTCACGCCCGTAAAACCTTTTACCTTTAAGATAATTTCGAAAACCACTAAAGAGTAGAAAGGGCCTAAATGAAATTTCAGTCCGTCCATCCAATTAAATTTCAGGACGTTTAGTTTATAAATTTAAAATTATTTTTAATTTACGTGTATTTTTTATAAGAGAAAATATTATAACGAATTACGAATTATAATTCAAAACATGACACGAATTTTTACTATAAACGCACCCGCGCGCTTATCATGACCCACACTTTCCACATTAAACGGTGTCTTTCTTGGGGTTATGTAATTTCGAACTCTAGAAGGATAAAAAGAGGAGACTTAGCAAAACTTCTTTATTACTGCACCACAATGCTACACTTTTCTTTTCATTGTTATGGATTTTAATCCTATTTTAATGCGTAAATCTTTAATAGATAAAAACTAAATTTTCAACTCTTTTCTAAAAAAATTGGTTTCGCGAACACAATCAAATTAAGATGAACAAGTTTTGAATTAGAGTAATTAGCATTTTTCTGAAAGAAATCCTTCAATCGATCATAACATAAGTTCAATAAAAATTGACATTTAAGTATACTTAATATAATATCTACTCACTGTTGTTAACAGCTATCTATATAAATTTTTGATATTAAATAAAATTGGCACATCAATCTCCCGGAACTTTGAGTTTTGAGTGAAATTTTGAACTCATCCATTTTACCAATTTGAGTTTTGTTACAGTAAAAAATTCTTAGAAATAGTTACATCTAGCAAAAATTATTATAGTAAAAAACTTTCACATAAAGTTACACCTCAACTCGAATTAAAAACTCGAATCAACGAATTAAAGGGGCCCTTTATCTACTTTTTTTTTTAAGTTTTTTCAATCTTTTTTTTCTATTTATTTTTTTTCAATTACAAATTATGTACCCTCTTAGTAGTTCACATAACTTAGACGTGAAATAATCTATTAAAACCTTATCAAAATTTAACTGGAAGAGTTTAATTGCCAACGCTTTAAGAGTTTAAAAGTTGTTTTGTCAAGATTAAGGCCTTGTTCAACGATTTTTTTAGTTTTAGGTTTCTAAAAAAAAAGCTCTCGTTGTTGTCAAAATTTTCCGTCAAAAGCTCTCGAAATTAAAAATCGAAAACTCGAATCCGGAGAAAACTATCATCTATCAAACAGTTTAAGAATTACTTATGCGGATCACTCAAAAGTTTTGAATTAAGGTTATCTTGTAATTATTCTTCAAGAGTCGAGTGTTTGAGGCAAGTTAATGTCTCGTTCATTTTACCGATTTGAGTTTAGAATTTAAGTTTTATTACAGTAAAAAGCTCTCAGAAACAGTCACATCTAACTTTTTTACTATAATAAAAAGTTTTCACACAAAGTCACATCTCAACTCAAATTAAAAACTCAAATCAGCGAACTAAACGAACCATAAATACCTGATAAGTGGACATGGACCACAGAGATGTGGTCATTAGATTAAAAAATTTCTTGTTATTTTTATTTTATTTCTTTTTGAAGATGTAAAAAATAAAACTAATATTAGGGTGGTCGTCACACATTAACCTCTTTGTGCATATGAAATTCAATTTTCAAATATTAGAAAGGCTCTTTGTTTATTTAAAGGCCTTCCGGTTGTAGAATCTATTGTAGAACATATACAATTTCGGTTGTACTATTGAATAATATTATTATCGGTCCGTTCATTTTACCAATTTAAATTTAAAATTTGAGTTTTATTTTAGTAAAAAACTCTCATACACAGTCACATCTAATATTTTGCTATAGTAAAAAATTTTCACATAAAGTCACATCTCAACTTGAATTAAGAACTTAAATCCACGAATTAAACGGATCCTATATTACTGCATATTAACATTAAGGTTAATATAGTATATAGTTGTTTCTTACACAAAAAATTGAAAAAGAAAAGACGAATGTTACTATCTCAAATGCTCCTTGAATTTCATCTTTAATCTCATTTTAGTCGCTAATTTTAAAAATATCCTAAACTTGATCTCTGGTCTATTTTAATTTTAGTCATTTCTAAAATTAGGTGCTATAGATAGTATTTCACTGATAGAACACATAATTCACAACGCCAAAATGTAAATGTAAAATGATACTGTGATATTAATTGAATATCATTTATATTATATTTTATTTTTAACACTCAACCGAAGAAAATGACTAAAACTAAAACAAACTGATAAGTCGGAGTCAAGTTTAGAATTCTTTAAAAGTCGAAGACTAAAATAGGAATGCCAATATATTTTAACCAAACATACCTCCAAAAACTTTTACAATGTAGAAGGGAAATCAAACTATCTTTGTTAACAAAAGGCTATTTCTCCCAACTGTTGGGATCTCTTTCAAAAATATGAGAACAATGAAGCGCCAATATTCTACCAGCTAAAGACAAAAAATTCTTTACCAAGTAATTTCTCAAGCGAGAAACTTTCAAACATCTGGAATCACTCTTAAATCCACAAATTATGCCAACCATAATCTTAGGCAATCATCATCACATTCACAATGGCTCAAAGTTTAGCTTCAACAACAGTAAGCATACTAAAAACAACAATTGGAGCAAAAAAAAAAAAAAAAAAAAACCTAAAAACCACAAAAACGAAGCCCTTGTGAGTCTGAAAAATGCAGCGACACAAGTGCAGCCAAATAAGGAGAACCAAAAGCCGACCCATCCGTGTTAACTTTGATCTACGCAAAGGAGCAGCAGTGTAGTAAAGAGGGACAATACAAGAAACGTACACAATTAGGAAGATTAGTAGACATGCCAAGAGTTCTTAGACTCAACTTATCTCTAGAAAATCATAAGGATAAGATTATGAGCATTCGAATTAATTAGCACCAACTGGATGAAAATCAGGTTTTTTTTTTTTTTCCTTCATAGTAAGTTGAAGAAATGGAGCAATATATCATAGTGGACATAAGCCATATTGGGGTCGAATCACTCTAAATTCTTGTGTCATCTTTTAATTTTCACTTAATTTGATTCGTTGATGGTATTTTGATCTTTTAGAATCAGATCTCAATCTATAAATTATGTTCTGCCGATGTTAGTCATCTTTTATACAATAATCTTTATACCCACTTCTTTCTTTCCTTCATTTTTTTCATCATACCAAACAAAGTGTAAGAGCACTTATATTCATTTTCAAGTTAAAATTTTATTACTCACATAAAGTGTGTCTCGTTAAATAAATAAATAAGACTTAACCTAATAAGACTCACCATTGTGTGAGATTTTAACTCTATTAAGATAAATATATATTTTTTGTCACATTAAAGTTTTGGTGGCAGGATCAGTATGATATGATTTTGTCGTGCGATATTTGCAAATGATTTAGTATAAAATTTTTCGATCCTATGTGATAAAGATAACTCAAATCCAAGATATCCTATTGATTTTGTCCATGGTCCAAACACAATTATTTCAACCGGAAAAGAAGGTTTGTACTATACTTTTGGCCTAAAGCTGTAGCCGCGTGTACTACCTATAAATGAGCTTAAAGTTGCGAGTACTTGCATAATTATTTCTGAATTAAATAAAAATGCGCACTGTACGTTTTATAATAAATATTATATTGATTTTTAATAATATATAATAATGTTTCTTCTTGTGACTTTGGCATTTTATTAGTATATGCTTGTACGTGGTATTCACATCATATGGCCTAGTGATGCACGCATATTAGTGCATGTTGTTTCATGTTTGTTATTTTAGAGGGTAAATTGTATATTTATTGTATTTCTTTGTTTCTTTTAGCAATAATTTGAATGTGACAAACATTAAAGATTCATTTACCGTTTGATCCATGAATTAAAACCATGAGATTAGAATTATTTTCGATTTACGTGTATTTTTTGTGAAAAAAATACTGTAGCGAACTATGAACCATGATTCGAATCAGAGAACGAATCCTCCAACCAAACGGTCTTGTGTGACTTTCAATTATACAATTATAATACAACTAATGATTTGAGTTTGAATATATGAAATAAACGTGTCCTAACTTTCAATTATAATAACAGGAAAGAAAGTTTCAATGTTCCTTTTTAAAAAAAAAAAAATTCTAAAGTAAGACTTGAAAAGGTAAATTATTATCAATTTTTTTTTACATAGTTAGATTTGTATAAAAAATTATCTATGATGTATTTTTTTATTTAGATTTAATTTTAATTAAATTTAACGATTAAAAATTGATTCTACAAGTCCGGTAGAATGCTTTAAGCACTAAAACTACCAAGTATGTAAAGTAAAACTATTAAATAGCTAAAGCATCTTACCTATATTTTTTTTTTAAATGTTGTAAGATTCTTTATCTAATATATATATATATATATATATATATTATTACCTAATGTTAGCTCATACAAGTAAAACTATTAAATAGCCACTGATCAAGTTATTAGTCAATCACTTGTCGGTGTTCTGGACTTGGAATTAGTTTCTCTTTAACGAGCTAAACTAATAGCTAAGGATAATTTAATTTTATAATAGGAACATTCTCTAGTAGTCTCTATAAAAATTGAATTATCAGTAAGGGGTTATCAATAATTATTTATTTTTCAACTGTTATATTTGTATTAAAATTTATCTATTATGTATATTTTTTTAATTTAATATAATTTTGATCAAATCTAACGATCAAAAACTAAAACTATTGAATTTAATTTATTTTTAGTACTCACAAATTTTAGTCATTCATTTGTTTCTTTTTATACTATATTGAGAAGTGATCTTACCGTACGTCCTAGTTAACTTCGTTGACATTGCTTCACTTTTCGATCTTTATTAAACAAAATCCATGATCATTTAGATGAAAAGTTTTGAATAGGTGTTCCGTGGTGAAGGAACAAAAAGGGGAAAAGAATTTCATTCTCGGGCAAATAATGTGAAAAAGCGTCTTCTCCTCTATTTGATTAGGGGTGACAATTCGTGTTGCCGTCTTATATTCGTATTGTGTTGACTTTTTCAGTTGACATGGTAAGACTTAACACGAACACGGCCAATTTATTATTCGTGTTGAAACACAAAACCCAAACATGATCTGTATATTGGCGGGTTGACAAGACACGATACGACTAACTCATTTATTAAATATGTCATAATAGTGTCGTGTCAACCTGTTTCTAATAACCCATTTATTAACTTGTTTATAAAATGAGTGATAATAAGGTCATGTCAACTTAAGTCTCAACTTGTTTTTCAACCTGTTTCTCAACATAGGTAACAAACGAGTTGTAATTGTATTGTGTATTCATCTTATCTAAATATGACATGTTTAATGAACGTATTACGATAGATCAATTATAGGTTGACGGGTCAACCTGAAAATAACACTATTTAATTGTGTTTTGCAGGTTCGACCTGATTTTGATCCAAATCTATTTATAATAAATTTAAACCCACTAATTTTGTATGAATTTTGAGTCGTATCATCGTATCGCTATATCCGGATTGTCAGTCTAATGTTTGATTTGGTCTACTCCCTAAAAGTCTAATTTATCCCTTTTAACTACCAATAAAATCCATCAACTTTCATACACACCGCGTTACGTATTAGTGGAGGTCAAGTGCTGTCGTTTTCCACATCAATTAAATATTAATTATGGGCCTTAAAAATATGAACAAGTGGACTCATCTACTTGTGCAAGACAGTGAGTGAAATTTAAGGATCACATCATTTTCCCCCAAAGGTTTTAGGGTGCGGATGAGGACGAGTTTTTATTCTCAAGTAGCTATGTCATATTTCAAAAAATTATACGTATATTAATGTTTTAAAACATACTCAGTAAGTTATTTAGTATCAACCTTAATCCTAATATTGTTATATACGTTGCTAACTCTTCGGAAGTACTCACTACAAGAAGAGATGTATTTATTAACACTAATAATTTTTAACGCTTTTATATCGTCATAAATATTTACACTTATCAACGCTATTTTAAAAAGTTAGCGATGATAAGTTTATTTAGTCCTTTATTGTGTGGATTTTGTTGACTAGAAACTTTCCAACGCAACGTTGAGAAGTTTTTAGGAATTACGTTAACTAATTAGTAGTTAACCCATCAAAAAATAAGACTATTCAAAGTAAATAAATTACATAATAAATTGTAGTCATAGTGACCTCTAACTGTGTCACAATGACTACTAGTGTGTTGGCAGCATATTGGTCTTTGTAGTTTGTTCGAGACTTATAAAGCCACATCTCCTTCCTGTCTCTATCTCTTATCTATTTTCGATGAAAAATCTTTATTTCAAACCAACCGAGCGTTCTTTGCCCAAAGCATTGCAGTATTTTGGCAGAACATTTCTCCTTTCATTTATCTAGTTAGTTATTTTTGAGTTGGGAGACATATTAGAATGTTCAAGCTCTTTTCTCGCGTTTTTGTTTGTTAGTAGGAGATTTTTACGCTAGGATATATATATATAAACCATACAGTTTTTCATTTCTAAATGTCAGATTTACGTCGGAAACTATTCATTTCAAATACTTTCTTATTTTGATATGACTTTAATATATTAGATAAAATGGTTAGAATCAGGCCCTACCCTTATTAGTGTGATCATTTCGTACATAATAATCAACATTTTTATTAAATTTAGCGATAAGGGGCTCAAAGTTGACAGGACTCAGGTGTGTGAAATTACCTTTTGCATATATATCTGCAACCATTATATAGAAATACACATTTCTTCAATAGAAAAGTCCACAAACCCACTTTCCACGTTTCTGCTTCCTGTTGGCTCTTGTTCTTAGTTTTTTACCGTCCAGAAAAATGTAACAAGAATATATATATATATATATATATATATATATATAGTGGTCTTTACTTAAATTAGTCATAGTGACCTCTAACTGTGTCACAATGACTACTCTATCTCTTCGAGACTTAAAGCCACATCTCTTTCCTGTCTCTATCTCTTATCAATATTCCATGAAAAATCTAACTTGGCGTTCTTTGCCAAAGCATTGCACTGGGCCGTCTCCGGATTTCTGGCAAAATATGAATCAGCATCATTCAATAATTAATTTGGCATTACTATTGCCAATTGTATATAATACATATGTATCCTTCTGCCAAACCCCAACGGCAAATCTCAGACCAAATGATATGGAGCTGTTACCAAAACCCCTCGCCATAACAATCTTCATCTTTTTAACCATCCGATTTTCGTACTGC
Source organism: Morus alba (assembly GCA_012066045.3). NCBI lineage: Eukaryota > Viridiplantae > Streptophyta > Magnoliopsida > Rosales > Moraceae > Morus > Morus alba. The sequence continues at coordinate 16,787,109 of CP050231.2, forward strand.
GAAGGCGATAATTCCGAGCAGTTCACGAATTGCAGTACCAATAAGCAGCTTAGCTGTGGAGACTTCAAAAACCTTCCATACCCTTTTTGGGGAGAATCCAGGCCCGAATTCTGTGGTCTCCGAAACTTCAAAATTCATTGCGGAGACAATTATCACCACCCGGTCATCCAAATCAACGGCCTAGACTACCTCATTCTCGACGTCAGCCAATCAAACGATACAGATTCCATGACACTGGCGAGATCGGATCTCTGGGATGGTCCTTGCTCTCCGAAATATGTCAACACCACTCTGGATCACAATCTCTTCCGGTTCGCTCCAACGGTTCAGAATCTAACTTTGATCTACAAATGCCAAAAGCAACTTCATCAAGAGTTCGTTTCAGACGGATATAGTAATTTCACGTGCGGGGATGATGGCGGGAATGTTGAGACCGTTTATTACGCAAACGATTCTTTGGTGAGCGATTTGGGAGGGAGTTTGAGGGCGTGTGGGAACGTGATTAGAGTTTCGATTTCGAAGAGTACCACTGGTTTAGTAGGAGTAAAGGAGGCTTTGAAAGAAGGGTTTGATGTCGAGTATGATCAACTGTTTAGGATGGCGTGCGGAGCGTGCGAGCGATCGGGCGGGAAATGCGGGTCGAATGTTACCACCAGCCGATTTCTCTGCTTCTGCCGTGTTGGATCGGCTGAGGATTCTGTGTGTCCTTCTCGTTCTGGTATGTCTTCTATTTATTTTTATTCCTTGTGCCACAAGCAACATGCTCCTTTTTCTTAAGGAAGCGATATTACTATTTTTAATTAGTGGTGAGATTATTGCAAGATTCGTGACATATTATTGGAAGGAATATAACTATCCATCGTTAGTGTTAGGGGAAAGCCTTTAAACAGGCACTCTTTCATTTTTGACCTTCAAATTACGACTCTTTCATCAATACCTCTTTTTGAGGGACTAATCAAAGGTCGACAATATGTGTGATCAAAATTACATGCGGTGACATAAAAAAAAAAAAAAAAAAACTCTATCAGACTACTGGCAGTAATCTATATGAAGCCGCCGGATGAAAGTCTTCTATCATCAGCATGGTGATTAAAACTGTTAAAAAATTAAAGTTTTATTGACAAAAATATCAATATTGTAACTCACGAAAAGTGTGGGGTCATTTTTGTGTCATGTTGAACTGTGTGAAACAAAGTTAGACAACTTATATTTTTTAGAAACCAAATTTTAAATTTATCCAAAATTTATGCTATGTTTAGTAGGACGGATAAAAAAGAGAAAGGAAAGAGAATGAAAATACTTAGGTGGAGAAAGTAAAATGATTTTTTTTTTTTTTTGTTTTGTTTGGTAGAAGAGAAAGAAAATGGAAAACAAAATGTCAAATTTAAGATATTTTACAATAATACTCCCATACAAATAAAAATATGATGAATGACGAATGTTAAAATTGTTATTTTACATCTCATTCTTTTGTTAAACTTTTTTCCTCCTCTTTTCTTCCCAAAGTAGGAAGGGTTAAAAATTAGTGGGCCCCATATATTTTTATTTTCATTTATTATTCATTTTCTCTCTACCAAACAACCTAAAATTTCACTTTTCACTACAAAATCCTTCATCTATTTTCTTTTCTCTTTCTTTCCACCATACCAAATACACTGTTTGGAAAGGCTCATTAGTTGTATTTCATTTTACGAACAAGTTGAATCCTAAAAGTAGTATTTTTCAATTTCGAAGCCGAATTAGAATATAAGAAAAACATGCCAACCACAAAACCTGCTAATTTGGATAAATTTTAGACTATCCCTCAAGTTCTTATTTTTTTTTCCTTTCAAAAAAGAAAAAAAAAAAACTTTAGATGCTCGGCATTGTGTTTAACGAACGGTATTATCTTATGCAGGTCGCGGTTTGATCCATGTTCTGAGGATTGTACTCGGTATGGGCACACGCTTTAATTAAAGTTATTTTGACTCTAATAATTCGTTTACTACGTCTTATTGCATCCATGCTAGATGACAGTTTCTACAGCTGGTGCTAAAATTGTGTTGGGGTTAAGTAGAATTTCATGGTTTGATCAGTTTTTTTTTTTTTTTTGGTTTGATTAGTTATTGATATAACTATTCTAGTGACCATAATTAAATATTTTGGGACTACCTGATTGTATTTTATTGTTGGACCAATAATGATTCACTAGTCATAACAGTGGTGTTCATCAATGCAGGAGTTGGACTATTCTTAGCTTTCGTGATTTGCTGTTTCAAGAATAAGATATTAGCCTTTATGTCGACCACATTTTGGGAAAATCTCACGGACAAAAATGATCAAGACCTTGAAGACTTCATTAGAAGTTATGCATATCTCAATGTTCAAAGATATGCATTCTCAGATCTCAAGAAAATGACCAAATCTTTCAAAGAAAAACTGGGCCAAGGAGGCTATGGTGAGGTGTACAGAGGAAAGCTTCTTGATGGCGAACGCCTCGTGGCTGTTAAGGTCCTCAACGCATCGAAAGGAAATGGAGAAGATTTTATTAATGAGGTTGCCAGCATAAGCAGAACTTCTCACATAAATATTGTAACACTTTTGGGATTTTGTTTGGAAGGTAGCAAAAGAGCACTTGTTTTCGAGTTTGTGCCTAACGGATCATTGGAGAAGTTCATTCACAATGATAATCGCTCGGAAACTGCTCCGTCTTTGGAGTGGCATGAACTGCTTCAGATTGGCATTGGGATAGCTCGAGGGCTCGAGTACTTGCACCGAGGCTGCAACACTCGAATTTTGCACTTTGACATAAAACCACATAACATCCTCTTAGATGAAGATCTTTGCCCGAAGATAACAGATTTTGGGCTTGCTAAGCTCTGTCCGAGGAAAGAGAGTATCATATCGACATTGGATGGCGCTAGAGGAACAATTGGATACATAGCCCCGGAAGTTTGCAGTAGAAACTTTGGAGGAGTTTCTCACAAGTCTGATGTTTACAGCTACGGGATGATGATCCTTGAGATGGTCGGAGGGATAAAGAGCATTAGAGATGCGGATACCGAAAGTCAAAAGAGCGGAGGGTATTTTCCTGATTATATCTATAAACATCTCGAAGCAGATAGCAATTTAACACCGCGTGGTGTTAAAACGGATGAGGAAAATGAAATTGCAAGAAAGATGATTGTAGTGGGCTTGTGGTGCATACAGACAATGCCATCAGATAGACCATCCATGACCAAAGTAATAGAGATGTTAGACGCAAGTTTAGAAGCTTTGCACATCCCACCAAAGTCTTTCATGTCTACACCAATTACATCATCGCTAAAATTACAGCTAACAAAATCTTCTTTCTCATCGTCAACAATATCCAACTAGAATAGACCACTTTTTAGGTGAAGAAGATCCAGATATCTCCTATCAAAATATTTAATCAGTTCTTCTTTCTTTCTTTTTTTTTTTTAAAAGCATTTTGCATCTCTTTTTAAGCTTGTAATAATTAGATTACACATTAATCTATATATGATTTATCACGTACTACTCACCAGTATCATTCACACCACAAACCTTTGTTTGGACGCACAAGAGAATATGAGAACGTAGACACCTGAAAACTTAAAACTAAAAAACTTCAAGTAATCAGGCTACAAACTGTTTGCTTCTCGTTGCTTTTTATTCGTGAGATTCTCTTCTGTCATTTTGATATTTAGCTCAACCTTTGCATGTATTTAACAAATTGGCTTTGATTACAATATGATGACTAAGCGGTTTGAGCAAAAATTAGAAAGAATAATATTATTCTCTCGTATATAACACTAATATAAAATATTATATAAATAATTACGGAAATTTCAATAGTATTCAATAATACATGAACGTAAAATAATAAAAAATTATTTTTTTTTTAAATCTCATACTTTTAAAACAACATTCTAACACAAAAAACAAAAATTTATCATGGTTAAAAAAAAAAGAACACAACCCAAAAACCAATTTGATTAATCATGATTTTACTAAGCTTTGAGAGACAGTGTTATAGTGCAACATATCCTATGCTCTTTGTTTTAGTTTCGCAAATACATCCCATTTTTGCTTAGCACCGATGCTCATTTCACTGTAAAAAAAAGTTGTCAATTGAAGGAACCAAATTCCTCAGACCAGAATAAACTTCTAAATTCCATTATCGACTTCATAAATTGTTAAGTCCGTTTGAGAGTTCACTGTAGGTCTATCCTTGCCATTTGTCAAAGAAAGTAAAAAAAAAAAAAAAAGGAAAATGAAAAGGCAAGAGAGCAAGAGAGAAAGCCTGGGAATAAGAAAAGGACTTGTTAAACACAAAAAAAAAAAAGAAAAAGAAAAAGTTAATGGAAGAAACTGATGGAAATGTTACAATAGTTTTGAGTTATCTAATTTAAATGAGTTGACATGTTTAATTGAGGTGGCACAATTTGATTGGGTGGATAGAATATAAAGGGGCATAGTGCCCTTTTTAACATGTATGACCCATACATTATGTAAATAATATAACTAGATCCTTGGAGCGAAATTTTGTGCAACTTCTTATCAGGACATCCTGGAGCCAATTTCAATTATAGAAAGCGCACATATAAATTCAAATCTAAATGTTCAAAACCATATAATTTGAACCTGCTAAGAGAATGTGACTTGGTATCCAGTTTACTATTTTGTGTCTCAATGTGGAGGGAATTAATGCATATTAACGGTACATAAATTCATTATGTTCCTATCGAATAACCAAGTTGCTCATTCAATACACTTGTGAAAAGATCTGCAAGAAGAAAAAAATTGTTATAAGATTATGACATATACAGCCACTGATCATGATCCGAAGAACATACTATTCAACTTATTGTGAATCATAAATAAAAGAATATAACATTAAACCTCACCAAAATTCAAGACAACGACCCCTCATAAAAAAGAATAAATAAAGATAACGACACCCTAGCTAGCTAATAAACTTTTCTTATGATAGTTTTCTTTTTAAGAAAAAAAAAATTAAATCATTTATAAGAGATAAACACAAAGATATTGGTCAACAGTCAATTTTTGCACCATATAATTCTATAATTTCTATTACAAGGAGGCAGGAGCTAAGAAATGGACAGTCAGACTTTAATTTATCATACATTGTACGTCACAACAACTATTAAGGTCAAGAAGAGGCAAAATCCATGTAGAATTTCCGAGAAAAATATCAAGAATAAATTAAGCTATTTATATAACAAGGGTGAGATTAAAATTGAACAAGTAGATTAATGCACAAAAGGACTCGTTCAAACAAAACATCAAATGTCTATACGAGAGTTGATATTTTCTCTCTTACCAATCTCTATCTTGGTCAAGAATTCTTTTTCAAGACAAAATTGAGTGCGTCCAATTTTTCCAATTAATGCTCTTTTTTCACTACTACCACCAAGCTCACCAAGAAACAGTTTTTAAGCACATTAACTCAATTAAGTCAGCAACTCATAAACTCTATTAAAATGAACATTTATAATAGGGTTATTAGCCGTAAGTCTCTAGATTTCACTTTGGAAAAGTTGTGATTGAGGTACCTTTCTACTAAATCACTCCTATGCCACTTAAAATGATTTCATGTCATGTTGGACAAAGCCATTGTGATGACTAATCGATGGAACTTTATTTTTTGTTGATCAGAAAAAGGGGATTTAATGGTGCACTTTATGTCCTCTAGTCCCTTAAGCTATAGTAACAACTTTGAGTATCACTGAGTATGTGAAAATATGCTGAATCAATCTCCCATCGACCATCCAATCAGTTTTCACTCCCTCCACCTATGGTGTAGCCTACAGGAGCCCACTTAATTGAAATTGTCCCACAGGGCTGGGCAACCTTTTGCGCGAATGGAGATTCAAACCCTAAAAAGATAGGTAGGAGAGACCTAGCAAAGGCATCTTTACCACTTTGCCACGACCGTCAATGGTCCATGCAATTATTTGATTACTCTAATAAAATGAAATGAACAACACAAAAAAATTAAAAACAAGGAAAAATAAAATAAAAGCAGAAAAAGGAAAAAAGACTCAATTTAATCTTAAAGCTAGTTTATTAATTTTGCAAGTGCACAATTCATCACAAGTAATAAAGTCAGAGTATTGTCCCACGAGGATTGAGTTTAATTATAGGCTGAAATTGAAATTGTTAATAGTGAAGATTATTTGAATAACCCATCAAAAAATAAGACTATTCAAAGTAAATAAAACATAATAAATTGGCAATAAAAATTTAGCTACTAGGGGTTTTGATTCACCATAACTAATCCTATATGAATTTCCTAACTAAATTAATTATATCCATTCCTTATTATTGTGAGTTTTCTTAATATATTCATTAATCCCTTTCGAACATAAACAAAATATTTCAACAAAGTAAATTTCCTATATGTTTATAAAAATTCTAATACTGTCAAGATTTATTAAGCACAATGAGAAACTTAGAGATAATCTCCATAACATTTAAACCTAAATATTTAGACTAGTTTGCAGAAATATGTTGCATATTGGAAGATCGATCTTATGTGTTTCCTTTTTACATGTTTTTATTACTTTTTTCCTTTTTGGTTAGATGATCACTTGGATTGTTTTGATGAGAGAGCTCATTTGTACGTCTACATTTCTTCATACTACTTGAGCACAATTTTTTACTGCATTGACTCTACCCACATGCATATCTAGATTCGATATTCATGTTATATTGGCGAACTAATTAGTTCCTATACCCAATTCATTGCAATTAGTTATGCGTATATTTTTACAATCTTGACAACTATGCCCTCGGTTCAACTACGTACATCTATACGTACACACGGGCAAGAATTTTTATTTTAATTTATTTTTTTATTTTCCTTTCTTTCCTTTTGCTCAGGACATGGGTGAGACTTCAACTTCTTTTATTATTCAGAAAAATATGTGGTTTGGTAGAGTTTTGTATAGTTATTTATGTCATTTTAAATAATTAAATACTATCATGATTTTTATTTTTTCATTAAATAATAATTATTTATTTTTTGTAATGAAGTGATATAAATAATATTTTTTTAAAATTTTGGGTTGTATTTCTGATATTTTCCCCTTTTATTTTCATACATCCAAATTGTCACACGTTTTTCTGATGGCCTACTTTTCCTTCTAATTTAGAGACAAATAACAAAAGTTTGATTTTTCTCCATAGGAAAAATTCCGTACGTAATAATAAACTTATGACCAGTTCGGAGGCTGGATAATTACACAAGATGACTAACTAAAAAACAAAACGTTTATTTATTCGCAAGCTGTGCAATAGAGACTTCAACTGATTCTGGGACTCCAATATTTTGGCAGAATGTTTCTCCTTTTATTGATCTCGTTAGTTATTTTTGAGTTTTTTTTATACTATTTTCAAAAGAAAAAGTTCAAACTCTTTTTTGGAATTGATTCCGTTTTTATTTTTCACGTTTTTTGAAAAACAAAAATGAAAATTTTCAAAAAGAAAGAGAATGTAAAGATAAAAAATGGAAATCTAAGTGTTTTTTTCTTTACGTCAATGAAACCATTCATTTCATTTTTTTTTTTTATTTTGATACGACTTTAATTAGATAAAATGGTTTTATCATAAAATTATCTATTGATAAAACCTACCCTTAATTTTTAAAATGATTTATTCTAAGATTAAAAACATTTTTTTTCATTTTCATACGAAAAAACAAAATCAAAGTTTACAGGACTCAGGTCTGAAATTACCTTTCGCATACATCCGCAACCATTATATACACATTTCTTCAATAGAAAAGTTTACAAACCCTCTTCCAACGTTTCTCCAATAGACATTTCTTCATAGTGACATCTAACTGTGTCACAATGACTACTAGTCTGTTGGCAGCATATTAGTCTTTGTAGTTTTGTTCGAGACTTAAAGCCACATCTCTTTCCTGTCTCTATCTCTTATCTATTTTCCATGAAAAATCTTATTACAAACCAACTTAGCGTTCTTTGCCCAAAGCAATGCACTGGGCCGTCTCCGGATTTTTGGCAAAATATGAATCAGCATCATTCAACAATTAATTTGACATTACTATTGCCAATTGTTTATAATACATATGTGTCCTTCTGCCAAACCCCAACGGTAAATCTCAGACCAAATGATATGGTGCTGTTACCAAAACCCCTCGCCATAACAATCTTTATCTTTTTAACCATCCGATTTTTGTACTGCAGAGGCGATAATTCCGAGCAGTACTACTTCTCGCAACTATTAAGTGACAGAAGTGGCAAATCCATGTAGATTTTTGAGAAAAATACCAAGAATAAATCATAAGGGTGAGATTAAAATTCAACAAGTAGATTAATGCACAAAAGGACTCGTTCAAACAAAACATCAAATGCCTTACGAGAGTTGATATTCTCTCTCTTACAAATCTCTATCTTGGTCAAGAATTCTTTTTCAAGACAAAATTGAGTGCGTCCAATTAATGCTCTCTTTTCACTACTACCACCAAGCTCACCAAGAAACAGTTTTTAAGCACATTAACTCAATTAAGTCAACAACTCATAATCTCTATTAGCCGTAAGTCTCTGAATTATGTGCATCATGTTATTTTAGTCTCTAAATTTTTAACTATAATGTATAATTATTCGATAAATTTTTAACTTTTTGACCATTTTAGTCCCTACACATTAAATTTGATGTTGGATTTTAGAAATTTCATGTAAATCAGCACGTCCAGACGAAATCACTAAAACTTTCATAAAAATAGTTATATTAACTAAATATTCTCTCCACACGTATTATAAATCATGAAAAACTAGAACAATTTACACTTATTGTAATTATTTCTTTAAAACTTTCAGTTAACATGATTATATTTGAGAATTTTTCAAAAATCATTTGGCAATTTGAATGTGCATGGACCAAAGTGGTCAAAAATCAAAAGTTTAAGAAATATATATATTTTTTAAAATTAAAAATGTGATATTTACATTTTCATACCTTATATTTTAAGTTAATTTAAAAAGTATACATTTGGTTTTTTATCCCATCAAATTTTTTAAAATTCGTACATTTTCTTGGTCAACATTCAATTTTAAGCTCTAAATTATCAAAAATACCCTCAGATAAAGAAAATTGAGAAAAATAAAATACTTTAAAAAAATTGAAAAAAAAAACCTAAAAAAAAACTTTTAAAGTAAACTTAACCCTTACCTCATTCAATTATACCGCCGCCTACCCTTACTGGTACCTCGACTCAACCCGCGTCCATTGTCACCGACCACGGTGAACCCACCCCTCACTGCCCCCATTGTCGGCCACCTCCCCAATCTCACCCAGTCACCGCCCCTAATCTGCATCGGTCATCCCATATCCATCCTCCCAAACCGAAGCCTAGCACGCTCGTATCCACACCTCCAGCTCCTTCGATTCTACCTAGTTCCTTATCCCATCTTGTAGATCTCTCTCCGGTCAATCGGAATATAATCACAATTTGATTCACCATTTTCATTTTTGTTTTCAATTTTTGATGTGGGTTTTTGATTCTTTGATTTCGTTCCATTCATTTCCTTTTTTGTTTGGTTTTAAAGATTTTGTTTCCTTTTTGTTCTTTGGCTCTGAGTTGCGGGCTCACAAGTTTGGTTTGTGGCTGGGACACTGTGCGTGAAGGTGCGTAGCCGGCATTGGATTGCAAGATGGAGTTGACAAATACAATGGGGTGATGGTGGGTGATCTAATGTAATGTTTTTTGTTTTTTTTTTGAAAAATTATCTGATGTATAATTCAATTTCTTTTTGTTTCATTAAAAAAAAATCCTTTTTGGTTCTGTTTTTTTCCACCTATTTTTAGAGTATTTTTAAGGGTATTTTCGGGATTATGAAGGTCAAAATTGAGCATTGACCGGAATAATGTATGAATTTATCTATCAAGTGTAATTTAATTGTATATATTTGATGAGATGAAAAAAATGAAGGTATGTGTTTGTAAATCTAAAACATATGGTATAAAAATGTAAATAGGGACTAATAAGGCTAATTGCCCCCCTTAAAATATTCATTCATTAAAACATTTGTAACTGTTTTCTCTGTTTGATTCAATTATATCAACTTCCTCAACAAGTTTACACTCAAAATATTTTTCTTCTCCATCTCTCTTTTAATGAATCCTTCCGTTTCCTTCTCGTTTTCCCCACTCTTGCTTATCCTGTTACTTCTCTTCCTCTCATCATTCTTTCCAATCCGTGCCGTTGATGACGATCAAGACAATCCATTGGCGGACTGCAAACCTTTCGATTGCGGGGAAATCAAACGAATTTCATACCCTTTCCGGGAAAGAAAGCAACCGGCTCACTGCGACCACCGCCAGGGATTCGTTCTCGATTGCAAATCAAACCCCGACCGCCTTCAGTGGAACATAATGTCCCAAAGTTTTCTCGTCCTGGAAATCAACCAGAGCGCTCGGATTCTCAAAATTGTTCAAATCGATATCTGGAATTCTATTTGTCCAGAAACACACTCCAACACAACTCTAAACTCCACCCCTTTTAATTACACCCAAAAAGACATAAACACCACCTTGTTATACAATTGTCGTAACTCCCCCGAATCACTTACTGATGATCGTGTTAAGACCTTTCATTGCCCTCCAAGCAACGTTAACGGTTTCTTTGTACCGGGAACAGATTTGGGAAGCTATAAACTCTCGTCGTCGATCTGTGAAGTCAGCGTTGTCGTTCCTGTTTTGGAGGACGCATTAAAAGGTCTTATAATTAGCGAGTCCAACATCGGCAAAGTTTTGCAACATGGTTTTGAAGTTGAGTGGAACACCATGCACGAAGTGGAATGCGGAGTTTGCATTGTTTCTGGTGGGAGATGTGGACATAACTCATCAACTGATCAAGATTTCATGTGTTTATGTCCTGATAATCGCGAAGCTTATGGATCGAACTGCAGTGCTCTGGCGAGCCTTGAACATTCGTCAGGTATGTATCTCTCTTGTTGACCAACTTCATATTTTAGTTTTTAGGTTTTAGTTTTTTTTTTTCCTTATGATCTGCAGACATATCTTAGTAAACTTTATCACGTTGAAAGGTATTAATTATTACATAGTAAACCGAATCATACTATATACACAGTTTCCAAAAAAATATATATTATGTATGTAGTTGCTAATATTATATAGCACGATACAGTTTAAAGGGGCTTTAGAAAGCTGCGTCACAAAGGGTCATATTTGTCATTGTATGTGTAGTAATTTCCGAGATTTGCCGTATAACAAAAACAAAAAAAAAAAATGATAACATATAGCTATTCAGAGAATGGATCTTTATATTCAAGTTTATCTAATAAGTTTTTTCTTTTTTTTTTTTTTTTTTAAACCAAAGACTTATCCAACAAAATAGCTATTCTGAATCTCAAACAATATTAATCAATAAATTGATAAGAAAGAAGAATGAAACAAAGATATCAATTTGAAAAACTCTTGAAATAAGGTGATGAGTGAGTAGGAAAATAAGTAAAGGCAAAAGCAAGACTCAAAAAGAGATTAAAGCTCCCCGCTTTTTATTCATCTTTTTTTTTTTTTTTTTTTTTTTTTTTTTTTTTTTTAATTCCTTTAGTAGTACCTAAAATAAAATTGTTGGGGGGTGTTTAAAATAAATGGAGAATTTAATTATTGATATTATCTTATAAATAAGGTTATTTGGATGCAAAATAGTTAAGAATCTCATATTTCAAAAAGAAAGTTATCACTAATTTGTTACTTTCTTTTTTAGTTTTATTGTAAAATGATCATAGTTAATAGTTATAATTAATTAGGATTTTTAACTATTTGGGGGCGTTAATTAGTTGGGAGCTTTAAGCAATTGTTTAAGAGCATCTTCAAGGCAACTCTCTAAATTTTAGTTAAATTCTAGGTAAAATGGTTAGAAAACTAATTTAGCTAGTAAATTTTTAGTGAGTCACTCTAATCATACACTCTATTTTAGTGAAATATAGATTTTTTTAATATTTATTGAATTTAAAATATAAATATTTTTATTAAATTTATAAAAGGATCTTTGTATTTTTTATAATTGAAAGAATAATATAATACAGAAAAAAGCCTAGCCTCTCCATACTAGCTATATTTAGTTAGTGTGGATGACATTATCTAAAATAGTTAATCATTTGGCTAATAATTGGAGTGGAGAAAAGTTGAATCATTAATCATTCTATCTAAAAACATAAAATGGCTAACATGGTCAGAGTTATTCTAAGTGGCCTAATAGAAGAGCCGACTAAGAGTATACCTTTAATTTTTTATGGTTACAGATGGATACCATCAAATTGTCTTTAGTGAAATAGTTTGAGGAACAACTGGTGTTTTGGACCACAATTAAAATTAACTTGCTATTTTGTTCGTTACTTGCTCAAATTTTGTTTTGTTTTGACGTCAAGCATTTTGATGGGATTGGAGACTGGTATGAGGAAAAGAGTTTTTGTCCATTTGATGAGTCTGGTTACGTGTTTAGGCTGCCTTGGATTCAACTGTTAAAAAAATTACTTTAGGGAGAAAACCTTTACCAAATACCGGATCGTTCATGTTGTAGCACTACGAATTTATAATCTAAGCGGAAGCATACCTGAATCAGTTATGATGGAAGCAAATCACAAGCCTTGCGGTTAGTCTTCTAAATCTACACGTAGTCATATGGAGTTTCCTTTGGATTCTCTTTGATGATGGGAAGTCAAAAATAGAATGAAAATTTATGTGTAATTTGGGGACCATAACCGTATATAAGTTAACTGCCTATTAACTTTCATTATTTCTAATTTGGCCCATCATAAGAAATAGATATAATGATTTGGTCTGTACACATAAAAGGCCCACACTTAATTAAATGCATTAAAGCCTAAAATACTTAAAATCTTATCAGATCACTTTAAATGGGCTCAACCTAATATGATAGCCTCTAACACACAATAATAAACAAATAAGCCCATATGGTCAATTAAAACCTAACAATCTCCCATTTGGGTTATATGTGTCACCTTATAATTATGCATTAAAAATAACCTTATGAGTACTCAGAATTTTGCTATCATTACCAAATGCATCCCAAAACAATCCGGTCCATCAATCATATCAACATAGGATCAAAGCGGCTTTCGCTACATTTATCGTAACTAAACCCCATCAATGGTCACGTATATTGATACAACCGAACGACATGGATCAAGCATGGATGTGTAGCATGGAAATTACATGCAACGTGATCTAAGCATGCCTATTTCTAACTGGTCCAACTTTATACCTTAGTGAGATCAATTTCAAGCAAGTTTAGATACAAAATAAACTAAATACTTTATAACTGAAAACAACCAAAATATCTATAAACCATATCCGAAGTTTACCATAACACGTGTTTAAATCTGAAGAGCAACTAAAGCACAAACTCCCACTAAAACTATATTTCCTTAAGAGATACAACACCCATATGAGTGGTGTGCTAATGAAAGACCTTAGGTGGTAATCCCTTAGTAGGCTGATCCATAACCATGGAGTTAGTTCCGATGTGCTCTATAGACATCTGTCCACCTTGGGTGGTAATCCCTTAGTAAGCCGATCCGTAACCATGGAACTTGATGTCTATATGCTTCGACTTTGTCGAGCTCTTGTTGTTGTTAAAATATAGAACTGCTAACTTATTGTCACAAAATAACTTGACTGATCTTTCTATGCCATCCACAATGCGCAACCTAGTGACAAAGTTCCGCAGCCATATCCCATGGTTGGATGCCTTATAACATGCTATAAACTCCGCTGCCATGGTGGAAGAAGCTATGAGTGTCTGCTTAGCACTCTTCCAGGAAATAGGTCCTCCAGCAAGCAAGTAGATATAGCCTGATGTGGATCTCCTACTTTCTTGGCATTTGGTGAAATCAGAATCAGAATAACTGATGATCTCCAACTGATCTGGTCTCCTGCATGTGAGCATGTAACCTTTTGTTCTCTATAAATACCGCATGACCCGTTTGACTGCTTTCTAATGATCCATTCCCAGATTACTTAAATACCTCCCTAGCATCCCAACAATGTTCACAATATCTGGACATGTACAAACTTGAGCATACATTAGACTCCCTACAGCCGAAGCATAACGGATCTTCTGCATTTCTTTAGTTTCAAAGTCATTCTTGGGGCATTGACTTAAACTGAATTTGTCTTTCTTAGCTACAAGGGTGTCACTTGGTTTACAATCCTGCATGCCAAATCTCTTAAGTACCTTTTCGATATAGCACTTTTGTGATAATCCAAGAATACAACGAGATCGATCTCAATGTATCTGAATCCCTAAAATAAAAGAGGCGTCACCAAGATCTTTCATTTCAAATTTCTTTGCTTGAAATCTCTTAGTTTCGTGCAATAAGCCTATATCACTACTGGCAAGCAGTATGTCATCCACATATAAAACTAGAAAAATATGCTTACTCCCACTAAACTTGTGATATATACAATCATCCACCGCGTTCATATGAAAACTGAACGAGATGATAACTTGGTGAAATTTGTAATACCATTGACGAGATGCTTGCTTAAGTCCATAGATGGATTTCTTTAATTTGTAAAGTATTTGCTTTGCATCGCCTGCTACAAAGTTTTCTAGCAGCACCATATAAATTGTCTCATCAATGTCACCATTAAGAAACGCAGTCTTAACATCCATCTGATGTAACTCAAGGTCAAAATGTGCCACTAAAGCTATTATGGTCCTGAAAGAGTCTTTCGATGACGTGCCTTGTATCTCTCCACATCATCATTCGAATCCCTCTTGGTCTTAAATATCCATTTGCAACCAATCGGTTTCGCACCTTCAGGCAATGGGATAAGATCCCATACGTCATTGTCCTTCATGGACTTGATCTCTTCATTCATGGCATCGATCCACTTTTGAGAGTTAGAACTTTTCATGGCTTGACGGAAGTTGATTGGATCATCTTCCACCACTCTAATGTCAACCTTATGTTCTTGGAGAAATACGATGTAATCGTCCGGAACCGCACTTCTCCTCTCTCTAGTAGATCTCCTTAATGGCATTGGTTCTTGAGGTAGTAGAGTTTGTTCTTTTGGAACAACTTCTTGAACTTGAACAGGAGGTTCAATGACATCGTCTGAATCCGGAGTTGCTTCTTGAACAATGTCAGGTATAGGAGCTTGATCTTGATCAATATCAATAGCAATTGGAGGAATATCAATGTATTCCTCTTCAAAGACAAAGTCCCTAACTCTTTCTCCCCCGGCAAACTCAACATCCTCAAAGAACCGGGCATTTCCCGTCTTAAAAATTGATTTAGTCATGGGATCATGAAACTTGTAACCCCTAGATCTTTCAGAATATCCAATAAAATAACAACTGATAGTTATTGAGTCCAGTTTCTTTTCATTTGGCCTATAAGGCCTTGCCTCAGCTGGACATCCCCAAATGTGTAAGTGCTTCAAACTAGGCTTTTTTGCCCGTCCAAAGCTCATAAGGGGTTTTAGCAGTCGCTTTGGTTGGAACTCTGTTGAGTATATATGTTGCGGTCTTTAATGCTTCTCCCCAGAGTGATTCTGGCAAGGTAGAATGACTAATCATACTCCTCACCATATCTTTAAGCGTTCTGTTTTGCCTTTCAGCAACACCATTCATGCTAGGCGAACCTGGCATGGTGTACTGTGAGACGATACCGCATTCCACTAGGATTAGCAAATGGTCTTGGACGTTGTTCACCTGAATCAGTCATGATAGAAGTAAATCACAAGTCTTGCGGTTAGTCTTCCAAATCTAGACGTAGTCCTATGGAGTTTCTTTTGGATTCTCTATGATGATGGGATGTCAAAAATAGAATGAAAACGTATGTGTGATTTTGGAACCATAACGGTATATAAGTTAACTGCCTATTAACTTTCATTATTTCTAATTTGGTCCATTATAAACAATAGAAATAATAACTTGGTCTCTACACATAAAAGACCCACACTTAATTAGATGTGCTAAAGTCCAAAATATTTAAAATCTTATCAATCATTTTAAATGGACTCAACCTAATATGATAACCTCTAACACACAATAATAAAACAAATAAGCCCACGTAGTCAATTAAAACCCTACATCAAATCTTTAAGGAAAATAGTAGAAAATAGGCCAATATGAAAAGCTTAAGAAAGTATATAGGCCAATTTTTAGTTTTAGAAATTAATAGGCCATAACTTGTCAAGTTATGGTTCATAACCAGATAAGTTATGGACAAACTTATCAAGTTATGGTTCATAACCGGACAAGTTATGGACAATTATGAATAATAACTTGTCAAGTTATGGTTCATAATCAGACAAGTTATGTACCAAAATAATAATTTGGCCTATTTATTAAATTATGTAAACTATTGACCTATTAATTTTAATTCATCTCAAATTTTGGCCTATTGTCCTCTTTCTCCCGATCTTTAATACAAGTCAAACTTCGGGCCTTCTCTCTTGTCTATTTCTGATATAGACTAACATACGCGATAGAGTCTTCGTCAAAACAGTTTTATAATTTGCGTGCTTGTTGATCATTATTATTATTATTATTATTATTATTATTATTATTATTAGGGAGAAAGAGGAAAATAAGCTAAAATTTGAGATGAATTAAAATTAATAGGCCAATAGTTTACATAAATTAATAAATAGGCCAAATTATTATTTTCGTCCATAACTTGTCTGGTTATGAACCAAAACTTGACAAGTTATTATTCATAATTGTCCATAACTTGTTCGGTTATGAACCATAACTTGACAAATTTGTCCATAACTTATCTGGTTATGAACCATAACTTGACAAGTTATGACCTATTAATTTCTATAACTAAAAATTGGCCTATTTCCTTTCTTAAGCTTTTCATATTGGCCTATTTTCTACTATTTCCCTTATTATTATTATTATTATATACTTTTCTAAAGACAACCAAACTCTTCAAACGTCTTTTTCACTTCATTTGTCAAAACAAATATTGATATTTTGTTGTTCTCCTCATCTACCATTCTTCATCAACATTGATCAAAGTTAACCCAAATATCTCCATGAGAGCTTAGCTTAGCCTTCACTTATGGAATTACAGTTTTTCTTCAAATCCCTCTTTGCTGCCACCTTCATCTTGATCACCACTTTCCCCTCGACTCGCTGCGAAGAAAACAAAAATTTCACGGCGTGCAATCAGCCGTACGAGTGCGGCGACATAAAAAGCCTTTATTTCCCGTTCTGGGGAGATGGCAGACCCGAAATCAGCCGTATGATTTTCTAATTTTTACTTAATTATGATTCGCATCCAATTATTTTTCCTTGTAGTTGACTTGTATAGTCAGTTTAGAGTATTATACAGAAGTACAAACTTAAAACAAAGAAAATACATTTTCCATGATATGAGCCAATTCCTTCAATACCAAATGAATTTTGACAAATCGATACCCTTATTTGTAGCATGATTTCGTTCCTATGCTCCATGAAATAAGATTTTGCTAACATATAGCTAAAATGAGTGAGTGTATTAATTATTTAACAGTTAAAAGTTCTATAAGTTGTTAAAAAAATTACCGAGTTGCTGTATCATTCATTCATGAGAAATAATCAAAATGTTGCTATCTTTGAATCAATCAGATCTAATACTTCCTGTTCTGTTTTCTAGTATAAAGGTTGAGATTTTTGTTGCGGACGCTTTTGGTCAATTGTTTCCTAATTTTTCCGAATATTCTTTTAAATATCATATTGATGTTATTGGTGCTCTAAGGCTTGTACCTTTTCTGATTTCTTTTTGCAGGGAGGCCCAGGGATTGGAAACTCAAGACTGGCATAGGTAATTTACTAATTCTTTTCATTTGAACAGTACCATATACTTGAACAGTAAAACTGACGTACAATTCCTGAATAAATTTGGCACGGATATCACAGGTATTGTTTCGGGATTTTGTGCCGTACTGCTGCTCATTTGTATCATAACATGCTGTCGTAGACGTACCAAATCCAAAAAATCCTTGACAAAGAAGACAGAGAATGATCAGGATCCTGAAGCATTTATTAGAAGCTGTGGACATCTAACTGCAAAAAGATATAGTTTCTTTGAAGTCGAGAAGATGACAAAGTCATTCAAGGATAAGTTAGGGCAAGGAGGTTTTGGTGAAGTGTACGAAGGAAAGCTACTTGATGGACGTCATGTGGCTGTAAAAATCCTGAATGCATCCAAAGGGAACGGAGAAGAATTTATTAATGAAGTAGCAAGCATTAGTAGAACTTCTCACGTGAATATTGTCACTCTTTTAGGTTTTTGCCTAGATGGTCGCAAAAGAGCTCTCATCTACGAATTTATGCCCAATGGATCACTAGAGAAGTTCACGTACAAAGACAATCCTTCGCAAACGACTCCACACTTGGAATGGGAAAAACAGCTACAGATTTGTATTGGAATAGCTCGAGGGCTGGAGTATTTACACCGAGGCTGCAACACCAAAATTTTACATCTCGACATAAAACCACATAACATTCTCTTGGATGAAGACCTTTGTCCAAAGATTGCCGATTTTGGCCTGGCTAAACTTTGCCCAAGTAAAGAAAGTATCATATCAATGGCAGGTGCCAGGGGGACAATAGGTTACATAGCTCCAGAAGTGTTCAGTAGAAACTTTGGAGGTGTTTCGTCGAAGTCTGATGTTTACAGTTATGGCATGATGATTCTTGAGATGGTTGGTGGAAGAAAGAATATCAAAGTTGGAGTGAGCCATACAAGCGAAATATATTTTCCCGATTGGATTTATAAACATCTCAAACAAGGTAGCAATCTACAGTTGTGGCGGGACATGACGAGTGAGGAAAATGAGATTGCAAGAAAGATGATCTTGGTCGGGTTGTGGTGCATCCAAACGAAGTCATCAGATAGGCCAAGCATGACTAAAGTGATTGAAATGCTGGAAGGAAGTGTAGAAGCCTTGCATCTTCCACCGAACCCTTCCTTGTTTTCTCCAAAATCACCGGAAAGATTGCCACTTGAGCCGTTCCCAGAATCTTCTACAACATCAACTCTATGAAAATAATTAATCCTCTTGGTTTACATTATGGTAAGCAATATTGGTGCCAAAACCAATCTGGCGCCAACAATTTTGGGTTTATCTCGATTAAGAAACAGTTTTTGCGCACATTAACTCAATTAAGTCAACAACTCATAATCTCTATTAAAATGAACATTTATAATAGGGTTATTAGCCGTTAGTGTCTAAATTATGTGCATTATAGTCATTTTAGTCTCTAAATTTTTAAGTTTAATGTATATTTACTCCATAAATTTTTAATTTGTTGACTATTTTAGTTCCTACACACTAAAATTAATGATGGATTTTAAAATTTTCATATAAATCATCACGTCTAGACGAAAATTACTGAAATTTTCATAAAAATAGTTATATTAACTAAATATTCTCTCCATTGATATTATAAATCATTAAAAACTATAACAATTTACACTTAATGTAACTATTTCTGTAAAACTTTCAGTTACTCTATGTGTCTAGAACGTGATTAGCTTTGAGAATTTTTCAGAAATGATTTGGCAATTTGAATGTGCATGGACCAAAGTGGTCAAAAATCAAAAGCTTAAGAAATATATATATTTTTTTAAATTAAAAATGGGATATTTACATTTTCATACCTATATTTTAGGTTAATTTAAAAAGTATACCTTTAATTTTTCATTTCATGAAAGTTGTACTTTTAAATTAGATTTAATACACAAATTGGTGCATTTTCTTAGTCAACTTTCAATTTTGATCTCTAACAGTAAACTTAACTAGTGTTGAAACTTTGGACGGACCGCCTGTGACCACCGAAAAGTCTAAATTTTTGCCCGAATATTGAACCTGAAATGTCCAAAAATTCAGGCTGTCTGACCCGACCCGACCCGAAAATTGCCCATGGACGGGCTTTGGGCAGGGGGTGCCTACCCATGCCCGACCGGCTGCCCGAATTTTCAAATTTTTTTTTATATTATATTTTTATGTTGTATTTGTATAATTACAATGTGTATATTACAATTTGAAATTTGAAATGAACACATAAACTATATAAAAAAAATTATTTCTTCATTGATTTTTAAATTTTTAATTCATAATTGCTTCGTTAAAAACCTTACTAAGAAAAACCTAATTGGAATAAAAACTTGGTAAGGGAAAAAGAGTGCAATCATTGTAGGACGAATTACAAATTTGACGAACTTACAAAGTCTATAGAAGATTACAATAACACTATACAAATTAGAAATTACAAAGTAAATAACTATTTACAAATTAGAATAATAAAATTTAATTTGAAGCAGAAGGATCGTCTTGAAAATTAAAAGTTAATATATTAAATTCGTCGATCCATTCTTAGTTTGCCGGTAAGATTGTATCGTGTAAGTGTTGGTCGGAACGGTCCCAATCCTTGATGCACACCAAAGCTTCAACAATATCCTGCTACAATGCGTTTCTTCGTTCTTCAAGTAATTGGCCAGTTGTACTGAATGCTTGTTCAACTGCAACAGTGGAGACCGGGATTGAAAAAATATCCATTGCCAGTCGTGTTAGGATCAGTCAAGTTAATGCTCGTGCCCTCTACCACTCAACCAAATCAAACATTTCACTACTGTCTATAACTAAGCCCTCACTCAGGTACACCATTAACTCGTTGAATCCGCCACCACCTCTTGATGAAGATCCACTCCTAGATTCTTCTTGACCTTGAGTCGTCGTCGTCGTCTTCTTCTTCTTCTTAGACAACCTGAAAACATTCAAGAATGAATGCGTATTGTCGCCTTGTTGTTGTGGTTGTTCAACACGAGGTGTGTTTCTAAACCTATTTTCGTAAGAGATATATAGAGAATATATTTTTTCCTTTATAATAAGAAATTGGTCAGTAGTGTCGATAGCTAAAAATTCACCTAAGTTATCTAAGCTACTCTCTAAACCTTCTAATTTTAATCTAGGGTCAAAAATAACACTGAAACCATACAACATGGGTAGTTTAGACCAATATTTTTTTAAAATTCTTTTTCATAGCGGCGATAGGAACTCCTAAAACCTCGTGTGTCCTAAATTCACTAAATAAAATAGACATTCTTAAAAGTTCTCCTAACGTTAATGGTGAAGTTGGGTAATAAGTTCCACTAAGCTTTAAGGTAATTTCGTGAAATCTACCTAAAAAGTTATACAAAAGTTCGGTAATTTGCCAATTAGTTTCATCTATAAATCTTGTTCCTAATTTTGCACTAACATAATTTGTTATAGCATCTTTATAGGAGATGCATTGTTCAAGCATTATGTAAGTGGAGTTCCATCTTATGGGCATATCTAAGGCTAATGCTCTAGGATTTTGATTACATGCTTGTAGAAATCTAAACCAATCTTGTATTCTTTGATTACTACCTTGAATCTAAGCAATGTTATCTTTAATTCTTTTAATATGACCTGATATTGATTTTAAACCGGACTTTACTATTAAATTAGTTATATGACATGCACAACGTTGGTGAAATATATCATTATTACTGAATAAACTTAAATCATTTTCAAAAAGTTCTATTGCTTTAGTATTTGTAGTTGCATTATTTAATGTTATGGCCATTATTCTATCTCTTAAACTATATTCATCAATAGCAGATAAAATTGTGTTATATATTAAATTAGTAGTATGTGATCCTATAACACATTTGAAACCTAAAATTATCTTATCCAAATCAAAACTTTTATAATAATGTCCAGTTACAGCTAAATAATCCTTGTTGGCAACGACGAACTAAATATCCGCCGTTAACGCAACACAACTGCTAGTAGAGTGTAAAAGGTTGATTAATGCTTCCTTTTCTTGTTTATATAATTTTAATGCATCTTTCCTAAGAGTAGTTCTAGAAAAAAATTGTGCATTACGATTATGTACAATTTTAATATAACGCTGCCAATTTCTTTGTTTAGTAAAACTTAGTGGTTGATCTAATGTGGCTATTAATCGTGCCATTTCCATACGATCAACTTACGGATCGTATTTCCACGTGCTTAGACCGCTGGTTTGGCGGTCAAACAATAATTGCGTTTGGCGGAGATTAGCTTCGCCTCCTTGTTGAAGACACTTTTCAAAGTGTCTTCTTAAGTGTGTAGTGCAATGAATAGTATTAGCTTTTAATTTCTCACCACAATATTTACATTGAGCTATGTATTTAATGTTACCGTTATTGTTGACCTCCTCGAATGTGTTGAAGTACTCCCAAACTGCTGAGGTGCGCTTGTATTTCTTCTTAAAACTTGCAACACTTACACTAGCACTACTGCTTGCCTCTCCTCCATGGACACCAGTGCCACCACCATTACGTCTCCAACCTCTAGTACGTCCATCAGGGGTCGGATTTGCAGTTTCATCAGCAACTCTTTCCATAGTTTGCGATTCTTGTGTTTGAAAAAAATTAGGAAATTGATCTTCTTCTATGTTGAATTAGGCATCAATGGGAATATCACCACCATAACTAGAAGAAGCCATTATGAAAAATAAGAGAGATTGAGAGAGATTTAAGTGAGGTTAAGAGAGATTTGAGAGAGATTAAGAGAAATTGAGAGAGAATGAGAGTTTTTGGGTGAGAAAAATGGTTGGGGGGATGAGGTATTTATAGGAAAATTTTTGGGTTGAAAAAATTTTTTCCCCAAAAATTCAGGTCAAACAGCTAATATAATTTTCAGGTAGTTTGGGTAGGTCGAGCAACTGTTGGGTTCAAATTTTCAGGCAAAATTCGAGTTCGGGTAAAAAAAGATCCGTTCGGTTCAAAATTTGGGCAATGGTAAAAAAAAGTTAGGCAAATTCGGCCAAAATTTGGGCAACTCGGGTAATGCCAGAAAATTCAAAAAAATTCCGACGAATGGCGGGGGACGACTTCTCCACAGCGGCGGGCAGTCAGGGGGGATGGATATTTTCGGGCTGCCCTAGCTTGTGCCCGAAAATACCATGGTCGGGCAGCGAGAGGCACTTGCCCGCCATGCCTAAAAATTTTTGGGCACCGGGCATGCCCGCCGCCCGAATTTGCAACACTAAACTTAACCTTGACCTCTAAATTATCAAAAGTACCCTTGGATAAAGAAAATTGAGAAAAGTAAATAAGTTAGAAAAATTGATAAAAACCTTAAAAAAAATAACTTTAACAGTAAACTTAACCTTGACCTCATCCAATCATACCGCCGCCCACCTTTACTGCTACCTCGCCTCAACCCACCACCATTGTCACCGACCACGGCGAACCCACCCCTCACTACCCCATTGTCAACCACCGTGCCAATCTCACCCAGTCACAGCCCCTAATTTGCATCGGCCATCCCATACCCAGCCAAGATCTGCGACAAATATCCCCAAACCGGTCGTGATGGACAATGACGAGTCCATCCACCCAAACCCAAGCCTTGCACTCTCCTATCCACACCTCCAACTCCTTCAATTCTACCTAGTTTCTTATCCCATCTTGTAGATCTCTCTCTAGTCAATGAGAATATAATCACTATTTGATTCACCATTTTTTTAATGAGAAATACTTGTTCTTGATGGGGATTTTCCTCCAAGAGATGATACTTGGACGAGCGACCAATTTGATAATAGCATTGTCAAGGAGAGAACCAGAAAGCGACCGTTGCTTTATGGGGAATTGACCGTCACTTTGAGGGACGGCTTTGTGGTGGTTGGAGATATCGAGTTCACTGATAACTCGAGCTGGATTCGGAGCCGCAATTTTAGAATTGGTGCGAGGGTGGTCCCTGGTGCAAACTCTCAGGGTTTGATGATTCGTGAGGCCATGACGGAGCCTTTTGTTGTCAAAGATCACCGTGGAGAATGTAAGTTCTTATGCCTCATATATTTTGTTACCATTCTAGTTTTTATATCTGTGAATCGGGTTTTTTTATCTTTTCATTTGTTCTCACCAAAAGTTTCAGCTATTCATTTACAAAATTATAACAACAACAATAATAATAAATTGTTAAAGTATAAAATTATTGTTGCGCACCTCTTAACAACTTAAGTTTAAGCTTTTGGGATGAATTGGTAAACTAACATGGTATTAGAGTTAGAGGTCCTGAGTTCAAATTTTTGTAATTGCACTTTTTATTCCAGTTTAAAATTATCATGTGTTGGGTCTTTAATATATCTCGGGCTTAAATATTCACGTACTGAGCTTTTCAATTAATTTACCCACACGATTATCCATTGTCCAGTCCACACGTGAGGGGGAGTGTTAAAGTATAAAACTATTGTTGACCCACTTCCTAACAACTTAAGCTTAAGCTTTTGGGATAAATTGGTAAACTAACATAAACAAAAGCAAATATCTTTTTCATAGCGAAATGATTTCTATGAACAAGAGTACTATTTGAGATTTCCATTCAAAGAAACCTTAGTTTAATTTTGAAACGTTATTCTATATATTAGGCTTCTCGCTTACTTCATAATTAGAAATAACGAAGTGAGCAATTATAATAAAACACAGTACTGTTTTTTTGCTTCGTGTTTTTATATATTAGCGCATAATATGATATCAACAATGATTAATTACTGAAAAATTTTATGAAGAATAAATATAAGTCCGGTTAATTACCTTGCACGTTGAATCACTAAACATTTATTCAAAGTGATATATAGTTAAATACTGAAAAAATAATTGTTTATGGTGCATATAGTAAAGAAAATTCTTTTCACTTCCTTATAACTACATAGTTTAAATTAACAAAAGGAACAAAATCTCGATCTTTCCAGGCCCTTGTTCCAACAAACCAGATTAAACTAACATTAATTAATTAGTTAAAAAGACATGGAAGAACTAAAACCTTTTAAAGCAAGTTGGGATAAACTACCAAGAACATCAAGAATATCAAGAATAAATTAAGCTATTTACATAATAAGGGTGAGATTAAAATTCAACAAGTAGATTAATGCACAAAAGGACTCGTTCAAGCAAAACATCAAGGGGTTGTTTTTTTGCATTTTAGAGTTAGGGAGACTTGAGTGATGATTTTAAGTTGAAGTTGTAACTTGATTTTGTGTTTGAATGCGTCCTATTAATTAGTCGAAGCAATACCACCCAGTTTATATCAATGCTTAAAAATTTCATGAAATTAATACGATATTTGAATATATGAGAATTATTAATTAGGGACATAACATAACATTTTACTCATGGATTTTACTGAAAAAAAAAAAAGAACTGTGTACTGATTTTGATTTATATTTTCTTTTTTCTAGTATACAAAAAACACCATCCTCCCAAGTTGGAAGACGCAGTCTGGAGGCTGGAAAAGATTGGCAAAGACGGAGCTTTTCACAAAAAGCTTTCTTCCAAGGGTGTTAAAACAGTGCAAGACTTTCTAAAGTTGTCTGTTATCGACGCACAAAGACTTAGAAAAGTAAGCAATTAAAGTTTCGCCTTTTCTAATTAGTAAACTTTAACTATATATATGCATATATACATATATATATATATATATTTATTTTTTTTTTCCGACAAACAATATTATCCAAACATATAATATTTGTTAATAAGCTAGTGGCTGTGCTTAACTAGTTTATCCTCTTTATCCATGATGAAAGCAGATTTTGGGTGTTGGGATGTCAGAAAGAATGTGGGACGTTACTCTAAAGCACGCAAAGACTTGTGAAATGGGTCCCAAATTGCATATTTACCGTGGAAGAGATTTATCTATTGTTCTCAACCCCATTTTTCAAGTTCTTAAGTTTGAGGTTAATGGGCAAGTTTACTCCACTCGGGAAATAAGTTGCAATTTTAGTAGGGCGTGTATAAAATTCTATTTGTTATGCTTTCATTTTTTTTTTTTTTTTTCTAGCATTGCATATCATATATGAGCAAATTCTATATCTATATATGTGTTTAATCTATGTTTTAATTTCGATTCTAACATTATTTGCAGGCCTATATTGAAAGTTTGGTAAGGGAAGTGTTGATCCAGGTGTCACTTGTTCATTGGTTACAAGAATTAGTACACAGCAAGTTGGCTCTGGTTTGTTAGGATGTTAATAAGCTGTTAGTGGGTAGTATGGTAATTGAGCATTGTAATTACATACTTTGATTGAACTAGATAAAAAGGCTTGATATATGTTTTAGTCGGTAAAGGCTTGATATACTTTGATAGTCAAGGCTTGATATACTTTGATACTTTGATTTCTTGGTGAGGTTTTTCTTTGGATCTGTTATCTCAGGAAGCTTATGAAAACTGGAGGCTTCCATGTCTGATTGTTCTTCGGATTGTGATTTTGCATCTCAAGGTCTATAATTTGATACTTATAATATATGCTGTATAATTAGAAATTACTTTAATGTCTCTCTAGGAGAATGCTTAGTGCAAATGCTTATGTCATATATATATATATATATATATATATCCCAATAGCATTTTAGACTTTTAGTGCATGGCCAAGATACAGAAAAAGAGGAGAACAACAAGGCCTTAAGTTTCCTCCAACAAATAGAAGAAAGGAAAAAATAAAATAAAATAAAAATCCCTTCTTCTATTCCCGTTTTATATGCTGTCCAGAACTACACATATTTGCTGGAATTGGGAATCGAAGTTATGTAAATAAATCCTCGTGCTTTTTCGAATTAAATGAAGTTTTCGAGTTATGGACAAGCATTGTTTGAAAAACAAAGTAAAAAAACTCAAAAATTACCACTCAACATTACTCGACTTAAAAATAAATAATTACAATCTAATTAATAGAGAGAAAACTAGTGGCTACAATAGTTCTTAATTATTTTAAATAGAATAAATAATAGATTTGCATAAAATAATGACAAATCATGCACTTTTATGAGAAAACACACGCATACACTATGAGGTCATTAATCTACATTGAAAAAAAAAATCAAATATTTTTCGAGCCAAAAAAGAGAAAAATTTTGGTTCTTTTGATTCTTAATAGTGTAGAGATGCAATATGAGAAATGAGATAAATACTGAGTGAGTGTATGAGTCTAAATTTTTAATTAGTTACTCTTGATTAATATTTTTTTTAGTTAAAGAACTGTATTAATTAAAGAGAGAAAGAGGAAAATAGATCAAGACTTGAGATGAATTAAAATTAATAGGCTAATAGTTTACATAAGTTAATAAATATGTCAAATTACCGTTTTCGTTCATAGCTTATCTGGTTATGAACCATAACTTGACAAGTTTTTCCATAACTTATCTTGTTATGAACTATAACTTCACAAGTTATGACCTATTAATTTCTATAACTAAAAACTGGCCTATATATTTTCTTAAGCTTTTCATATTGACATATTTTCTACTATTTCTCTTAATTAAAAGAGTACTAATGAAGAATAAAAAACAAAAAGGCAAACAATTTTCTGGCTGCGAGTATGAACTGAGGTGGATAGCTGAGGCATATGAAGGCCCAGGCTAGTCCTTGGGCCAATCTAACCGAGGAGGATATAAGATGATACACATTTCCAACGGTAATGGAGGCAAGCTTCTCATATTCTCCATATTCCACGGATGAGGAAAATGAAATTGCAAGAAAGATGATTATAGTGGGCTTGTGGTGCATACAGACAATACCATCAGATAGACCATCCATGACCAAAGTAATAGAGATGTTAGAAGGAAGTTTAGAAGCTTTGCACATCCCACCAAAGTCTTTCATGTCTACGCCAATTACATCATCGCCAGAATTACAGCTAACAAAGTCTTCTTTCTCATCGTCAGCAGTATCCAACTAGAATTGACCACTTTTTGGGTAAAGAAGATCTAGGTATCTCCCATCAAAAGATTTAATCAGTTCTTCTTCTTCTTCTTTTTTTTAAAGCATTTTGCATATCTTGTAAGCTTGTAATAATTAGATAACACATTAATTTGGACGCACAAGAGAATATGAGAACGTAGACACCTGAAAAATATATTAAAACCCTAATGACGATAGGGACACTTTATACCGCCAAAACTACGAATTGAGGTTGAGAAGACCTACAAACTTAGAACTAAAACTTCAAGTAATCATCCTACAAACTGCTTGCTTCTCGTTGCTTTTTATTCGTGAGATTCTCTTCTGTCATTTTGATATTTAACTCAACCTTTGGAATTATTTAACAAATTGGCTTTGAATACACTATGATGACTAAGCGGTTCGAGCAGAAATTAGAAAAAATTTTCTCGTATATAACACTTATATATAATATTACATACATAATGTAACGACTCGCACCCCCACCTAGTATGATATTGTCCGCTTTGAGCCTGAGTCTGCACAATTTTACTTTTGAGCTTCACCCCAAAAGTGCACATACCATTAGAAGGTGGTGTCATTCCTTATAAACCAGGACACATCTTCATCCCTAGGTGATGTGGGACTACACAACTTACCCTTTATTGGCCTTGTGCCTCAAGAGATTGATGGTTGTCACACATAATTACGAAATTTTCAATGATATTCATAAAGTATTTAATAATACGTAAACATAAAATAATGAAAAATCTATTTTTATTAAATCTCAACAACATTCTAACACAAAAAACATAAATTTGTCATGGTTAAAAAAAACAGAACACAACCCAAAAATCAATTTGATTAATCATGATTTTACTAAGCTTTGAGAGACAGAGTTATAGTGCAACAGATCCTATGCTCGTTGTTTTGGTTTCGTAGATACATCCCATTTTTTCTTAGCTCCGGTGCTCATTTCACTATAAAAAAGTTGTCAATTGAAGGAACCAAATTCCTTTAGTTAAATCAGACCAGTATAAACTTTTAAATTCCCATAATCTACTTCATAAATTGTTAAGTTGGATTGAGAGTTCACCGTAGGTCTATCCTTACCATTTTCCAAAGAAAGTAAAAAAAAAAAAAAAAAAAAGAAACCATATAATTTGAACCCGCTAAGCGAATGTAACTTAAGTTTACTATTTTGCGTTTCAATGCAGAGGGAATTAGTGCATATTAACGGTATCATAAATTCATATTGTTCCTATGGAATAACCAAGTTGCTCATTCAATATACTTGTGAAAAGATAAGAAAAAAATTTGTGATAAGATTATGACATATACAGCAACTGATCCGAAAACCATACTATTCAACTTATTGTGAATCATAAATAAAAGAATATAACATTAAACCTCACCAAAATTCAAGACAACGACCCCTCATAAAAAAATAAATAAATAAAGATAACGACAACCTAGCTAATAAACATTTCTTATGATAGTTTTCTTTTTAAAAAAAAAAATAAATCATTTATAAGAGATAAACACAAAGATATTGGTCAACAGTCAATTTTTGCACCATATAATTCTATAATTTCTATTACAAGGAGGCAGAAGCTCAGAAATGGACAGTCAGACTTTAATTTATCATAAATTGTACGTCACAACAACTATTAAGAGTCAAGAAGAGGCAAAATCCATGTAGAATTTCCAAGAAAAATATCAAGAATAAATTAAGCTATTTATATAATAAGGATGAGATTAAAATTCAACAAGTAGATTAATGCGCAAAAGGACTCGTTCAAACAAAACATCGAATGTCTATACGAGAGTTGATATTTTCTCTCTTACAAATCTCTATCTTGGTCAAGACAAAGTTGAGTGCGTCCAATTTTTCCAATTAATGCTCTCTTTTCACTACTACCACCAAGCTCACCAAGAAACAGTTTTTGCGCACATTAACTCAATTAAGTCAACAACTCATAAACTCTATTAAAATAAACATTTATGATAGGGTTATTAGCCGTAAGTCTCTAGATTTCACTTTGGAAAAGTTGTGATTGAGGTACCTTTCTAATAAATCACTCCCAAGCCACTTAAAATGATTTCATGTCGTGTTGGACAAAACAATTGTGATGACTTATCGATGGAACTTTATTTTTTGTTGATAAAAAAAAGGGGATTTCATGGTGCACTTTATGTCCTCTAGTCCCTTCAGCTATAGCAAGAACCTTGAGTACCATTGAGTACGTGAAAATAGCCTGAAGCAATCCCCATTGACCATCCAATCGGTTTTCACTTCCTCCACCTATGGTGTGGCCCACAGGACCCCACTTAATTTCCTCAAAGGGGCTGGGCAACCTTTTGCGTGAATGGAGATTCAAAGCCTAGAAAGATAGGTAGAGGAGACCTAGCAAAGACATCTTTACCACTACGCCACGACTGTCAATGGTCGATGCAATTATTTGATTACTCAAATAAAATTAAATGGACAACACAAAAAAATTAAAAACAAGGAAAAATAAAATAAAGTAGAAAAAAGAAAAAAAGACTCAATTTAATCTTAAAGCTAGTTTATCAATTTCATAAGTGCACAATTTGTCACAAGTAATAAAATAATAAGTCAAGAGTATTGTCCCACGAGGTTTGAGTTTAATTATAGGCCGAAATTGAAATTGTTAATACTGAAGATTATTTGAATAACCCATCAAAAAATAAGACTATTCAAAGTTAATAAAACATAATAAATTGGCAATAAAAATTTAGCTACTAGGGGTTTTGATTCACCATAACTAATCCCATATGAATTTCCTAACTAAATTAATTATATCCATTCCTTATTATTGTGAGTTTTCTTAATATATTCATTAATCCCTCTCGAACATAAAAAAAATATTTCAACAAAGTAAATTTCCTATATGTCTATAAAAATTCTAATACTGTCAAGATTTATTAAGCACAATGAGAAACTTAGAGATAATCTCCATAACATTTAAACCTAAATATTTAGACTAGTTTGCAGAAATATGTTACATATTGGAAGATCGATCTTATGTGTTTCCTTTTTACATGTTTTTATTACTTTTTCTTTTTTGGTTAGATGATCAGTTGGATTGTTTTGTATCTTTCGTAATTAGTAGAGGATGAGAGAGCTCATTTGTCTACATTTCTTCATACTACTTGAGCACAATTTTTGACTGCATTGACTCTACCCATATGCATATCTAGATTCGATATTCATGTTATATTGACGAACTAATCAGTTCCTATACCCAATTCATTGCAATTAGTTACGCGTATATTTTTACAATCTTGACAACTACACCCTCGGTTCAGTTGAATACGTACATCTATACGTACGCACAGGTAAGAATTTCTATTTTAATTTATTTTTTATTTTCCTTTCTTTCCTTTTGCCCAGAACATGGGTGAGACTTCAACTTCTTTTATTATTCAGAAAAATATGTTTTCTATTTCTAAGCGTTAGATTTACGTCAGAAACTATTTATTTCAAATATTTTCTTATTTTGATATGACTTTAATTAGATAAAATAGTTAGAATCAGGCCATATTGGTAGGAAACCCTACCCTTAATTGTTAGTGTGATTTATTCGTACATAATAATCAACATTTTTATTAAATTTAGCAATCAGGGGCTCAGAGTTTACAGGACTCAGGTCTGAAATTACCTTTCGCATACATCCGCAACCCACTTTCCACGTTTAAAAACCCACTTTCCACTTTCCAATTCTTCAATAGACAAGTCTACAAACCCATTTTCCACGTTTCTTCAATAGACATTTCTTCATAGTGACCTCTAACTGTGTCAAAATGACTAGTAGTCTGTTGGCAGCATATTAGTCTTTTTAGTTTTGTTCGAGACTTAAAGCCACATCTCTTTCCTGTCTCTATCTCTTATCTATTTTCCATGAAAAATCTTATTACAAACCAACTTAGCGTTCTTTGCCCAAAGCATTGCACTGGGCCGTCTCCGAATTTTTGGTAAAATATGAATCAGTATCATTCAATAATTAATTTGGCATTACTATTGCCAATTGTATATAATACATATATATGTATCCTTCTGCCAAACCCCAACGGTAAATCTCATACCAAATGATATGGTGCTGTTATCAAAACCTCTCGTCATAACAATCTTTTATCTTTTTAACAATCCGATTTTCATATTGTGAAGGCGATAATTTCGAGCAGTACTACTTTACGCAATTATTAAGTGACAGAAGAGGCAAATCCATGTAGATTTTCCGGGAAAAATATCAAGAATAAATTAAGTTATTTATATAATAAGTGTGAGATTAAAATTCAACAAGTAGATTAATGCACAAAATGACTCGTTCAAACAAAACATCAAATGCCTTACGAGAGTTGTTATTCTCTCTCTTACAAATCTCTATCTTGGTCAAGAATTCTTTTTCAAGACAAAATTGAGTGCGTCCAATAAATGCTCTCTTTTCACTACTACCACCAAGCTCACCACGAAACATTTTTTTGGCGCACATTAACTCAATTAAGTCAACAACTCATAATCTCTATTAAAATGAACATTTATAATAGGGTTATTAGCTGTAAGTCTCTTAATTATGTGCATTATGTCATTTTAGTCTCTAAATTTTTAACTATAATGTATAATTACTCCATAAATTTTTAACTTTTTGATCACGTTAGTCCCTACACATTAAATTTGATGTTGGATTTTAGAAATTTCATGTAAATCAGCACGTCCAGACGAAAATTACTAAAACTTTCACAAAAATAGTTATATTAACTAAATATTCTCTCCACTCGTATTATAAATCATCAAAAACTAGAACAATTTACACTTATTGTAATTGTTTCTTTAAAACTTTCAGTTAACATGATTATATTTGAGAATTTTTCAAAAATCATTTGGCAATTTGAATGTGCATAGACCAAAGTGGTCAAAAATCAAAAGTTTAAGAAATATATATTTTTTAAAATTAAAAATGTGATATTTACATTTTCATACCTTATATTTTAAGTTAATTTAAAAAGTATACATTTGGTTTTTTATCCCATCAAATTTTTTAAAATTCGTACATTTTCTTGGTCAACATTCAATTTTAACCTCTAAATTATCAAAAATACCCTCAGATAAAGAAAATTGAGAAAAATAAAATACTTTAAAAAAATTGAAAAAAAAAACCTAAAAAAAAACTTTTAAAGTAAACTTAACCCTTACCTCATTCAATTATACCGCCGCCTACCCTTACTGCTACCTCGACTCAACCCGCGTCCATTGTCACAGACCACGGTGAACCCACCCCTCACTGCCCCCATTGTCGGCCACCTCCCCAATCTCACCCAGTCACCGCCCCTAATCTGCATCGGTCATTCCATATCCATCCTCCCAAACCGAAGCCTAGCACGCTCGTATCCACACCTCCAGCTCCTTCGATTCTACCTAGTTCCTTATCCCATCTTGTAGATCTCTCTCCGGTCAATGGGAATATAATCACTAATTGATTCACCATTTACGTTTTTGTTTTCAATTTTTGATGTGGGTTTTTGATTCTTTGATTTCGTTCCATTCATTTCCTTTTTTGTTTGGTTTTAAAGATTTTGTTTCCTTTTTGTTCTTTGGCTCTGAGTTGCGGGCTCACAAGTTTGGTTTGTGGCTGGGACACTGTGCGTGAAGGTGCGTAGCCGGCATTGGATTGCAAGATGGAGTTGACAAATACAATGGGGTGATGGTGGGTGATCTAATGTAATGTTTTTTGTTTTTTTTGAAAAATTATCTGATGTATAATTCAATTTCTTTTTGTTTCATTAAAAAAAAAAAAATCCTTTTTGGTTCTGTTTTTTTCCACTTATTTTTAGAGTATTTTTAAGGGTATTTTCGGGATTATGAAGGTCAAAATTGAGCATTGACCGGAATAATGTATGAATTTATCTATTAAGTGTAATTTAATTGTATATATTTGATGAGATAAAAAAAATGAAGGTATGTTTTTGTAAATCTAAAATATATGGTATAAAAATGTAAATAGGGACTAATAAGGCTAATTGCCCCCCTTAAAATATTCATTCATTAAAACATTTGTAACTGTTTTCTCTGTTTGATTCAATTATATCAACTTCCTCAACAAGTTTACACTCAAAATATTTTTCTTCTCCATCTCTCTTTTAATGAATCCTTCCGTTTCCTTCTCGTTTTCCCCACTCTTGCTTATCCTGTTACTTCTCTTCCTCTCATCATTCTTTCCAATCCGTGCCGTTGATGACGATCAAGACAATCCATTGGCGGACTGCAAACCTTTCGATTGCGGGGAAATCAAACGAATTTCATACCCTTTCCGGGAAAGAAAGCAACCGGCTCACTGCGACCACCGCCAGGGATTCGTTCTCGATTGCAAATCAAACCCCGACCGCCTTCAGTGGAACATAATGTCCCAAAGTTTTCTCGTCCTGAAATCAACCAGAGCGCTCGGATTCTCAAAATTGTTCAAATCGATATCTGGAATTCTATTTGTCCAGAAACACACTCCAACACAACTCTAAACTCCACCCCTTTTAATTACACCCAAAAGACATAA
Source organism: Morus alba (assembly GCA_012066045.3). NCBI lineage: Eukaryota > Viridiplantae > Streptophyta > Magnoliopsida > Rosales > Moraceae > Morus > Morus alba. Next base: position 16,821,431 of record CP050231.2, read on the forward strand.
ACACCACCTTGTTATACAATTGTCGTAACTCCCCGAATCACTTACTGATGATCGTGTTAAGACCTTTCATTGCCCTCCAAGCAACGTTAACGGTTTCTTTGTACCGGGAACAGATTTGGGAAGCTATAAACTCGTCGTCGATCTGTGAAGTCAGCGTTGTCGTTCCTGTTTTGGAGGACGCATTAAAAGGTCTTATAATTAGCGAGTCCAACATCGGCAAAGTTTTGCAACATGGTTTTGAAGTTGAGTGGAACACCATGCACGAAGTGGAATGCGGAGTTTGCATTGTTTCTGGTGGGAGATGTGGACATAACTCATCAACTGATCAAGATTTCATGTGTTTATGTCCTGATAATCGCGAAGCTTATGGATCGAACTGCAGTGCTCTGGCGAGCCTTGAACATTCGTCAGGTATGTATCTCTCTTGTTGAGCAACTTCACATTTTAGTTTTTAGTTTTTTTGTTTTCCTTTTTCTTATGATCTGCAGACATATCTTAGTAAACTTTATCACGTTGAAAAGTATTAATTATGACATAGTAAACCGAATCATATTATATACACAGTTTCCAAAAAAAAAAAAAATTATGTATGTAGTTGCTAATATTATATAGCACGAAGGGGTTTTATAAAGCTGCGTCACAAAGGGTCATATTTGTCATAGTTGTATGTGTAGTAATTTCCGAGATTTTCGGTATAAAAAAATGACAAGAAATAGCTATTCAGAGAATTGATATTCAAGTTTATCTAATAAGGGTTTTTTTTTTTTTTTTTTTTTTTTTTTTTTTTTTTTTTTTAAAAAACTTATCCAACAAAATAGGTATTCTGAATCTGAACAATATTAATCAATAAATTGATAAGAAATAAGTATGAAACAAATATCAATTTGAAAAACTCTTGAAATAAGGTTGATGAGTGAGTAGGAAAATAAGTAAAGGCAAAAGCAAGACTCAAAAAGAGATTAAAGCTTTCCCCCCCGCTTTTTATTCATCTTTTTTTTTTTTAATTCATTAGTAGTATCTAAAATAAAATTGTTGGGGGTGTTTAAAATAAATGGAGAATTTAATTATTGATATTATCTTATAAATAAGGTTATTTGGATGCAAAATAGTTAAGAATCTCATATTTCAAAAAGAAAGTTATCACTAATTTGTTACTTTTTTTTTTGTAGTTTTATTGTAAAATGATCATAGTTAATAGGTATAATTAATTAGGTTTTTTAACTATTTGGGGGCGTTAATTAGTTGGGAGCTTTAAGCAATTGTTTAAGAACATCTCCAAGGCAACTCTCTAAATTTTAGTTAAATTCTAGGTAAAATGGTTAGAAAACTAATTTAGCTATTAAATTTTTAATGAGTCACTCTAATCATACGTTCTATTTTAGCGAAATATAGATTTTTTTCTTATATTTATTGAATTTAAAATATAAATATTTTTATTAAATTTATAAAAGGATCTTTGTATTTATTATAATTGAAAGAATAATATAATACAGAAAAAAACCTAGCCTCTCCATACTAGCTATATTTAGCTAGTGTGGATAACATTCTCTAAAATAGCTAACAATTTGGTTAATGGTTAGAGTGGAGAAAAGTTAAATCATTAGTCATTAAGTGACTGGCATGATTGTAGTTATTCTAAGTGGCCTAATGCAAGAGCCGACACTGAGTATATATACCTTTAATTTTTTATGGTTATAGATGGATACCATCAAATTGTCTTTAGTGAAACAGTTTGAGGAACAACTGGTGTTTTGCACCACAATTAATAATTAAAAATAGAGAGTGAGCCTTATGTGTGGACGATGGGTCCCTTAATTGGTGTGTGATGTTGAGAAGCACTTGTGCTCTTTAACATTCCTTTTACATTTAATAGGAAAATGCCTGCATTTTCTAAGTCACTAGGCGATCTTGACTAAACTCAAATAATTATCAAAACACCCTTTAAAAAAAAAAAAACTAAAAATCCAAAAGTTAGAAAAAAGAAAACTTGGTCATATTCAACATTGTATTCTATTAACATCTTGTGCTTCAATATGCCACATTTTTCGTTCTGCGAATATTAAATTCTTATGGTATGTATTGTCTGTCTAATAAAATTGTAATTTCACTCATGTCCAAAGTTTATTAGCCCTTTTGTTCATACTGATTTAGCATCTATCGCTTAATAAAAGTCAGGTTTCTCACCCTTTAGAAAAAAATCTTTTCGTTTTATGTTTGTTTTTTAAACTTTAAGATTTTTTTTTTTTTAAAGTATTGTGTTTATTTTCGAAGTCAAACAATATGGTTGACTAAATTAAGAAGGTATAAATTTACCTATAAATGTAACTGATAGTATACTTTATCAAATATGGAAATGAAGCATAGTTCAGAATAACTCAAAATACAGAGAATAAAAACGTAAAAACCCTAATTATGTTGTAATTATATATTGATTAAGGTGATAAGTGAAGTGTTGTCACTCTATCAGTTACTTTTAATTTTTTTCATAAAAAAAATAAAAAATAAAATCTCATTTATTCCATCTCTCAGTAGTAAAAATTGGAGGGTATGACCTTTTTTTTTTTTTTTTTTTTTTTTTCTCTCTCTCTCTTTTTGCGAAGAATTTTGGTGGGTAATAATATAGCAAAACATGCATGCATGTGGCTTTTAATTTTTAATTTTTAATTTTTTGGAGTGCGTGCAAGTTGTTAAAAATTTACGTTTTTTCCACTTTCTTTTTATTATAATAAAGAATAGGGATGTCTAATTCCAGTGGTTCTAGTCAACAAGGTATTATCCAACCACGAAACTTATAGGATTAAGTTAGGACTTAATCATGAATAACTACACTTTTACTTAGATTAACAAATTTTAGCCCATTTTTTTTTTATATCATACGTTGTTAGGAAGCTTGGTTCTCATGGTCTGTATTATCTATCTAATAAAATTTTAATTTTACTCATGTCCAAAGTTTATTAGCCCTTTTGTTCATACTGATTTAGCATCTATCGCTTTTAAAAAAAAACAAGGTTTCTTTTTTTAGAAAAAAAAATCTTTTCGTTTTATATTTGTTTTTAAACTTTAAGATTTTTTTTTTTTTTTTTTTTTTTTTTCGATCAAACAATATGTTGACTAAATTAATAAATATAAATTTTTTATATCAATGTTATGATAGTATGTTTGTGTGTGTGGAAATGAAGTATAGTTCAGAATATTTTTAAATAATTTTTAGCATGTTAAATTTAGTTTTGTTTATTAGATCTGTTTGATTAAATCATTTTTGGCAAGCCTTGTGAAATAGTATCATATTACCTTTATTTTTTCATAAAAAAATTTAAAAATAACATCTTATTTATTCCATCAACTCAGTTTGATTCATGAGTTTTTTTTTTTTTTATTTTAATTTTATTATAATTTTTTTTTTCAACAAAAAATATAATTTGAAAAGTATTCGTTAATATATTCTCTCATAAAATTTGAATGTATAATTAAAATTATTAATTTAAATACGTGAACAATAAGTTCTGTAAATTAAATAGGATTTAGTATTTTGGGGCTTTTGGTGTAGTATTTGGGGCTTAGTAGTACTATTACGCATATCACAAAATAATTGAAAGACACATTCTCTACATAGAAACGTTATGAAAGGAAAAAAAAATTTTAACGTAATGATTACGATATAAGTGATTAAAAAAAAAACTGACAATTTTACTGTATTTGATATTACATGACGCCTGTAGTACTTTTTCGAATTCATGAACCTTAAACCTACCAAAGACTAGGGCCCAGAGCTCTATACAATCACGTTAACAATCAAGAGGAAAAAAAAAAGAGAAAGAGAGAAATACGTCAGATGAATTAAAATTAATAAATTAATAATTTATATAAGTTAATAAATAAATTTAATTATTTTTTTATTTATAACTTGATAAGTTTTTATTTATAATTTATAGTTTTTGTTCATAATTTATCTGATTATGAATCATAACTTAATAAGTTTGTCTATAATATATCTGGTTATGAACTATAACTTGACAAGTTATGACCTATTAATTTCTATAACTAAGAATTGACCTATATTTTTTTTAAACTTTTCATATTAACCTATTTACTACTATTTCTGAAGAAATAAAAAAAGAAAGAGAATGGAAAGAAACTGTAAAAAAAAAAAAAAAAAAAGAAAGTTAGATTTTTTATTTATTTATTTATGTTATTTAAGGTCTGTTTAGGTTGGTTTAAAAATAATTATTTTTGATTTATTTAATTTAAAAGTTATTTTTAAACTATTTGGATAGACAATTTTAAAGTGTTTTTTTTTATTATTATTATTTTTTTTAAGTGATTTTTAAAACAAATCATCTTTACTAGTACTTGATATGAAAACGCCTTTTTTATTTATATTTTTAAATTTTTATTTGTGAACAACAAATTAAATATCCCTTCAATATCCTTTTTATTATATTAACAATTTTATAAAAATAAAAAAAGAAAGAAAATTTTTTATTTGAACATGTTAAAATTTTTTTAGATATAAAATTTTTTTAAGTTAATATCCAAACACCAATTAAAAAGTCTCAACTTATACTTATATTCTTTTTACTACTTTAAAGGACAAACACAAACTATCTCAAATGGGTCCTAAATGACTACATCATTAAATATTTAATATTTATTTAACTTTAAAATAAAGGGTAAAAATTTAATTTATCATATTTATTTCTGAATTAAATAAAAATGCGCTTAAAGTTGCGAGTACTTGCATATTTATTTCTGAATTAAATAAAAAGGCGCACTGCACGCTTTATAATAAATATTATATTGATTTGTAATAATATATAATAATGTTTTTTTTTTTTTTTTAAATGTTGTAAGATGCTTTATCTTATATGTATATATATTTTACCTAATGTTAGTTCATACAAGTAAAACTATCAAAAAGCCACTGTTCAAGTTATTAGTCAATCACTTGTTGGTTTTCTGGACTTGGAATTAGTTTTGCTTTAACGAGCTAAACTAATAGCCAAGGATAATTTATTATAATAGGAACATTCTTTAGTAGTGTCTGTCAAAATAGATTATTATTAATAATCTATTATTTTTTATCCGTTAAATTTATATTAGAATATATTAATTTAGTTTATTTTATTTGTTTATTTTTATACTATATTGAGAAGTGATGTTATCGTACGACCTAGTCAACTTCCTTGATATTGCATCACTTTTCGATCTTTATCAAACAAAATCAATGATATTTTGGTTCATGGATTTAAATCATGTGATTTAAATCATTTTTAATTTACGATCTTTTTGTCAAAAAATACAAAATCAAATCATGATCATTTTTAAATTTAAGAACCAAACGAAGCCTAATGAAAGGTTTTGAATAGGTCTTCCGTGGTGAAGGCACGAAAAGGGGAAAATGAATTTCATTCTCTGGCAAATAATGTGAAAACGCGTCTTCTCCTCTCTTTGATTTGGTCTACTCCCTAAAAAGTCCAATTTCTCCATAATCCATCAACTTTCATACACCCCCTTCTTTACGTATTATTAGTGGAGGTCAAGCTTCAGTCGTTTTCCACATCAATTAAATATTAATTTTGGGCCTTAGAAATATGAGCAATTGGACTCACCTACTTGTGCAAGAAGGTGACTGAGATTAGGGTGCGGATGAGGATTATACACATATTAATGTTTTAAAACATACTCAGTAAGTTATTTAGGCATAATTTAACTCACCGATTTAAGTTTTTAATTCGAGGAGAAATGTAATTTTATGTTAGAATTTTTAACTATAATAAAACTAAAAGTAAAAATATAAATCATTAAAATAAACGAGTATCAATCTTAATCTTAATATTTTATATACGTTAGTAAAAATTTGATTTACTTAGTGAAAATATAAAATTGGGATTGAATAAAGGAAGAGTTTGAACTTACTATTTTGTTTGTTACTTGTTCAAAATATATTTTTTGTTTTGACGTCAAGCATTTTGATGGGATTGGAGACTGGTATGAGGAAATGAGTTTTTGCCCATTTGATGAGTCTGGTTACGTGTTTAGGCCGCCTTGGAATCAACTCTTTAATACGAGTCAAACTTCGGGCCTTCTATCTTCGTCTATTTCTGATATAGAAAATTCCGAGAAATTAACCCAACTAACATACGCGATCGAGTCTTCGTCAAAACAGTTTTATAATTTGCGTGCTTGTTGATCATTATTATTATTATTATATACTTTTCTAAAGACAACCAAACTCTTCAAACGTCTTTTTCACTTCATTTGTCAAAACAAATATTAAATATTTTGCTGTTCTCCTCATCTACCGTTCTTCATCAACATTGATCAAAGTTAACCCAAATATCTCCATGAGAGCTTAGTTTAGCCATCACTTATGGAATTACAGTTTTTCTTCAAATCCCTCTTCGCTGCCACCTTCATCTTGATCACCACTTTCCCGTCGTCTCGCTGCGAAGAAAACGAGAATTTCACGACGTGCAGTCGTCCGTACGAGTGCGGCGAAATAAAAAACCTTTATTTCCCGTTCTGGGGAGATGGCAGACCCGAAATCTGCGGCCACCCTGGCTTCAACCTAAGTTGCATTAACAATGAATACCCTGTTATACACATCCAAGGTCTAGATTACCGCCTACTCAATGTCTGCCGAGAAAATAACACGATGACCCTCGCGAGGTTAGATCTCTGGGACAATCCTTGTTCACCAGATACTAGCAAAAACACCACTCTTGATTATATAGTCTTCGTCAATTACCCTCCAACTGTTGTAAACCTCACTTTAATCTACGACTGCAAGAAGCCAGAGGAGTCACGTGGACTATATTTCCCAAATAACTTTTCTTGTCCCGGGAACGACGACCGGATTTCTTACTACGCACGTAATGATTCACAGCTTCAGGATTTGGCAAAAGAGAGGCTCATCAGCGATCCTCAAGGCGGTGTCATTCAAGTTCCGGCTTTCAGGACTGCCCTTGATGAGATTGAGAGATCCGCAGATGATGGATTTGGGGAAGTGGATAGCGTTTTGAGAAAAGGTTTTGACTTAAATTACATGGAATTCCCATTTTGCAAGGAATGCGAGAGTTCAGGTGGGAGATGCGGGTCTAATAACTCAAACGGAATGTTTACATGCTATTGCTCTGGCCGAACAGAGTACTTATTAGTGTGTCCCCATAGTTCTGGTACGCATATTTTTTTTCCCCTCCTTGATTTTCTTTTTTGTTTTTCATTGTTTTCAATCAAAACAACCTCACTTTAAGAATCAATCGGTACTTAGTAGTCAGGAGGAATAGAAATTCAGTTTGATTACCTAGCTAGAAAAAGCGTTTTTGCCATTTTGCCAATATATCTGTTTTCTGTGTGTTGTATTTGGCCGAAACAGAATGGCAATTTCAGTTGCGTAGCTAGGTAAATGAATTCCCAACAAGTGAGTTTCAATACTTCAAACTATGGTTTTGGCTATTTAAAAAAAAAAAAAAAAAAAAATTGTTTTGACTATTTATATGTAAGGTCGCGCCATTTGATAAAAAAAATTGTTTTGACTATTTATTTATCCAATATCTTCACATAACTTAGACCCAATTTGTTTTTTGAAAAAATAAAGAAAAAGAAAAAACTTGAAAAATGAAATCAACTGGTTGTTAGACCCAAGAAAAAAAAAATAGTGCTGCTGCAAGCATATCTACTCACATCTCCTAATTACTTCAATCTGAGTTCTCTTTAGCTATTCTTCGTGATGTTAATTTCTGTCTTCATACTACAAAAATGTGTTATATCTTCATATAAGAAATGCTGATGTCACTTTTTCCGTCACCACCTTTGTTATTTTTCACCTTAATTGTTTGACAAGTTAATCTTACTATTTTATTTTTTTTTTAAATAATAACATAATATGTTAATAGATTCTATATGCGTCGAACAATAAATAAAATAGTGACAAAAAGAGTGATTGTAAAGTAACGGTAACATCTCTCATCTTTATTCAGAATCAAATGAACCCATCCTAGTTTATGATCTTAAATTTGTGTAACTGTCGAGTGCATTATGATCTCCTATCCTAGCTGCTCCATTCAATTTGGCTACGGAGTTTTGGGTGTGAAGTGTGAACTCTCTCGTTGACCAGAGAGAATGGTCACAAATCCAGACGCGCCTGATCATACAATTTTCTTGACTTTTGATTTTTAAAAGCACCTTAATTAGACAAACAACAGCAGGAGGATAAGACTGGAAAAACACCATTGGGTTAGCCTGGACCAGAAGTAGGACCCACAATCTTACGTGTCTGAAGTAGTTTTGTAACAATTGGACAAGCTGTCAAGTAGTGGCTGAGCTCCTTTGGACAATTTCCCTTTGGACCTGTCAACGGTCCAAATGAAATAGCAAGGAATATTAATCCACGCAGACTTCAGAGTTAAACCAACAACTAGATAGATCATCACTTTTTCTCTAATGCACATTTTTTCCATGCCAGTGTATGAAAGGAAAAAAAAAATATCAAAAATAGGATTTTTGAAAAAAAAAAAATCATGTTTTACCTTAAAATGATCAGAAAAGTTAAGTTTTAAATTAAAAGATATCTTTTTTCACTGAGGTTTGGACTATATATATTGCATCAAATTACTTGTAGTGTGACATTTATTTTTCATTTTTCCTGAGTGGAGATTAAAACATCGTGAAAATCTCACTCGCGCTCCCTTTCTTACCCTCTCTCGCTCACCCTCTCTTTCTCCTCTCTCTCTCTCTCTCTCTCTCTCTCTCTCTCTCTCATCCTCTATCTCTGGCCTCGTTCTCTCATGGACTTTGAGACGATGAGTCGGGCAGAGCAACGACAATCCGATCCCGCAATTGACGACGACGCGAGCAGATCAGCGTTGCCAGTGTGCCACCATCATCACTGGAGAAGCTAACGAGAGATATCGCAATGTGGTTTTGCGTGAGTGTGGATTTTAGAGTTTAAATGGGAGATGTTGGTAAATGCAAAATTTATATGGTAAATGTTTCATTTACCAACAAGCAAATTATGTTCAATTTGGTAAGTGGAGGATTTATATGGTAAATGATGGATTTACTAGTTAAATAGATATTTTGATAAACAATAAACTATTTTCTTGTAAATTGATAATTTACACGGTAAATCTATTATTAACCTTGTAAATGCTTCGTTTACCAACATATGAAATTCACTCTCTCTCCTCTTCTCCCATTCTGTCTCTCATCATATCGATAAACTCTCATCCTCTCTTTCTCATCATCACTGAAATTCTTCCAAAGGTAGAATATGGTACACCATATATAAAATTTTTAAAATATGCTATAAATTTTTAGGACAATGCACTTTTTCATCCTAAATTATAAGTCTTGCAACAAAATGCTTTTAAACTTTAATTTTAGCTTTTTTACCATGAACTATAGTAACTCTAGCAAATTTTCCCCATCCGTTAAATTTTCGTCGAAAAATGTTGTGTGAAATGCAAAAATTAACAAAACGACTTTCTTATATGATGGGTTTTTACAAAAATAACTGCGCCGTTGAACAATTTAATAAACGACTAAATTTTATGTGAAATGTAAAAATTAACAAAAGAACTTCTCATTTGATGATTTTTAACAAAAATAGCACGTATTACACAAATAATAAGTGTCGTTGAACAATTTAGTAAACGATTATACTCTGTTAGCTCCTCCTTGTACAGTCACCCGAAAGTGTAATTACACAGCGTGAGTTATAATTTTATTCACCCAGACCCTAGCTTTCTCCTAAATTTAGTTGATTTAAGGAATTTTAGGGATCCGTCATGACAGCCAAAAACAATAACAGAGTAAAAATTTAATAAAGGGAAAATTTTTGTAACTGAATATCACAGAAAAAAAAAGAATCTAAAACTAAAGTTCGGAGGTATTTTGTGATAGGCTTATAGTTCAGAAGAACAATGTGTAATTTGTGAAAATTTTTATTGATATGCTATTTACTAAGCAACTAAAATTATATGCTATTTACTACTAAGTTTGGGAAATATACTATTCACTACAAATTCTCTTTATTATTTATTTCTTTTAAATAATATTTTTGGCTTATGTGAAAGATGAATTTCCATATTCGGGTGTATTTTGGATTCTGGACATATTTCTTATTCATTTCGTAACAAATCTAGATCATTATTGTATTTTGAATTGCTAACTGATAACCTTTCGAGAGCTTTTATTTTAAATTTTTTTTTAAAACAGTAAATATTACATCCTAGAATTTTCCTCGTAATGTAAATATGGGTAGGAGAAACGTCATATGACGCGTTATTTCACGATGGTTATTTCACGCGTTATTCTCTGCTTTCGGTTTAGCCAACCATTATCTTGTTCACAAAAGAGTCAAGGTCGTCCACTTAATACAATTTTCCACATGTTCCACCACCCCTTGATTTACATGGCTAGGAGGAACCATTAGCTTTATTTATTTATTTATTTATTTTTTTGTAAACTATCTCAAAACCATTGACTACTCTAATGGTTATTTATTTACTTGTGTTTTAAAATAATTTGTTTATAAATATATTACTAGGTCTGGTCATTTCTCTAATGGGAAGGCTTTTTTTTTTTTTTTTTTTTTTTTTTTTTTTTTTTTTTTCTGTGCTGAAGGATATGAAAAAATTAAACTGTCGATAAGTCTCTATTGTTCACCCGTCAGATTTGTATCAAAACTGGTTGTTCTGTATATGTTTTTATTTTTATGTGATTTTGAATGTATATTAATATGCACTACCATTAGAAGGACCTTAATGTTGGATAAGTTGCATATTAGTTAGATTTGTGAGATCAATGGTAAATTTATATCATTATGATGTCACCATTAGAAATAGTTTTCACAATATGCTAGACTATGATTGGTTAAGAAATTGTCCAAATTTCTTCATGACCAAGAAATTCAAAAGTTGTCCAAATCATGGAAGTTTTAGGCAAAGAGAGTTCCATTAGATATAGTAGGTTTAAAAATCTTTAAAGTCTTTTGTCCATTAATATGATAAGCCTGTTGACAACTCATTCCAACCACCAAAAGGATTGATCAGTTTCTACCCTTACGGACCGGCAAAAATAACATAAGAAGTCGGTCAAGGTAAACCATAGAACCCCAGATGCTTGTCAATGAACATATCATTCTCTAGTGGCTAATATTTTTTAAGGTCCTTAGGCTACTTAGGTTGGACCCATTATATCTTTGCTTTTGCTTGAACCATTCTTTTGTTTTTTCTTTCTCACCTCCTTTTCAAACTAAATCGTAAATTCAAATTAATACAAAGCTAAAACCAAGTCAAGAGGCTTCTATATCATGCTACACCTACCATACACAATTTTCCTTTCTATGTTCTTTCTTCCAAGTCTATGCATTTCTTCTCCTATGTTTCCCTCTTCCTTTTTCTTGTCTTCCATCCAAATGCACATCCTCAAACTCTATAAGCCTTTCCATATATGCATCCTTGTAATCACTTTAAGCACATTTGCTATACCAACTCTTTCTATAGACGAAAAGTTTGCGGCTTGCGCACCTCAAACCTGTGGAAATGGACAGGAAATAAGTTATCCTTTCTGGCTTTCTGATCAACAAGAATCCTTTTGTGGATATCCGAACTTTGAGATCATCTGTAGTCATGAAAACCCGATTCTAAGAATTTCGAATGATGATTATATCATCAAGGAAATATTTTACTCAAACCATTCTTTTCTAGTGGCCAATGCTGCTGTTTACCATGAGAAATGCTCAGTTCCTCAAAACAACTTTAGCCTTGATGGAACTCCATTCAGCTTTAGATCTGATCCCGTCAATTTTTCCTTCTTTTACAATTGTACTTCTGAACCATCAAAAAAAATCTTTCCGTATCGAGTCAACTGTGTGAGCAATGAAACCCACCATTCATTTGCTGCTTTTCATGTGGAGGCATTGCAGCACATGAACTATTCGTTTAGCTCGTGTGAATCTTTAGTTCGAGTGCCTGCTAATATTGCTTCTGGTGTGGAGTTTAATAGCTTGTTGAATATGAATTATACTGAAATCTTGGAGATGGGATTCCTTTTGAATTGGAATGCACATAGTTGTGGTAGTTGTGAGACGAGTGGTGGGCGTTGTGGATTGAATGCTAATGAATTCATTTGTTTTTGTGATGATCGACCTCATAAAAAAACCTGCGATGATGGTAATTCTGTGGATTTTCCAATTTCATCTTTTGGTAGTTTCATAATTATGATTTTCTAATTTTTACTTAATTATGATTCTCATCCAATTATTTTTCCTTATAGGCTTTTTTTATGTGTCAGCTAGATTCATTTAACCTTGTTTGTCTAGCTCCATCGACATCATTGTTTGAAACAAAATCTTCTATTGACTTATACAGTCAGTTTAGAGAATTATAAAGAAGTACAAACTTAAAGCAAAGAAAATGCATTTTCCATGATATGTGCCAATTCCTTCAATACCAAATGAATTTTGACAGATTGATATCCTTATTTGTAGCGTGCTTTTGTTCCTATGCTCCATGAAATTAGATTTTGCTAACATATAGCTAAAATGAGTGAGTGTATTAACTATTTAACAGTTAAAAGTTCTATAAGTAGTTAAAAAAATTACCGAGTTTATCATTTATGAGCAACAATCAAAATGTTGCTGTCTTGGAATCAATAAGATCTAATGCTTCCTGACCTGTTTTCTGGTATAGAACTTAAGATTTTGGTTACAAACGCTTTTGTGCAATTGTTTCCTAATTTTTCCGAATCTTCTTTTAAATATCTTATTGATGTTATTGGTGCTCTAAGGCTTGTGCCTTTTCTGATTTCTTTTGCAGGGAGGGATTGGAAACTCAAGACTGGCATAGGTAATATACTAATTCTTTTCACTCTTTCTTGCTCTTTATGTCTATGTTTTTCTAATTTCCAGCTAGAAGATAGCTCTTCCCTTCTCTTTCAAGTATCTATAGCTGCTTCTTATACCTCTCAACAATATGCAGGTATAGGCGGTGGTTTTGTTGGGATACTATTGATGTCCCTTATATTCTATATCTATCAACGCCGCAAAAGAAAGCAAAGTGCTCCGAGATCCTTGTTGTCTCGTGACATATCTTCTGACATCTCATCAGTGAAGGATGTCGAGAAGGGAAGCTCGTATCACGGAGTCCATCTCTTCACCTATGAAGAACTTGTAGAAGCGACTAGTTGTTTCGATTCGTCAAAAGAACTTGGAGATGGAGGATTTGGCACAGTGTATTATGGTAAGGACAAGCACTTCTTATCCTTGAATGTACTTTCCAAGTTAACCCTTTGCAGGAACAAGGGCTTTAATAATAAGCCTCTTACATTTGGAGACTTCAACAGCATCGCAGTCATTGAAATTTTAAAATTTGAGACATTCTATGAACTATACAGGGAAACTCCGAGATGGACGAGTTGTTGCGGTCAAGCGTCTCTATGAAAACAATTTCAGGAGAGTGGAGCAGTTCATGAATGAAGTTGAGATTTTAGCTCACCTGCGTCACAAAAATCTGGTTTCACTCTATGGCTGCACCTCCCGCCACTCTCACGAACTCCTCCTGGTATACGAGTACGTTCCCAATGGAACTGTTGCTGATCATCTTCACGGAGAAAGAGCTAAACCTGGTGCCCTGCCATGGGCTATCAGATTGAATATTGCCGTAGAAACTGCAAGCGCATTGAAGTATCTCCATGCTTCTGATGTCATTCACCGCGATGTGAAATCCACCAACATTCTCCTGGACAATAACTTCTCTGTCAAGGTAGCAGATTTTGGATTGTCTCGTCTCTTCCCAACTCATGTCACTCACGTTTCAACCGCTCCACAAGGGACTCCCGGTTACGTTGATCCAGAGTATCATCAATGCTATCAGCTCACCAGCAAAAGCGATGTCTTCAGCTTCGGTGTGGTCTTGATGGAGCTTGTATCTTCCTTGCCTGCTGTTGACATCACAAGGCACAGACATGACATAAACTTGTCTACCATGGCCATGAACAGGATCCTAAATCATGCACTGCATGAACTAGTAGACCCGAGTCTTGGGTTTGATACAGACCCTAGGGTGAGGAAAATGATAACTGCTGTAGCGGAATTGGCATTTCAGTGTCTGCAACAGGACAAGGACATGAGACCATGTATGGTTGCTGTGCTGGATGGACTAATGGCAATACAAAGTGGGGATTACAGCACGGATAACACAGAGAAGATCGATAGCACAGCTGATGAAACTGTTTTGCTGAAGAAAGGTCCACTTTCACCAGATTCTGTCGCAATTAATTGGGATAGCAGGATTACAACACCAAATGCAAGCGGTTAAAGTTTTCTTGTAAATTTTAGTTAATCTTGCAATAGTATCGATAAGAATACGCAGGTACTATCCACAATATAAGCCAAAAAGTGGGAGACTGCCTTTTTTCCCCTACAAAAATCATTGATGTCTTGAATGAGATGTACATATTATGTCTGAACTGATTAACAGATGTAGGTTCATTTGAAGGGCATTTGTTTTTTTTTTTTTCCTTGTTCTTATCAGTAGAATCTTTCTTCTTTGTCGAATTTGGCTAGTAGTGGCTTTATTCGTAAATCTATTGATAATGAAATAGCAATGAGCCCACAAAAGATGAACTTTCACCCTTGCTGTGTGAAATCATGAAATAATTATAGAACTTTTCCAGGACATAATAAGGACGCAAACTCGAGAATTTTTTTGCAGAATCGGCTGTTATTTGTCGCGCATGACAAGTTCAGAGCACATCAGACAAATACTTGCAAAATGATGAATAAGAATCGAAATTTCCATTGTAATTTCTTTTCTTTAGCCATCTCTTTTTACATATAAAAAGCATGAATTTCTCTCGTCCCAATAAATTATATCATAGAGACATAGACCATAAACCTCATATTTTTTTCAATTAATATTTGAGCTTAGAGTTCCGATTTGGGTAGCATTTTCTGATTAATTGTTTACAGATAGAGTCATCTTTGTCACAGCTTGCAACCACTACATGTTCCAAACACTATAGTCTTGGACCGTCCCCATATTCTTAAGGTCGTTGGCTTGGTCCGATTCATAAGATTCCGTTGATAGGATACATTTTGATAACATTAAAAACAATAGTAATTTCCAAAACGGATTGCTAGACCAGCAGAAGAGAACCATGGTATTGAGCTTCAAGTTTCTTTTTAGGGAGGGAGGCATTTGTATCGTGAGAGATATGTTGTGAGTTAAGTTAAACATATGACCTAAAGCTTGATTATAACTTCTGACTCTGTTTCTTTTTCTATAAATAACCTCAACAATACAACTTAAATATGAATTTTCTGTTATATATTATTTAATATCAAAAGGATTGATGCCTTGTAAGTAGACACTAAATTGTCTTTGTTATAAGAACTTCAATCTATTGCTTATAAGAGACCTCAGTTATAGTAGAACACGTCCTCAAATATTATGCTGGTTTCTACTTGAAATGACAGCCTTAAACTTACACCCAAAAAAAAAAAAAAAAAAAAAAAAAAAAAAAAATGAAGGGCTCTGTCCTCAAAGTATGCAAACGTCATGAACTATTTGATTGTCTATCATATCAATAATGCTTACCATAATGTAAACCAAGAGGATTAATTATTTTCGTAGAGTTGATGTAGGGAAGATTCTGGGAACGGCTCAAGTGGCAATCTTTCCGGTGATTTTGGAGAAAACAGGGAAGGGTTCGGTGGAAGATGCAAGGCTTCTACACTTCCTTCCAGCATTTCAATCACTTTAGTCATGCTTGGCCTATCTGATGACTTCGTTTGGATGCACCACAACCCGACCAAGATCATCTTTCTTGCAATCTCATTTTCCTCACTCGTCATGTCCCGCCACAACTGTAGATTGCTACATTGTTTGAGATGTTTATAAATCCAATCGGGAAAATATATTTCGCTTGTATGGCTCACTCCAACTTTGATATTCTTTCTTCCACCAACCATCTCAAGAATCATCATGCCATAACTGTAAACATCAGACTTCGACGAAACACCTCCAAAGTTTCTACTGAACACTTCTGGAGCAATGTAACCTATTGTCCCCCTGGCATCTGCCATTGATATGATACTTTCTTTTCTTGGGCAAAGTTTAGCCAGACCAAAATCGGCAATCTTTGGACAAAGGTCTTCATCCAAGAGAATGTTATGTGGTTTTATGTCGAGATGTAAAATTTTTGTGTTGCAGCCTCGGTGTAAATACTCCAGCCCTCGAGCTATTCCAATACAAATCTGTAGCTGTTTTTCCCATTCCAAGCGTGGAGTTGTTTGCGAAGGATTGTCTTTGTACGTGAACTTCTCTAGTGATCCATTGGGCATAAATTCGTAGATGAGAGCTCTTTTGCGACCATCTAGGCAAAACCCCAAAAGAGTGACAATATTCACGTGAGAAGTTCTACTAATGCTTGCTACTTCATTAATAAATTCTTCTCCATTCCCTTTGGATGCATTCAGGATTTTTACAGCCACATGACGTCCATCAGGTAGCTTTCCTTTGTACACTTCACCAAAACCTCCTTGTCCTAACTTATGCTTGAATGATTTTGTCATCTTCTCGACTTCAAAGAAACTATATCTTTTTGCAGTTAGATGTCCAAAGCTTCTAATAAATGCTTCAGGATCCTGATCATTCTCTGTCTTCTTTGTCAAGGATTTTTTGGATTTGGTACGTCTACGACAGCATGTTATGATACAAATGAGCAGCAGTAAGGCACAAAATCCCGAACCAATACCTGTGATATCCGTGCCAAATTTATTCAGGAATTGTACGTCAGTTTTACTGTTCAAGTATGCAGTACTGTTCAAATGAAAAGAATTAGTATATTACCTATGCCAGTCTTGAGTTTCCAATCCCTCCCTGCGAAAGAAATCAGAAAAGGCACAACCCTTAGAGCACCAGAAACATCAATACGATATTTAAAAGAATATTCAGAAAAATTAGGAAACAATTGCCCAAAAGTGTCCGCAACAAAAATCTCAACTTTTATACTAGAAAACAGAACAGGAAGCATTAGATCTTATTGATTCAAAGATAGCAACAGTTTGATTGTTTCTCATGAATGATACAGCAACTCGGTAATTTTTTTAACAACTTATAGAACTTTTAACTGTTAAATAATTAATACACTCACTCCTTTTTGCTATATGTTAGCAAAATCCAATTTCATGGACCATAGGAACGAAAGCATGGTACAAATAAGGATATCGATTTGTCAAAATTCATTTGGTATAGAAGGAATTGGCTCATATCATGGAAAATGTATTTTCTTTGCTTTAAGTTTGTACTTCTGTCTAATACTCTAGACTGACGATACAAGTCAATAGAAGATTTTGTTTCGAACAGTGATGTGGATGAAGCAAGACAAACAAGGTTAAATGAATCTAGCTGACACATAAAAAAATCCTACAAGGAAAAATAATTGGATGCGAATCATAATTAAGTAAAAATTAGAAAATCATAATGGTCGGTTTCATTGCTAACACAGTTGACTGAATACGGAAAGATTTTGTCAGAGGGTTCAAAAGTACAATTGTAAAAGAAGGAAAAATCGACGGGATCAGCTCTAAGGCTGGATGGAGTTCCATCAAGGCTAAAGTTGTTTTGAGGAACTGAGAATTTCTCATGGTAAACAGCCGGATTGGCCACTAGAAAAGAATGGTTTGAGTAAAATATTTCCTTGATGATACAATCATCATTCGAAATTCTTAGAACTGGGTTTTCATGACTACAGATGATCTTAAAGTTCGGATATCCGCTAAAGGATTCTTGTTGATGAGAAAGCCAGAAAGGATAACTTATTTCCTGTCCATTTCCTCAGGTTTGAGGTGCGCAAGCCGCAAACTTTTCGTCTATAGAAAGAGTTGGTATAGCAGATGTTCTTAAAGTGATTACAAGGATGCATATATGGAAAGGCTTATAGAGTTTGGGGATGTGCATTTGGATGAAAGACAAGAAAAACCAAGAAGGAAACATAGGAGAAGAAATGCATAGACTTGAAAGAAAGAACATAGAAAGGATAATTGTGTGTGGTAGGTGTAGCATGATATAGAAGCCTCTTGACTTGGTTTTAGCTTTGTTTTTATATTTGAATTTACGATTTAGTTTGAAAAGGAGGTGAGAAAGAAAAAACAAAAGAATGGTTCAAGCAAAAGCAAAGATATAATGGGTGCAACCTAAGTAGCCTAAGTACGTTAAAAAGTATTAGCCACTAGAAAATGGTATGTGTTGTGTGGGAAAATCCAACGACCATGCCCCACGTGGCCCAATGCCTGTCATGTCAGGTAGCCCTCGACGGCTAAGAAGATTTCCCCCTCTGCGTGATATGAGAGCCGAGTGCAAAGGGAGCTGATACCGTCAATCCTATATACTCGGCCGAGGCTTGCGAGTACCGTGTCAAGTGCCGCGGTAGGAATGACCGAGAGAGACTCCACACGTGGCATCTTTTGGCGTAAGCGCAGAGGTCAAGGCACGAGCAATTGGACCCACATCCTGAGGAAGAACCCTGAGGTGACCCGCTGGGTATCCTAAGGTTGCATATGGGTTTGAGGAAGGTCTGTTGCACAGGGAATGATTACAAGCCCCTTAAACCGCCTGAAATGGATCATTTGGTATTACTGAGGATCTTCAAAGTCGCAATGGGAGGACAAACTAAATGAGTGAACAGTCCAAAGGGCGCTGACAGGCTACGGACTAGATAGACGAGATGGTAGCCCATTCGAGTGGATGACCACTTGGGACCGTCAGAAAGCCCAAAAAGCAGCCCACCGTCAGATGGGTTCTAGGGGGAACTTATCAGCTATAAAAGGGGCAAAGTCCCCGAGAGGGAGAGAGGACTCTCCAATTTTTATGTAATTTGTAAGAGTCAAATAAGAGACATATAATACAGTAGATGTAGCTCTTTTTTAGAAGGGTGAACCACTATAAAACCTCAGTATGTCTTTATTTTCATGAGCATCATAACATTTACTTCACAATTCACCCCAAGTACCAATATACACCTTAGCATATTCAGTTAAGATACAAGTTTCGAACCTATCGGGGAATGAACCTAGAATCTCTGGTTCACGTGTTTGACCCTAGACAACCAACAATCATGCCTCCAAGAAGAAGAAATGCACTTCAAATCAAAATAGCCAAACAGAGGAAAATACCACACATCCAACCAACAGTGGGAGTGGGAGAAATCAGCCCGACCAGGGGAATCAACCCCCGGCGAGGGATGAAGCTCCACCTCCAGACACACCATAGCTTGACCCGGTACAGATGCAAGCCCCGCTGAACACTCTGACCGACTTAGGTCGAGGACTAATGACTGTTGTCGAGCAATTAGAAGGGAGAAACTCTATGCCTCCCTTGGAAGATGCCGCGAGACCGCCAGGGGCTGCCGTGGCTGGGAACTCGAATGCTGGTGAAAGCCAAGGTGCCCCAAAAGGGATCGAAGACAGTGAAAACACCAGGGGTGATACCTGAGAGCTGTGGCCGACAAAGGGCCACCAGGCGACAAACCCAGGAGAAAAGAGCACATGACAGCCTGAAAAACCTTGAGGCTCCCCCTCGGAACCCAAGAAAGAATATCCTAGGAGAGTTTCTGGTAGGGGCACATGGGTATATCCACGCTGAGGAAGCCGACGCGAATGATCCCGAGCACATGTCTAATAAAAACATACCAGAATGAGGGTCGACATCGCGGAAGCAAGACAGTCGGAAATGACAAGGCGGGGGAAACAGAGACATAATGGGTCCAACCTAAGTAGCCTAAGGACGTTAAAAAATATTAGCCACTAGAAAATGGTATGATCATTGACAAGCATCTGCGGTTCTAAAAAGACTCTCCAAAAAGTCACAAGAAAATTTTGGTATTTTTCTTCAAGTTTCTGCAGCTATGAAGATCGCAATTAAATGGAACTCTCTTGGGCTAAAACTTCCATGATTTGGAAAACTTTGAATGGGAGAAGACGAGAGAGAGTGAATGGGGATAAAGGTTGCATTTACTTGGAAAAATCTTCATTTACCATATATACCCAATTCCTTTATTTCATGAAATAATAATTTTACTATGTAAACTTGACAATTTACCATAAAGTAACTTATTGTTTACAACATCATTGGTAAATCTATCATTTACCACGTAAATTTGCCATTTAGCAAATTAAATAGAATTTCATATGTTGATAAACGAAACATTTACAATGTTAATAATGAATTTACCATGTAAATTGTCAATTTACAAGTAAATAATTTATTGTTTATAACATCAAAGCATCTATTTAACTAGTTAATCCATCATTTACCACGTAAATCCTCCACTTATCAAATTGAACATAATCTATTTGTTGGTAAATGAAACATTTACAAATTTTACATTTACCATGTAAATTTTGCATTTACCAACATCTCCCATTCAAACTCTAAAATCCATATGCATGCATAACCACCCTACGATATCTCTCATTAGGTTCTCTAGCGATGATGACGGCACACCGGCAACGCTGCTCTGCTCCCTTCGCCGTCATTTATGAGATCAGCTAGTCGTTGCTCCGCGCAACTCATCGTGTCAAAGTCCATTAGCAAAGGAGGCCAGAGATAGAGGATGAGAGAGAGAGAGAGGAGAGAGAAAGAGTGGGTGAGAGAGGGAGGGTGAGAAAGAGAGCGCGAGTGAGATTTTCACGATGTTTTAATCTCCATTTAGAAAAATGAAAAATAAATGATAAAACAGTTACATGTGTGTAGAAAAGAAGATGTCACACTACAAGTAATTTGATGCAATATATAAAGTCCAACCTCAGTGAAAAAAAAGGATATCTTTTAATTTAAAACTTAGGGAACCTTTCTGATCATTTTAATTTAAAGCATGATTTTTTCAAAAATCCTAGTTTTGATATTTTTTTTTTCTCATACACTAGCATGGAAAAAATGTGCATTAGAGAAAAAATATGATGATCTATCTAATTGTTGGTTTCACTCTAATAATCCTAGCTATTAGAGTTAAACCAACAATTAGTTAAGGTCTGTGTGGATTAATAATCCTAGCTATTTTATTTGGACCGTTGACAGGTCCAACGGGAAATTGTCCCACGGAGCTCAGCCACTGCTTGACAGCTTGTCCAACTGTTACAAAACTACTTAAGACACTTAAGATTGTGGGACCTACTTCTGGTCCAGGCTGTCCCGAGGGTGCTTTTAAAAATCAAAAGTCAAGAAAATTGTATGATCAGGTGTCTGGGTTTGTGACCATCTCTCTGGTCAACGAGAGAGTTCACACTTCACACCCAAAACTCCATTCAATGGAATAGCTAGGATTGGAGATCATAATGCACTCGGCAGTTCCACATATTTAAGATCAGATACCAGGATGGGTTCATTTGATTCTAAATAAGGACGAGAGGAGAGATATTATCTAATTTTCTTGTTCACTTTATGCGTTTATTGTTTAAGTACGTAAAATCTACTGACATGTTATATTATTATTTAAATAAAAAATAATATAATATAATCTACGTGTCAAATAGTTAATTAAAAAATGATAAAGGTGGTAAAGAAGAATATATTATTAGTTATTCTCTAGAAGAAAAACTTACTCTGAATATATTGGATAAATATATTAATTAGTTAAAACAAGTTTTTCACCGATCAAATGGCGCGACCTTACTTACAAATAGTCAAAACCATAGTGCTTTTTTTTCTCTTTTTTTTTTTTTTTTTTTTTTTTTTTTTTTTTTTTTATACAAGCCAAAACCATAGTTTGAAGAATTGAAACTCACTTGTTGGGAATTCATTTGCCTAGCTACGCAACTGAAATTGCCCTTCTGTTTCGGCCAATACAACACACAGAAGACAGATGTATTGGCAAAATGGCAAAAACGCTTTTTCTAGCTAGGTAATCAAACTGAATTTCTATTCCTCCTGACTACCAAGTACTGATTAATTCTTAAAGTGAGGTTGTTTTGATTGAAAACAATGAAAAACAAAAAAGAAAATCAAGGAGGGGAAAGAAAATATGCGTACCAGAACTACGGGGACACACTGATAAGTACTCTGTTCGGCCAGAGCAATAGCATGCAAACATTCCGTTTGAGTTATTAGACCCGCATATCCCACTTGACCTCTCGCATTCCTTGCAGAATGGGAATTCCATGTAATTTAAGTCAAAACCTTTTCTCAAAACGCTATGCACTTCCCCAACTTCCCCAAATCCATCATCTGCAGATCTCTCAATCTCATCGAGTGCAATCCCGAAAACCGGAACTTGAATGACACCGCCTTGAGGATCGCTGATCAGCTTCTCTTTTTCCAACTCCTGAAGCTGTGAATCATTACGTGCGTAGTAAGAAATCCGGTCGCCGTCCTCGGAACAAGAGAAGTTATTTGGGAAATATAGTCCACGTGACTCCTCTTGCTTCTTGCAGTCGTAGATTAAAGTGAGGTTTACAACAGTTCGAGGGTAATTGACGAAGGCCATATAATCAAGAGTGGTGTTTTTGCTAGTATCTGGTGAACAAGGATTGTCCCAGAGATCCAACCTCGCGAGGGTCATCGTGTTAATTTCTCGGCTGACATTGAGTAGGCGGTAATCTAGGCCTTGGATGCCTATAACAGGGTATTCATTGTTAACGCATCTTAGCTTGAAGCCAGTGTGACCGCAGATTTCGGGTCTGCCATCTCCCCAGAACGGGAAAGAAAGGTTTTTTATGTAGCCGCACTCGTACGGACGACTGCACGTCGTGAAATTCTCGTTTTCTTTGCAGCGAGACGACGGGAAAGTGGTGATCAAGATGAAGGTGGCCGCGAAGAGGGATTTGAAGAAAAACTGTAATTCCATAAGTGAAGGCTAAGCTAAGCTCTCATGGAGATATTTGGGTTAACTTTGATCAATGTTGATGATCCGAGCTCTCTTGATGATAGCTGTTAACAGAATCACAATTTTCTAATAAAATGAGATAAGATGTCATGACCAAGACTCGCTGCAATTTAGTTTGTATTTTCCAAAATGAGAGAGACTGGGTTGTGCCTTTCTCAACTAATGTTTGACTTGTATTTTAAATCTTCCAACGTATTTTCTGGACTGGGGGATTCCTCGGAGTAACGTAGCATTATTAACTAATTATTGTTGGGAAAAAAAAAGTAAGATATGGTACGTTGACTACATTAACCAAAGATACTTGGGTAAAATGGTATTATACCTCCAGGAATTTGCACAAACTTTGGCTCCAGGAATTTGCACAAACTTTGAAATCTGGTTATATTATTTACATATTTTATGGGGCCTACATGCTAAAAAACGCACTATCCGCCCCTTATATTCTATCCCCTAATCAAATCGTGCCATCACAATTAAACATGTTAACTCATGAATAAATAAGTCTACACTAATGTAACTTTCCCATCAATTTTCTTCCATTAACTTCCTTTTCTTACTCCAAGCGTTCTCTCTTTCTCTCTCGCTTTTTTATTTTATTTTATTTTTTAATTTTCTATGGCAAATGGCAAGGTTAGATGTACAGTGAACTCTCAAATCGATTTAATAATTTATGGAGTCAATTATAGGAATTTAGAAGCTAATACTAGTCTAATCTAACTGAAGGAATTTTGTTCCTTCAATTGATAACATTTTTTACATTGAAATGAGCACCGGAACTAAGTAAAAATGAGATGAATTAGCGAAACCAAAACAACGAGCATAGGATCTGTTGCACTATAACTCTGTCTCTCAAAGCTTAGTAAAATCATGATTCATCAAATTGGTTTTTGGGTTGTGTTTTTTTTTCTTTTTTTTTTTTTTAAAGAAAAACTTATTAGATAAAGTTGAATATAAAGATCCATTCTCTGAAAAGCTTTTTTTGGGTTTTTTTCCAAGTTTTTTAAAGTATTTTATTTTTCTCAATTTTCTTTATCTGAGGGTATTTTTGATAATTTAGAGGTAAAAATTGAATGTTGACTAAGAAAAGGTACCAATTTGTGTATTAAATCAAATCTAAAAGTAAAATTTTGATGAAATGAAAAACTAAAAGTATAGTTTTTAAATTAACTTAAAATATAGGGTATGAAAATGTAAATATCCCATTTTTAATTTTTAAAAAAATACTTCTTAAACTTTTGATTTTTGAGCATTTTGGTCCATCCACATTCAAATTGCCAAATGATTTCTGAAAAATTCTCAAATATAATCACGTTAACTGAAAGTTTTAAAGAAATAATTACAATAAGTGTAAATTGTTCTAGTTTTCAATTATTTATAATACAAGTGTAGAGAATACTTAGTTGATATAACTATTTTTGTGAAAGTTTTAGTAATTTTCGTTTGGATGTGATGATTTATATGAAATTTCTAAAATCCAACATCAATTTTAGTGTGTAGGGACTAAAGTGGTCAAAAAGTTAAAAATTTATGGTGTAATTATACATTAAAGTTAAAAATTTATGGAGTAATTATACATTAAAATTAAAAATTTAGAGACTAAAATGACATAATGCACATAATTCAGACACTAACGGCTAATAACCCTATTATAAATGTTCATTTTAATAGAGATTATGGTTGTTGACTTAATTGAGTTAATGTGCACGAAAAAAATGTTTCTTGGTGAGCTTGGTAGTAGTAGTGAAAAGAGAGCAATAATTGGACGCACTCACTTTTGTCTTGAAAAAGAACTCTTGCCCAAGATAGAGATTTGTAAGAGAGAGAAGATCAACTCTCGTAAGGCATTTGATGTTTTGTTTGAACGAGTCCTTTTGTGCATTAATCTACTTGTTGAATTTTAATCTCACCCTTATTATATAAATAGATTAATTTATTCTTGATATTTTTCTCAAAAATCTACATGAATTTGCCTCTTCTGTCACTTAATAGTTATGTGAAGTAGTCCTACTCGAAATTATCGCCTTTGCAGTACAAAAATTGGATGGTTAAAAAGATAAAGATTATTATGGCGAGGGGTTTTGGTAACATCACCATATCATTTGGTATGAGATTTACCGTTGGGGTTTGGCAGAAGGATACATATATATATATATGTATTACATACAATTGGCAATAGAGATGCAACAATGGGCCAGGGCACGTGGGCCGGCCCAGGCCCATCCTGACATAGTGACGGACTGGGCCGGCACGGCACGTTACTGTTCAAGACACGACCCGGCCCGTAAATATTGGTAGACTGGGCTGAGCCAACATATATCAGCCCGTAGGCTGGCCCAGCATGACCCATGAAAAATCATGGACCATCCTGGGCTTGGGCTGGGCCGGGCCAGACCGGTCTGGCCTGTCTAGGCCCATGATGGGCCGGCCCAGCACGGCCCGTCTAGGCGCATAATGGCCCGGCCCAGCCCAACCTATCTAAACCCATAATATTTTTATGTTTTTTTCTTTTTTTTTAGTAATTTTGTAAACATCTTATGTATAATTATCCTTATTGTACTCTTTTCTCCTTATTAAGATTTTGTTCCATTAGGTTTTCCTTAGAAAAATTTTTATTTAATGAGGTAATCGTAAATAAAATATCATTTTTTCAAACCTATATATTTATTAACTTGTTTAAAAATTCAAAAATAAAAAATAAAAAAAATTTAAAATTACATGTTTAGATGAGTTGGTCTATCTAAACCTATGATGGGCTAAGATGAGCCTTGAGTGGAATGGCTCAATCAAGGCCCATGGCACGGTCCATCCTGGCCAGTGGCGCGGCCCGATCTAATCCATGTAAAATTGATACGTGGTGTGAACTGGGCCGAAATCATTCTTATACGGGCCAACCCGACCCGGCCCACAAAATTCATGAACTAAGCCGGGCTAGACTGGGCTGGCCCGTTCTTGCATCTCTAATTGGCAATAGTAATGCCAAATTAATTATTGAATGATACTTATTCATATTTTGCCAAAAATCCGGAGACGGCCCAGTGCAATGCTTTGGCAAAGAACGCTAAAGATTTTTCATGGAAAATAGATAAGATAGAGACAGGAAAGAGATGTGGCTTTAACTCTCGAAGAGATAGAGTAGTCATTGTGACACAGTCAGAGGTCACTATGACTAATTTAAGTTAAGACCTATATATATATATATATGTATGTATGTATATGTATATGTATATATATTCTTGTAACATTTTTCTGGACGGGAAAAAAACAAATAACAAGAGTATACAGGAAGCAGAAACGTGGGAAGTGGGTCTGTAGACTTTTCTATTGAAGAAATGTGTATTTCTATATAATGGTTGCAGAAATATGCGACAGGTAATTTTACACGTGTAAACTTTGAGCCCCTTATCGCTAAATTTAATAAAATTGTTGATTTATGTACGAAATGATCACACTAATAAGGGTAGGGCCTCCTACCAATAAGGCCCGATTCTAAACATTTTATTTAATTAAAATTACATTAAATTAAAAAAATATTTTAAATGAATAGTTTTTGATGTAGATTTAGGACTTTGTGTATATGTCTAACCATTTATGTACACTCAGTGGACTTTGTATGTATATGTTTTGCTTCAACGTTCTCAAGACTTGTCAAGCTAGGCCGTAGCACTACAGTCTACATACATAGTAATTATTGTGCATAAACCCAATAATGCATAAACCCAACAACCTATAGGCTGAAAGAGAAAAATAGATCAAGATTTTTGATAAATTAAAATTAATAGACTAATAATTTATATAAGTTAATAAATAGATTAAATTATTATTTTTGTCCATAACTTGTCTAGTTAACTATAACTTGACAAGTTATTATCCATAATTCACAATTTTTATCCATAACTTGTCTAGCTATGAACCATAACTTAACATGTTTGTCCATAATTTATCTGGTTATGAATCATAACTGGACAAATTATGATCTATTAATTTCTATAACTAAAAATTAACCTATATACTTTCTTAAACTTTTCATATTAGCCTCTTTTCTACTATTTTCGCAAGCTATATTGGTAGGGTCCAAATGATATCTTAGCCCAACATCACAAGCATGGAAAAGATTTTGTATGACATGCTTATAAGATTGGATTTGAAAACAGAAAAAAAATTTACAATATTTTTGGAATAGCCCTCCTTATATTCTATTTTCCAATCAAATTGTGACACCTCAATTATGTCAACTACTCATAAATTAGACAACTCAACACTATTGTAACATTTCTTTCATTAACTTCCTTTTCTTACTCCAAGCCTTCTCGCTTTCTCTCTCGCTTTTTTATTTTTATTTTTTATTTTTTTAATTTTCTTTGGCAAATGGCAAGGATAGATGTACAGTGAACTCTCAAATCGACTTAATAATTTATGGAGTCGATTATAGGAATTTAGAAGCTAATACTAGTTTGATCTAACTGAAGGAATTTTGATCCTTCAATTGATAACATTTTTTACAGTGAAATGAGCACCGGAGCTAAGCAAAAATGAGATGAATTAGCGAAACCAAAACAACGAGCATAAGATCTGTTGCACTATAACTCTGTCTCTCAAAGCTTAGTAAAATCATGATTTATCAAATTGGTTTTTGGGTTGTGTTTTTTTTTTCTTTAAAAAAAAAAAAAAGAAAAACTTATTAGATAAAATTGAATATAAAGATCCATTCTCTGAAAAGCTTTTTTTAGGTTTTTTTTTCAAGTTTTTTAAAGTATTTTATTTTTCTCAATTTTCTTTATCTGATGGTTTTTTTTGATAGTTTAGAGGTTAAAATTGAATGTTGACTAAGAAAATGTACGAATTTGTGTATTAAATCAAAACTAAAAGTAAAAATTTAATGGGATGAAAAACTAAAGGTATACTTTTAAAATTAATTTAAAATATAAGGTATGAAAATGTAAATATCTCATTTTTAATTTTAAAAATTATAAATATTTCTTAAACTTTTGATTTTTGACCACTTTGGTCCATGTGCATTAAAATTGTCAGATGATTTCTGAATAATTCTCAAATATAATCACGTTAACTGAAAGTTTTATAGAAATAATTACAATAAGTGTAAATTGTTCTCGTTTTTAATGATTTATAATACGAGTGGAGAGAATATTTATATGAAATTTCAAATTTCTAAAATCCAATATCAATTTTATTGTGTAGGAACTAAAGTGGTCAAAAAGTTAAAAATTTATGGCGTAATTATACATTATAGTTAAAAATTTAGAGATTAAAATGACATAATGCACATAATTCAGAGACTTACGGCTCATAAGCCTATTATAAGAGAGCATTAATTGGACGCACTCAATTTTGTCTTGAAAAAGAATTCTTGCCCAAGATAGAGATTTGTAAGAGAGAGTATAAAACTCTCGTAAGGCATTTGATGTTTTGTTTGAACGAGTCCTTTTGTGCATTAATCTACTTGTTCAATTTTAATCTCACCCTTATTATATAAATAACTTAATTTATTCTTTGGCAAAGAACGCTAAAGATTTTTCATGGAAAATAGATAAGATAGAGACAGGAAAGAGACGTGGCTTTAAGTCTCGAAGAGATAAGAGTAGTCATTGTGACACAGTTAGAGGTCACTATGACTAATTTAAGTTAAGCCCACTGTGTGTGTGTGTGTGTGTGTATATATATATGTATATATATATATATATATGTGTGTGTGTGTGTGTGTGTGTGTGTGTGTGTGTGTGTGTGTGTGTGTGTGTATGTATATTCTTGTAACATTTTTCTGGACGGGAAAAAAACAAATAACAAGAGCATACATGAAGCAGAAACGTGGGAAGTGGGTTTGTAGACTTTTCTATTGAAGAAATGTGTATTTCTATATAATGGTTGCAGAAATATGCGACAGGTAATTTTACACGTGTAAACTTTGAGCCCCTTATCGCTAAATTTAATAAAATTGTTAATTATTATGTAGGAAATGATCACACTAATAAGGGTAGGGCCTCCTACCAATAAGGCCTGATTCTAATCATTTTATTTAATTAAAATTACATTAAATTAAAAAAATATTTTAAATGAATAATTTTTTAAGATTTAACGTTAGGACTTTGTGTATATGTCTAACCATTTATGTACACTCAGTGGACTTTGTATGTATATGTCTAACCATTTATGATGTAGACTTGGCTATGTTGTTAAACTTTGCGCTTAGCCTTCCCAACATGCAAGCTATATTGGTAGGGTCCAAACATACAAGCATGGAAAAGATTTTGTATGACATGCTTATAAGATTGGAGTTGAAAACAGAAAAAAATTTACAATATTTTTGGAATAGCACGATTACATAGTAATTATATTTATGATTTCAATGTTTTATATTATAAGCTTACATAAAAATTATTATAGTGACTTTAATTTTTGCTATTTGTAAATTCTCCTTTTTTTTTTTTGTTGTTCCTATATTTTAACATGATTAGTAAGACTGTGTTATATGTTTATCTCACTCAAAAGACCTTTTTTTTTTTTTTTTTTTTTTTTTTTTTTTTTTTTTTTTACTTAAAACGCATTAGCATATGGGCACAGCATCGCGACTAAAAAGGGAAAACAAGGAATTAAAATTTCCGCTCATATCATTGATACACCTTGCATAAAACCTATTTCTCATAGTAAGGTGACAAATTTGCAATTGGATAGATTTCTAAACCACACTTATTTCAGTTCAAAGTAGATGATTAGATCGTTTGAAACAAGTCTAAAGATGGCGTATTGTTACTATCAAAGAAGCTTATTTCTTTTTGTCCACAAGTTAAATATTTATGTATAGTTGCCATTATTGATGGAATCTAGCCAGTCTGTTTAGAATTCTAAAAAATAAAACCTTGCTCTTAATTATGAAGGAGGAAAAAAAAAAAAAATCTGATTTTCATCTAGTTGGTGTAATTCCATTAGTGAGGGCTAAGCTAAGCTCTCATGGAGATATTTGGGTTAACTTTGATCAATGTTGATGACCAGAGCTCTCTTGATGATAGCTGCTAACAGAATCACAATTTTCTAATAAAATGAAACGGACGGTGGAAAAGCTCCTGCAAGTAATTTTGAATTAATAATCAAATGCGCAACATGAGATGAGATACCTTGACCAAGACTTCCTGCAATTTAATTTGCTTGTTAGAATTTTCCAAAATGAGAAAGACTGGGTAGTGTCTTTTGACATGAATTATTATTATTATTATTATTATTATTATTATTATTTTCTGAACTAATATTTGACTTGTATTATGAGTCTTCCATACGTATTCTCTGCTGAGGGATTCCTCGAAGTAACGTAGCCTTATTAATTAATTATTACTTACATATTTTATGGAGCCTACATGCGAAAAAGGAAACTACGTCCTCTATTCTATCCACCCAATCAAATTGTGCCACCTCAATTAAACATGCCACCTCTATTCTATCCACCCTATCGTCATTGGAGTTTTAACATAATTTCCAGGTGTCCTACGTTCTCATATTCTCTTAGAAGTTGTCCCTATCGTCATTGGAGTTTTAACATAATTTCCAGGTGTCTACGTTCTCATATCAAGAAGAAGAAGAAGAAGCTTAAAAAAATCTTTTGATCAGAGATATCTAGCTTAAAAAAAATTACAAGCTTACAAGAGATGCAAAATGCTTTAAAAAAGAAGAATCTTTGGTGTTGAATGTTCCACTGGCCATTGATATGCATTAGCAGCCATATCTTCTAATAGTTCATAGGCCTCTTCATGTGTCTTGCTCATGAAAGTTCCACCTGCTGCTGCATCAACAAGAGTTCTAGTTGTTTCACACAACCCATTGTAAAAAGTGTGCACTTGAAGCCAATCAGGTAATCCGTGGTGTGGGCATTTTCTCAACATTTCCTTGTACCTTTCCTATGCCTCATAAAGCGATTCCACATCATGTTGAGTAAAGGTGATAATGGCATTCCGCATCTTGGCTGTTTTTGCAGGAGGAAAGAACTTTGCAAGAAACTTTTGGGCCAAAGCATCCCAAGTAGTAATGGTTCTCGGCAAAAGAGAGTTTAGCCAACTTTTTGCCTTGTCTCAAAGTGAAAACGGGAACAATCTCACCCTAATGGCATCATCAGAAACATTGTTCTTAAAAGTGTCATAGATTTCCAGGAAGCTAGCAATGTGGGCATTAGGGTCATCATTGAGGAGCCCACCACATTGGCTAGATTGCACCATATGGATAATAGCCAGCTTAATCTCAAAGTTGTTGGCTTGAACTGCAGGCCGCCTTATACCTGAAAGTGCCTCATTAACAACGGGCATTCCATAGTCACGTAATGCCCAATTGTTTACAGCTTGTTGCTAGTTGTCTCTAGCTCCTTGCTGATTAGCGTCATTTTCTACTCTTCCAGCGTCGTCCATGGTTTCTTGCAACTGTCTGATACCTTCTCTTTTGTACTTTATACTTTTTCGACAAGTACGCTCGATCTCTGAATCGAAAGGAATCAAATTAGAACTTCCAGATCGTCTCATACACCTAAGAAAATGCATGAAGAAAGAAGACACAAACTGGTGTAAATAAAAGAAAATAATTCCAAAGTAAAGTTAGAATTCTTAGTATCGATATTAATATTTGAATCAATCCCCGACAACGGCCCCAAAAACTTGTTACGAATTTTCGGAACGCAAGTTCACGTTATCGTATCAAGTAGTAAAGTTCGTAGAAACGAGTATCGTCCCACGAGGACTGAATAATATTAATTACCGAAATTGGATCAATACTAACTTTATTTGAAAGAAACAAACAAGTGAGAATTTTTATATAAACTAAAACTGAACAATCTAATTAACAATTTAAGTAATTATCAAAATTCAATATTAACAAGCTCTAGGGTTTCCGATTTCACCAAACCATTCCGCCTTGAATTATCTATCTAATCAATCTTAAATTATTCCCCTCAATTGACAGTCAAAAATCCCTAAATTAATCGATGCTCCCTTCCGAGTTACATAAAAAATCCCCTTAATTGCTAACTCACTATATTCCTATGTGAATTTCAAACAATTAAAGAGTCATTAAGTTTTATGGATTTCCATGTAGCAACCACACCAACCATGCAAGTATATCCCTATCTTACATGCAATCAATGGAATTCAACACATTGAGAAATAGCCCTTATCTACACCAATGGAATCCCTATCTTTCATTAATTGCCCTTAACATCTACTTGCCTAGATTGAAAATCAATTACCCAATCTAGTAATTTATTGAGAAATAGTAGAAAATATGCCAATATGAAAAGCTTAAGAAAGTATATAGGCCAATTTTTAGTTATAGAAATTAATAAGCCATAACTTGTCAAGTTATGGTTCAAAACCAAATAAGTTATGGACAAACTTGTCAAGTTATGGTTCATAGTCAGACAAGTTATGGACAAAAACCGTAAATTATGGAAAATAACTTGTCAAGTTATGGTTTATAACTAGACAAGTTATGGACGAAAATAGTAATTTGACCTATTTATTAACTTATGTAAACTATTGGCTTATTAATTTTAATTCATCTCAAGTCTTGGCCTATTTCCCTCTTTCTCCCTAATTTTTTTTCCATAATTTTCCTCATTAGCCTTGTTATGATATTAAGGCCCAATTCGGCCCATAAACTCATACACGGCATTCTAACTCTTACGCTGCTGAAATTTATACTCCAACAGAGTCTCTTAAATTAATTCGGGTGTTAGACTCACATCAAATCTTTGAAATTCTAAGGACCTATCGTATTGGGCTCGTAGGTGCCCGTCAGAATGATTTGCTCGATAAACCACTAAGTTCTTTAAAAAAAAAAACAATTTTCTTGAAACTTTCTTTGCGAATACTTTTGTTAAAACGAGGTTTAACACCATAGTATTTTATTGAATTCACATCTCGGGTTCTTTGATAACTTTTGTTAAAACCAACACTGTGTTAGTTTTGTTTCGTTAAAACTGTGTAATTTCTGAAATTTGCGTTTTACAACATCTTAGAGTCAGATTTCAAAAATTTATTCTTCTCAATAATTCTTTTTCTCGTCAAGATCTAAAATTGTCATTTTTGGAGAAAATTGAAATTTAGCCTCTAAAGGCCTCATTTGGCTGAAAACAGTGGCTGCTGTTTTTTTTTTCTTTTGCTGTAAGAATGTTGTAGCAATCTTTTAAAAATGCTGTAGCAATCTTTTGAAAAGGTTATAGGAATGTTGTAGCAATCTTTTAAAAATGCTATATGATTGCTGTAGCAATCTTTTACAAAATGCTATAGGATTGCTGTAGCAATCTTTTAAAAATGCTATAGGATTGCTGTAGCAATCTTTTTTTTTTTTTTTTGAAACAGTGTTGGACAGCGTGTTCGTTTTTCCAAAATGGCTTCAAACTTGCTTTTAGAGTTAAAGTTGGATTTTGTTAGATTCATAGAAAAATGTTCAAAACATCGAGGGATAGAGTTCAAGTTTTGAAACATCAAAAAATCTCACTCTAGGGTCCTCATTTTCGCATTCAAAGTAACCGAAAATTTTTTCCTCTAACTGAAAATAAGCAAACTTCAACCAAGTATAAACATACCACATATTGCTAATCAAACTAACCTCAAAACTCACAAAACTAACATAAAACTCACACACCCTTATTACAAACTCATCTCCTCAAGAACCACAAATTACATCCATAAATTCAAGCTTAAAGTTGGCTAGAAAACAATGGTGAACAATTTAAGAACTTACCCTTGAAGAACTCTCTCTTAAAAGCCTTTGAACTCCTCTAAGATTTGTTAATGGCTTGGAACTAGAAGATTATAAGGAAATTTGAGAAGAATATTTCTACATTTCAAACTTTACTAAAACATGAGAAAGAGAGGATTTAGAGTTTATACCCTTGGGGAAATGCTTGACTAGACTCCTCCTAGAACCCTTTGATCTCCTTCTTCTTCTTCTATTGTTTGCTAGTGGCTTAAGGTTGGGAGAGTGGGAGAAAATATTTGAGAGAGAATGGAGAGAGTATGGCCAGTTTTGGGTGTGGGGAAAAGGAGAGGAGATGTGCAAAAAAGGCTAACCTAATGCTTGCACTAATGGTCTAACATTTATAGACTTTTCTTGATCTCATCTTAGTCCTTAATTAAGCCTATCAAGCTAGCTTAATTAGCTAAATTTTTGGGTTAATCCCCCCCTTGCTTGGCCGGTCGGTTGTGTGCTTCAAGAGAGGAGTGAAGTGAGCATTCTTGTCAAATAGTTGATTTGACTCAATTTCATCATGAAATCCTCTAGCACACTCCACTAGCCAAAAATTTGGCTATAATCCCCTAAGCTTGGCCGGCCAAGTGAAGAAAGAGAGAGGAAACTATTACCTAGCCCTTGTACTTTTGTCCACTCTCCTAAGTTTCTCATTAAAACTGTTAAAAATTATACTAACTGTAATTTTCTCCTGAATATGTAATGGATGCTAGTTCTTATTGTGCTTGGAGATTCTTGGAATTAAGATTCTCAAACTGTATCTGTACTGAAAATTCTTTCGTTTTAAAGTACGGTGAGAATTTATCAATCGTATTTACTTGATCGTAAAAACACGAACTTAACATGAAATTGACTACAGAATTTAGGAATGCATATGTTAATGCCATAAATCCTTAAATCACAAAACATACATAATATAATTTTTTTTCAGAAAAAATCCTTGACTTAAATACATGAATTGCATTATTTAAATTCTGGAATTTTCTTGATCACTACAGCTTAGCAAGCCCAAAATCTGTAATCTTCGGGCAAAGATCTTCATCTAAGAGGATGTTATGTGGTTTTATGTCAAAGTGCAAAATTCGAGTGTTGCAGCCTCGGTGTTTCGATTAGTTGTAGAAGCGACTAGTTGTTTCGATTCGTCAAAAGAACATGGAGATGGAGGATTTGGCGTAGTGTATTATGGTAAGGACAAGCACTTTTTATCCTTGAATGTACTTTCCAACTTAACCATTTGCAGGAACAAGGGCTTTAATAATAAGTCTCTTACATTTGGAGACTTCAACAGCATCGCAGTCATTGAAATTTTAAAATTTGAGACATTCTATGAACTGTGCAGGTATACTCCGTGATGGACGAGTTGTCGCGGTCAAGTGTCTCTATGAAAAAAATTTCAGGATAGTGGAGCAGTTCATGAATGAAGTTGGGATTTTAGCTCACCTGCGTCATAAAAATCTGGTTTCGCTCTATGGCTGCCCCTCCCGCCACTCTAACGAACTTCTCCTGGTGTACGAGTACGTTCCCAATGGAACTGTTGCTGATCATCTTCACGGAGAAAGAGCTAAACCTGGTGCCCAGCCATGGGCTATCAGATTGAATATTGCCGTAGAAACTACAAGCGCATTGAAGTATCTCCATGCTTCTGATGTCATTCACCACGATGTGAAATCCACCAACATTCTCCTGGACAATAACTTCTCTGTCAAGGTAGGAGATTTTGGATTGTCTCGTCTCTTCCCAACTCATGTCACTCACGTTTCAACCGCTCCACAAGGGACTCCCGGTTACGTTGATCCAGAGTATCATCAATGCTATCAGCTCACCAGCAAAAGCGATGTCTTCAGCTTCGTTGTGGTCTTGATGGAGCTTGTATCTTCCTTGCCTGCTGTTGACATCACAAGGCACAGACATGACATAAACTTGTCTACCATGGCCATGAACAGGATCCTAAATCATGCACTGCATGAACTAGTAAACCCGAGTCTCAGGTTTGATACAGACCCCAGGGTGAGGAAAATGATAACTGCTGTAGCGGAATTGGAATTTCAGTGTCTACAATAGGACAAGGACATGAGAACATGTATGGTTGCTGTGCTGGATGGACTAATGGCAATACAAAGTGGGGATTACAGCACGGATAACAAAGAGAAGATCAATAGCACAGCCGATGAAATTGTTTTGCTGAAGAAAGGTCCACTTTCACCAGATTCTGTTGCAATTAATTGGGATAGCAGGATTACAACACCAAAAGCAAGCGATTAAAGTTTTCTTGTAAATTTTAGTTAATCTTGCAATAGTATTGATAAGAATACGCAGGTACTATCCACAATATAAGCTAAAAAGTGGGAGACTGCCTTTTTTCCCCTACTAAAATCTTTGATGTCTTGAATGAGAAGTACATATTATATCTGAACTGATTAACAGATGTAGGTTCATTTGAAGGGTATTTTTTTTTTTTTTTTCCTTATTCTTATCAGTAGAATCTTTCTTCTTTGTCAAATTTGGCTAGTAGTGGCTTTATTCGTAAATCTATTGATAATGAAATAGCAATGAGCCCACAAAAGATGAACTTTCACCCTTGCTGTGTGAAATCATCAAATAATTATAGAACTTTTCAAGGACATAATAACGACGCAAACTCGAGAATTTTTTTGCAGAATCGGCTGTTATTTGTCGCGCATGACAAGTTCAGAGCACATCAGACAAATACTTGCAAAATGATGAATAAGAATCGAAATTTCCATTGTAATTTCTTTTCTTTAGCCATCTCTTTTTACATAGAAAAAGCATGAATTTCTCTCGTCCCAATAAATTATATCATAGAGACATAGACCATAAACCTCATATTTTTTTCAATTAATATTTGAGCTTAGAGTTCCGATTTGGGTACCATTTTCTGATTAATTGTTTACAGATAGAGTCATCTTTGTCACAGCTTGCAACCACTACATGTTCCAAACACTATAGTCTTGGACCGTCCCCATATTCTTAAGGTCGTTGGCTTGGTCCGATTCATAAGATTCCGTTGATAGGATACATTTTGATAACATTAAAAACAATAGTAATTTCCAAAACGGATTGCTAGACCAGCAGAAGAGAACCATGGTATTGAGCTTCAAGTTTCTTTTTAGGGAGGGAGGCATTTGTATCGTGAGAGATATGTTGTGAGTTAAGTTAAACATATGACCTAAAGCTTGAGTATAACTTCTGACTCTGTTTCTTTTTCTATAAATAACCTCAACAATACAACTTAAATATGAATTTTCTGTTATATATTATTTAATATCAAAAGGATTGATGCCTTGTAAGTAGACACTAAATTGTCTTTGTTATGAGAACTTCAATCTATTGCTTATAAGAGACCTCAGTTATAGTAGAACACGTCCTCAAATATTATGCTGGTTTCTACTTGAAATGACAGCCTTAAACTTACACCCAAAAAAAAAAAATGAAGGGCTCTGTCCTCAAAGTATGCAAACGTCATGAACTATTTGATTGTCTATCATATCAATAATGCTTACCATAATGTAAACCAAGAGGATTAATTATTTTCATAGAGTTGATGTAGAGGAAGATTCTGGTAACGGCTCAAGTGGCAATCTTTCCGGTGATTTTGGAGAAAACAGGGAAGGGTTCGGTGGAAGATGCAAGGCTTCTACATTTCCTTCCAGCATTTCAATCACTTTAGTCATGCTTGGCCTATCTGATGACTTCGTTTGGATGCACCACAACCCGACCAAGATCATCTTTCTTGCAATCTCATTTTCCTCACTTGTCATGTCCCGCCACAACTGTAGATTGCTACATTGTTTGAGATGTTTATAAATCCAATCGGGAAAATATATTTCGCTTGTATGGCTTACTCCAACTTTGATATTCTTTCTTCCACCAACCATCTCAAGAATCATCATGCCATAACTGTAAACATCAGACTTCGACGAAACACCTCCAAAGTTTCTACTGAACACTTCTGGAGCAATGTAACCTATTGTCCCCCTGGCATCTGCCATTGATATGATACTTTCTTTTCTTGGGCAAAGTTTAGCCAGACCAAAATCGGCAATCGTTGGACAAAGGTCTTCATCCAAGAGAATGTTATGTGGTTTTATGTCGAGATGTAAAATTTTTGTGTTGCAGCCTTGGTGCAAATACTCCAGCCCTCGAGCTATTCCAATACAAATCTGTAGCTGTTTTTCCCATTCCAAGTGTGGAGTCGTTAGTGAAGGATTGTCTTTGTACGTGAACTTCTCTAGTGATCCATTGGGCATAAATTCGTAGATGAGAGCTCTTTTGCGACCATCTAGGCAAAACCCCAAAAGAGTGACAATATTCACGTGAGAAGTTCTACTAATGCTTGCTACTTCATTAATAAATTCTTCTCCATTCCCTTTGGATGCATTCAGGATTTTTACAGCCACGTGACGTCCATCAAGTAGCTTTCCTTTGTACACTTCACTAAAACCTCCTTGCCCTAACTTATGCTTGAATGATTTTGTCATCTTCTTGACTTCAAAGAATCTATATCTTTTTGCAGTTAGATGTCCATAGCTTCTAATAAATGCTTCAAGATCCTGATCATTCTTTGTCTTCTTTGTCCAGGATTTTATGGATTTGGAACATCTACAGCAGCTTTTCATGATACAAATGAGCAGTAAGGCACTTCCTCCCGAAACAATACCTGTGATATCAGTGCTAAATTTATTCACGAATTGTAGGCCAGTGCGGGGTTACTGTTCAAGTATGCGGTACTGTTCAAATGAAAAGAATTAGTATATTACCTATGCCAGTCTTGAGTTTCCAATCCCTCCCTGCAAAAGAAATCAGAAAAGGCACAACCCTTAGAGCACCAGTAACATCAATACGATATCTAAAAGAATATTCAGAAAAATTAGGAAACAATTGCCCAAAAGTGTCCGCAACAAAAATCTCAACTTTTATACTAGAAAACAGAACAGGAAGCATTAGATCTTTTTGATTCAAAGATAGCAACATTTTGATTGTTTCTCATGAATGATACAGCAACTCGGTAATTTTTTTAACAACTTATAGAACTTTTAACTGTTAAATAATTAATACACTCACTCCTTTTTGCTATATGTTAGCAAAATCTAATTTCATGGACCATAGGAACGAAAGCATGGTACAAATAAGGATATCGATTTGTCAAAATTCATTTGGCATAGAAGGAATTGGCTCATATCATGGAAAATGCATTTTCTTTGCTTTAAGTTTGTACTTCTGTATAATTCTCTAGGCTGACGATACAAGTCAATAGAAGATTTTGTTTCAAAATAGTGATGTGGATGAAGCAAGACAAACAAGGTTAAATGAATCTAGCTGACACATAAAAAAAGCCTACAAGGAAAAATAATTGGATGAGAATCATAACTAAGTAAAAATTAGAAAATCATAATCGTGGGTTTCATTGCTAACACAGTTGACTCGATACGGAAAGATTTTTTCAGAGGGTTCAGAAGTACAATTGTAAAGGAAGGAAAAATCGACGGGATCAGCTCTAAAGCTGGATGGAGTTCCATCAAGGCTAAAGTTGTTTTGAGGAACTGAGAATTTCTCATGGTAAACAGCCGGATAGGCCACTAGAAAAGAATGGTTTGAGTAAAATATTTCCTTGATGATATAATCATCATTCGAAATTCTTAGAACTGGGTTTTCATGACTACAGATGATCTTAAAGTTCGGATATCCGCAAAAGGATTCTTGTTGATGAGAAAGCCAGAAAGGATAACTTATTTCCTATCCATTTCCACAGGTTTGAGGTGCGCAAGCCGAAAACTTTTCGTCTATAGAAAGAGTTGGTATAGCAAATGTAAAGAAACTTTGAGTGGAAAAAGATACTTTTGTATTCTGCCATACGTAAAGGTAATACCCTTGTCTGCTATATACATTTACAGAGAGACTACTCTAGGAATGTCTATTTATGCTATTCTGAGTAAGAAAAGACAAATCAAACTATTCTAGGAAACTATCAACTATTTTGAGTTATTATCTTCTATAATCTTGCAGCATATATTGTGGAATTGAGGTCAACTCATTGATCCTCAAATCCCCCTTGTATCCAGGCTGGACAGCTCATGCTAACACTCCCTCTCAAGTTGGTGCATAGATATCATCAATGCCTAACTTGTCTAGTGAGCTATAGAATGCCTTGGTAGGAACTGCTTTTGTGAGTATATCTGCCAACTGATCTTCCGACTTTACAAACGGGAACTGAACAATTTTTTCCTCAAGCTTCTATTTGATGAAGTGTCGATCCACCTCGACATGTTTTGTACGATCATGTTGGACTGGGTTATGTGCTATCTCTATTGCTGCTTTGTTATCACAAAACATATTCATTGGAGACTCGGATGGATATCCTATTTCTTCTAGTAACCTCTTCAACCATAGCAGCTCGCACAAGCCTTTAGCCATTCCTCTAAACTCAGCCTCTGCACTGGAAAGTGCAACCACTTTCTGCTTCTTACTCCTCCAAGTAACCAGGTTCCCTCCCACAAAAGTGAAGTATCCTGATGTAGATTTTCTATCAGTGATACTCCCTGCCCAGTCTGCATCAGTATAGCCATCAATCTTAAGATGGTTATTTTCCTTAAACATGAGTCCTCTTCCAGGCGCTGCCTTCAAGTACCGAAGGATTCGAATAACAGCATTCATATGCTCCTTACTAGGACAGTGCATAAACTGACTCACCAGACTCACGGCATATGCAATGTCAGGTCGAGTATGAGATAAGTAAATCAGCTTTCCTACAAGACGCTGATATCTTCCCTTGTTGGTAGGAGCTCGGTCTGAGTCCTCTTTCAAGCCATGGTTCTGTACTATTGGAGTGTCTGCAGGCTTGCAGTCAAGCATTCCAGTCTCTGATAATAAATCGAGTACATACTTTCTTTGTGACAGGAAGATACCTTGACTTGACCTAGCTACCTCAATGCCGAGAAAATACTTTAAGGACCCAAGGTTCTTCATCTCAAATTCAGAGGCTAAATGCTCCTGTAGCCTTTGAATTTCCTCCTTGTCATCTCCTGTAATGATCATGTCATCAACATAAATTATTAGAGCTGTCACTTTCCCTTGATGGTGCTTCAAGAATAAGGTATGATCTGAGTTGCTTTGTTTAAAACCATGCTTCAACATAGCCAGAGTGAACCGCCCAAACCACGCTCTCGGTGATTGTTTCAGTCCATATAACGCCTTTTTCAGCTTGCATACAACTCGTGTCTTCGATGATGTAGTGAAGCCTGGTGGTACATCCATGTAGACTTCTTCCTTCAGCTCTCCATGGAGAAAGGCATTTTTCACATCAAACTGGTGCAACGGCCAATTTAAATTTGCAGCTAAAGAGAGTAGTACTCTGACCGTGTTCAGTTTCGCAACTGGTGAGAAAGTCTCATGGTAATCCAGCCCATAGGTTTGAGTATATCCCTTTGCTACAAGTCTGGCTTTGTATCTTTCAACTGACCCATCAGATTTATGCTTGATTGAGAACACCCATTTACAACCTACCGTCCTCTTTCCCTGAGGTAGCGGCATCAATGTCCAAGTTTCATTCTTTTGCAAAGCTTCCATCTCCTCAATCATTGCTTGAACCCACTTGGGGTCTTCCATGGCCTCCTGCTCATTTCTGGGTATGTGCTTGGCTGACAGTCCCTGAACAAAGCCCTCAAGAGGTTTTGACAGTCTAGTTGTTGAGACATGATTGGCGATTGGATAGGCTGATTTTTTCCCTCCATATTCCGGTGAGTACCTGTCTGGTGGCTTTCCCCTGTTGTGTCTAAAGGGCAATTTAAAAACACTAGATTCATGAGAGTCAAGAGGGGAGTCTAGAACTTGTACCTCAGGAGTATTCTCAGGAGAGTGGCCTGGTACTGGGGGGTGTTGCTCGGGCTCTTCTTGCTCAGGCTGTTCAATTTCCTCGTTGTCTAACAACTGCTCAGGCTGCTCATTAATCACTACGGGTTTGGACTGAGGCGTGCATTCATGCTGCTGCTCATGTTGCGTGGACTGCTCAGGTTGTTGAGAAGGCATAGGTTGCTGTTCAAGAGGTTGCATTGACGTAGACTGCATGGACTGTATGGACTCGGGCTGTCCAAAAACAAACCATTCTTCCCAATTATCCTCTTCACTCAGTGTCTCCCCCTAAAGAGAATAATCGGTTGGCTTTGGAAAATAAGTTTCTGACTCAACGAATGTGACATCCATAGTGATGTACACGCGTCTGGTGGTAGGGTCATAACACCTATAGCCTTTTGTGTGTGTTCCATATCCTAGGAAGATACATCTAACAGCACTTGGATCTAGTTTCGTTCTTTGATTCCTGTGGAGGTGTACATAGACAACGCAGCCAAAAACTTTTGGTGAAAGCATGAGAATTGATGGTAGGGGCACATGCTGGGCCAAGTATTGTAATAGAGTACGGAAAGCCAAAACTCTTGATGGCATCCTATTCAGCAAATACACTGCAGTGACAACTGCATCATACAAAATCGTCGAGGTACATGGGCTGCAACCAGGAGAGCTCGTGTTGTTTCTAGGATGTGTCTATTTTTCCGCTCCGCCACTCCGTTTTGTTGGGGTGTTTGAGAACACGTTGTTTCATGGTGGATACCACTTGTCAGTAAATACTCCCCAAACTCGTTGTTGACATATTCCCCCCCATTATCTGTTCTTAGTATTTGAAGATTAGCCGAGAATTGAGTCTTTATCATGCTATGGAAAGACTGGAAAATACCAAACACATCATTCTTATTTTTCATTAAATAAAGCCAAGTCATACGAGTGCAATCATCGACAAAGGTTACAAACCATCTAACTCCTGACTGAACAGTGATGGGAGCTGGTCCCCACACATCTGAATGAATCAAAACAAAAGGAATTTCACATTTATTTGACCTTAGAGGAAAAGGCACACGGTGACTCTTAGCTTGGATACAAGTTTCACACTCAAAATCTGATATTTGTAAATTCAAAAATAGTTCAGGAAATAGGTGTTTCAAATAACCAAACGATGGATGCCCTAGTCTTTTATGCCATAACCAAATCTGTCTCTCCTTGTTATTGATCTGCCGCACATTATTAACTCTGCCAAGACTCAAATCATCCATGTAGTATAGCCCCCCCCCTTTTTAGTACCACGGCCTATGATCTCCTTGGTGAGAATATCCTGAAACAAGCAAAACGTAGGATACATTAACACACAACAATTTAATTCCTCAGTTGCTTGTCCTACCGAAATTAGTTTACTTGTAAGGGATGGAACAAGTAAGGTATTTGTCAACAACAAGGAGGGTGACAGTGCAACTGTTCCAGCCCCATCTACTGGATACTTGACTCCATTAGCATTGGAGATACAGGTTCTTCTTTTTTCTGTAGGCTTGATTAAATCTTGTGAATCATTTGTCATGTGATCGGTTGCCCCTGAATCAACAATCCAACTATGGCAATTTTCCTGGTTAGAGCAAAACATAACACATCCACTGTTACCTAGATCATTCAGAGTTTCAGATTCTCTTCAGGAAGACTCTCCCCATGGTACAAGTGAAAGCTGCAATTGTGATTCTGTGTCTGCAAGTAAGGCTCGGCCAGGTTTCTCGCTTGCACTAGAAACACGTTTCTTCTTTGCTTTAAGTTCGTGCCACCAGTCTGGATATCCATGTAACTTGAAACATGTTTCTTTAGTGTGCTTTGTGCTCCCACAGTGTGTGCAGTCCCCTTCCCCTTGTGGCCTAGCCTTCATCTGCTTGTCTCCTGCTATCATATGCAGCCCCTGTGGTTTCTGTCCTACTTTAGAAAGCATCGCAGCTCCGTTGGTGAAGTTTCCTTTGGTCATCATGACTGCCTGCCTCATGTCTTCCCTCCGGACGTGTGCGTATGCCTGCTCTACGGTGGGGAATGGTCTCATGTGGAGTACATCTCCTCGGATCTTATCGAGACGGTCATCTAGCCCGTCCAAGAAGGTATAAACTCTATCTTCTTGCACAATAGAATTATACCTCTCTATGTCTTGTTCACACTCCATCTGGTTCGGTCGTCGGAAATCAATCTCCCTCCATAATCCTTGGAGATTGTTGTAGTAAGTTTCAATGGATGCTCCTCCTTGTTTAAGTCTCATCACCTGTCTCTTGAGTCCATAAACCTGTGAGGTGTCAGCTCCATCAAAAAAAGTCGTGGCTATGTTGTCCCACACTGCCTTTGCCGTTGGAAATCTGATAAAATTTCCTATCAGACTCGGGTCCATAGAGTTAATCAGCCATCCTTTCACAATGGCGTTTTCAGTCCTCCATTTTTTATAACTCGGGTCTGTCTCTTGAGGTTGATGCAATTCCCCATTTATATACCCGAGTTTATCCTTGCCTGCAACGTA
Source organism: Morus alba (assembly GCA_012066045.3). Taxonomy (NCBI): domain Eukaryota; kingdom Viridiplantae; phylum Streptophyta; class Magnoliopsida; order Rosales; family Moraceae; genus Morus; species Morus alba. The sequence continues at coordinate 16,865,433 of CP050231.2, forward strand.
CATCTCAACCACCTGAGACCACAAACCATAGTTGGTTCCATCAAGTTTCACTCCGATCTGTCCTGCCGATTCATTGCTTGAAGACTGGATCTGAGTCTGGTTCAACATCCGTGCCATCTGGGTTGCCAGTTCTGTCAAAGCAGCACTCTCTCTTGATGAATCTTGCGCCACCACAATTGAATCATCCATTCCTGCTCCTCCACTCTCTCTTTTTCTTCTTTTTTTCCTCACATATTCTATAGGTCCTAGAATCTACGCTCTGATACCACAAAGAAACTTTGAGAGGAAAAAGATACTTTTGTATTCTGCCATACGTAAAGGTAATACACTTGTCTGCTATATACATTTACAGAGAGACTACTCTAGGAATGTCTATTTATGCTATTCTGAGTAAGAAAAGACAAATCAAACTATTCTAGGAAACTATCAACTATTTTGAGTTATTATCTTCTATAATCATGCAGCATATATTGTGGAATTGAGGTCAACTCATTGATCCTCAAATCCCCCTTGTATCCAGGCTGGATAGCTCATGCTAACAAAATGTGCTTAAAATGATTCCAAAGATGCATATATGGAAAGGCTTATAGAGTTTGGGGATGTGCATTTGGATGAAAGACAAGAAAAACCAAGAAGGAAACATAGGAGAAGAAATGCATAGACTTGAAAGAAAGAACATAGAAAGGAAAATTGTGTGTGGTAGGTGTAGCATGATATAGAAGCCTCTTGACTTGGTTTTAGCTTTGTTTTTATATTTGAATTTACGATTTAGTTTGAAAATGAGGTGAGAAAGAAAAAACAAAAGAATGGTTCAAGCAAAAGCAAAGATATAATGGGTGCAACCTAAGTAGCCTAAGGACGTTAAAAAGTATTAGCCACTAGAAAATGGTATATGTTGTGTGGGAAAATCCAACGACCATGCCCCACGTGGCCCAATATTTGTCATGCCATGTAGCCCTCGACGCCTGAGAAGATTTCCCCCTCTGCGTGATATGAGAGCCGAGTGTAAAGGGAGCCGATACCGTCGATCCTATATACTCGGCTGAGGCTTGCGAGTACCGTGTCAAGTGTCGCGGTAGGAATGACCGAGAGAGACTCCACACGTGGCATCTTTTGGCGTAAGCGCAGAGGTCAAGGCACGAGCAATTGGACCCACATCCTGAGGAAGAACCCTGAGGTGACCCGCTGGGTATCCTAAGGTTGCATCTGGGTTTGAGGAAGGTCCGTTGCACAGGGAATGATTACAAGCCCCTTAAATTGCCTGGAACGGATCAATTGGTATTACAGAGGATCTTCAGAGTCGTAATGGGAGGACAAACTGGATGAGTGAACAGTCCAAAGGGCGCTGACAGGCTACGGACTAGACAGATGAGATGGTAGCCCATTCGAGTGGATGACCACTTGGGACCGTTAAAAAGCCCAAAAAGCAGCCCACCGTCGGATGGGTTCCAGGGGGAACTTATCAGCTATAAAAGGGGTAAAGTCCCCGAGAGAGAGAAGATTCGCTCCAATTTTTATGTAATTTGTAAGAGCCAAATAAGAGACATATAATACAGTAGATGTAGCTCTTTTTTAGAAGGTGAACCACTATAAAACCTCAGTATGTCTTTATTTTTGTGAGCATCATAACATTTACTTCACAATTCACCCCAAGTACCAATATACACCTTAGCATATTCATTTAAGATACAAGTTTCGAATCAGTAAACCCAACGGGCTACCGCGGGGTAATCTGGTACGGTCTTCTTGATGAAATTTGACCGTCAACAATTGGTGACTCCATCGGGGAACGAACCCAGAATCTCTGGTTCACGTGTTTGACCCTGGACAACCAACAATCATGCCTCCGAGAAGAAGAAATGCACTTCAAATCCAAATAGCCAAACAGAGGAAAATACCACACATCTAACCAACATTGGGAGTGGGAGAAATCAGCAATCAACCCCCGGTGAGGGATGAAGCTCCACCCCAAGGCGCCATAGCTTGACCCGGTACAGATGCAGGCCCAGCTAAACACTCTGACCGACTTGGTTCGAGGACTAATGACCATTGTCGAGCGATTAGAAAAGAGAAACTCTATGCCTCCCTTGGAAGATGTCGCGAGACCACCAGGGACTGCCATGGCTGGGAACCAGAATGCTGGTGGCCGTCAAGGTGCCCCAAAAGGGATCGAGGACAGTGAAAATGCCAGGGGTGATAACCTGAAACCTCAACCGTCCAAGTCTCTTGGTAGCCGACAAAGGGTCGCCAGGCGACAAACCCAGGAGAAAAGAGCACACGACGGCCTGGAAAACCTTGAGGCTCCCCCTCAGAACCTGGGAAAGAATATCCTAGGAGATTCGGGGTCGGTGCAAGAAGGCATAGACTTGAGGGACAAGCTGAATATGAAGAAGGCAGGGGCCTCAAAAGGGGCTAGCTCTGCAATCTCAACAGAAGTGGCGAGAGCCATTATGGAGCGTGTGACGAGTCTAGAAGAAAAGTTCACTAGTGACGTCGCCGATTTAAAGAAAGACATCAAAAGACAGGTGAGCCACTTACAAAAAAACCTAGGACAGGTGGCGGAGGTGATCAACGTCGACATCACTCCCAGCCGAACTCACGACCACCCTTTTACCGCAGAGATCATGGTGCCGCCTTTACCCGACAAATACAAATCCCCGACGATCCCACCGTACGATGGCAAAAGGGATCCCGTCGACTACCTAAAAATGTACACAGGGCACATGCTTCTGCATGGATACGCAGAGAAAATAATGTGCCGAGGGTTCCGGAGTCACTTGACGGACTCTGTCCGAAGATGGTTCCGGACACTCAAACCAGAGTCCATCTCCAGTTGGGAAGAGCTGAAGGAAGCCTTTTCCCTTTAGTTCATCGAGGTAAAGAAGTATATCCTGCCAAAGCAAAACTTGATGACGGTATACCAAAAATCAAACAAGTCATTAGAAGAATGACTTACAAGATACGGGGAAGCTGTCACCGATACAACGGACATGACGGACCGAGAGGCTCTGATGGGGGCCCAGTCTAGTATGAAGAAGACCATGCCGTTTAAGCGCAACCTACACCAGAAGCCACCGGCCACCTACAAAGAGTTTCTGGCAGGGGCACATGGGTATATTCACGTTGAGGACATGTCTAATAAAAACAGAGCAGAATAAGGGTCAACATCGCGGAAGCAAGATAGTCGGAAATGACGAGGCGGGGGAAACAGAGACATAATGGGTCCAACCTAAGTAGCCTAAGGACGTTAAAAAATATTAGCTACTAGAAAATGGTATGATCATTGACAAGCATCTGCGGTTCTAAAACGACTCTCCAAAAAGTCACAAGAAAATTTTGGTATTTTTCTTCAAGTTTCTGCAGCTATGAAGATCGCAATCAAATGGAACTCTCTTGGGCTAAAACTTCCATGATTTGGACAACTTTGAATGGGAGAAGACGAGAGAGAGTGAATGGGGATAAATGTTGCATTTACTTGGAAAACTCTTCATTTACCATATATACCGAATTCCTTTATTTCATGAAATAATAATTTTACTATGTAAACTTGACAATTTGCCATAAAGTAACTTATTGTTTACAACATCATTGGTAAATCTATCATTTACCACGTAAATCTGCCATTTAGCAAATTAAATAGAATTTCATATGTTGATAAACGAAACATTTACAATGTTAATAATGAATTTACCATGTAAATTGTCAATTTACATTGTTTACAACATCAAAGCATCTATTTAACTAGTAAATCCATCATTTACCACGTAAATCCTCCACTTATCAAATTGAACATAATCTATTTGTTGGTAAATGAAACATTTACAAATTTTACATTTACCATGTAAATTTTGCATTTACCAACATCTCCCATTCAAACTCTAAAATCCATATGCATATACTCACCCTACGATATCTCTTGTTAGGTTCTCCAGCGATGATGACGGCACACCGGCAACGCTGCTCTGCTCCCTTCGCCGTCATTTGCGAGATCAGCTAGTCGTTGCTCCGCGCGACTCATCGTGTCAAAGTCCATGAGCAAAGGAGGCCAGAGATAGAGGATGAGAGAGAGAGAGAGGAGAGAGAAAGAGTGGGTGAGAGAGGGAGGGTGAGAAAGAGAGCGCGAGTGAGATTTTTATGATGTTTTAATCTCCATTTAGAAAAAGGAAAAATAAATGATAAAACAGTTACATGTGTGTAGAAAAGAAGATGTCACACTACAAGTAATTTAGAGCATGATTTTTTCAAAAATCCTAGTTTTGATATTTTTTTTTTCTCATACACTAGCATGGAAAAAATGTGCATTAGAGAAAAAATATGATGATCTATCTAATTGTTGGTTTAACTCTAATAATCCTAGCTATTAGAGTTAAACCAACAATTAGTTAAAGTCTGTGTGGATTAATAATCCTAGCTATTTTATTTGGACCGTTGACAGGTCCAACGGGCCGGAAATTGTCCTAAGGAGCTCAGCCACTGCTTGACAGCTTGTCCAACTGTTACAAAACTACTCAAGACACTTAAGATTGTGGGACCTACTTCTGGTCCAGGCTGTCCCGAGGGTGCTTTTAAAAATCAAAAGTCAAGAAAATTGTATGATCAGGCGTCTGGGTTTGTGACCATCTCTCTGGTCAACGAGAGAGTTCACACTTCACACCCAAAACTCCATTGCCAAATTCAATGGAATAGCTAGGATTGGAGATCATAATGCACTCGGCAGTTACACATATTTAAGATCATATACTAGGATGGGTTCATTTGATTCTGACTAAAGATGAGAGATACTACTGTCACTATTACAGTTATTTTCTTTTTCACTTTCTGCATTCATTTTTTTATGTACGTAGAATCTAGTAACATGTTATGTTATTATTTAAACAAAAAATAAAATAGTATAATTCACGTGTCAAACAGTTAATTAAAAAATAATAAAAGTGGTAAAGAAGAATATATTATAAGTTATTCTGTAGAAGAAAAACTTAATCTGAATATATTGGATAAATATATTAATTAGTTAAAACGAGTTTTTCACCTATCAAATGGCGCGACCTTACTTACAAAGAGTCAAAACCATAGTGTTTTTTATTTTTTTATATTTCTTTTTCTTTTTATAACAGCCAAAACCATAGTTTGAAGAATTGAAACTCACTTGTTGGGAATTCATTTGCCGAGCTAGGAAACTGAAATTGCCCTTCTGTTTCGGCCAAATACAACACACAGAAGACAGATGTATTGGCAAAATCGCAAAAACGCTTTTTCTAGCTAGGTAATCAAACTGAATTTCTATTCCTCCTGACTACCAAGTACTGATTAATTCTTAAAGTGAGGTTGTTTTGATTGAAAACAATGAAAAACAAAAAAGAAAATCAAGGAGGGGAAAGAAAATATGCGTACCAGAACTATGGCGACACACTGATAAGTACTCTGTTCGGCCAGAGCAATAGCATGTAAACATTCCGTTTGCGTTATTAAACCCGCATCTCCCACCTGAACTCTCGCATTCCATGCAAAATGGGAATTCCACGTGATTTAAGTCAAAACCTTTTCTCAAAACGCTATCCACTTCCCCAAATCCATCATCTGCAGATCTCTCAATCTCATCAAGGACAATCCCGAAAACCGGAACTTGAATGACACCGCCTTGAGGATCGCTGATCAGCCCCTCGTTTGCCAAATCCTGAAGCTGTGAATCATTACGTGCGTAGTAAGAAATCCGGTCGCCGTCCTCGGAACAAGAGAAGTTATTTGGGAAATATAGTCCACGTGACTCCACTGGCTTCTTGCAGTCGTAGATTAAAGTGAGGTTTACAACAGTTGGAGGGTAATTGACGAAGACAATATAATCAAGAGTGGTGTTTTTTCTAGTATCTGGTGAACAAGGATTGTTCCAGAGATCCAACCTCGCGAGGGTCATCGTGTTAATTTCTTGGCTGACATTGAGTAGGCGGTAATCTAGGCCTTGGATGCCTATAACAGGGTATTCATTGTTAACGCAACTTAGCTTGAAGCGATAGTGACCGCAGATTTCGGGTCTGCCATCTCCCCAGAACGGGAAATAAAGGTTTTTTATGTCGCCGCACTCGTACGGCTGACTGCACGCCGTGAAATTCTCGTTTTCTTCGCAGCGAGACGACGGGAAAGTGGTGATCAAGATGAAGGTGGCCGCGAAGAGGGATTTGAAGAAAAACTGTAATTCCATAAGTGATGGCTAAACTAAGCTCTCATGGAGATATTTGGGTTAACTTTGATCAATGTTGATGACCAGAGCTCTCGATGATAGCTGTTAACAGAATCACAATTTTCTAATAAAATGAGATAAGATGTCTTGACCAAGACTCGCTGCAATTTAGTTTGTATTTTCCAAAATGAGAGAGACTGGGTTGTGCCTTTCTCAACTCTTATTTGACTTGTATTTTAAATCTTCCAACGTATTTTCTTGACTGGGGGATTCCTCGGAGTAACGTAGCATTATTAACTAATTATTGTTGGGAAAAAAAAACTAAGATATGGCACGTTGACTACATTAACCAAAGATACTTGGGTAGAATGGTATTATACCTCCAGGAATTTGCACAAACTTTGGCTCCGGGAATTTGCACAAACTTTGAAATCTGGTTATATTATTTACATATTTTATGGGGCCTACATGCTAAAAAAGGCACTATGCGCCCCTTATATTCTATCCCCTAATCAAATCGTGCCATCACAATTAAACATGTTAACTCATGAATAAATAACTCTACACTAATGTAACTTTTCCATCAATTTTCTTCCATTAACTTCCTTTTCTTACTCCAAGCATTCTCTCCTTCTCTGTCGCTTTTTATTTTTTTTTTTTTTTAATTTTCTTTGGTAAATGACAAGGATAGACGTACAGTAAACTCTCAAATCGACTTAATAATTTATGGAGTCGATTATAGGAATTTAGAAGCTAATATTGGTTTGATCTAACTGAAGGAATTTTGATCCTTCAATTGATAACATTTTTTACAGTGAAATGAGCACCGGAGCTAAGCAAAAATGAGATGAATTAGTGAAACCAAAACAACGAGCATAGGATTTGTTGCACTATAACTCTGTCTCTCAAAGCTTAGTAAAATCATGATTCATCAAATTGGTTTTTGGATTGTGTTTTTTTTTTTTTAAAAAAAAAAGAAAAACTTATTAGATAAAATTGAATATAAAGATCCATTCTCTGAAAAGCTTTTTTTAGGTTTTTTTTCAAGTTTTTTAAAGTATTTTATTTTTCTCAATTTTCTTTATCTGAGGGTATTTTTAATAAGTTAGAGGTTAAAATTGAATGTTGACAAAGAAAATGTACGAATTGAATTTGTGTATTAAATCAAAACTAAAAGTAAAAATTTAATGGGATGAAAAACTAAAGGTATACTTTTTAAATTAACTTAAAATATAAGGTATGAAAATGTACATATCTCATTTTTAATTTTAAAAATTATAAATATTTCTTAAACTTTTGATTTTTGACCACTTTGGTCCATGCGCATTAAAATTGTCAGATGATTTCTGAATAATTCTCAAATATAATCACAAAGTTTTAAAGAAATAATTAGAATAAGTGTAAATTGTTCTAGTTTTTAATGATTTATAATACGAGTGGAGAGAATATTTATATGAAATTTCTAAAATCCAACATCAATTTTAGTGTGTAGGAACTAAAGTGGTCAAAAAGTTAAAAATTTATGGAGTAATTATACATTATAGTTAAAAATTTAGAGACTAAAATGACATAATGCACATAATTCAGAGACTTACGGCTAATAACCCTATTATAAATGTTCATTTTAATAGAGATAATGAGTTGCTGACTTAATTGAGTTAATGTGCGCCAAAAAAATGTTTCTTGGTGAGCTTGGTGGTAGTAGTGAAAAAGAGAGCATTAATTGGACGCACTCAATTTTGTCTTGAAAAAGAATTCTTGACCAAGATAGAGATTTGTAAGAGAGAGAATATCAACTCTCGTATAGACATTTGATGTTTTGTTTGAGCGAGTCCTTTTGTGCATTAATCTACTTGTTGAATTTTAATCTCACCCTTCTTATATAAATAGCTTAATTTATTCTTGATATTTTTCTCAAAAATCTACATGGATTTGTCTCTTCTGTCACTTAATAGTTACGTGAAGTAGTACTGCTCGGAATTATTGCCTTCGCAGTACGAAAATCGGGTGGTTAATTGTTGAATGATGCTGATTCATATTTTGCCAAAAATCCGGAGACGGCCCAGTGCATTGCTTTGGGCAAAGAACGCTAAGTTGGTTTGTAATAAGATTTTTCATGGAAAATAGATAAGAGATAGAGACAGGAAAGAGATGCGGCTTTAAGTCTCGAACAAAACTACAAAGACCAATATGCTGCCAACAGACTACTAGTCATTTTGACACAGTTAGAGGTCACTATGACTAATTTTAAGTTAAGACCACTATATATATATATATATATATATATATATATATATATATTCTTGTTACATTTTTCTGGACTGGAAAAAACTAATAACAAGAGCAAACAGGAAGCAGAAACGTGGGAAGTGGGTTTGTAGACTTTTCTATTGAAGAAATGTGTATTTCTATACAATGGTTGCAGAAATATGTGACAGGTAATTTTGCACGTGTAAACTTTGAGCCCCGAATTATTAAATTTAGGTCTCGTTCATTTCATTGATTCGAGTTTAAAATTTGAGTTTTACTATAATAAAAAGTTCTCATAAACCGTCACATCTAATTTTTTTGCTACAATAAAAAACTCTCACATAAAATCACATATCAACTCAAATTAAAAACTCGAATCAACAAACTAAATGGGTCAATAAAATTGTTGATTATTATGTACGAAATGATCACACTAATAAGGGTAGGACCTCCTACCAACAGGGCTTGAGTCTAACCATTTTATTTTAATTAAAGTCATATCAAATTAAGAAAATATCTAAAATGAATAGTTTTCGACGTAGATATGACGCTAGGACTTTGTGTATGTCTAACCATTTATGTACGCTCAGTGGACTTTGTATGTATATGTTTTGCTTCAACGTTCTCAAGACTTGTCACGCTATATTGGTAGGGTCCAAATGATATCTTAGCCCGACATCACAAGCAAGGAAAATATTTTGTATGACATGCTTGTGCTTATGGATGCGTTTATAATTCGTTCTAAAATAAATTTATTTTTTGTATGAAAATAAAAATGAAAACGTTTTCAATCTCAAACAGAAATTATTTTTGAAAACGCGTTTGGTAGCTTTATTAAGAAATTGCTTGCAGTATAAAAAAACTCATTAATGTCTCTCTCTCCCTCTGCTCGAGAGAGGAGAAAACGAAAATAAAAAATGAAAAACGACTAAAAGTCTTTTTTCATTTCTCTCCCATTTTACACTAAACTAAAAAATCGTTTTCATTTTTATTTTTTGTCTTTAATTGTGCTAAACGCCGTTTTAGAATCGTTTTTATTTTTTTCTCAAAAAACGTGAAAAACAAAAACAAGAACAATTCTAAACACGACATATAAGATTGGAGTTGAATACAGAAAAAAATTTTTACAATATTTTTGATATAGCACGATTACATAGTAATTATATTTATGATTTCAATGTTTTATGTTATAAGCTTACTTAAAAATTATTATAGTGACTTTAATTTTTGCTATTTGTAAATTCTCCTTTTTTTTTTTTTGTTGCTATATTTTAACATGATTAGTAAGACTGTACATGTTATATGTTTATCTCACTTAAAAGACTTTTTTTTTTCTTAAAACGCATTAGCATATGGGCACAACATCGCGACTAAAAAGGGAAAACAAGGAATTAAATTTTCCACTCATATCATTGATACGCCTTGCATAAAACCTATTTCTCATAGTAAGGTGACAAATTTGCAATTGGATAGATTTCTAAACCACACTTATTTCAGTTCAAAGTAGATGATTAGATGGTTTGAAACAAGTCTAAAGATGGCGTATTGTTACTATCAAAGAAGCTTATTTCTTTTTGTCCACAAGTTAAATATTTATGTATTGCTGCCATTATTGATGGAATCTAGCCAGTCTGTTTAGAATTCTCAAAAAACCTTGCTCTTAATTATGAAGGAGAAAAAAAAAAAAAAAAACTGATTTTCATCTAATTGGTGTAATTCTATAAGTGAAGGCTAAGCTAAGCTCTCATGGAGATATTTGGGTTAACTTTGATCAATGTTGATGACCAGAGCTCTCTTGATGATAGCTGCTAACAGAATCACAATTTTCTAATAAAAAGAGATAAGATGTCTTGACCAAGACTCGCTGCAATTTAGTTTGTATTTTCCAAAATGAGAGAGACTGGGTAGTTCAGGGATTCCTCGAAGTAACGTAGCATTACTAACTAATTATTGTTGGGGGAAAAAAAAAGTAAGATATGGTACGTTGACTACATTATCCAAAGATACATGGGTAGAATGGTATTATACGTACCTCCATGATGTTTTGGCAAGAGATGTTACATTAACTAAGAAGTTGCACAAACATTGGCTCCAGGAGAGGGGTAATATTTTGCTAGTCCTCGAGCAAAACAAAAAAAATGAAAGAATGAAAACTAAAAGGAAATAAAAACACGAATAATATGAAACATAAATAAATGAAACCTTGCTTGAGTATTGATCCGGTGTCGTTTCACAAAAATTGCCTCAGAGATCTCACATAAGTTACAGCTCAAGAAAGACTTTAAACTTTTTGAAAGTTTAGAATTTCAACTCGAATGCTAATCTCAACCCCACCTATGACTCCTTATGTGTGTGTGTGAATAATCAATTACACATATCCAAATGCAACTTAGATGAGTTTATGCAATTAAATGAATCAAGGTAGATCTATGATTTTTTTTTTTTTTTCGAATTCCATAGGCTTATTGTTCTTATCACTCTCCACTAATGTCGGTCAACCAACCACCAAGGATCAATAGGACTTTATTAAGCTTGAATTGAATGGCTAGGGATTAGGGTAGGATAAACAGATATCAATGAGGCTCTGAATTCCCTAAACTCATCAATTACTCTAGGATCCTCTTGTAGAACTTCTGACTCAATATCTCAAATATATCCGCCATTTGCCATCAACATTCTTGTCTCCACTCTTTATTTCTTTCTCTTTTTTTTTTTTTTTTTTTTTTTTTTTTTTGAACGATAGATACATAATTTCATTGGAGACAACAAACAGAATATAGAAAATATCCATACACCTCCCAATTCCAAACACAACTCAACGTGCATCCTAGAATAATCAACAAGCTCAAGGGAAAGGGTGAATGATAGGATTTATTTAAAGGCTAGGCTTATAATGTGGATGACAAAGAGAAGTTTAAACAGGCTCAAAGAGGTGACTAGGGATATTATTGTAACAGGGTAAGCTCAAACGGTTCAAACGATCCAAAAATGGCCTAAATCATTTCCTTAGTGATAAATTGCCTGGAATTTCGCCTCGAGTGATAATCAAACAAGTTTTAGAATCCGGTGAGATCCCCAGAAACATGAAAATCACATAAACTTTCTCTAAGTTCACAACATGGTCAAGTGCTCTTAATTATGTGCTCAACAATGTAAGGAAATCATAAGTAGAGTAAAACCAACAAACAAGTCAAGCACACAAACAATCAAATATTCATTGTCTCCCAGAAGCCATAGTTAAGTTCAATCGTTGTCTCATCATTGGCCGGGGTGAAACAAGCCAAACCAAAACTCAAGGTTTTTTTTTTGTTTGAATAAACTGAATAAAATAACATAAAATAAGATAGTTAACTCCCCCAAACTTAAAACTGACATTGTCCTCAATGGAAAAGTAAAGCAAGAGAGTGTAGAGGACTTCCCTGAGTAGTTGTCAGTCAGTGTCTTCATTGGGGGCAAGAGTAGGTGCGGAAGTTGCAAGGGTTTTTTTTTTTTTTTTTTTTTTTTTTGGGTAGCGCCAAGGCGCTCTAATGTAGCGCCAAGGCGCTACATGCTCTGTCATTTTTTTGCCTGAAACACTCTGTTTTGAGCGCCAAGGCACTCAGATGGGCGCCAAAACGCCACTGCTGCTGCCAAATCCGTGCTTCCATGCCTTCTTGAGCTTCATTTCAATTGTAAATCCTTAGAGCAACCCCCAAACTTGTTAATTAACCTATCAATCAATTTAAAACACAATAAGTAAACCAAAAATAAACTAATAAAAATAATAATAATAATAATAATAATAAAAGATGTTAAAAGGCTCGGGTTGCCTCCCAAGAAGCGCTTGGTTTAATGTCATCAGCCCGACATCTTGCTTCTCATGGTGAGTTCAGGAGAATGTTGGTCTTATTTTGATCAAAGCCACCATTTATATATTGCTTCAAATGTTGTCCACTGACCTTGAACGTTCCCTTTTCATCATGAGTGACTTCAACTGCTCCATAGGGAAATACTCTCACCACTGTAAATGGCCCTGACCATCTGGACTTAAGCTTTCCTGGAATTAAGCGCAGCTTTGAATTATATAGCAACACTTGTTGGCCCGGCTTGAACTCTTTTCTTGAGATGTGCTTGTCATGCCAAGCCTTAGTTTGCTCTTTGTAAATCTTGACTTTCTCATATGCATCATTACAGAACTCATCTATCTCAATAAGCATCTGTGATTTCTCAATTGATGGCAGAGGGCGTAATGGGCCTCGTCCCAAAACTTCAAAGTACCTCCGATTGTTAGATCCGAAAGAATCCATCCAGTGCACAAACTCCATAGCTTCATGATCTTCTATTGCAATAGTTTTTGGATAAATTAGATAAGCTTCCAAAGGCTTTTGAGGTTGGCCAAGATGCTCAGTGACCAAGGTGTTAATTGTTTCAATTCGAAAACAACTATCACTCGCTTGCGGGCATTTGGGAGCATTAAATACATTAAAACCACCTCATCCTCTTGTACTCTTAGGCGAAGTTCACCCTTTTGCACATCAATGAGAGCCCGACCGGTTGCTAAAAATGGTCTCCCAAGTATAATGGGGATTTCCTCATCTTCTTCTATATCCAAGACAATAAAATCGGCCGGAAATATAAACTTATCAACCTTGACGAGTACATCTTCAATAATTCCTCTTGGGTGTTTGATGGAGCGATCAGCCAATTGTAATGAGGCCGTAGTTGGTCTTGCTTCTCCTAGCCCAAGTTTCTTGAAAATTGACAAAGGCATTAAGTTAATGCTTGCACCTAAATCGCATAGTGCCTTTTCAAAAATAGAATTTTCAATAGAACAAGGGATGGTAAAACTCCCTGGATCTTTGAGCTTCTGAGGCAACTTCCTTTGCAAGATGGCACTGCACTCTTCAGTAAGTGCAACTGTTTCATAATCCTCAAGTTTCCTCTTGTTTGACAGGATGTCTTTCATAAACTTCACATAGCTCGGCATTTGTTCAAGAGCTTCGGTGAATGGGATGTTTATGTGTAATTTCTTAAAGATGTCCAGAAACTTTGAAAATTGTTTATCAAGCTTACTCTTTTGAAGGCGTTGAGGAAATGGGATCCTTCGTGATGGCTCCACCGGCAAAGGTTGTTGAGTTGTAGGAATTTCACCACTCTTCTCCAAAGATTGAGTATATTTGGGTGACGAAGCCTCTTCACTACTTTTGCTAGATGTCTTAGGCTCTGGGAGTGTGTTTAATTCTTTCCCGCTTCTCAAAGTAATGGCCTTGCATTGCTCTATTGGATTCACCACCGTTGTACTTGGCAAATTACCTTGTTGACGATCATTTAACATGCTAGCCAATTGACCAATTTGCACCTCCAAATTTCTGATCTGAGCCGATTGATTCTGGAAATTTGTCCTAGTTTCATTCATAAATTGCGTGTGAGAGGTAGCCAATTGTGCCATTGCATCTTCCAGATTCACCTTCTTCTCTTGTGGCGGGTTGCTCTGTTCGGGCTGCAACACATTTTGATTGTTTCTCCAAGAAAAGTTTGGGTGATTACGCCATCCTTGATTAAACCTGTTAGAGTACGGATTGTTCTGCTGCCTAGTGTAATTCCCCACGTATTGAGCCTGCTCCAGTTGTGCCTGTGCAAATGGGTTGTCCGCTTGACACTCAGAACCTTGGTGAGATCCGCTACAAAACTCACAAACTGGAGATGATGTTTGGATGGCATTGGCTGTCAATTGAGTACTCTGTAATTGTTTGGACAGAGAAGCAATTTGGGCAGTCAAATTAGTGATGGCATCAACTTCATGTAGTCCGGCTGTCTTCTTTGGCAAGCTTCTTTCACTAGGCCACTGGTAATTATTGGTTGCCATATCTTCTAGCAACTCATATGCCTCATCTTCAGTTTTCTTCATTAACGCTCCTCCTGCAGATGCATCAATTAGAGTTCTTGTAGTGCCACTCAATCCATTATAAAAATTATGGACTTGCATCCATTTAGGTAGACCATGATGAGGACATCTTCTCAGCAACTCCTTGTATCTCTCCCATGCTTCATATAGAGTTTCACCTTCATATTGAGCAAAATTATTGATCTCAATGCGCATCTTCGCTGTTTTAGCCGGTGGGAAAAACTTAGAAAGGAACTTCTGAACTAAGTCTTCCCAACTAGTGATCGAATTTGGAGGCAATGAGTTCAACCAATTTTTTGCTTTATCTCTCAAAGAGAAAGGAAACAAACGAAGGCGAAGAGCTTCATCATTGACTCCATTGTATTTGACAGTATCGCAAATCTCCAGAAAATTTGCGATGTGAGCATTAGGATCTTCATTCGGCAATCCATTAAATTGGATCGCTTGAATCATCTGCAACATTACCGGCTTCAATTCAAAATTATTCGCCTGAATAGCCGGCCTCCTTATCACAGATTGAATGCCAGTTGGTGGCAATGCATAATCTCGCAAAGCCATTGGCTGATTGACCACCGGTGGATTGTTCAGTGGTATGTTGTTGTTGTTGTTCTCATTTATTGCCCCTTCAGGATCAGCCATAGTTTCTTGCGACAGAATGACAGTTTCTCTCTTCTCTTTTCTATTTCTTCGACAAGTACGCTCAATTTCTGAATCAAGAGGAACTAGACTGCTGCTCCCAAGCTTTCGCATGCAGGTAAAGTAAACTCCTGCAGAGCACTAAACAAGAACAAGAAAATAAATAACAAAATAAAATCCAAAGTAAAACTAGAGTTATTTGGTATCGATATTAGTAAAAACAAAACAATCCCCGGCAACGGCGCCAAAAACTTGTTGTGAAAAATCGTAACGCAAGTATACGCTATCGCAATCAAGTAATATAATAGTGAATAAGAATATCGTCCCACGAGGATTGTCGTTTACTAATTACCAAAATTGTATTAACCCCAATTTTATTTGGATACTTGAAAAGAGAGTTTATAAAATTAAGTAAAGGAAAACTAAAACAATTAAATAAATTAAACAACACTAAGCAATTGATGAAAATTCAATAGATTAAGATTCTAGGGTTTCCGATTTCACCAAATTAATCATGTTCAAATTCTCATAATTCAAGCAAATTAACATTCAATCCTATACTGACAGCAATTTCTCTAAAGCAATTATTATTCTTTCTCAAGCAACAATAATATTAATCCAACAAGCAAAATCTACATCTCTGTCAGACTTCTAAACCTATTGAAAATCATTAAGTGCAAGAAATTCAAAAGAACTGCACAAGCATCATAGATATCTCTATCCTATGAACAACTCATGGTATTTCAATTAAGAGCTTATTCAATTATCACCTCTCAGTCTCAAATCAAATACAAAATCATGTAATAGTTGGCCAAACAATCACAAGCATTAAGAATAAATTGAAATACTCAAAGATATATGGATTAAACATCAATTACTTAAAAAGAAGATTGAGAATTCGAACATTCATAATCCGGCTACATCGTAGCCCTAGAAAAAGGAATTAGTTCATCTCTAAACAAAATAAATTCCTAAACAAAGTCTTAATCATTGGAAAGGAAAGAAAAGAACTAGTTTGGAGTTGAATTGAAGCGTCGCCGTCTTCGGATTTGAGCCGTTCTTCTTCTCCGTCCCAATTCTCCTTTTCTTCTCTTGAATACTCTCTCAAAAGCCAGCCGTCATTCCACAGTCTCAAGGTGTCCCTTTTAATTGCCCTAGAATCATCTATTTATATGTTTCAGAGCCTTAGGGTCAAAAGGGGTAAGTTTTCTCGGGATTGGCCTTCAAAACGCGTATTTTTTCGTATCGTAGCGCCGCGGCGCTGTGTTCCTAGCGCTGCGGCGCTGGATGGGAAATTTCCTGGGCGCCAAAACGCTGTCTTGGGCGCCAAAACGCCGGTCATTCTGCCCGGTGCATAATTTCTGCCGGATTTCAGCGTTGCGGCGCTGCAGACTGGCGCCAAAACGCCACCCATTCTGCCCAAATGTCTTGTTCCGTCACATTTCAGCGCCAAAACGCTACGAATGGGCGCCTAAACGCTATGTTTGCTGTCTTTTTCATCACAAATTGTCCAAAACCTTCCAAATCATAGACTTTCACCTATCCTTCAAACAAAGAAGGAAAACACACATAAAAACTAACAAAAAACCTCGAAACCAACTAGATATTAAGTATAAAACGATACTAAATGAGCAAGTAAAACTCACTCATCAAGGGGGGAGAGAGAGAGAGAGAGAGCATCGAGGTGAGAAGGGGGGAAAATTGGTGGAGAGAGAGACAGAGATCAGGAAAGAGAAGAAAAAGAAGGAGAGAGGGACGTGGGACCACTTGTGAAAGAGAGAGAGAGAGAGAGAGAAAAAAAAAAGTAATTAGAATGGCATCAACAAGTTTGAATGGCATAAGTAATTTAATTGTGAAAAACAATGTTTAAAGTTTAATTTTTTTTCAAAAGAACAAAACACGAAGGAATGGAGAAGAAGAATAATTTTTTTTTCCTTCCAAGTTTCTTTTAGAAGCTCAATATTAATTCACATTGCATTGACTATATCACTATCTCTAATAATCAAATTTTCGGTTTATTTTTTTCAAAACAATTACATGATGTACATTTGTGATTTTATTGACCTAATATAATAATAATAATAATTACACATAAATAAACACACAGGGAAGACCTTTAGTTTTGTGTCATTCAATGAATAAAAAATTCAATGATACACACAGGTAAAAGTTTAATGTATCTTAAGTTAACATCTAAATAGAGAAGTGGGCCTTGAATTACAGACTGGTGAGCTTTCATTGGCACTGGAAAAAAGAGACAAATTTAAACTGTATATGTCTACATTTTTTTATTGTATTAATTAAATAACTATCTTAGTTAAAATGCTATTAATAAGAATAATGAATAAAAATTAAAACCTATACACTATCAAGAATAATTTCAGTAATTCTCTCTTCTCTTCTCCTAATAAGCACAAAGAATATTACTAAACTTACGCTTAGAGTATAACTTGAGCAAAATTACAATACGTGGCAAGTTAATAAGAATGTAGCTGAAAATATAACATTTCTTTTATTTTTTGGAAATATTCTATAAATAGCAAAAATTTAATTAGTTTAATGATATTCATTTTTATATTATAAAATGACATAATAATTATTTTAATGATAATTCCTTTTTATATTATAAAACAACATAATAATTATTTTAATGATATTAATTTTTTCTACTGGTAAAATATTTTAATTTTTTTTGCTATATTTCAGAGAAATTTTGATAAATACCATTTAAAAGTGCACGAGTCTTAATTTTTATCCCTTACTTTTGATTAATGCCCTTCTTAGTTAAATAATTATATTAAAAAAAGGGTACTAATTAAGAATAAAAGGTAAAAATCTAGACCCATTCTATATTTCTATTCCCCCATATATTTTTTTTAATTTTTAATTTTTAGCAGTTTTAGTCATCTAAAAAAACTAATAAATAACTTCTGAAATTTCACCGAGATAATCAAATTTCAATCTCAAAGTAACTGAAATTTTTTATATATCAAATGCAAAATGTTCAAAGGGTTTTATAGAGATTCACTCATTAATGAGAAGTACATCCTTTGTAGGGTTTTTAGTATGCTTCAACTATAATTGGTGATAAATTACACTGCAGTTGAGAGAAGAACAGGAAGAGAGAAAAGGGAAAAATAACAAAATAGCAGAGAATATGAAAAAATAGGGAAAACTACGCCTAAACTTCGTAAAACGTGCTTCGTAGATTAGTGATGAACTCGTGATGGAGACTACAGCTTGTGCGCAGTTCTCTGGGCATCTAAAAGATGATGGTGACGTGAATAGCACCCTTATTTATACGCTTGGTGACTTAATATCTATGGGATAAGATCTTTGTTTGAATCCTCATTGGAGATATCCTGTAGATAAGACCCATATTTGAATATTTGAACTAGGATTTGTGATAACCTCTTTTCTAAAGGAGATATCTTTGTTTAAATGCGGATCTTGGGTGATTTGAATAGAGAAAATCGTACATAATCTAATCCTAATGCAGTAACTTAGGCACCAAGTCATCGAGGCAATCACGCAGCTCGTCGAGTCGCGATGCGCAGGCTGTCAGAAGCTCGCGGCTTGTTCTAGATGAGTTTGAATAATTTTTGGCAGGCTGTTCCTTGACTTAGGGAGGTTACAGACTCGATAAATGACTTGCTATCCTCTGGTAACTTGTTTGGCTACCTGTGACTGGCGGGCTGCTAGTGACTCGCAGGTGATTCTGGCTGTTGGTTCGAGATTTGGCCCTCATTCTCTGAGATGTGTGTTGACGCGTGTACCGTGAGAAATGAGGTATGAAATTTGACCTCAACACTCGCGATTGAGGCAATGGGCAAGAAGAAAGCCGAGATAAGAAATAAAATCTTATTAAGGAAGTTACGTTTGTGAATTAAGTCCAGAAAATAAAGTGATATTTTATGGTATATAAGTTTCATGAATCATGGTGAGATAATTCTCAAGGGAAAAATAGAGATATTTTGTCTATGCAGTGTTCCGTCTATTTATGTTTGTCAAAGGACTGAAAGATTGAAATACTTTGTCTAATGCGGGCACCAATAATAACCCTATCCTTCTTGGCATTGGATGATAGTGGAGCTATGAGTTGTATAGATCGACTTTAGTGGAGGGGTAGGATTATTAGTGGTGCCCGGATCAGACAAAACATTTCAAACTTTCAAACTTTCAGTCTTTTGAGAAAGATAAATATACAGAACTTTTCATAGACAAAATTGGGAAAAATAGAGATAATCATCAGACAAAGCATTTCAATCTTTCAGCAAGACTAACGTGATCTAAATTTATACCATGGAGATTTCGGACATGCACCAGTGGGTTTATTTGACGACGAAATATCGATCTTGCGAATCAATGACATGTTGAGGACCATAGGATTTGCTAGTAGAGGGCATTTCAATCTTTCAGCAAGACTAACGTGATCTAAATTTATACCATGGAGATTTCGGACATGCACCAGTGGGTTTATTTGACGACGAAATATCGATCTTGCGAATCAATGACATGTTGAGGACCATAGGATTTGCTAGTAGAGGGCATTTCAATCTTTCAGCAAGACTAACGTGATCTAAATTTATACCATGGAGATTTCGGACATGCACCAGTGGGTTTATTTGACGACGAAATATCGATCTTGCGAATCAATGACATGTTGAGGACCATAGGATTTGCTAGTAGAGGGCATTTTGTCCTTACTAGGAATAGTGTTGGGGATAAGGATCCTATTTTCATTGTCCATAGTTGTTCAAAGTATTAGTTGGTCCAGCTCCTTTGGAGAAACTAGGACTCAAAATTGTATGATCTAGGTTTGTGGGTGTAAGAGTATTGGTTGATGGCGCAGGAACTGGCGGCGTTGCTTTCTGATTCGTTCCGACTATACGAGTCACAGATCATTTGAGTTTGATTTCATTTTGAAATGCAACCTTGCCTTTTGATTAATTTATTTAAAGAATTTGAGTTGAAGATTTTGATCTTCTTTTTTTTTTTTTTTTATGCAAAAGGATTTTGATCTATAATAATGTTGTTAATGGCTCCGCGTCCATGTTAATTTATGTGCTTATAAGCTATACTGTCTCTTGTTGTTACTTAAATACGTAATGAATAACAAAAAGATACATACGAATGCAAACTCCCAAAAACAATATTATGACAATTCATAGCCATGAATCCATCATGTTATCTCAAATTAAGATTTTGACCGCAGAGAAGAAAAACTGTGACGACCCTAACTTTTGATCACCATCCTACGTTCATACTTAGCATTACTTAACCTCTATTACTTTCTAATTCTATTCTCATTCGTAAAATGCCATAGCATTTTGTTTTTAACTATACATGAAATGCTGTAGCATTCTACTAGCATTTTGTTACATTAATCGTACATTGTGACTAGAGGTTGCTATGCATAACCTCATAGTTCTGTGATCTTTACTTACATTACATAACCTAACCATATCTATAAATATGGTCTACTTAAAACACTTTGCAGCGTTTACCAATTGCGTGTAGATTCCATTACCCACTTGCCCACACTCCACTGCTGCATCTTCTCTGCATGCCCAGCAACAAGTTTCAGGGAATTGGTGCCTTACCTGAGCTTCCTACAATACGAACAAACGTAATGAGCTTTCGCTCAGCAAGTAACAGTAGGCCATAGTTAAAAGCATACAATAATGCATACCCATATATGCATTCATGTCATATATCCTAAAACATTATGTACTTCTAGAACGTATATCGCTTATGTTCTTTTTTTCATTACGTACTTTGTTCAATTTTCGTCTCCTATTAGTCGTTCACATTGTATTTTCACGTTCTAAACGACTTTCGTTATGTGTTTCTCTCTTTTCTTTCTTCTTTACAGATACCGTACCCTTATATGGAACGCTTTCTGTTTTTGTTTTCTTGTCTTTTACTTCTTATGGGCCATGTCCTGTTGTACCATAGCGCGCATAACCAATGAGGAGTGGGGTAGCTAACCAATCCAACTCAGTCACGGTTTCATTTCTTTCATAGTCTCATAATAACCTTTCCTTCGAAGGCTGGTACAAACAGAACGTTTAGTCTCTTAACGTTTATCAATTTTCTCATTGAAATGGTAACTTTAGTTAAATCTTATGACTTTGTGCATTTTGAGCAATTTATCATGATTTCCTTATACATCATTTTACTGTCATCTTTTCTCAAAGATGACAAAGAATTTGAATCTTATTTTTTGTTTTAACGCATTTCCATCAATTTTCTATGAAATTGACTTTGACTTAACCTCATACTTTTCGTAGAGTAAAATTCTACTACTATTTACGGTCTATAAGTACATTTATAACACCGCACATCTTAAAACATTCATAACATCATACATCTTGAATCATTCATAACATCATACATTACTCAAGAAACACCATTCTTATTCTAACATTCATTGAGCATGTAATATGCACAATTATGTGCAACACGAAGAATAAGTTCGTTTGTGTCATAGACAAAAACAAACTACTAGTACTTACCATATACACAATTTCTGTGCAACATAGAAAAATAAGTTTGTTCGTGATATAGTAGACATAGAAAAACATCAGACTTACACCGCTTTCCGGTTATAGCATAATTCTCTACTCGCCGGATCTTCTATCCTTTCTTTGTTAAGTTCAGAAATAAACACCCATCCGGATGGTGGGATTAGCCTTTAGTATGCTATTTTATGTAGGATAGTCATAAAGGAAATTAAATCCTTTCTTATAGAATGTATTTATCCTTTTTATTAAGGATCATAAAAATTATAATTTCTATTATAAGGACTAGTTAAATCCTCATAATTTTATATTCCATAATTGTCTTTACGAATTCGTGAATTCATAAATAACATATCTCATGGACATCATATGTTCTAAATTACTTATCATTAATCATACTGTACTTGCCTCAATTCCAAGCTAAGCGGTTCCAGTAATACCCGCTTGTCGTGTTCCACTGCGTATCTCCTTGATATCCGTTCTAGGAGAAATCATAAACGCTTTGCATGATCCACTAGCATCATTGAAGTGTTAGACATTCAATTCTAAACTTCAGTGAATCCATTCGATTCACCTCGATCCGCGTGCAATCGGTACCATACCGCTTTTATCAAAATTGAATTTGATCGATCGGAGGTCACCATTGCGTTCAGCACGTCGAAACGAGTCGGGATATGGTCTTGGATCATCAAATGGAAGTCGATAGCCTGAAAATGACACCTCACCGGAAAATGGCGGCGGCGTACGGCAGCGTACGGCGGCGCATGCTCCCGGAGAGTTTTTCCGCGGCGGACTTGGGTCCTACCCCCCATAAATCGACCCTTCTGAGTCCATTGGTGTGGTCAATTTCATACAATTCGACCTGTAACAGTAAAAATCGGGACCGGCAACGTCGCTAAAATCCGGCGACTCAAATCTCACATTTCCGGTCATGAAATCCTAAAATTAGTTGAGGGGTTTTCTTACCCATGATCTCATGAGTGTTTTGACACCAAATTCACGATGATCTAACGGTCCGATCATCGGAACCAATCTACACCATCACGACGGCGGCGGCGAGCTCCGTTTTCCGGCCAAATGGCGACGGTGATGGCTGAATCTGGTCGGGATCGACTCGTCTATTAACTCTGAATCTAATGGTAGGGGTCGTGACACCCACTGCATCCCGGAGGAAGAAAAACAACGGTGGCGGCGCGGCGACTCCGACCACCACGTACGGCGGTGCTCCGGCCATAATTGCGTTATGAAAATGGGTGGGTTTTCTTCGTCACGCTGCACTGAGTCCATAGAGACTGAAATCACCTCAATCGGAGGTCGGACGAAGGAAATATTGCGATCGAAAGTTTCGGTTGTTTTCGAAACTTCGGCCGGCGATTATGGCTTATTCCGGCGGCGTACGGGGTCGTGTGACCTGTCAAAATGCTCAGCTCATCGAAAGCTTTCCATTGACACCAGCTGTGTCAAAAACGGAGGTCTGAATCTCAAAGTGAGATTTTGGCCATGGACGGTTTCGTTGTTGAGAGAGAATGTTCGAGAGAAGAGAGAAATAAACGCGTGAGAGGAGAGAGAAAGTGAAACTTTAAAACTTATCCTTAAAAATTCTCTCTCTAAACATATATAATTTATTCTAACTGCTTACTTCACTGACATAAATTTTTCCCGGATATTAACTAATATTTGGACCAACTTTTACAATTTGTAACGTGTCAGAGGAAAAGGAATCTTTTTGTGGCGACTCCTTTAAGGTAACTTTATCTTTATGATAAGAATATATCAACTAGGAATAGTGATCAACCGTGTTTCACATGTATGTCTAACAATTCGTTTAGTATGAAGATTTAAATTTGGATGATTCTAATTATAATTCTGAATCTAGAATCATGATTTATGCTAGAATCAGAATCACGATTCATTATTTTAGGTTCAGATCATGATTCTGAAATTATAATTCAGAATCAGGAGTTTGAATCACCTTGAATCAAGAGGGGGATAGTTTTAGAATCATGATTTGAACTAGTTTAAAATATCACATCAGATTCCAAATCATGATTCAAAATATCTAAACCAAACATTGATTCTAAACCAGGATCCAGAATCATGATTCTGAATCCATCTACCAAACGAACCCTAAATTTATTTCAAAAGGAAAAAGTTAATGTAATTAATTTGTTAAAATAATAGTCTATATAAAGGATTAATGTCTGTTTGTAGTGAATATGCAAGACGTCAACTAAGAAAGCAAAATATATAACAAAGAAACGATTAGTAAGTTGTGATACAATTCAGAAGAAAAGATGGTAAAGTTTCTTGTTGCTCTCTTAACGTTGATGTGCATGGCTGTTAATATCACAAGTGCTTCACGGTCATCAAAAGAAACGCAGATCATCACCAGGGCTGCTGATCATTGCCAAACACAGTGCAGAAATGTGACGGTTCCTTTTCCATTCGGAATCGGAAAGGGAAGAAAAAGAAGGGAACTATGCGCCCCTTATATTCTATCCCACAATCAAATCATGCGACCCCAATTAAACATGTTAACTTATAAATTAGACAACTCAACACTATTGTAACATTTCCATCAGTTTCTTCCGTAACTTTCTTTTCCTACTCAAAGCGTTCTCTCTTTCACTCACTTTTTTAATTTTCTTTTTTTTTTTAATTTTCTTTGGAAAATTGCAAGGGTAGACCTACAGTGAACTCTCAAACCGACTTAACAATTTATGGAGTCAATTATAGGAATTTAAAAGCTTAGATTGGTCTGATCTAACTGAAGGAATTTGGTTCCTTCAATTAATAACATTTTTCACAATGAAATGAGCATTGGATCTAAGCAAAAATGAGATGTTTTAGCGAAACCAAAACAACAAGCATAGGATCTGTTGCACTATAACTCTGTCTCTCAAAGCTTAGTAAAATCATGATTCATCAAATTGGTTTTTGGGATCTGTTTTTTTCTTTTTTCTTTTCCTTTAAAAAAAGAAAAAACTTATTTGCTAAACTTGAATATAAAGATCCATTCTCTGAATAGATATTTCTTATCAATTTTCTATTTTGTGTTATAAAGATATCCAATGGCTATTAGCGACGACATGTCGTCGCAAATAATATGTCAAATTTTAGCGACGATATGTCGTCGTAAATAGTAAAATTTTGTGCAACGACATGTCATCGTAAATAGTGAATGCAACGACAAGTCATTCAAAAATTTTGTTTTCTTTATAGAGACAATAAATGTCGTCACTAATAACCCTTTTTGTTGTTTTGTTGAAATGAAAGCCTTAAACATACACACACAAAAAAGTATGCAAACGTCATGAACTATTTGATTGTCTATCATATCAATAATGCTTACCATATGTAAACCAAGAGGATTAATTATTTTCACAGAGTTGATGTAGTAGAAGATTCTGGGAATGGCTCAAGTGGCAATCTTTCCGGTGATTTTGGAGAAAACAAGGAAGGGTTCGGTGGAAGATGCAAGGCTTCTACACTTCCTTCCAGCATTTCAATCACTTTACTCATGCTTGGCCTATCTGATGACTTCGTTTGGATGCACCACAACCCGACCAAGATCATCTTTCTTGCAATCTCATTTTCCTCACTCGTCATGTCCCGCCACAACTGTAGATTGCTACCTTGTTTGAGATGTTTATAAATCCAATCGGGAAAATATATTTCACTTGTATGGCTCACTCCAACTTTGATATTCTTTCTTCCACCAACCATCTCAAGAATCATCATGCCATAACTGTAAACATCAGACTTCGACGAAACACCTCCAAAGTTTCTACTGAACACTTCTGGAGCTATGTAACCTATTGTCCCCCTGGCATCTGCCATTGATATGATACTTTCTTTTCTTGGGCAAAGTTTAGCCAGACCAAAATCGGCAATCTTTGGAGAAAGGTCTTCATCCAAGAGAATGTTATGTGGTTTTATGTCGAGATGTAAAATTTTCGTGTTGCAGCCTCGGTGTAAATACTCCAGCCCTCGAGCTATTCCAACACAAATCTGTAGATGTTTTTCCCATTCCAAGCGTGGAGTCGTTTGCGAAGGATTGTCTTTGTACGTGAACTTCTCTAGTGATCCATTGGGCATAAATTCGTAGATGAGAGCTCTTTTGCGACCATCTAGGCAAAAGCCCAAAAGAGTGACAATATTCACGTGAGAAGTTCTACTAATGCTTCCTACTTCATTAATGAATTCTTCTCCATTCCCTTTGGATGCATTCAGGATTTTTACAGCCACATGACGTCCATCAGGTAGCTTTCCTTTGTACACTTCACCAAAACCTCCTTGCCCTAACTTATGCTTGAATGAATTTGTCATCTTCTTGACTTCAAAGAATCTATATCTTTTTGCAGTTAGATGTCCATAGCTTCTAATAAATGCTTCAAGATCCTGATCATTCTTTGTCTTCTTTGTCCAGGAATTTATGGATTTGGAACATCTACACCAGCATGTTATGATACAAATGAGCAGTAAGGGACTTCCTCCCGAAACAATACCTGTGATATCAGTGCTAAATTTATTCAGGAATTGTACGCCAGTTTTACGGCGGGGTTACTGTTCAAGTATGCAGTACTGTTCAAATGAAAAGAATTAGTATATTACCTATGCCAGTCTTGAGTTTCCAATCGCTCCCTGCAAAAGAAATCAGAAAAGGCACAACCCTTAGAGCACCAGTAACATCAATATGATATTTAAAAGAATATTCAGAAAAATTAGGAAACAATTGCCCAAAAGTGTCCGCAACAAAAATCTCAACTTTTATACTAGAAAACAGAGCAGGAAGCATTAGATCTTATTGAGTCAAAGATAGCAACATTTTGATTGTTTCTCATGAATGATACAGCAACTCGGTAATTTTTTTAACAACTTATAGAACTTTTAACTGTTAAATAAATAATACACTCACTCATTTTAGCTATATGTTAGCAAAATCTAATTTTATGGACCATTGGAACGAAAGCATGGTACAAATAAGGAGATCGATTTGTCAAAATTCATTTGGTATAGAAGGAATTGGCTCATATCATGGAAAATGTATTTTCTTTGCTTTAAGTTTGTACTTCTATATAATACTCTAAACTGACTATACAAGTCAATAGAAGATTTTGTTTCAAACAGTTATGTCGATGGAGCAAGACAAACAAGGTTAAATGAATCTAGCTGACACATAAAAAAAGCCTACAAGGAAAAATAATTGGATGCGAATCATAATTAAGTAAAAATTAGAAAATCGTAATGGTGGGTTTCATTGCTAACACAGTTGACTCGATACGGAAAGATTTTTTCAGAGGGTTCAGAAGTACAATTGTAAAAGAAGGAAAAATTGACGGGATCAGATCTAAAGCTGAATGGAGTTCCATCAAGGCTAAAGTTGTTTTAAGGAACTGAGAATTTCTCATGGTAAACAGGAGCATTGGCCACTAGAAAAGAATGGTTTGAGTAAAATATTTCCTTGATGATATAATCATCATTCGAAATTCTTAGAACCGGGTTTTCTTGACTACAGACGATCTTAAAGTTCAGATATCCACAAAAGGATTCTTGTTGATGAGAAAGCCAGAAAGCATAACTTATTTCCTATCCATTTCTCCAGGTTTGAGGTGCGCAAGCCGCAAACTTTTCGTCTATAGAAAGAGTTGGTATAGCAAATGTGCTTAAAATGATTACAAGGATGCATATATGGAAAGGCTTATAGAGTTTGGGGATGTGCATTTGGATGAAAGACAAGAAAAACGAAGAGGGAAACATAGGAAAAGAAATGCATAGACTTGAAAGAAAGAACATAGAAAGGAAAATTGTGTGTGGTAGGTGTAGCATGATATAGAAGCCTCTTGACTTGGTTTTAGCTTTGTTTTTATATTTGAATTTACGATTTAGTTTGAAAAGGAGGTGAGAAAGAAAAAACAAAAGAATGATTCAAGCAAAAGCAAAGATATAATGTGTCCAACCTAAGTAGCCTAAGGACGTTAAAAAAGTATTAGCCACTAGAAAATGGTATGTGTTGTGTGGAAAAATCCAACGACCATGCCCCACGTGGCCCAATGCCTGTCATGCCAGGTAGCCCTCGACGCCTGAGAAGATTTCCCCCTCTGCGTGATATGAGTGCCGAGTGCAAAGGGAGCCGATACCGTCGATCCTATATACTCGGCCGAGGCTTGCGAGTACCGTGTCAAGTGCCGCGGTAGGAATGACCGAGAGAGACTCCACACGTGGCATCTTTTGGCGTAAGCGCAGAGGTCAAGGCACGAGCAATTGGACCCACATCCCGAGGAAGAACCCTAAGGCGACCCGCTGGGTATCCTAAGGTTGCATCTGGGTTTGAGGAAGGTCCGTTGCACAGGGAATGATTACAAGCCCCTTAAACTGCTTGGAACGGATCAATTGGTATTACAGAGGATCTTCAGAGTCGCAATGGGAGGACAAACTGGATGAGTGAACAGTCCAAAGGGCGCTGACAGGGTACGGACTAGACATACGAGATGGTAGCCCATTCGAGTGGATGACCACTTGGGACCGTCAGAAAGCCCAAACAACAGCCCACCGTCGGATGGGTTCCAGGGGGAACTTATCAACTATAAAAGGGGCAAAGTCCCCGAGAGAGAGAGGACTCTCTCCAATTTTTATGTAATTTGTAAGAGCCAAATAAGAGACATATAATACAGTAGATGTAGCTCTTTTTTAGAAGTGTGAACCACTATAAAACCTTAGTATGTCTTTATTTTCGTGAGCATCATAACATTTACCTCACAATTCACCCCAAGTACCAATATACACCTTAGCATATTCAATTAAGATATAAGTTTGGAATCGGTAACCCAACGGGCTACCGCCAGGTAATCTGGTACGGTCTTCTTGATGAAATTTGACCGTCAACAATTGGTGACTCCAACGGGGAATGAACCCAGAATCTCTGGTTCACATGTTTGACCCTGGACAACCAACAATCATGCCTCCGAGAAGAAGAAATGCACTTCAAATCAAAATAGCCAAAGAGAGGAAAATACCACACATCCAACCGATAGTGGGAGTAGGAGAAATCAGCCCGACCAGGGGAATCAACCCCCGGCGAGGGATGAAGCTCCACCCCTAGGCACGGCATAGCTTGACCCGGTACAGATGCAGGCCAGCTGAACACTCTAACTGACTTGGTTCGAGGACTAATGACCATTGTCAAGCGATTAGAAAGGAGAAACTCTATGTCTCCCTTGGAAGATGCCATGAGACCACCAGGGGCTGCCATGGCTGGGAACCAGAATGCTGGTGACCGTCAAGGTGCCCCAAAAAGGATCGAGGACAGTGAAAACGCCAGGGGTGATAAACTGAGACCTCAACCGTCCAAGTCCCTTGGTAGCCGACAAAGGGCCGCCAGGCTACAAACCCAGGAGAAAAGAGCACATGACGGCCTGGAAAACCTTGAGGTTCCCCCTCGGAACCTAGGAAAGAATATCTTAGGAGATTCAGGGTCGGTGCAAGAAGGCGTAGACTTGAGGGACAAGCTGAATATGAAGAAGGCAGGGGCCTCAAAAGGGGCCAGCTCTACAATCTCAACAAAAGTGGCGAGAGCCATTATGGAGCGTGTGACGAGTCTAGAAGAAAAGTTCACTGGTGACGTCGCCGATTTAAAGAAAGACATCAAAAGACAGGTGAGCCACTTACAAAAAAACCTAGGACAGGTGGCGGAGGTGATCAACGTCGACATCACTCCCAGCCAAACTCACGACCACCCTTTTACCGCAGAGATCATGGCCCCACCTTTACCTGACAAATACAAATCCCCGACAATCCCACCGTACGATGGCAAAGGGGATCCCGACGACTACCTGAAAATGTACATAGGGCACATGCTTCTAAATGGATACGCATAGAAAATAATGTGCCGAGCAATCCGGAGCCACTTGACGGACTCTGCCCGAAGATGGTTCCGGACACTCAAACCATAGTCCATCTCCAGTTAGGAAGAGCTGAAGGAAGCCTTTTCCCTTCAATTCATCAAGGTAAAGAATTATATCCCGCCGAAGCAAAACTTGACGATGGTATACAAAAAGTCACAAGAAAATTTTGACATGACGGACCGAGAGGCTCTGATGGGGGCCCTGTCTAGTATGAAGAAGACCATGCCGTTTAAGCGCAACATACACCGGAAGCCACCGGCCACCTACAAAGAGTTTCTGGTAGGGGCACACGGGTATATCCATGCTGAGGAAGCCGACGCGAATGATCCCGAGCACATGTCTAATAAAAACAGACCAGAATAAGGGTCGACATCGCGGAAGCAAGATAGTCGGAAATGATGAGGCGGGGGAAACAGATACATAATGGGTCCAAAATAAGTAGCCTAAGGACGTTAAAAAATATTAGCCACTAGAAAATGGTATGATCATTGACAAACATTTGCGGTTCTAAAAAGACTCTCCAAAAAGTCACAATAAAATTTTGGTATTTTTCTTCAAGTTTCTGCAGCTATGAAGATCGCAATCAAATGGAACTCTCTTGGGCTAAAACTTCCATGATTTGGACAACTTTGAATGGGAGAAGACGAGAGAGAGTGAATGGGGATAAATGTTGCATTTACTTGGAAAAATCTTCATTTACCATATATACCCAATTCCTTTATTTCATGAAATAATAATTTTACTATGTAAACTTGACAATTTACCATAAAATAACTTATTGTTTACAACATCAGCACCTCTATCTGATTGGAAAATCTATCATTTACCACGTAAATCTGCCATTTAGCAAATTAAATAGAATTTCATATGTTGATAAACGAAACATTTACAATGTTAATAATGAATTTACCATGTAAATTGTCAATTTACAAGAAAATAATTTATTGTTTACAACATCAAAGCATCTATTTAACTAGTAAATCCATCATTTATCACGTAAATCCTCCACTTATCAAATTGAACATGATCTATTTGTTGGTAAATGAAACATTTACAAATTTTACATTTACCATGTAAATTTTGCATTTACCAACATCTCCCATTCAAACTCTAAAATCCATATGCATGCATAATCACCCTACAATATCTCTCGTTAGGTTCTCCAGTGATGATGACGGCACACCGGCAACGCTGCTCTGCTCCCTTCGCCGTCATTTGCGAGATCAGCTAGTCGTTGCTCCGCGTGACTCATTGTGTCAAAGTCCATGAGCAAAGGAGGCCGGAGATAGAGGATGAGAGAGAGAGAGAGGAGAGAGAAAGAGTGGGTGAGAGAGGGAGGGTGAGAAAGAGAGCGCGAGTGAGATTTTCACGATGTTTTAATCTTCAATTAGAAAAATGAAAAATAAATGATAAAACAGTTACATGTGTGTAGAAAAGAAGATGTCACACTACAAGTAATTTGATGCAATATATAAAGTCCAACCTCAGTGAAAAAAAAAAAAAAAAAAAAGGATATCTTTTAATTTAAAACTTAGGGAACTTTTCTGATCATTTTAATTTAAAGCATGATTTTTTCAAAAATCCTAGTTTTGATTTTTTTTTTTCTCATACACTAGCATGGAAAAATGTGCATTAGAGAAAAAATATGATGATCTATCTAATTGTTGGTTTAACTCTAATAATCCTAGCTATTAGAGTTAAACCAACAATTAGTTAAAGTCTGTGTGGATTAATAATCCTAGCTATTTTATTTGGACCGTTGACTGGTCCAACGGGAAATTGTCCTAAGGAGCTCAGCTACTGCTTGACAGCTTGTCCAACTGTTACAAAACTACTAAAGACACTTAAGATTGTGGGACCTACTTCTGGTCCAGGCTGTCCCGAGGGTGCTTTTAAAAATCAAAAGTCAAGAAAATTGTATGATCAGGTGCCTGGGTTTGTGACCATCTCTCTGGTCAACGAGAGAGTTCACACTTCACACCCAAAACTCCATTGCCAAATTCAATGGAATAGCTAGGATTGGAGATCATAATGCACTCGGCAGTTACACATATTTAAGATCATATACCAGGATGGGTTCATTTGATTCTAAATAAGGACGAGAGATATTATCTAATTTTCTTGTTCACTTTATGCGTTCATTGTTTGAGTACATAAAATTTATTAACATTTTATATTATTATTTAAATAAAAAATAAAATAATATAATTTACATGTCAAATAGTTAATTAAAAAATAATAAAGGTGGTAAAGAATAATATATTATTAATTATTTTCTAGAAGAAAAACTTACTCTGAATATATTAGATAAATATATTAATTAGTTAAAACGAGTTTTCCACCCATCAAATGGCGCGACCTTACTTACAAATAGTCAAAACCATAGTGGTTTTTTTTTTTTTTTTTTTTTTTTTTAGCCAAAACCATAGTTTGAAGTATTGAAACTCACTTGTTGGGAATTCATTTGCCGAGCTAGGCAACTGAAATTGCCCTTCTGTTTCGGCCACATACAACACACAGAAGACAGATGTATTGGCAAAATGGCAAAAACGCTTTTTCTAGCTAGGTAATCAAACTGAACTTCTATTCCTCCTGACTATCAAGTACTGATTGATTCTTAAACAATGAAAAAGAAAAAAGAAAATCAAAGTGGGGAAAAAAAAATATGCGTACCAGAACTATGGGGACACACAGATAAGTTCTCTGTTCGGCCAGAGCAATAGCATGTAGACATTCCGTTTGAGTTATTAGACCCGCCGCATCTCCCACCTGAACTCTCGCATTCGTTGCAGAATGGGAATTCCATGTAATTTACGTCAAAACCTTTTCTCAAAACGTTTTGCACATCCCGAAATCCATCATCTACAGATCTCTCAATCTCATCGAGGGCAATCCCAAAAACCGGAACTTGAATGACACCGCCTCGATGATCGCTGATCAGCCCCTCTGTTTCCAAATCCTGAAGCTGTGAATCATTACGTGCGTAGTAAGAAATCCGGCTGTCGTTCCCGGGACAAGAAAAGTTATTTAGGAAATATAGTCCAAGTGACTCCTCTGGCTTCTTGCAGTCGTAGATTAAAGTGAGGTTTACAACAGTTGGAGGGTAATTGACGACGACTATATGATCAAGAGTGGTGTTTTGACTAGTATCTGGTGAACAAGGATTGTCCCAGAGATCCAACCTCGCGAGGGTCATCGTGTTATTTTCTGGGCTGACATTGAGTAGGCGGTAATCTAGGCCTTGGATGTGTATAACAGGGTATTCACTGTTAACGCATCTTAGGTTGAAGCCAGTGTAACCGCAGATTTCGGGTCTGCCATCTCCCCAGAACGGGTAATAAAGGTTTTTTATGTCGCCGCACTCGTACGGCTGACTGCACGCCGTGAAATATTCGTTTTCTTCGCAGCGAGACAACGGGAAAGTGGTGATTAAGATGAAGGTGGCCGCGAAGAGGGATTTGAAGAAAAACTGTAATTCCATTAGTGAAGGCTAAGCTAAGCTCTCATGGAGATATTTGGGTTAACTTTGATCAATGCTGATGACCAGAGCTCTCTTGATGATAGCTGCTAACAGAATCACAATTTTCTATTAAAATGAGATGAGATGTGTTGACAAAGACTCGCTGCAAAATTTAGTTTGAATTTTCCAAAATGAGAGAGACTGGGTACTGTCTTTCTGAACTAATATTTGATTTGTATTATGTGTTTTCCACACGTATTCTCTGCACTGGGAAATTCCTCGAAGTAACGTAGCATTATTAACTAATTGTTGTTCGAAAAAAAAAAAAAAGCACGATATGGTACGCCGACTACATTAAACGAAGATTCCAGGATGTCTTCGTACATTAACTAAGAAGTTGCACAAACTTTGAAATCTGGTTATATTATTTACATATTTTATGGGGCCTACATGCTAAAAAGGGAACTATGCCCTCCTTATATTCAATTCTCCAATCAAATTGTGACACCTCAATTAAACATGTTAACTCATGAATTAAATAACTCAACAATATTGTAACATTTTCATCAATTTCTTCCATTAACTTCCTTTTCTTACTCCAAGCGTTCTCTCTTTCTCTCTCGCTTTTTTAATATTTTTTTGTTTTTTTTTAATTTTCTTTAGCAAATGGCAAGAATAGACCTACAGTGAACTCTCAAACCGACTTAACAATTTATGGAGTCGATTATAGGAATTTAAAAGCTTATACTGGTTTGATCTAATTGAAAAAAATTGGTTCCTTCAATTGATAACATTTTTTTACAATGAAATAAGCACCGGAGCTAAGCAAAAATGAGATGAATTAGCGAAACCAAAACAACGAGCATAAGATCTGTTGCACTACAACTCTGTCTCTCAGAGCTTAGTAAAATCATGATTCATCAAATTGGTTTTTGGGTTGTGTTTTTTTTTTTTTTTTTTTTTTTTTTTTTCAAAAAAAAAAAAAAAAAAACACTTCTTAGATAAACTTGAAGGTTTAAGGTATGAAAATGTAAATATCTCATTTTTAATTTTAAAAATATATATATTTATTAAACTTTTGATTTTTGACCACTTTGGTCCATGCGCATTCAAATTGCCAAATGATTTCTGAAAAATTCTCAAATATAATCACGTTAACTGAAAGTTTTAAAGAAATTATTACAATAAGTGTAGATTGTTCTAGTTTTTAATGATTTATAATACGAGTGGAGAGAATATTTAGTGAATATAACAACTTTTGTGAAAATTTTAGTAATTTTCATCTGGACGTGATGATTTATATGAAATTTCTAAAATCCAACATCAATTTTAGTGTGTAAGGACTAAAGTGGTCAAAAAATTAAAAATTTATAGAGTAATTATACATTTTAGTTAAAAATTTAGAGACTAAAATGACATAATGCACATAATTCAGAGATGTACAGCTAATAACCCTATTATAAATGTTCATTTTAATAGAGATAATGAGTTGTTGACTTAATTGAGTTAATGTGCGCCAAAAAAATGTTACTATCAAAGAAGCTTATTTCTTTTTGTCCACAAGTTAAATATTTATGTATAGTTGCCATTATTGATGGAATCTAGCCAGTCTGTTTAGAATTCTCAAAAAACCTTGCTCTTAATTATGAAGAAAATATATATATATATATATATATATATATATATATTTGACTTGTATTATGAGTCTTCCATACGTATTCTCTGCACTGAGGGATTCCTCGAAGTAACGTAGCCTTATTAATTAATTATTATTTACATATTTTATGGGGCTTACATGCTAAAAAGGAAACTACGCCTCTTTATATTCTATCCATCCAATTAGATTGTGCCACTTCAATTAAACATGTCAACTCATTTAAATTAGACAACTCAACACTATTGTAATATTGCCGTTTTCTTCCATTAACTTCTTTTTTTCAACACATCATTTTCTTACTCCAAGCGTTCTCTGTTTCTCTGTCGCCTTTTCATTTTCTGTTTTCATTTTTTTTTATTTTCTTTGGCAAATGATACTCTCAAACTGACTTAACAATTTATGATGTCGATTATGAGAATTCAAAAACTTATGCTGGTCTGATCTAACTGAAGGAATTTGGTTCCTTCAATTGACAACATTTTTTACATTGAAATGAGCACCGGAGCTAAGCAAAAATGGGATGTATTAGCGAAACAAAACAACGAGCATAGGATCTGTTGCACTATAACACTCTCTCTCTCAAAGCTTAGTAAAATCATGATTCATCAAATTGGTTTTTGGGTTGTGTTTTTTTCTTTTTTTCTTAACCATGATAAATATGATGTTGTTTGTGTTATGAATGTTGTCCTAAAAGCATGAGATTTAATAAAAATAAAATTTTCATTATTTTATGTACATGTATTATTAAATACTTTATGAATATCATTGAAAATTCTGTAATTATTTATGTAATATTGTATATAAGTGTTATATACGAGAATAATATTATTATATCCTATTTATGCTTGAACCGCATAGTCATCATATTGTATTCAAAGCCAATTTGTTAAATAATTGCAAAAGTTAAGCTAAATATCTCAACAACAGAAGAGAATCTCACGAATAAAAAGCAACGAGAAGCAAGCAGTTTGTAGGCTGATTACTTGAAGTTTTAGTTCTAAGTTTGTACGTCTTCTAAACCTCAATTCGTAGTTTTGGAGGTATAAAGTGTCCCTATCGTCATTGGAGTTTTAACATAATTTCCAGGTGTCTATGTTCTCATATTCTCTTGTGCGTCCAAATAAAGGTTTGTGGTGTGAATGATACTGGTGAGTAGTACGTGATGAATCATATATAGATTAATGTGTTATCTAATTACAAGCTTACAAGAGATAAATTACAAGCAAGCTTACAAGAGATAAATTACAAGCTTACAAGAGAAGAAAAGCTTACAAGAGAAGAGAAGAAGAAGAAGAAGAAAAGCTTACAAGAGATAAATTACAAGCTTACAAGAGGAGAAATCGAAGAAGAAGAAGAAGTGATTAAATCTTTCGATCAGAGATATCTAAGAAGAAGAAGAGGAAGAAGAACTGATTAAATCTTTCGATCAGAGATATCTAAGAAGAAGAAGAGGAAGAAGAACTTATTAAATCTTTCGAACGGAGATATCTAGATCTTCTTTACCCAAAAAGTGGTCTAATCTAGTTGGATACTGCTGACAATGAGAAAGAAGAGTTTGTTAGCTGTAATTCTGGCGATGATGTAATTGGCGTAGACATGAAAGACTTTGGTGGGATGTGCAAAGCTTCTAAACTTGCTTCTAACATCTCTATTACTTTGGTCATGGATGGTCTATCTGATGGCATTGTCTGTATGCACCATAAGCCTACTATAATCATCTTTCTTACAATTCCATTTTCCTCATCCGTTTTAACACGTCGCGGTGTTAAATTGCTATCTGCTTCGAGATGTTTATAGATATAATCAGGAAAATACCCTTCGCCCTTCTGACTTTCGGTATTTGCATCTCTAATGCTCTTTATCCCTCCGACCATCTCAAGGATCATCATCCCGTAGCT
Organism: Morus alba; assembly: GCA_012066045.3. Classification (NCBI taxonomy): domain Eukaryota; kingdom Viridiplantae; phylum Streptophyta; class Magnoliopsida; order Rosales; family Moraceae; genus Morus; species Morus alba. The sequence goes on from CP050231.2 coordinate 16,901,821, forward strand.
GTAAACATCAGACTTGTGAGAAACTCCTCCAAAGTTTCTACTGCAAACTTCCGGGGCTATGTATCCTATTGTCCCTCTAGCGCCATCCAATGTCGATATGATACTCTCTTTTCTCGGACAGAGCTTAGCAAGCCCAAAATCTGTAATCTTCGGGCAAAGATCTTCATCTATGAGGATGTTATGTGGTTTTATGTCAAAGTGCAAAATTCGAGTGTTGCAGCCTCGGTGCAAGTACTCGAGCCCTCGAGCTATCCCAATACCAATCTGAAGCAGTTCATGCCAGTCCAAAGATGGAGTAGTTTCCAGGAGCTTATCATTGTGAATGAACTTCTCCAATGATCCGTTAGGCACAAACTCGAAAACAAGTGCTCTTTTGCTACCTTCTAAGCAAAATCCCAGAAGTGTCACAATATTTATGTGAGAAGTTCTGCTTATGCTGGCAACCTCATTAATAAAATCTTCTCCATTCCCTTTCGACGCGTTGAGGACCTTAACAGCCACGAGGCGTTCACCATCAAGAAGCTTTCCTCTGTACACCTCACCATAGCCTCCTTGGCCCAGTTTTTCTTTGAAAGATTTGGTCATTTTCTTGAGATCTGAGAATGCATATCTTTGAACATTGAGATATGCATAACTTCTAATGAAGTCTTCAAGGTCTTGATCATTTTTGTTCGTGAGATTTGCCCAAAACGTGGTCGACATAAGGGCTAATACCTTATTCTTCAAACAGCAAATCACGAAAGCTGAGAATAATCCAATTCCTGCATTAATTAACACCACTGTTATGACTAGTGAATCATTATTGGTCCAACAATAAAATACAATCAGGCAGTCCTAAAATATTTAATTATGGTCACTATTCTTAGAATAGTTAAATCAATAACTAATCAAACCATTACTAGCAAAAAAAAAAAAAAAAATGATCAAACCATTGTAAACCGGAAACGGTATAGGAATTTTCATGTAAAAAATCTTGGAAGAGATTTATTATGGATCTCGAAGATGGATCTTGAAGATGGATTTTGAAGATGAATTTTGAAGATGGATTTTGAAGACGAAAGATGTAAAGGTATTTAATTTTTCTTGGTTTATAAAATTATTTTGTGTTTCACCCGTTGTAGAAACTGTCATCTGGCATGGATGCAATAATACGTAGTAAACGAATTATTAGAGACAAAATCACTTTAATTAAAGCGTGTGCCCTTACCGAGTACAATCCTCAGAACATGCATCACACTGCTACCTGCATAAGATAATACCGTGCGTTAAACACAATGCAAAGTATATAAAGGCTTTTTTTTTTAAGAAAAAAAAAATAACAAGTTGAGGGATAGTCTAAAATTTATCCAAATTTGCAGGTTGAGTGGTTGGCATGTTTTTCTTATATTCTAATTCGGCTTCGAAATAGAAAAATACTACTTTTAGGATTCAACTTGTTCGTAAAATGAAATACAACTAATGAGCCTTTCCAAACAGTGTATTTGGTATGGTGGAAAGAGAGAGGAAAGAAAATAGAGGAAGGATTTTGTAGTGAAAAGTGGAATTTTAGGTTGTTTGGTATAGAAAAAATGAAGAATAAATGAAAATGAAAATATATAGGGCCTATTAATTTTTAATCCTTTCAACTTTGGGAAGAAAAGATGAGGAAAAAAGTTTAACAAAAGAATGAGATGTAAAATAACAATTTTAACATTCACCATTCATCATATTTTTATTTGTATGGGGTGTTATTGTAAAATGTCTTAAATTTGACATTTTCTTTTTCTTTTTTTTTCTCTTCTACCAAACAACATGAAAAAAAATCATTTTACTTTCTCCACCTAAGTATTTTACTTCTCCTTCCTTAGCATAAATTTTTGATAAATTTTAAATTTGGTTCCCAAAAAATATAAGCTGTCTAACTTTGTTTCACACAGTTCAACATGACACAAAAATGATCCCACACTTTTCATGAGTTACAATATTGATATTTTTGTCAATAAAACTTAATTTTTTAACAGTTTTAATCACCATGCTGATGATAGAAGACTTTCATCCGGCGGCTTTGTAATTTTTATAACACATATTGTCGACCTTTGACTAATCCCTCAAAAAGAGGTATTGATGAGAGTCGTAATTTGAAGGTCAAAAATGAAAGAGAGCCTGTTTAAAGGCATATTTTTGTGCTTTCCCCTAACACTAACGATGGATAGTTATATTGCTTCCAATAAAATATCACGAATCTTACAATAATCGCACCACTAATTAAAAATAGTAATATCGCTTCCTTAAAAAAACAAAAAAAAAAAAAAAAAAAAGAGCATGTTGCTTGTGGCACAAGGAATAAAAATAAATAGAAGACATACCGGAACGAGAAGGACACACAGAATCCTCAGCCAATCCAACACGGCAGAAGCAGAGAAATTGGCCGCTGGTAACATTCGACCCGCATTTCCCGCCCGAACGTTCGCACGCTCCGCACGCCATCCTAAACCGTTGATCATACTCGACATCAAACCCTTCTTTCAAAGCCTCCTTTACTCCTACTAAACCAGTGGTACTCTTCGAAATCGAAACTCTAATCACGTTCCCACACGCCCTCAAACTCCCTCCCAAATCGCTCACCAAAGAATCGTTTGCGTAATAAACAGTCTCAACATTCCCGCCATCATCCCCGCACGTGAAATTACTATATCCGTGTGAAACGAACTCTTGATGAAGTTGATTTTGGCATTTGTAGATCAAAGTTAGATTCTGAACCGTTGGAGCGAACCGGAAGAGATTGTGATCCAGACTGGTGTTGACATATTTCGGAGAGCAAGGACCATCCCAGAGATCTGATCTCGCTAGTGTCATGGAATCTGTATCGTTTGATTGGCTGACGTTGAGAATGAGGTAGTCTAGGCCGTTGATTTGGATGACCGGGTGGTCATAATTGTCTCCGCAATGAATTTTGAAGCTTCGGAGACCACAGAATTCGGGCCTGGATTCTCCCCAGAAAGGGTATGGAAGGTTTTTGATGGCTCCACAGCTAAGCTGCTTATTGCTACTGCAAATCGTGAAGTAGTACTGCGCGGAATTGTCGCCTTCGCAGCGCGAAAATCGGATGGTTAAAAAGATGAAGATTGTTATGGCGAGGGGTTTTGGTAACGGCTCCATATCATTTGGTCTGAGATTTGCCGTTGGGGTTTGGCAGAAGGATACATATATATGTATTATATACAATTGGCAATCGTAATGCCAAATTAATTATTGAATGATGCTGATACATATTTTGCCAAAAATCCGGAGGCGGCCCAGTGCAATGCTTTGAGCAAAGAACGCTAAGTTGGTTTATAATAAGATTTTTCTTGGAAAATAGATAAGAGATAGAGACAGGAAAGAGATGGCTTTAAGTCTTGATCAAAACTACAAAGACTAACATGCTGCCAACAGACTACTTGTCATTTTGACACAGTTAAGAGGTCACTATGAAGAAACGTGGAAAGTGGGTTTGTAGACTTTTGAAGATTCCCAACTCAAAAATAATATGTATCCCAACTCAAAAATAACTGATTAGATAAATAAAAGGAGAAACATTCTTCCAAAATAGTGGAGCCCATAATCAGTTGAAGTCTTTATTGTGTAGCTTGCGAATAAATAAACGTTTTGTTATTTAGTTAATTAGTCATCTTGTGTAATTATCCAGCCGCCGAACTGGTCAAAAGTTTATGATTACGTACGGAATTTTTCCTATGGAGAAAAATCAAACTTTTGTTATTTGTATCTAAATTGGAAGGAAACTCGATCATAGGCACTGTAGAGAAAACCTGTGCCAGTTTGGACGTATGAAAATAAAAGGGGAAAATATCAGAAATACAACCCAAAATGTTAAAAAAAATATTATTTATATCGCTCAATCAATAATTATTATTTAATGAAAAATAAAAAATCAGGACAGTACTCAATTATTGAAAATGATATAAATAATTGTACAAAACTCTAACAAACCACATTTTTCTGAATAATAAAAGAAGTTGAAGTTTCACCCATGTCCTGAAAGAAAGGAAAATAAATAATAAATTAAAATAAAAATTCTTACCCGTGCACACGTATAAATGTACGTAGTCGACTGAACTGAGGGCGTAGTTGTCAAGATTGTAAAAATATAAGCGTAACTAATTGCATTGAATTGTGTATAGGAACTAATTAGTTCGTCAATATAATATGAATATCGAATCTAGATATACATGTGGGTAGAGTCAATGCAGTCAAAAAATGTACTCAAGTAGTATATATGAAGAAATGTAGACAAATGAGCTCTCTCATCCTCTGCTAATTTCGAAAGATACAAAACAATCCATGTGATCATCTAACCAAAAAAGAAAAAAGTAATAAAAACATGTAAAAAAGGAAACATATAAGATCGATCTTCCAATACAATGCAACATATTTCTGCAAACTAGTCTAAATATTTAGGTTTAAATGTGATGGAGATTATCTCTGAGTTTTTCATTGTGCTTAATAATCTTGACAGGATTTGAATTATAGGAAATTTACTTTGTTGAAATATTTTGTTTATGTTCGAGAGGGATTAATGAATATATTAAGAAAACTCACAATAATAAGGAATGGATATAATTAATTTAGTTAGGAAATTCATATAGGATTAGTTATGGTGAATCAAAACCCCTAGTAGCTAAATTTTTATTGCCCATTTATTATGTTTTATTTACTTTGAGCAGTCTTATTTTTTGATGGGTTATTCAAATAATCTTCACTATTAACAATTTCAATTTTGGCCTATGATTAAACTCAATCCTCGTGGGACAATACTATAATTAGACGGTCGTGGTGTAGTTATAACTTATTATTTTATTACTTGTGACAACTTGTGCACTTGGAAATTGATAAACTAGCTTTAAGATTAAATTGAGTATTTTTTTTTCCTTTTTCTTCTTTTATTTTATTTTTCCTTTTTTTTTAATTTTTTTTGTTCACTTAATTTTATTTGAGTAATCAAATAATGTTGCATAGATCATTGACGGTCGTGGTGTAATGGTAAAGAAGCATTTGTTAGGTCTACTCTACCTATCTTTCTAGGGTTCGAATCTTCATTCACATAAAATGTTGCCCAACCCCTTTGAGGAAATTACATAGGCTCATGTGGGCCACACCATAGGTGGAGGGAGTGAAAATCAATTGGATGGTCGATGGGAGATTGATTCAGGCTATTTTCACGTACTCAGTGGTACTCAAGATTGCTGCTATAGCTGAAGGGACTAGAAGACATAAAATGCACCACCAGATTCCTTTTTTTTTTTTTTTATCAACAAAAAGTAAAAGTCCATCTATTAGTCATCACAATTGTTTTTCCCAACACGACATGAAATCATTTTAAGTGGCTTGGGAGTGATTTAGTAGAAAGGTAACTCAATCACAACTTTTCCAAAGTGAAATCTTCTCCAAATATTATGCTAAGGATGGACCTATGAAGCTAGAAATTAGGTGGATAATGAGCCATTTCCGATATTAAGGAATCTTAAGAATAGATTAAGCATGCAAAAATTTAATAGTTAAACAATAATTAAGACAATAGAAACCCGAATATAGATAAATCAAAAATAAGGTAATTTTCAGAGTTAGGATTTCATTTAGCTCTTTGGTTAGCTTTTTCGACCACGTGGAATATGGAGAATATGAGAAGCTTGCCTCCAATACCGTTGGAAATGTGTATCGTCTTATATCCTTTTTGGTTAGATTGGCCCAAGGACTAACCTGGGCCTTCATGTGCCTCAGTTATCCACCTTAGTTCATACTCGCAGCCAGAAAATTGTTTGCTTTTTTGTTTTTTATTCTTCATTATTACTCTTTTAATTAATACAGTTCTTTAACTAAAAAAAAATATTAATTAAGAGTAACTAATTAAAAATTTAAATTCATGCACTCAATATTTGTTTCCTTTCCCATATTGCATCTCCACACTATTAAGAATCAAAAGAACCAAATTTATTTTTGAAAAATAGTAGAAAATAGGGCAATAAGAAAGTATATAGGTCAATTTTTAGTTATAGAAATTAATAGGCCATAATTTGTCAAGTTATAATTCATAACCATATAAGTTATGGATAAATTTATCAAGTTATAGTTCATAGCTAGACAAGTTATGGATAAAAACCGTGAATGACTTGTCAAGTTATGATTTATAACCAGACAAGTTCATAACTTGACAAGATACGAAAACAATAATTTAACCTATTTATTAATTTATGTAAACTATTGGCCTATTAATTTTAATTCAACTCAAGTCTTAGCCTATTTCTCTCTTTCTCTCTTTTTTTTTTTCTCTTTTCAGCTCAGAAAAATATTTGATTATTTTTTTCAATGTAGATTAATGAACTCATAATGTATGTGTGTGTTTTATGAGGAACGTACATGATTTACCATGATTTTATGTATATGTATTATTTATACCATTTTAAATAATTAAGTATTATTGTAGCCTATAATTTTCTCTCTATTAATTAAATTGTAATTATTTATTTTTAAGTCGAGTGGTATAAATAATATTTTTCACCATGTTGAGCGGTAATTTTTGAGTGTTTTTACTTTGTTTTTCAAACAATGCTTGTCCATAACTAAAAAGTCCGTAACTCTGAAAACTTCATTTCATTCGGAAACGCTAGAGGATTTATTTACATAACTACGATTCCCAATCCCAGCAAATACGTGTAGTTCTGGACAGCATATAAAACAGGAATACAAGAAAGGATTTTTTTTTTTTTTTTTTTTCCTTTTCTTCTGTTTGTTGGAAGAAACTTAAGGCCTTGTTGTTCTCCTCTTTTTCTGTATCTTGGCCATGCACTAAAAGTCTAAAATGCTATTGGGATATATATGACATAAGCATTTGCACTAAGCATTCTCCTAGAGAGACAATAAAGTAATTTCTAATTATACACAAAAACATTATTGCGCATATATTATAAGCATCAAATTATAGAACCTTGAGTTGCTAAATCACAATCCGAAGAACAGTCGGACATGGAAGCTCGGTTGCCAGTACTTTCAACAGTACTCATTCCATATATATATGGCGTGTTCACTTGCATCCAATCAGTGCAGTCCATCTGTACATTGCTGGGAAGGAAGCAGCCAACGCTCATCATTGATTTATCATCAAGATTTTGGTGCCCATTTTGCTCAATTCCTTTTATCGTCATTCCTTGTTGAGCATTGTTAGGATATTGCAGGCCCGTAATCATGTGATCACCTGTCAAAAACATATGATATATAGTTCAATCGTTTTAATTTTTTAATCATTAATTTTTGTTATTATCGAACTATATGCGACGCATTTTTATATTTGCGTGCGTTTATTAATGAATCGTGACAATCTGTCGATTATATATGTGCAAATCATGCAACAATAAGGATGCCTCTCCTTCTCGTCCTGAAATTCTTTTCAGGATGTTCTCATTTTCGAATCTTAACCGCCTCAATATTAGTTTTGCTCGAGCTGTACAACGTTGGATCATGGTTGGTTTGTATGAAATTGGGTTTATTTTTAAATTATAATTGAGTCAGGCTATGAGGCTTGGGATTTCTACTATAAATGATGAGGATAGAATGGGATGACACAACTGATTTTTTTTTTCTTAGGAAAAGAAATATAAATATGCGTAGGAAGTAATTTATATTTAGCGCATACACACACACACACACACACACACACACACACATATATATATACCTTGTGTTAATAGAGCAGGCTCATTAATAATTCCATCTACCACTTCTAGCGAATTCCAGTTATCATAAGCTTCCCTTACCAAACTTTCAATATAGGCCTGCAAATAATGTTACAATCGAAATTAAAACATAGATTAAACGCATATATAGATATAGAATTTACTCATATATGATATGCGATGCTAAAAATTGAAATAAATAAATAAATGAAAGCATAACAAATAGAATTTTATACATACCCTACTAAAATTGCAACTTATTTCCTGAGTGGAGTAAACTTGCCCATTAACCTCAAACTTAAGAACTTGACAAATGGGGTTGAGAACAATAGATAAATCTCTTCCGCGGTAAATATGCAATTTGTGACCCATTTCACAAGTCTTTGCGTGCTTTAGAGTAACTTCCCACATTCTTTCTGACATCCCAACACCCAAAATCTGCTTTCATCATGGATAAAGAGGATAAACTAGTTAAGCACAGCCACTAGCTTATTAACAAATATTATATGTTTGGATAATATTGTTTGTCGGAAAAAATATATATATACACATATATATAGTTAAAGTTTACTAATTAGAAAAGACGAAACTTTAATTGCTTACTTTTCTAAGTCTTTGCGCGTCGATAACAGACAACTTTAGAAAGTCTTGCACTGTTTTAACACCCTTGGAATAAAGCTTTTTGTGAAAAGCTCCGTCTTTGCCAATCTTTTCCAGCCTCCAGACTTCGTCTTCCAACTGTGGAGGATGGTGTTTTTTGTATACTAGAAAAAAGAAAATATAAATCAAAATCAGTACACGGTGTTTTTTTTTTGTTTTTTTTTTTTTTATAATCAATAAAATCCATACACAGAGTAAAATGTTATGTTATGTTATGTCCCTAATTAATAATTTTCATATATTCAAATATCATATTAATTTCATGAAATTTTTAAGCATTGATATAAATTGGGTGGTATTGCTTCGACTAGTTAATAGGGTAATTTGTACTTGGTTCATTATTTTATTTTATTTTATTTTATTTTATTTTGTCTTTTTTGGTAGAAAAAGGTTCGTGATAACTTAAAACTTTTCCAACTTGTCCAAAAAAGTTGAGCCGGCCAATAAACATTGACCAAAGGAAAGAAGAGGACAAAAGCACATGCGGAATAATCTGGACCATATAATATATATACTATATCCAGTTGAGTTTTACAATATTAAATACTAATCACATAGGAGATTTAAGCTTTTTAGCTGTTTTTGTCTGAAAAGTGATTTTTTTTTTTTTAAGGTGAAAAAAGATGGCCCTTTTTATTGTGTGAATTAGGCCGGGTGACAATACAAATTACGACACGAGACATGACACGAACACAAAAACACTTATCATGAAATTGATTTGAGTGAACCAGATGATAATTAACCATCAATCAGATCATGTATTCTTAATATTTCTGCTAACTATGATAATTATCGATGACAATTATATGTATAAAAGGAAATAATTAAAACTAGTTTAAAACTTCTTTTGAAATGTAATATAAAAAAGTAACCAAAAAAAAAAAAAAGAAAAGAAAGAAAAAAAGTAAGATATGTATAACATGTGCTTGTGTTTGTGTTTGTCACTGTTGACTTGAATAAATTAGACTTGACTACACGAGTTTTGTTGAGGCAAGTAGGTTTTCTAAGTCGCTGATAATAAATAAAGAAATAAGAAGAATAAAAAAATGATTAGTTGCTGCAACACGCTCTGGCAGTTTATCCCAACTTGCTTTAAAAGGTTTTAGTTTAACTAATTAATTAATGTTAGTTTAATCTGGTTTGTTGGAACAAGGGCCTGGAAAGACCGAGATTTTGTTCCTTTTGTAAATTTAAACTTACTTACAAGGAAGTGAAAACAATTTTCTTTACTATATGCACCATAAACAATTATTTTTTCAGTATTTAACCAAATATAACTTTGAATAAATGCAAGGTAATTAACCAGACTTATATTTGTTCTTCATAAAACTTTTCAGTAATTAATCATTTGTTGATATCATACTATGCGCTAATATATAAAAACACCAAGCAATAAAACAGTACACAGTGTTTTATTATAATTGCTCACTTCGTTATTTCTAATTATGAAGCAAGCGAGAAGCCTAATATATAGAATAACGTTTCAAAATTAAACTAAGGTTTGTTTGAATGGAAATCTCAAATAGTACTCTTGTTCATAGAAATCATTTCGCTATGAAAAAGATATTTGCTTTTGTTTATTATTATTGTTGTTGTAATTTTGTGTTATAATTTTGTAAACGAAAGCTGAAGCTTTTGGTGAGAACAAATGAAAAGATTAAAAAAAAAAAACCGATTCACTGATATAAAAACTAGAATGGTACTAACAAAATATATAAGGCATAAGAACTTACATTCTCCACGATGATCTTTGACAACAAAAGGCTCGGTCATGGCCTCACGAATCATCAAACCCTGAGAGTTTGCACCGGGGACCACCCTCGCGCCAATTCTAAACTTGCGGCTCCGAATCCAGCTCGAGTTATCGGTGAACTCGATGTCTCCAACCACCACAAAGCCGTCCCTCAAAGTGACGTTCAATTCCCCGTAAAGCAACGGCCGCTTTCCGGTTCTCTCCTTGACAATGCTTTTATCAAATTGGTCGCTCGTCCAAGTATCATCTCTCGGAGGAAAATCCCCATCAAGAACGAGTATTTCTATTTTGATTGGATGAGGGAGAGAAACATGGACCATTTGATCATTGCCGTTACTTTTGTCCACTAAATTGATTTGAAGGGGATTTCCTTCATTGTCTAGAATCTTGCTTCCGGTGAAGATTGGAGGTGAGAGTTTCTTGGAGAAAACTAGTTGTAGGCTTGACGGTTCAAGGGCTTGGATTCTTATCGATGATGACCTAGTTAAAGAGCGAGTGCATCTTCTTAAACCGTGGTCTACTTCTTCTTTCACCTAATTAAGAACATTAATGAAAAGAGAAATAAGAAAAGGATATGCAAATATGCACCAAATTATTTAATTAACTTGATATATATATATATATATATATATATATATATATATAGCTTCCCCTCTTGTGATGATATAATATTTTTGTCAATCAGAACTGTGGAGCAAAAAATGAGAGATCTTTTTGTACATATATAGAAAATAATTAGATATTTCAATTATTTAGTGCAAGTACAAATATTTTTATGTAGCGCCCAATTGAAAGTATCAACACCACAAAATCTGAATTTTATCATATTAACAAGATGATTACAAAAATATAAAATAAAAAAAAGGTGCAAGCAATTTTTTTTTTTTTTTTTTGGCTCCAAGCAAGATGTGCATACTTTCAAAATCTAATATTCCATGCGTGTACTTTGCAAGGGAATTGAAATTTTCTTCATTTAATTTAGACTTCTTAATTAGTATTTTATATGAAAATCTATACATGTATAATTAGCAATTGCATGGATATATATATGTGCATATATTTATATATTTTTATCGTAAAGAAAATTCAATAGCATTAATTTATAGTACTTTTCAATCATTTAATGGCATACCACTCTCCTCAGCAAAGGTTCCAAGGATGAGAAGAGGTTCTGCAGGGAGTTCACCATAACTACTTCTCCAACAACACTGACAAGATAGAGAAGCATTAATTATAATTATGATATATCAAACATTTATGAGCTATTACTACGGGATCATTTTTCAACCTTTGTTTAGCATGAATACTAAGAGAGAATATTAAATCTATAAGCTAATAATTAAGACATATAATTAGTACTAAATAACTAGCACGTACGAAGCTAGAGAAACTCTGGGCCTCTTCCGGATCTCCTCCGGCAGATCTTTGTCGGATTTCGAGTCGCTAAAAAACCGTTTTCCTGCCATTATGGTTTTCTCAAATAGTTATCAAAAAGATCACGAGAGAGAGAATTTAAGCGAGATCAATCAACAATAATGGAGGAGAGGGGTTTGAGATCATGGGGATTTTATAATTTTCAGTAGTGCTGGTGAAAGACTACGAAATGGAGGGGTTTGATATATATACACCTATATAATATTGTAAAATAGAAGCTTCGTCGAATGGCAAAGGAAACATCTTGGTAGGATCAATGCAAAAGCGAAGTGTCCGACGCGATCATCTGATGCAAGACTTTGACGTCAATTCCCTCAAGTCAACCCACATATATATTTATACATATTTTTTATTTTTTTCAGACCTTCTTGATAGGCTGATTTATGGGTAGAATAGTTTTTGGTAGTTGAATTTAATTAAAATTACATCATATTAAAAATATATGCACAACAAAAGAAAAATTTTGATATAAATTTAAAAAATAGAGAACTATTATTAGTAGGTCATTTTTTAGTTCTATAAAAAAAAATATATATATATATATATCTCTGTTTTTTTTTTTTTTTTGGGTTTTCAGTCCCTTTCTCTTATTTAATCAGTTAAAAAAACAAAAAAAGAAGTTCAGACGGCTGAAATGAACGGTTGATATCTAGAAGGTGTAATAGCTTAAGCTGTCAGAACCGTTGGATATTGCCATATATATTTGATCTTATCAAATTTGACTGGAAATATGTCCGTGTAGTTTACGTACAGTACTACTACTAAAGTAAAAAAGTCTTACTCAGGTTGTTTCTGAGAAGGATCGGATGGGATCATGATCATCGTAGGACCCAAAATTAGGTGACAAGTCGAGCTAAAATTAAAGTCATCTAAAAGTCATGACTGAGGTTCCTAATTTAGAACAGAGGCTTTTGTGATTAGTCAATTTAATTACAATAAAAAGAAAAAGTCCTTTTCACATAGGGAAAAATAAAATAAAATCTACTCCAGTGCATTTGTGAATTTCCTAGCGATATATGGACTACGAAGCCTAGATCCTTAATGAGAAATCAATGGCTCCAGATGGTGTTACTCATAAAAATTAAAAAAAAAAAAAAAAAAAAAAAAAAAAAACAACTATATTTAATTGATCACTGCTTTTCTTTCTAGTTTGACGATTATTAAAAAAAATTATTTACATTAATTTTATAAAATATTACTAACACCTATCATATTTCAGTAGTAATAAAAATAGTTTTTTGTTTCACAATTTTTTTAAATGATAACCTCACTTTAAAAATAATAATAATAATAATTAAAACAAAAAAAAATAGAATATTATAGTCACGAACCACCATGGTCTCGACGCTCATGTTACAAGACCCAACAACGATTGGGTCTCAGGCCTTGCCCACAGCTGCTAGCTTCCACGGCCTAGGGCGCGACCCCACTCCACAGATTGGTCGTGACATCACCATAGTTTGTAACCTATGTGGCCCTTCCAAAACCGAGCGCCCCACTAAAATGGGCAAACTCTGATGTGACCACAAAAATCTAGTTTTTTCCTTTGCTTTGCTTTTAGCATTTTGAGAGTCTTTGTAAATTGTATAATATTAATTATTGCTGAAGAACTAGGAAAAACTTGTATTTTTATAAAATATACAAACTAGTTTTTTTCCTTAAACTTGTAATGCAAACAATTCAAATAACAGAAGGATAAGAAAAAGAATTTAGGCAATACTCTTTTCAAAGACGGTAGACTATTTCAGCAATATGTAGTTGATGCATATGTTTCTGTAGAAGAAGGTTGTTTGGACTATATTAGAAAAAAAAAAATTAAGATATGACATTTATTAGGGAATTCAAGATGCTGTTATTAGAGGAGATACAAACACACAAGTAATAGGAAAAAGAATTATCCTTCTTTCCAGTCACACAGGAAATCCAAGATATATGATTCAAAACTACCAAGATGCAATGACAATTTGTCGGCATTATGGGAATCTAGATTTATTCATAACGTTCACATGCAATCAAAAATAGCCTAACATTATTAGAACTCTAGCAAAAATATCAGGTCAAAAAGCTGAAGATAGACCAGATATTATTACAAGGATTTTCAAAATGAAATTAGATCATGTTTTATCAATTATCAAAAATGAAAAGATATTCGGAACAATCATAGCACGTTAGTCTATTTTTTAAAATTTTATTTCACTTTATCAATTAGAAACAAAAATAATTTATTACCTTTTATATTTAATAAAAACTAAAACAATTTTTTTTTTACTTTGCAGACTTATACGTGGTTGAATTTCAGAAACAAGGGTTGGCAGATTGTCATTTTCTATTTTGGCTACACCTTGATGAAAAATTACGTGATCATCACAAATAGATAAATTCATCTCTGCAGAAGTACTTGATCCTAACAATAATCCATTAGAATATAACGTTGTAGCTGAGTTTGTGATGCTTGGACCTTGTGGAATCTCTAAAATAAATTCTCCGTGCATGAAAATTCAAAATGCACAAAAAAATTATCAAAACAATTAAGAAATGAAACAACTATTGAAGAAAATAGATTTGTCAATTACAAAAGAAGAATACAGTCTTTTATGTTGAAAAAAAAATTGTATCAAATTAGACAACAGATTTGTAGTCCCTTACAATAGAGACTTATGTCTAAAATTTCATGCTCACATCAATGTAGAAATTTGTTCTCAATACATGCTTAAAAAATATCTATTTAAATACTTAACAAAAGAACCAGATAGAATAAGGACAGTCATAGAAGATAATATATGTACAGAAAAATCTGGAGAAACTACTTATCAAGAAGTCGACGAAATAAAAAATTATATTAATTGCATATACATAAACACCATACAAAGCAATGTGACGATTATATGAATATTTCATATATCACTGAAATCTAGCTATCCAACGACTGTCAATACATTTGCCAAAAATGCAAAACATAACATTTCACTCAAATCAACAACTTAATAACATAATAAGACAACCAAATATTCATAAAACAACTCTTACTGAATGGATGGAAACTAACAAATATAACATCAATGTCCAAGAGCTAACTTACATTGAATTTTTAAGAAAATATGTTTGGAATAGTAAATACAAATATTAGTTTCCTACACAAGCAGGCCATACAATTAGAAGAACTATTCATGTGCATCCAAGTTCTAGAGAATTATACTATTTAAAATTATTACTAAATCATTGAAAATGAATAACAAGTTCTGAAGCTCTTCGGACAATTGATAACATAACACATCCAACAAACCAAGAAGCATGATAGGAGGATGAATCAATATTAGAAGCTTCATTTTGGTCAACAACACTTCAATTACGACAATTATTTGTCACAATCCTATTATTTTGTAATATAAATAACCCAACAAAATTATTTGAAAAACACTGAGAACTTATCACAGACGATATCTTACATAAAATTAAGACCTCATTCAATAACCTAAATTTTCAAATACTTGAAATTGAATTATACAATTTTGTATTATATGAACTAAAAAAATTATAAAATCTAAATTCGTGCACTTTAACACATTATAATTTACCTCTTCCTACTGGATCGCTAATAGATTATCTAAATAATAAACTCCTAAGAGAATAACTCAATTATGATATAAATAAATTAAAAGCTAAGAATTCTATATTAGTACAAAATTTAAACAATGAACAACAATTTATTTATGAGTAAATTTTAAAATCGCTTAATGCTGGAAAAGACACTTTTTTTCATTTATGTTCATGGTGGAACTGAAAAACATATTTATGGAATGCAATTATCACAAAAATCAGATCAAATAATGAAATAATCATTGATGTTGCATCTTCTGGAATAGCATCATTATTATTACCTAAAGAAAGAACTGTACACTCTAGATTTCGAATACCATTATCAACAGACAAATTTTCTACCTGTCATATCAAAAAAGAAACTCAACTAGCAAAATTAATCAAAAAAATATCACTCATATTATGAGATGAAGTACTTATGACTAATAAATATTACTTTGAAGCATCAGATAAAACGCTTAAAGATTTGAGAAATAATTGTAACCAATCATTTGGTGGAATGAGTGTTGTTCTAGATAGTAATTTTAGACAAATTTTACCAGTCACTCCTACCAGAATAAAAGAACGCATAATAGATGCAACTATAAATAATTCGTATTTATCACCACATTTTTTAATTTTAACATCAACGTAAAATATGAGATTAAAACGCTATAATATTACATAAGAAGAAAAAAGAGAAGTCACAACATTTTCAAATTAGATACTTACTATTAGAAATGGTATTGCTGAAGGAATAAAACTCAGAAAATAAAGATGATACATGGATCAAAATGTCAGAAAAATACGAAATACATTATAAATCAAATCCAATTCAAAAAATTTCAATATTGATATATAATGATTTGGACATTTATTTTAATAACATTGAATATTTAAAACAACGACCAATAACTCTCAAAAATAAATTGTGACTATAGGTTGTCTTTTAAGATTTCTTGTTATGGTGTTGTACCTGGTATTCTTTGTATTTTGTCAAGCTGTAAGCAAATTGTTATCAAATCACAGGTCGCCCATATTGGCTTCCTTTCTTGTTTCATATAGAGATTTATATGTTTGTTTTGAGAGGCATCCCATGTTTTATATTGGTAGATTTTCCTTCATATTTTACACAATAAACTGAGTTTTAGCTTGAGAAATACAATAGATTTGACAACAAATTCCAACCAGCTGTTCCTAAATGCTTAGAATTGGGTTGGATATTGAAGAAGATGACCACGATGAAGTGCTTGTTTAACAAACTTGGATTGATAATAAAACAAAATCTATAAATTTCACGACAAATTATTTCTCACATAGATGGATGATTTCTTAATATAATTAACACGTGTAATATTATTTTACATAAGAGATTTATTACAACTAGCACGTGCGTTGCACGTGCTTGTTCTTACTAGTATCTATATGAACACACATGCGATCCTTCTTTACAATAAATTATGTTTTTTTTTTTTTTTTTTCAGCTTGTTCGATAATTAGAGTCCGTTAGTCCATATTTTAAGTAATATGTAGCTTCCAATTATTAGCATTTTTTTACGTAAGTGAAAAGAGGGAGTTAGTTGCATCAAAAGTATGAAAAATCCCCCAATTAAGAAATTGGCACCCAATTGCTACTATTGTGTGCGATGACAGAGCCAGGAATTTATACTAGTGGGGGGTTAATAACTAAAACAAATAGTTAATAAGGACAACAAGAGAAAATTCTTAAATTTTAGTGGGTACTAAGTATGTATTACTATACTAAAGTTTTTATTTATGTAATATATTTTAAAAAGACAAAATAGTTGAGTGGAGGCTCCACTCACTTAGAGCTGTTCCATTCTTGATTGTGTGTTATCTTCTGAAGCACTTCAAAAATGGCTCTTTCACAGTGATACACTCATGATTGTAAACTTTAGAGGTTAGAATCTACAATTAAATTTGTTTAGAAGGCTAACGGCCATTTCCAGCGTCGATCGTGATTGGCAAGTCAATTTGAGTCAATAAAGCGCTACAACGAGAATGTAAAGTGCGGAAAAGTAAATGAGCACACGGATTTATAGTGGTTTAACTTTAATGTAAAGGCTACGTCCATTGTAGGGTCTCACGGGGTTTCACTACATCTTGTAAAAAATACAACGACAATGGTGAAGTAGAGAAAATGAGAAGGGAGAAGAAGATTTAGAGAGAGAATCTAGAGAGAGAAGGAGAATTCGGAATATGGGTCTATAAATGAAGAGTAAGATGTCCAATTCGTGATCTTCATCCCGTTTTTATAAGAGAATGCTAATTTCCCTTTTTTCCTTTGACTTGACTTTTCCTATTCCTTGTTTCTTTACTTGGCTTGTGGTTACTTTCCTCTTCAATATTGATCAAATTCATACCCTTAATGTAAGATTCGGTTAGATTGAATTTTTGGCCTCCAAGGAAGCCTCTTTCCCATTTTAGCTACAATGGTCACCACAGGTCTCCTATCATAATGCTTCTCCATTATTCGAGCACTAATCATAGTGATTGTAGTAGCAAAAATTTGCCTTTGGGAGGTTGTTCCAAAAAGCATTGACCCAAACTGGAGCGACCTAGAAAGGGTCGACTAGAGTGTTATTTCTTTAAAAGGTGTCATTGTCAGGATAAGTTAAGGTATCTACCAGGTCAGGTCACACAGCATTGACGAGGTCGTCACTATGGTTCAAGATGAACCTCCTTAAGTTGTTACTTTGGTCTCTGAAACAATTTTGAATGCAGAAGCGTGTATCTACGGATCATGTATAATAAAACTTTTCATAAAACTTTTAAAATACTCTGTAGAATATATTAAATTATGCGTGAATAAATTAATCTAATTAATTTATTTACCTAGAGAACGATTAGGTCGATAACTTGAGTTCTTTGACCACGAACAATCCTTGCTCCAAGCTTTCTAGGAAAACCCGAATCTTTCTCGTCTAGTCCTTAATACCTGCAAGACCTAAAGTGTGGGCTCTAATTTAGAATTATAAGATTGATCACTCGCTAATTTTCTCCCTCAATAATATCAACACATGTATGAGGTGGAACCGGGAATGGACAAACTTTTCTTCTCTTTTTCTCTTAGGTTACACAATTGTCACTAGAATGTTACGTGATGTCAAACAGAATGTTATATGCCCGTAATAGCTTAGACGCCTATCTCATAGGGTAAGGACGAAAATTGTGTTCTCTAATTTTCTATTGTCTCTTATTTATAAAACACTACGAGGACCCCCTTGCTTTAACTTAAAGACCAAGCAATAGAAAATTTTGTATTTTAAATCTCATTTAAAATATAGTTTCCCATTTAATTTTGGAAACAAAATTCTCTCCATTCCTTATCTATTATGGCCGGACACACCATAGGGACATATCCCTGTGATTGGCGCAAACCTTAAGCATTAGAAAGAGAAAAAATTCCTCTTTTATCCAGTTTCTAATTTTAACTCAAAATCAAATTTAAATAAAGTCAAACTTTAATTTCCTTTCGAATTTGATTGGTGAACTTGTCAAACAAGTAAACCGGATAACTTGGAGAGCAAGCAACTAAATCTCAGTGGGATTCTCCACGTGTCTGGGCATGTGGCCTCTTGTGGTCTTACCACAGCATGTTCTAAAATTAATTAATTAATTGCATTATTTGTTTTGAGTGATATTAAATCCCAATAATTCACCTTGTCTTACAAATATTACAAGGATGACACAACGACTCGTGGACTTCTAATTCCGAATACCAAGAAAATTAATTCTATTAATTCTAAAAGGTACTCTACTAAAAATTTAGAATTGCACTCTCGAAATTACAGACATAATTTATTTCCAAGAACTTAAAGTGTCCATTTGATATAATCATTATATATAGATCGATCCTCTATAAATAATTCATAATTAGAGTTATGTGGAATCCTTTAAGCTTTCTAATTACATCTTTATACTTGAGTACCATTAATTGTCTAATGGATTGTGATTCATAAAACAAATTCATGAATCAGAGCTCCTACTAATCGAAGTACCGAATTAACCCTTAAGGGATTTATCTACTTATTTATTTAAGAATGAATGAATTTCATCTCGTATATTAGCATTCGCGGTTACCCACTTTATCATGTCTCTAACATATAAGGAATATGATATAGTAATCTCAAAATTCGTACCGAGTAGGTCAAAAGACACAAATTCATAAATATGAGTCTGCTAATAACTAAGGATTAAAATCATTTTATATATGATCATCGGTAGTCTCAATTCAAATTTCCATACTTAACGGAAATTATCAAAAATTCAAATCGTGTTTGTGTCCCGATTCTACATAATCACATTATGTGTAATACAATCATCCAATATCCCTTCATATTAACAGTGCGGATAACATTATTCCATTCTTAATAGGAATGACATATATTAATAATGTTTTTATTAAAGATTCTAAAACTATAATTAAATCCATTACAAATATGTTTTTTATTATTATCCATAAATATTGTCCTCTCATATATAACTCTTATATACAATATTAATAGTTACATAAATAATCACATAATTTTTAATGATATTCATAAAATATTCAATAATATATGCACATAAATAATGAAATTTCTCTTTTATTAAATAAATAATAATACCCATGTTGTCAAAGTATGTATGACGCGTAAGATCGTTTGTTTGCTTAACAGTTTTAGCCATTGGAGTGGCTCCACTCGTGGCGGCAGTTGTGTTGCCATCATTCTCGTTCATGGTGGAAGATGATGTGAGATGATTGACGTATGAAATTTCAGCCAAAGGCCTCTCGATAGGAGCCAAATTGTAAAGGTTGGAATCTACATTTAAATTTCATTATTTATGTTGTTTTTCTAAATCCAAATCAAGTAAAATAAAAAGGACTCACGTACGAAGGATTGCTACTCTTCTACTCCAAATGTCAATATCTTTACTATATTTGAGACAATATATAGACATATATATGTATTTATATATACATAAACAACATATTTTATATCTTACATTATTTTCCACTTCAATTCATGATATTATTTCAAATGCCATATTTATTTTTATTTATATATTTTCACTTGTAAAATAAATTTTAAATTTCTAATGACTTTTAAAACAATAATCTTATAATTGCTAACTATTATCTATCAAATTATATGTAAATTTGTATTGCATGTGATAAATTTAGTATAAAAGGTATCACTCTTTAAAGATAATTGTTTCATTCTTTTGTCAAGATTTACCATGCTTTAAAAACACTCTTATATATCGTTGTTTATGAAATTATTTTATGTAAAACAGAGAAGCTCAAAAAGTATTCCTTATATAGATAATTTTAAGTTTTAATTAATTAAAAAGTATTTTTGTGATTTGGAGTGAAAAAAAAAAAAAAAATAAGTATGCTTATAGCGATGAAGTGATTATTCGTAGTGATTACATGTAATATATATATATATATATATATATATATATATATATATGGATGAGTGGTATTCATATGTGGTTATCTTCTAAATATAAAATTTGAGAATTTAGTGTGGAAAAATTTAATATCATTAATTATTATAAATTTTTTATCAACTATCTAATTTATTACAACTCTCTTATCAATATACAAATTCTTTTTAATTAGTTATATTTGCATGCATTTGTATTCACTTAAAATAATTAAAACGAAATATTATGAGAAGATTAGTGGAAATAAAAAATTATATTTAATAAGTAACTATTTATGAAAACGTAACTTGAAATATTTTTTTTATATCAACCTATACACATTATTCTGGTTAGTTAAATTTAGAATCAATTGTCGTATTTTCAAATAACTAAGGGTTCATTTAAAATAAATAAAAAATCAAAAGAGAACATTTTAGGATTTTCCCATTTAATGTGTGTGTGTGTGTGTGTCTATATATATAAGTGGGGCTTCTTTCTAGTCTGTACATGTGGACGCACAACTGCGTAAGAGCAATACTAGGCAGGAACCAACGCTGCAGTTTCTTTAGAAGATCGGCGGCACTTTCTGGCAAGTCTTAAATCAAATACCACGCGCTCTTTAAGCACAGCCATCAGCAGCCCCTTTGTAGTCAGTGGAAAAGAAAGGTAGTCAGTGAAAAAGAAAGCTTCCGTTTATTTAATTAATTTAAATTTAAAATTTAAATTTTATTATAATAAAATATTTTTAAAAATAATCGTATTTAATTTTTTTATTATAATAAAAAAATTCATATAAAATTAAATTGTAATTTAAATTAAAATTTTAAATGAATGAATTAATCAGTCCTGAAATTAACAAGCATAAGCATTAACCTTTTTTATTTAAAAAACTCTCTGGTGCTTTTTGACTGAATATACTTATGATGGCTCTTTAATTTTTTTGACTGTAAATGTGAAACTACGAGGATGTTCCATCTGCTCGTTGTCTTTTCAAACACAAGTTCGTGTCCAAACATTCCTGATTATCAGTTAATGTTAACATTGAATTTCGGGATGAATAAGAAAGAACTACGTGTTTTTTATTAATATTTTTTGAAAGGTTATTTTTTGTTTTTATGTTTTTTTTTCATTTTCTTTTTAATATTTCAATGGCAAGTTTACGAGACTGTAATTGTAAAATATAAGGGGAAAAATATAGGTTTAAAAAATAAAAGTAAAATAATTACAATAGGATCACGACGATCATTTGAGAGGAAGAAGCAGCTAATTGGGAGGTGTTTTCTGGCTTGTGTTTTGCTGACACCTTTCGGTACGTCTATCTACTGGCAACTCTAAGCCTCATGTGGCTCCGTCTTCTCGACATGGTCTTACTTTGAAGATGCCTTGTGTGCGGCATGGCACTTGGAGATGGCAGAGTGATGTACAGTTGCCGTGTTTCTCTCCGTGCCTTGGGAGAGATTGGGTGCTCCGGTGCTTCTGTGTTATGGGGGCAGGCTGTCGGGCCTGGATTTAGTCGATCCCAAAACCGAAAGTTGGGTCAGGCTATTTTTGGCTTAAACCTTTAGCCCCGACTTGAACATTCAATTAGGTTAGACTTCGGACGAGCCCATTTGACCTAGCTCAAATTGACACTACTACATTTGACTTAGCTCATTTGACCTAGTTTCATCCCGTACTCTACTACATATTTGTTGATCTAGTGATCCTTAACTCCAATTATTTTCCTAGCATTTACTAAATGTAGAAACGTGAATCTTATCAGCACAATTATATCATAACTCAACAATCATAAACTTATAATATACTAGTTGAGTCCACGTGATATGTATGTGGGCAGCAATCCGTGTGTTAAGTTTTAGATACATGTTATTATTAAAAACATATAAAATTTGAATATAAAATCCCAAAAAGAAGAAATGAAAAGAAAGTAAAATTTTAGGGCAAGAAGCTAAAAAGGATAAGAAAATAACTAAAATTAAGAAATAAATAAGTTTTAAGGCAAAAAGAACCAAACAGAAAAAAATAAAGTTTCGATGTAAAAATTAAAAAAGGGGCCAAAATGAAGAGGTAAATAAGTCTTAGGGCAAAAGAAACTAAAATACAAAATAAAAAAAGGTAAAAAAAAAAAAAAGGGCCAAAGTGAAGAAATAAATAAATTTTAAGAGCAAAAAGAACCAAAATGAAAAATAAAGTGAAATTGCAAGGAAAAAAAATAAAAAGAGAGCAAAATAAGATCAAAATGAAAAAATAAATACGTCTCACAGCAAAAGTAACCAAAACAAAAAATGAAATTTCAGGACAAAAATAAAAAAAAGGTAAAAAATGACCAAAATGAAGAAATAAATATTTTTCAGGGCAAAAGTAAAAAAAAAAAAAAAAAAAGTGAAAAAAAAGAACAAAATGAAGAAATAAATAGGTTTTATGGCAAAAGAAACTAAAATAAAAAAAAAAGAATAAGATTGTAGGATAAAAATAAATAAAAAGGTAAAAAGAAAAAGAAATAACTAAATTTAAGGCAAAAGGAACCAAACATAAAAAGATAACTTTTCAAGGGGAAAATAGAAAATGGGTCAAAAAGTGCCAAATGAAGAAATAAATAGATTTTAAGAAAAAAGAAACAAAAAAATAAAATAAAATTTTAGGACAAAAATAAAAAGAAAAGATAAAAAAGGACTAAAATGAAAAGGGTTAATAAGTTTTAGGGAAAAAAACACAAAAAAAATAATAATAATAAGAAGAGGGTCTTAAAAAAAAAAAGACGGAAGGGGGGGTAATTTCGATCA
The DNA here is from genome assembly GCA_012066045.3 of Morus alba. Classification (NCBI taxonomy): domain Eukaryota; kingdom Viridiplantae; phylum Streptophyta; class Magnoliopsida; order Rosales; family Moraceae; genus Morus; species Morus alba. Next base: position 16,925,169 of record CP050231.2, read on the forward strand.
AAATGGTGTCGTTTTAATCGAAAGTGCTCCAATGGTAATGCACTTTTGTATTTCTATTAAGGTTTATTAGAGTGACACTTAATGTATTTTGTTATTATTACAATGACACTCTCTTAACTAAAACTAATAACATCAACACCCCTGTCTCAAAATCTATTAAATTTATCTAAAAAATGTTAAAACTACCCCTTTTAATACTAGTCATTGATTTACAAAAATATCATCCATTCAATCTTCTTCATTCGAGGAAAAAACAAAACCCACATCACATCTTCCTCTTAACCAAAACTAATAACATCAACACTCATGTGTCAAACTTGTCAAATTTATCTGTAAAATGTCAAAACTACCGCTTTTTAATACCAACTTTTTATCTACAAAAATCCCATCCATTCAATCAACTTCATTTGAAGAAAAACAAAACCCTTATCACATTTTATTTTTACCACCCACTCACCCTCCCTTCGAAGCTTCCCTCCCTCGCTGACGGCAGCCCATCCCCAACGGCAACCCAGCCCCAAATACCACCCCAAAGTTTTAGTAATATTTGAAACTTTAAATATCAAATTATTATAATCTACTATTTTTTTAAAAATATGCTATAATTTACTGAATATACTACTAAATATGTTATTTCTCTCCTTTTCCTTATATACTATAGGTATGATTAAGAGAAATTATTTAAATACAAAGAAAATATTCTGGGTTTTAAGCAGCCAAAAAATGTATTAATGATTGTTTTATTTTTTTTTTTTTTAAAGTATTACAAATATTCGGGGTTTAGCCTCACAGTACTAATCTAATGCTATAACAGTTTTTCTATAAATATTGTCTTATATTTTAATATCTCATATTTCTTTTCTTAAAAAAAGAACTTTCATCGCTAAATAAATTAGAAATACTACATATGAGAAATCACTAGTTAAAATCAACTCAAACCAACTTACAAAAAAAATAAAAAATCATAATGAGAATAATTGAAGAAGAGAATAAGGATATGAATGGGATTTTTAATTTTTTATTCACGAATAAAAAGTTCAAATGTATATAAAAAAATTTTTAATAAGCTATTTTTTCATAAGCACTAAAGAAATAATTTGTTTTAAAAAAAAAAAAGCATATAAAACTAAGAGCTTACAAAAGATAAAAGCTTAAAAACTTAATCAATGTGTCCATCCAAATGCGTTTAAAAGCAACTTTTGTACTCACTATACTAAAAACGTCTTATTTTAAGTGAACAAGACCAACTAACTAATCATGGAGCTCCCCAGTACACAAATAAAATACTGGTTGATCCCTCTTGCTACCAATCATGCTGTGAATTTATTAAGAGTCCGTTTAGTTTACTGATATGAGTTTTTAATTCAAGTTTAGATGTGATTTTATGTGAGTCTTTTACTGTAATAAAAGAGTTAGATATGACTATTTTTTAGAGTTTTTTACTGTACCAAAACTCGAATTCTAAACTTGAATTAGCAAAATAAATGAGGTCTAATTATGTACCACTGTTTAGCTGGTTATACATATTTATACAGTCTCAAAATTATATTTGAGTTGACTCGATGACTTCGTTTGTTGGCTCGAATGTACTTGTTGATTTAGTAATTGAGTAATAAAAAGCCCAAAGTTTTATTTTTTAAAGAAAAAAAAAAACAATCAATATGTCAAATAAATCAATGCATGAAGAGGAACAATATCCTTTGTGTATGTAACAATGGGTATAATTAATCATATTACAATTTTAGGCTCATCTTTTTCTCCCACGCAAAAAAAAAAAAAAAAAAAAAAAAAAAAAAAAAAAAAAAAAAAAAAGAATAATAATCACTTATGATCCCACCTATATTTATAAAAATGAATGAACAACCAACCACAAAACTTTTAACCTTTCAAGTTATTTATTGAATTGCATGAGCTTTGGAGCAAACTTCAACAACCTATCCAGAGTATTGGGCAAGAATTTCCTTGCAAACAAATGGCAAATATTGGTTCTCTTTCCATTGTACTCACAATTGTGTCCATGCCTCAACCTTTCCAATAGTTCAATGGTCACATCTTGTCTCGTAAACTTTGTTGGATGTGGGCCACCCTTTGACCAGTCAACCCAAGTCAACGTCCTATTTGAATTCTTTTTCCAAAATTTGATGCTCACAAAAGTGGGTAGATAATGCTCATCGGTGTAACACGAGCTGCGGCAAAACCTCCTAAAGATTGGAAAATATTTCTGGTCCGCAACAACCTCAATGGCAAGGGCCCGGTCCATCTCGAACCACTGCGAGCCCTTTCGCCACTGGTCCAGCTTAATTTGGGGCCTCATTCGAGAATTGTAGCGGCCTCGGCCCACGGGCCCAATTAAGTCGTAGGCCTCCACAAAGGACTTGGTTGAGCCCACTAAGTACTCATAGACTGTAGAGAAGTTGAACAAAGGAATGCATGCCTCGGAAAGAAGAACAAAACGTTGGTTGGTGAAGTCAAGCAGAGCATTGGCTAGCAGGCGTCTCTCTGCTTCCACCATGTTGGGATCTCCCCATCTCACATCCTGCAATAATGGAACCAAAAAAAAAAAAATTTTGAGAAAAGGGGAAGATAAGAAGAAAGAAAATGAAAAAAATAGAAAATTTATCTGACTCTGGAACTTTTTATCCCTTACTCTTAATAAGTACTATTTTATTTGTGTAATTATTTAACTAAAAAAGTTATAAATTAAGAATAAAGAGTAAAAATCATAACTCATATACTTTCAAGGGATATTGGTCAAGATTAGCCAAAGAAAATTTCCAATTTATAGGCCCAATATGTTTTGGTAGTTAGGAAAGAGAGAGAGAGAAAAAAAACTTAGAAAAAAAATACCCTCTGTCTCTTTTTTAAAGGGTAATTTTGATAAATACCTATTAAAATAGTACCATTAAGGATTTTTAGGTCTTAACATTGGCCTATTGAATTTTGCCGCTTTAGAGTAAGCAATTTAACAAATTATTAACGATAATTTGACAGATATCGCCAGCAATAGGTCTCTAGTTGCCCACGGCTGGCATAATTTAACAGATTATTGTCTTAAATTTAATAAATTATTATCTATAATTTAACAGATTATTATCCAAAAGGTAACTTACCACAACAAAAGAATAGAACTCTCGAGTAATGTGTTTAAGGGTCAATTTTTGTAATTTTCCTTTTTCTTTTCTAAAAATTATAAAAACTACGTAGAATTGAAATATATTAGTCTTTTTATAATATTTCAGGAATAACACAATTATTTAGTAATTATTATCACGATTTTCATGTTTTATGTTATAGAATTACATAATAATCCTATAAAAAAAATTACGCAGTGATTATTATAATGGTTTTATTTTTTGTTATTTGTACAGTTTCTACATTTTGTGTTTTATTTAATCATGAATAGTAGGATGATGCTATATACACATAACCCAGATTTTATGAGAGAAATATTAAGAAACATAAAAATAAAAGAAGGGGCTTTTGGAATGAAGAAATAAGGGCCAAGTCCCTCATTTGGGGAATCATGCTTCTGGTTCTCACAAATAAGAATCATATAGCATGGATGAAACAAACATGTGAATTGGGAGTTGAGATGTGATTTTATGTGAGAATTTTTTTACTATAGTAAAAAAGTTAGACGTGATTGTTTCTGAAAGCTTTTTACTGTAACAAAACTCGAATTCTAAACTCAAATCGGTGAAATAAACGGGTCATAAATTGAGGTACTAAATAAGGATAATTTTTTTACACTTTCAAACATTGTGCTTTGTTTTTTTTTTTTTTTTTATGAATATTTCAAACATTGTGCTTACTGGAAAGGAGAACTTTTGCTTGCTTTTGTTGGTTAATTTTCTTTATGACAGAAAGAGGGAGACAACAAGAAGAAAGGAATGTATAAAAGTATTGAATACTAAAAAGGTGATTGAATTGGGAAGAACAGAATTTTCTTGATGTTACAGAAAAAGAGTAGAATCCAAGCAATGCATGAAAACAGATCAATATTGCTACATCACTACTCAATCCCAAGGGGGCTATGCATCTTAATTCTCATGTCAGAACTGAGAAGAGATAATACTCAAAGTACTAAATGGTAATTTTTAATAGCACAAATCTCAAAAGAATGGAATTTTGTAAAAATAAATAAATAATAATTCAAATACTAAGAAGATTTTCTGAAAAAACAAAAAAAAAAAAAAAACAAACAAACAAACAGATAGCTCTTCCGCAAGAGGGAAGTAAATCAAACAAGCATCATTACAGAGAATTAATTAAGCAACATCTCTTGGTGCATGGCTAGCTAATTCACTCTTTAAATATTATGAATGGTCATTAGTTAATTTCCTAGGTTTTGGGACAAAATTGATCAAAGTTTTGTGACTAGTGATCAGGATTCATAGAATATGATTTTTTTAATCTCTGACGCATTATAGATATTACAAATTTTAATTTAACCATAACTATTCCTTCTCTACAAAGATTTATAAATATTCTGCCAAATAGAATTCAAAATTTTGTTTAATATTGTTCCCTTTCTTGTCAATTTTTGCTATCTTTCAAATTTGTTAAATTTGTACTTTGTTTAATGTAATTTCTGGGAGCTTCTTCCTAATATTAATAATGGTCCTCTGCAATTTGTCTGCTAACAAGTAATCTACGAGTAGCTTATCTCGGTGGCAACCAGATAGCGTTTTCATTTGACCTCTAAACAAAATTGAATCTTCAAATGCATATAGATAGGTGTTTCCTAACCAACAAATTATTGACAAATAATTTTTGGAGGTCCAAAAAAAAAAAATTAATTCAAGAAAGAGATAGATACTGATATTATATTCCTTGTCAATCAAAGTGAAGTTTCGAAAATGTGTACCCAGTTGCCAACTCAGTATATTAATTTACTTGGCAACCGCCCCTAGATCAACTCATATGTTAAATAAATAAACGGAAAATAAATAAATAAAATACATATTATATATGAATTATATATGTGGGTCTGCTACACGTATGTATATAATGGTCTCGTTCACTTTATCAATTCAAGTTTTTAGTTTTAGGTTTCTACAGTAAAAAGCTCTCAGAAAATGTCACATCTCAGAAAATGACACATCTCAGCTCGAATGTATATAGGAAAATGATTAAACAATGCTTAGTGTACATGGCTAGTTAGTTTAAGGCCTAAATATGATGAAATTTCCGATCATGACAAGCCAGGTACATGGTGTATATATGTATGCCAATGTATATATATACACGAGGAATATTATTTCAACACTTAATTATAAGCTAAATTCTTGTCGGTGACACTTGCCCAAGTAAAAAAGAATCCCTATGAAATTCTCCACTAGACAAGGCGTATTACGTGCAAGCTAGACCAAAAAATGACCCTAAAACAAGTGCATCACAAACCAAAAAAACCATTAATACACTCTTCCTAAAATATTTATGCATTATAGGCATGCAAATTAACCTGAAAGGAATTACGTATGTTGAGTAACAATTTGAACTTTTCATTAAAAAGGAAAGCATATTGATAACGGTTTTCTTTGTCTTAATTTTAATCACTGATGTAAATTATCACAATATGTTCTATCTATAGACGTATCAGTAGTACTGTTGATATATCATATGCCGGCAGAACTTTAATAAAATATTATTTTTGGGCATGTACATATATACATATAGAACGTTTACCATAAACCCAGGTAAAATAAAGTAAATACTAATTAAAAACATTTTCCCTCTTTGTGTTGCATTGTGATTTTCGTCAAACAGTAATTCATTCCTAAATTCTCAGATAATAACACATCATATATATATATATATATATATATATATAAAAAATTAAAAAAAAAAAAAAAAAAAAAAAAAAAAAAACTCACAACACAAAATTTTGATATTCACCATATGTACTGACCTTACTAGGAATCCATCTCCCATAAAATGCAGAATCTTGAGGCACTGTTGCATTGAAGGAGGGATTGGAATGAACATAGACAGAAAAGAGCCCTTCGTTTCCTTTAAAGAACCGGTCCCAAAGAGGAGCCATCGTAACGTCTCCTCTCGCCAGGAACAAGAAAGCAATTTTCGGGGTGAACTCGAGGGGGACTCTCCCCGCTCTCGGCACCATGGAGGCTCTCCAAAGCAACTCCTCGTCGTCCATGTCGTGCCTCACCGTCGGCGGCTTCAAGAACTCGCTTAACCCGATTCGAGTATTACTACTAGTACTAGTATCCGAAACATCCTCGGCTAGGGTTTCCGGTAAGGGTGAGGATAATATTTCCAATGGTGGTGGAGGAGAATTGGCCGGAAGAGATATTATAGGTGTTGGTTTTGATTGAGAAGTAGAAAGATTGTTATAAGGATTAGAACTAGAAGTTGTGATATTGGTTTGGTGGTCTTCGAATTGGTAGAGAGTGAAAGGGAAGTCTTTGAGGTAGGAACTGAATGTGATTCCGAGGGCTAAACCGGAACCGAAGATTAGGAAGTGAAAGATGAGCCTGTGGACGTGCATTTGGAGGGTCAAGAGTTTGGGACATGAGGCGATAAAAGGAAGATTATGTTTTTGTTGCTTAATAGCCATTGTAGCAATGAATTTGAGGTCTGGAAAATTATTAAGGCAGGGAGGGAGAGGGAGAACTTTTCGCCTTCAATATAACGCTTGTTTCTCTCTCTACAGAGAGAGAGAGAGAGAGAGAGAGAGAGAGAGAGAATATGGAAAGCTTTAAGAAGTGCGAAAAAGATTCTTAAACTGGCCTACGCACACGCTAGTATTTATGTGATGTTTGCTCACATACAAACAACGGACAAGGAACTTAACATTCATACAATACACACAAATAGAAAAAAAATAAATAAATAAAACCTTATTTACCGACGTTAATAATACGAGGGATAGTTTTTTTTCAACCGTTTTCAGCCGTCAGACATGTATCAAAAATTAATTGTTTTACATATTTTTTTAATCTCATTTAATTTTAATTAAATTTAACAGTGATATTACCGATAAGACGGCCTACCGGAGATAATCCCATTTAAATTTGTATATTTTGTACAAATTATTTTTATTAAAGGAATTTTTAATAAATTTAATTGACGTGGCCAATATGGAAGACAACTTGAAGAGTGTATGAAAATAGTCCTTTAAGTATGAAATATTATTCATGTAATACGAATATACTTACTGCTTATACAAATGGGAAACTGAAGTTCAGATTAAATAAGGTAGTACTTTAAATTTCTCAAATAAGACAGATAATTGCTTCCTATTTTCTGTTTGAATTTGCTTGAAATTACCGTATTTGTTTGGATTCCATTATTTGGTTCCATAAATGTATTTACCTAATAAAATAAAAAATCCCCCATAACAAATAGAAATGAGGTGAATCGTTTTAAGTAATTTCCATTTTCTGTCGGTTTGCAGACATTAATTGATCCAGTAAAGCTCTGACTGATCAATTATTTCTAGTCCTTATAAGCGACTAAGCGTATGAAATGAATACATATTTTTCTAAAATACCAATTAACATATTTGACTGCCAAAATTTGATTACAATTTATAAAAGTAGGGTCTGGTGCATATGATCAAGAATGAAAATATTCATATTTTTATGGAAATATCAGTATTTAAATTTTATGAAAATATTAATATCAGTGGAAATTGACATAAAAAGCAGAAATTTGTACTGAAACAATTTATTTTAAAATGAGACTTTAAGAAGTTAGACTAAAATAAATAATAATATATTAATTAAATAAAACTCTCAATCAAAATTTTAAAAATTTGATGAATATGTAAAGATAAAGTGTGATCATAATACCATCAAAGATGAGAAAGATCAACATTTTCACCAAAATATTTCCACGGAAATTTCCGTATTTTGCAAGTACTGATATAAATATAGGGATGTAGTATCTTTGATCTTTTTGGTAAAATATCTTAAAATTTCTACTTATTTTAGACAAAAGGAGCTTCTAAAAGGTTCGAAAGTATTTTAGACACATTCTTAATTTAAAGAATATTAATCATACTAAAACATTGAAGTTTGAATAGTTTCTCATATAACTTTAAACATATCATATATACGTCTCTCGAAAGAAAGGCTAAAAAGTAAAAAAGAACATAAGTTTTATATTTTCGAGAAGTAAACTAAAAAATATATATAAAGTTATGAAAATTTTAAGATATTTTTTAAAAAAAAAATACTACACCCTTATTTTCATATCAAAACTTATAAATATCGATTTTTTCATCCTTGTATATGTCATGATTGGTCTTGATAAGGCGCAGAACGGGAGAAAGAAAAAAAAGAGAAAAGAAATTGAGCGTTCACAAATTTTTTTATGGAAAAAGAAAAAGCATACGAACTTGGATCAAAATGAGAGGTGGACTAAAATTATGTACGCTTAGTGTGCATTTTAACGTAAAGAAAGGCGAACCAATATTATGTATGGTACAAGTTCTCGAACTAGTTCAATCGCCGACGATTACACGAGTTCTCGAACTAGATTTATACGGTACTTTTAGATCTAAACCTTGTTCAATCGATCTTCTTCTCCTATGTTAACATAGCACGAAACAAATATAGTAACTGAGGTATTTTATAGACCTAAATCTCCTTCAATCGAACTTCTATATTTTCTTCACCATGAAATCTTTGGTTCGCTGGAGTTCTCATAAAATACTCCTAGAAGTATTGTTGCTGTTTCAAGGTAATATTTTAGGATTTCATGGTTCCTTATGTTTTAGGATTTTCTACTAGAATTTGGGAGAAAATTAGAAGAAAAATATTGTTGCTCAGATTTGGAGAGTAGTGTCCAACTGGTACCCATATGGTATCCTGCAAAGATACTGAATGCCATCAGAATTAATTCGAGTGAAATACACAGTTTACCCTTTGTATTGTAGTGTTCTTGAATTTTGGACCCTTACCCTCAAATTATACCCCTTCAATTAATATACTTGAATGAAAAATTAATTAAAATTACTTGAATAACCCCGAACGCTAACAATCTCAATTCCCCTCTCTCTCTCGTCTCCCTTTCTTTTCTGCGCCTCTCTCCCCCTGCAGCTCTCCCCCCGCGCCACCCCCAAAAAAAAAAATAAGAATATATATATATATATATATATAAAAAAGGAAAGAATAACAATCTGTTGTGTTTTAAGTATTTTTTTTATTAGTGATTTTGGAGTTCTAAAAATTACTCGCCGGTAACCGCCATTAGAGACCGGAGACATACGGATATTTTTAAAAATAATCGGATAGATTATGATGAGTAATCTATCATACTACATAATATAATTTTACAGATTATGTACGTCAACCGACGCTGGAGCCGGAGACACTGTCATTTTCTGCTTGAAAATAGAAAAAGAAAATAATGTAATAGATTATGATACATAATCTGGTAAATAATAACCAATGATCGATGACTGATGCCGGAGCAAAGACAAGCTATTATTTTTTAGTTGAGAATAGAAAAATAACTGGCAGATTATAAAACATAATCTGACAAATAATAGCTGGCGACCAGCTTCCAGCAATTGGCAACTGGCGGTGGTGTCCAGCATCCATCAATTGCCTTATGGTGTCATCTGATAGTTCACCGTGGTAATCTTATAGATTATCTTTTTGACCTAATATTGGCTGGGAGAAAAGGTGACAAACACTCTTTAAAAGAGCATTGGTTAGGATTTTTACCCTTTATTCTTAATTTTTACATTTTAGTCAAATAACTATGCTAGTAAAGTTGTATTAGTAAAAAATGAAATGTAAAAATCATAACTCATGCCCTTTTAAAGGTAAGTTCAACAATTTTCTCATTGGTAAATAGTAATTCATATATTGGACCTTTTACTGGTTCTAATCTCTAGAAAGGTAGAAATCAAGGGATCAATGTTTGAGAGTCAAACATCAAGGGGTGGCTATTTAAAGGGCACTTTGTCTCCTTCTCTCCTTTTCTCCGGCCTGGGTTTTTGTAGTGTTTAGGATTTCATAGTAATATCTGCTAGATTTTTGGAGCAAAGTCGCATACACGCCACTATATGGGGGTTCTAGGAATATATGGTATTTTTGCTATATTTTCAATTCTAGTTGCTTGGTTTTGCTAGGTTTCTGGATTTTATGATATTTTCTGCTAGATGGGCAACTTTGTAGGAACAAGTTGCCCCTCAAATTTTCATAACCAGATTTTGTGAAAATATATATATATATATATATATGTATTGGGAAATATCACATGCAAAATTAGCCCAAAACACTTCAGGAGCCCAACTTGACCCAAAAAGTTAACCTATTAAGTCTTGGGTCCTTCTATGTATATAAACCACTTCACATTCTCATCTACTTTCCATTTGAGACAACACACACATGTATTTTCTCAACAATCTCCCCCTCATGTGTGTGTTCACCGAGCTCCCCCTCAAATTAAAGTTTCAAGTAGCCGGCACATCTAAGCATCACACTCCAAACGGGAGCCAACTCAAGCATGGGAAAGAGAGCCGAAACCATGCACCAAATGCTCCACCATCGGTGCACCTGCGGGAACACCAACTCTCCACTGGAGGCAACGTGGGAAATGCAACTGAGTGTGATCGCTTGACCCATATGAACCATCGGCTCTGATACCACTTGTTGGGGAGACATCATATACGAAATTGACCCAACACATTTCAGGAGCCTAACTTGACCCAAAAAGTTAACCTATTAGGTCTTGGATTCTTCTATGTATATAAATCACTTCACACACACATGTATTTTCTCAACAATATATATATACATATATATATATATATATATATATATATTCTATCCGATTGGTATCAGGCCAAGATAAATTTGACGGGTATTAATTCTACTGGCTTGTGTTCTAGTAGCTTTTAGGATTTAATAATAATCCATGCTAGGTTTTGGAGCAAATTGGCATAAATGGATTTGCTTAACAGCGTTTTGTATCAAGAATTTTGGAGAAAAAAAATGTGGTTTCCAAATGATCGGTCAGATGCCACAATGACAGGATACTGCGTTATTATTAGAAAATCGTTTGCTTTTGATAGGTTTTAGTGTTCATGGGATGCGCTGTAGTGCTACGAGCAGTGGTAGATTTAAGTACAGTTCAGTGGGGTTACCGTCTTCACTTAAATTTTTTTTAAAAAAAAATATTATTTTTAAAAATTTTAAAATTTTATACTTAAATCTCTATTGAAATAATACATGTCTCTCTTAAAATAAATATATTTTCTTATATGCTCCCTTCAGATAATTTGTTAAAAAAAATTTAATGTACACCTCTACTAAGGTAAAAAGCTGACTCCGTCACTAACTTAAGACGACTCGTGCAGTGCCACAGCATCCTTGGGGCGTGCCACAGCACTGTGGGGCCAGAAAGAGCAGCGCCGTTTACAAATCCACCCCGTTTACGTTTGATAAAAAGGATGGGGACGGTATTACCAACTCTGGACCAAATCCACCCCGTTTACATTCCTAATTATCAAACGTACTGCACATAGCAATATTTAATGCTTGGTCTTTTTTGTTTTTGACCTTCTATAAAGCAACTAAATATATGAAAATTAAACTTATCAAAGAACCCAAGTACAAATTTTTTTTTCCCTTCTAACATTATTACATCAAACTTGTACTGAAGTATTTAGCAACAAGGGTGCAAACTGCAACAAAGGTTGCAAAGTGTTTGGCAGAAACTTCCTAGCAAAAAGAAAGCACGAAGTTGTAGTATTTCCATTATAAGTGCAGTTACTACCAAACCTTATCTGATTCAGAAACTCTTCCGAAACATCATTGCTTCCAAACCTCCCAGGATGTGGACCGCTTTTGGACCAATCAACCCAAGTAATAGTCCTATTGGAGTTCTCTTTTGGGCAAATAATGTTTATCAAAGTCGGGATATAATGTTCATCCATATAACAAGGAGGGAGACAATGTTCCAAGAATATGGGATAGTATTTGGTGTCTGATATAATCTCTAGGGCAATCTTCCGGCTGACCTCAAACCATTGTGAGCCCTTTCGCCATTCCGATATCGAAATCGTCGGAGACATTTCCGGATTGTATCGGCCACGACCGGACTTTCTCGGGTCGTCGTGGGAAGCTGTGAAGCTTTTGTGGGCGTTTGTGAGGTAACTGTATGTTGTCGTCAAGTTGAACAAAGGGATGCATGTTTCGGAGAGTAATACGAATCGCTCGTTGGAGGAATCGAGGATGGCGTTTGCTAAGAGCCGTCTTTCTGCGTCGATCATCGTCGACGTTCCCCATTCCACTGGCTGCATTGAAATAGTATGAAGAACATGTATCATTTTTTGTGCTACTCTTGTATAGGTCTTTTTGTGAAACTATCGTCTAATTTATTAGATCCTTCTAAAGTACCAGAAGTTCTAATCTTTTTGTGAGATGACAAGGTCCAGAATTAGCACCATAGTGTCCCATATTATAGAGTATATATATGACAAAAAGTTCTATGCGCAAGTACTTGAAGTGTACCACAGTTCCATACTTCATGTAGTACATGACATTTAATTGTAAATTTTCTCATGGGAAAACTGGAGGAGTCCATTCCTTCGTTAAAAAAAGAAAATTTCATTTTGATACCATATGTTATATCAAAATATATGTTTGGTACTTTATATTTTTTATAATTTCATGCAGGTACGTTGACATTGTTGAAAATAATTTTTTGATACCCTGGGGCAGTCTTTTGAGATGTGAAGGTACTTGCATGTAATTAGCAAAAACACAAGATCCTAAATGTTTTCATTACAACACAAGGTACCAAAATGAATTTTTTTCAAAAATAGATGAGATTTTAGTTGTTATATATATATATATATATATATATATATATATACATTATACACATACATATATATGGACTTGTTTTTAATAGTTACGTTTTCATCGATGGTTACAATTAAATATGAAAATTTGATGCGTGGTGTAATAAGAATCCAAATTTTTTAATTATCATTAATTTTTTTTTGTCAACTATCTAATTTATTACAACTATCAGATCAACATTTTACGGCTAAAATAACAATACCCATTAATGAGTAAATATTTGAGTAACCATTAAAACCACACCCATACATATATATATATATATATATATATTTACTCTAATATTTATCCATCAATGGGTATTATGGTTTTAGTCACAAGATATTAATCCAATGCTTGTAATCAATTGAATAGTTGACCAAAAAATTAATGACAATTAATGAAATTAGATTCTTATCACGTCACATCATTAAATTTCTATATTTACAGTTGACCACCGATAAAAACATAACTATTAAAAACTCATCTATATATATATATATACACATATTTATATATACACACAAAAGAAGCTAATTGGTCCAAGATAAACCTTAGCTCAAGCTACATGTTTTTCTCATATTAATATGAGGTTATAAATAAGGGAACTCTTATAGTAATTTCCTATAGAAATTACCGTGCTTATAGAAATTTCCTTAATTATTAGATTAGTGTTTTAACGGTGTAATCAGTGACCACATTAAAAATTTACAATACACGATACAAAATTACTCATACTCGTACATCATGCTATTAAAAAGTAATCCAATAATGAAATAGGGTAAAGTAACCATTCTTATTATAAAAGTTTCATATAAATAAAATTAAACGAGTAGTTTCAAATTTTGTACGATATGACAGATGTATATATAATGCACATAATGAGCCATGTTCGATGTTTTGGTATCTGAAATTAATCATACGCTTGATTATCCTCCAAAAAACTCTGAATGTTCGACTAAAATGTTTGAATTGATATAAGAAGTTAATTTAAAAATTAAAAAAAAATAAATAAAAACTAAAACTAACCTCGCTTGGGATTCTTCTTTTATAGAAAACAGAGTTCTCTGGAGTTGAATCAACGTAGGAGGGATGTGAGTGGACATAAATGGTATAGAGCCCTTCATGACCTTTGAAGAACATTTCCCAAAGAGGAGCCAAAGGCATTGGTCCCTTTGACAAGAACATGAAAGCTACTTTAGGCACATGTTTTTGTGGCGATCTTCTATTGCTAGGAGCCGTTAAAGCCCTAGAGAACAACTCATTGTCGTTCATGTAATGAAGGAGATTCGGCCTAATTTCGGGTTCAACGCTGCCACGGTGAGGGGCGTGTGGCTCCGCCGGAGGTGGCGGTGGCAGTGAAGGTGGTAGTTGGAACATAAACGGCCGTGTTTGAAGTGATGAGTTTGATATAGTTTTGGCCTGTAATAAGAGCAAGAAACTTTTGAAGTAGAGGCTGATTGAGATGCCAACTGATAAGCCGATAATAAAGAAGACCAAGTGGAAAACATGGCCTAACTGGAAACGGGAAATGGAAATCTTTTGCATTGCTTGAAACTTTTCTGCTAAATTCTGTTTGCCTGCTGCATTAAATATATCGGAGGCTGTGATTAATGCAGCCAGGGTTAAGGCTTTGACCACTTACAACTAGCTTATAATAACATTTCAGAGGGTGGAAAAAAGAGAGGCAACAAAACAAAACTTTAAGCGAAAGTTAAGATGGCATGCATGTGTTTTGGTCTTACCTTTGGCATTCAAATAAGATCTCAATGAATTTCCTTTATTTTTTTTTTTTTTGATTTATTGAATTTCCTTTATTTTCTATCAAATGGAGGGTAAAATACTAAAATATCAATCTAATGAGAGGTATATAAACCCCAATAAACATGGTAATTTTGTAAATTTTAGCCCCGTTAGCCCTTCCTCAACAAAGAATGTTACACCGATCTTTCCCTCCAGCCTTTTACCAAAGGAAGATTTTTCTCAATATTGCCGTTGGACCTAAAATTTCCAAGTGGGTTTTGCGCAAACTAGGTTTGAATTTTTTTTTTTATTATTATTATTATTATTTTGTTATGTAAACGAGAAAAGATGTCATGTTGTCGCCTCCTAAAAATTATGGACTTTCTCTCAAAATAAAAATAGAAAATATGGACTTTTGATTATTCAAGACAGAGTTGACTCTTCATTGTTACTTTTCCTACATTTTGAAGTCTCTGACCACGTAATGTCCTCGAATCCCTCCCCGGTTGCTTGCCAATTTGGTAGACTATTGCAAATTGCAAAACACTTTTTAGAATTTGAATTTTTTTAGAGTAACAAAATTTTAGAAATAATTATATTTAATTTTTTTATTATAATAAAAAAATTTCACATAAAATTATATTTTAATTTAAATTAAAAACTTAAATTAACGAATTAAACGGGTCCGTCAATTAATGCCGATGTTACCGTGCCTTTTTCTATTTTATTTTAGAGAAAATTATATATTAATATTCTATGTTTTAGCATAATTGTTGTTTAATACTCTGTATTTTTAATAATTTTAAATTAGTACTTTGATGTTTTATAAAATTATTTTTTAATATTTTATGATCATTTTTTAAAATGTAAAATGTCAAAATTATTCTTCTTATTAATTAACCAAAAAATTAATAATAAATTTAAAAAATTCTAATTTTTTTTAAAATATTTAAAAATTAAAAAAATAATGCTTTAAATTAAAAATAACTTTTTCATAATTTTTTCTAAGTTTATTAGTTTTTGTTAAAATAATGAGAATAGTAAATTAAACATTTTACATATTAAAAAATGACCTCACGGTACTAAAAAATAATTTTCTAAAACGTTAAGGTACTAATTTAAAATTAATAAAAATACAGGATATTAAAAGACAATTATACTAAAATACAAGATACTAATATGAAATTTTCTCTTTATTTTATATATTATATATATTAAACTAAGAAAAATCTCAATAAAGACTACGGCCTCATTCATTTTACCGATTTAAATTTTTAATTCTAATTTTATTATAATTAATAGCTCTTATAAAAAATTATATCTAATTTTTTTATTATAATTAAAAATTATCACATAAAATTATATCTCAATTTAAATAAAAAATTTTAATTAACGAATTAAACATACCTACTTTACTTCTTAGTTTTGCATTGAAAAAAAAAAAAGTGTGCATCTTTCGTACAATTCTCTTTTAAGTCATTAATGATGACCCTTTTTGTTATCATTGTAAGGTTACGTGATAGGACGCCTCTCATGCTGGAAGAATAAAATCAGCTTCTTTTCTTTTTCGACTTTCTAAGTCCTGTTCTTTTTAACTACAATCATAACTATAATTTCAACCGTTGAAAACTTATTAAAACAGTTATGTACAGTACTGTATAAATTTTTAATATGACATTTTTTTAAAAAAATTTACTGTAAAAATTTAAAATTTAAAACTCGAATCAGTGAAATGAACGAAGCCTCAATGATCAAACTGTGAAAACTTAAACCAACAATTAAAAAAACAGTTAGATAGTTAAAAAGGACAGCCCCTAATGTATATAAAGTTTGGTTAAATTGAATAATGACTTCATTGATTTATTTTGATTACAGCGTATGATATATATACAAGTACAAGTGTAACTTAAGTGCTAGTTTTTAGGAAATACATTAACCAGCAGACACTAAAAACTATGAATGATCTATTTAAGTTGTTGAGATGGTTTGAGCTTGAGAGATTCTCGGGGCTGGAGATTTTACAAAAATTTCCACGGTTGCAACTGCAAGAGACTTAGGAGGAGTTGTTTCTGAGCATTCGCTAACACGACCCCGCAACACTGCCCCGTTGGAGATACCAATCTTGGAGCGAATTTGGTTGAACAGAGAGGATGACAACGGTTTTATAAGTGCATCAGCAAGTTAGTCGTTCAACGCAGTGTGAGACATCTTAAAAGAACCTTTTGCAACATGATCCCGTACAAAATGATAATCAATGGCAATATGCTTTATACGGGAGTGAAACATCGGATTAACAGACAAATAAGTTGCTCTAATGTTATCACAAAAAACATTTTGCAGCCTAATATTGCCCTGATTTACCATAATTGAATCCATCAGATTACATCTCAGGGGATTGGAAAGCCCAATAGAATAACAGATTAAGCTTAGTAAATCAAGTAGATGTCATTTACTCGAAGCATAATTTGTGTTTTTACCTTCTAATGACCTCCATATGCAAGTTGCAATTCCTGCAAACTTACCTGCGCGTAACAATCCCATTAATCCACCAGAAGATGTATATTTCAGAACCCCTACTTATATCGTGATTTCTTTTTGGCTCAAGATTGTGAAGTTTGGATGGTGAGATAAAAGAATTCAGCATAGTCCAAGTCCAAACCCCCCCTTTATTTCTGCATACAATGAATTGAATCTTCCACTAACCTCTTTAACTATTGTTTTACAATATAAATTCTGTGGAGTTTATAATATCAATATGTTTCTTCACACTTTGGTCCACACTTTACCAAGTATTCAAGCTTGACATCTACCAGCCACTGTAACAGCTTCTTGATTGTTTCTGAAGAGACATTAATTGAATTAACTATATTCACAACTTTTGGGACAAGAATTGATAAAGAATTCAAGATATATGTAAATCAAGAACAAATAGTTTTATTGCTTTTCTACTAACACAGATACTCACCGGACCCACCAAGCGAAATCGGGTCTAAAACAAATCGAGGAAATACTAATTAACATTCAGCTACAGAATTTGACTACACAGCTATTCAGCTTCATTCTATTGACTTCAGTAGATTATGGAAAACAGATCGGGGAGCAAAAGCTTTATCTCCGAGCCTCAAATCAAAAGGCGGTGAACCTAATATACTAAACAAACAGAAGGCAACATTAAGCATTTTTCAGATTACAAAATGAAAACTTTTTTCAGTTACCAACCTCAGATAATAAGAGAGCCAAGTTAGTTGACAATAGAAGGCAACATTAAAATCACATACGTGTGAAATAAAACCATGAAAGAATGACTAAACATCGAAATATTTGATTTCCAATGAAAGAACTTCAATTGCCGAGACTACAACATTTTATCTAAACACTTCAACAGTGAAAAGAACGAACTGGGCATACAACAAATTTAAGTTTGGATCTCAAATGAAACTGTGTAACAAAGAAAACCAACTCAAGAGTGCAAGGCAACAACAAAACAAATAGAAACAAAATGTATAAGAAAAAAGCATGTACAGTAAAATTAACCTTGGCACTCGTGATGGTAAAACAAAAGGATAACAGCCAAAGGACTCAACAGCAGACGAAAACAAACAACAAATCGAACCTTTTTTCCACGTCACAAAAGGAAATCTGGAATCACTTGTGTCTGCGGAATCACACTTTGAGGTACATCCGTTCTTTGTCGGCCTTTATTCTTGCTGTGACGATGACTACTCTTTTTCTTCCCCTCCTGGCCCTTTTCCTCCCTTTCATCACCAGCATTCCTTGAACTTCTGTGTTTTCTATCTTTCCCATGAGATTGGTGCTTG
This sequence comes from Morus alba, assembly GCA_012066045.3. NCBI lineage: Eukaryota > Viridiplantae > Streptophyta > Magnoliopsida > Rosales > Moraceae > Morus > Morus alba. The sequence goes on from CP050231.2 coordinate 16,943,554, forward strand.
CTTTTTCTTGAACTTTGGTTTCTATTATCCTGATTGTCTATACTCAAATCTTCTTTCGACTCAGGAGTATCAACATTTACTTTCTCCTTCCCTTTATTCTTAATGGAAGAGCTATCCAATGGCTTATTGTGTGATGAACTGGCTTTGGTGTCACTACGTAAAAGAGCTTCACGTACAGCATCAGAGAGCGAATCATCCTTCAGCTGTCGCTTGGCAGCAATAGGCACTACATCTCCTTCATCTAATTTCACTACCACGGGCCTTGGCTTTGCATGGTTTGGCTTTTTCTTTGGAACAAGTGCTTGCTCTGTAAGCTTAACTAGTTCTTCTGCATTGCCCTGTGATTTTAGGTCATTAGCTGGTGGATAATCATTTGATACATCATTCTTCTCCGAAGGAAGATAGTACAACCCGTGACGCTTGCGGTGTTCTGCAAGCAGAAAAGTAGATTCATTTGACGGTTCTGAATCTTCTTTGTTCTGTACTGTTGGAAAAGGAACACCAGCTGTTTCATCTTGAAGAGCACTTCCGAGAGAAAATGAAATTGACGAAGGTAGTTGGACGTCAGGAAGGATTGTTTCCAAGTCCTCAAGATTGTCCTTAAGTGCTAAACCATCTGGTATGGGAACTCTTTCTTGTGCAGTCACTGAGACAGGACGAAGCTCATCAGAAAAGGCATCTTGCATCATTTTGATGATTTTGAAAGCTTCTGTTTCATCCCTTGGCAAAGTTTCTTCCATCTGGCTGGAAAAATTTGTTATATCTTGCCTAATCAACTCAATGAAGGAAAGCAAATTCCGTGCTCTTTCAAGTATTTCCACATCATGACTACCTAATAGTGGACCAATCGCCAATTCGATTTTATTTAACACGTTCATTACAGATTCATCAGTCAAAACATTCATCTCCAATGAAGCCAGACGAGATGTCTGACCACAAAAAGCACCACCAATCTCCTCACCATCATCTCCAGAGATATCATCGGATGATCGATTTAAAACCCTTGGATTAATGCCTTCCTCCTGTTCATTCTGTGCAGAAGCATTATTTGTTGCCAAATCAGAACCTTCCTGAAAATCTCTTCCAGGTACCAACTGTGATGCGGGCGTCACCAAACTATCAGGACATGAGGTGGAAGAAATTATCTCCGATTGCGAGAAGTAAGAATTTAGACAAAAAGTCAATGTTTTAAAGGCAGACTGTATATATACTGCTCTTATTGATGGCGGCAAGAGATTTGTACGAGGTTGTATAAGTGCCTCCATTAGTTCTAATGGATTTCTTGAGAACTCAACATATTCCCCTGAAACCCAAGCAGCAGCAGATAATACTCTGGGTAAGAAAGGGTTACCAAGTAATGAAGGATCAATCAGCAAATCACGAGCGACACGAACAAGCTCTGGCCTTACGTCCTTCACCCTCATACCGATATCAATAAGCTGCCTCTCAATTTCATCTCCCTTTCGGCAATGCGGGATCCTCGACATTTCTCCCAAGGTCGTAACATACCAATCAAAATCGATGATGACCTCATATACATTCCTACAACAAGTTGATAAAATCGACCCCAAAATCTCATTGCAGAACTCGGGGTCAGATTTAAGAGCATAATTGAGCAAAATCCTGGAAATTTCAGCCACTTTACTCTCAGACACCATCGCCATTATTAGCCGCAAGGACTCGAGCTTAATATTCGGATCAAGATCACTCAAAGACTTAATAACAACCTCCTTGTTCTCCAACACCGCCCACAAGTGCTTCGGCGCAGCCACCAAAAGCGCCTGCAGCGCAAGATACTTAAGATTCGGATCATCATCAACCAAAAACTCCCGAACCTTGGCAATCGCAAGCCTCACTGCGGAATCATAATCACCAAAGCTAGTCACCACCGTCCTAACGCACTCGAACACCAATGACTTCGCTCCGGTCCTTCTCATATGATCGCAAATCGGCTCAACAACCCTCTTCGCCAGCCTTGGCTCGAGAGGCGCTAACTTTGCGAATATCTTTAGCACCTTAATCAACACCCAATTGTTCTTACAGTCAACCAAAATCTTATAAAACTCGGGCGCTAATGGAAGATACGATCTGGGGTCTTTGGAAGTGAGCTCACAAAAGACCCCAACAGCCGCAGACAAAATCTGAGTATCAGAAACGTGTAAATTCTCAACCAAACGCTTAAAACAAACCCTGGCGGCATCTGGGTATTTCTCAAAAACCCTCAAAATCACACCGATCGCCTTCTTTCTAACCAAAACTTTACTACTCGACAAAAGGGTGTAAATCTCAGGAGTCAAATCTCTAGCCAAATCAACAGTGGCAATTCTAGAAAGACATTCTAAGGCAAGGCTTACCTCGTACTCGTTCGTACCAGAGAGATCTTTTCGGAGCTGGTTCGTGATGAGGACGAGGACGGGCGTTGTGTCGTTGAAGGAGTGGGAAGCGCAGTGGTAGGCGATCCGCTTGTGGGAGAAACGGGTGGAGGAGAGGAGCTCGACGACGTGGAAGGCGGCGAACGACATGTCGTAGAAGTGGAGGGAGCTGAGATACGACAGCTTTTGGAGGGCGACGGCCTTGGTGTGGGGGTCGGTGGACTTGATCTCGCGGCGGATCTCGTCCATGGCTTTGGAGATGAAGGCGCTCTCGCCGATGAAGCTCAGGCGGAGGCCTTTGATCAGGTCCTCCAGTGTGCGCTGGAAAAGGGTGTCCGTTAGAGAAGAACCAGCCATTGATTTGGGTTCGATTTGGAGAATTTTGAAAAAAAGAAGTCAAAGATGGTGCATTTGGGGAAATGTGTTTCTGGGTTTTTGTTGTTGTTTGTTGGGAATTACGGGGTTTTAGAAAAGGGGATCATGATCGCTGGTAATGGAGATTCTGGTTCATTTTTGTTTTGGATTTTAGTTGTTTTCTTCTGTAGGAGACTGGAGAGCGGAAAAGAAAAAGGATACGGGTTTGGTTTTCTGGTGTCTCGGGTTGGAGAAATGGGTTACTTCTTTTCCTTTTGGGAAATAGTAGAAAATAGGCCAATATGAAAAGCTTAAGAAATGAAATAAACCAATTTTTAGTTATAGAAATTAATAAGTCATAACTTGTCAAGTTATGATTCATAACCAGATAAGTTATGGACAAACTTGTCAAGTTATGGTTCATAACCGGACAAGTTATGGATAATTATGAATAATAACTTGTCAAATTATGGTTCATAACCAAACAAGTTATGGACGAAAATAATAATTTGGCCTATTTATTAACTTATATAAACTATTAGCCTATTAATTTTAATTCATCTCAAATTTTAACATATTTTCCTCTTTCTTCTCCCTTTTCTTTTTTTTTTTTTTTTTTTTTTTTTTTTTTTTTTGAAATGAAATGGGTTACTTCTTAAACGACAAAACGGCACTGTTCTGAACAAATGTCGTAATTTGATGCGTCAATGTCAAATATTCGATATTTAAATTGGAAAAAAAAATCACTCTAAAATAAAATGTTATTTTCTATGCAAATACTAAATTAAATAATGTTTTCTATACAAATACCAAATCTGATATTTAATTTTTATTGATTGATATGAAAATTTTTTTTATTTAATCAATTACAACATTGTTCTTCTAAAATTATTTTAATATTAAAAATTTACTGAAGTTTTAAAACTTATAATAAAGTAGATATCGCAGGTATACCTTGTTAAATGACACCGTTCCAATAAAATATATTATCGTGTAGTGTAGATTTTGGTCTCGTTTACTTCGCGGATTTGAGTTTTCAATTCAAGTTGAGATGTAATATTTTTTAAGAACTTTTTATTGTAGCAAAAAAAGTAGATGTGACATTTTTTAAAAGTTTTTTACTGTAAAAACTTAAAATTAAAAACTCGAATTGGTGAAGTGAACGGCTCAGTTTAGGATTGAGTTAATATTCTATGACAAACGATCATTTTAAGAGAACGACTACAATCATTAATTATGTCGTGTCGTTTATTAGATTAGGATAATTAACTGTAAAATGTATTTGTTGACACTTTCAATTTGGTTTTTTTTTTCAGACACTTTTTTAAACCACATCATTCTATTTATTGCATCTCTCTTTAATTTTCAAAAAAAAATCCAGTCAAAAACATTTAAAAAAATCCAGTCAAAAACATTTAAAAAAAATATCTACAACTAAATAAAGTAACAAGTAGTACTTCAAATTATACAAGAAATAAGGAAACTCTTCTTTTTTATCATGAACTTAAAATCATGTGAATTCCGCGTGACATTATTAATGCGTTCGGCATTATTAATCTCTTGTTTATTCAGGATCATATATTTTATAGAGAAGTTGTAAGTAAATTCTCACAAAAAGTAGAGCGTGATAATTTTAGAAGGCAATATATATTTTTTTTTTTAAAGGTAGGGTGTGTAATGGGTATTTTCTTAAAATATTATCGTCTTTAAAAGTAATTTTATTAATAGGTAATATAATAGTATTAAAAAAGATATATGAAAAGTAGAACGAGAGGTGTCAATAGACGCATTATTTAGTGTAGACTTTTTTTCTTTTTATAAAATTATAAAAAATGATATATATATATATATATATTTAAATTATATCACATTTAGCTTTAGTTTTAATTTGTGCTCAATTTTTTCACCTTTTTTTTCAATCAATGATCAATTTTTATCATAAAACTACCTAAATACTTTTAAAGGAAAAAAAAAAGTAAGAACTCGAATATATAAAAACTCAAAAACATAAAAGAAATTTAGGTTTTTTTTATAAGTCAAAATCAAACGTTGACCGGGAAAAGATAAAAAGTTTTAACATTGAAATATAAAGATATACATTTAATGTAGTCGAAAATATAAGACAAATTTTTTTATATTATCACAAGGCATAAAAACAATTAAAAAAAAAAACAAATATAAGGTAATAGTTTTAAGGTTAAAGAAATGAAAAAGGTCAAATATGCTGACGTACGAAAAATAAAATAGTAGGTATCCCTCTTCTATATAACTTATAAGATTATAGATATGAGATCCATTAATTAGGTTCAAATAGAGAAAAAAAAATAAAAATAAAAATAAAAAGTTGTACATATTTCAACTTAACATCCAAGATTTTCTTTAAGAGTGAGTGGATCGATCTTATAATCGGAGTATTAGAGATGAATCTAAAAGTAATCATTAAGTTATACATGTGACCTCAAGATTAAACTATTAAATATATATATTTTAGAAAACTATACCATAATTTTGTAAATGTCTATAAATACTCATTTAAATAGTATTCCTTTTCGATGTTTGACTCACAAAAATTGACCCATTGATTTTTAGTTAAATATCTATGTTAGTCAAAAAAGTATTGATCAAGAGTAAAAACAAAAATCCAGACTTAACTCTAAAAATAAGTTCAACAATTTTTCTATGTTAAATAATTTGGTTTCATTGTGATCTTTTATTTTCTTTTTATTAATTGAATGATAAATTATTTGTTTTTGAGTGAAGTGATACAAATAATATTTTTTTATCATCTTGAGTGATATTTCTAGTTTTCTCGAGTTCCTTCTATATTAAGGAAATAAGACAAATGTTCTTTAAAAATACATGAGTGAAGATTTATATCCTTTATTTTTAACCATTTTAGTCAAATAACTATACTAATAAAATGTATTAATTAAGAATAAAGAATAAAAATCTAAACTCATACATAAATTCTTTAATTTTCTCTTCTATAATAATAATAATAATAATAATAATAATAATAATAATAATAATAATAATAATAATAATTCAACAAATTGGGCTAGTGGTTCTAACGATCCAATTGCCAAATGGAAGTGGGCTGGTCTGCACTCGATGCTGGACCTACGTATGGGCTGTGAATTGATAGTGCCGAAGTGATTTGCAAGGGGGAAAATACACTGAATGAGACATGCTTTTAAAGTAAATAGCACCTTTTTTAAAATTTAGTAAATATAGCATATGTTAATTTTTTATTCTAAATAAAAATAATTTTTTTTTTACCAAATTTACTCTCCTGATAGGGTTTTATTCTTTTGCCTCTTTTCCTACCCTCTTTCTCTCACCGTTTCTCTCTCCTCTCTCTTATCATCATATCTACTCCGGCCGACTGTGAGAAGCCGTGTGATTCCAACGGTGACGGCAAATTGACAGTAGTGGTGACTCTCTCTCTTGTGCTATCTCTCTCTCTCTCTCTTCACAGTTCCCATAACAGGTCGAAGTTCATTGTCATGTTGCCCATTTCGAAGCGTGGTAGGCTCTCTCTTAAAATCTGCTATATTTACCGATAAATATGGTATTTACCGGTAAATACTGTGTTTAATAGCCACCGGAGTTAGTGGCAAGATCTTTGGATAAATATGATATTTACTAGTAAATACTGTAGTTATCAGTAAATACAGTGTTAAATGGTCGTCGGAGTAGGTGGTCAAATTTTTAGATAAATACGATATTTACTCGTAAATAAGGTATTTACTGGTAAATACCTTATTTACTAAGGTATTTACTAGTAAATACAGTGTTAAATGGTCGTCGAAATCAATGCCCAAATTTTAGATAAATATGATATTTACTCATAAATACAATATTTATCATAAATACAATATTTATCGTAAATACAGTGTTAAATAGTCATCGAAGTCAGCAACTGGATTTTCAGGTAAATATGATATTTACTAGTAAATACGATATTTATTGATAAATAAGATATTTATTTGTAAATACAATGTTAAATAGTTGTCAGAGTCAGTAGTTAGCTTTTCAAGTAAATATGATATTTACTAGTAAATACAGTGTTTAACAGTCCTCAAAAATAGTCACTTAAAAATGGTCACCGGTTACTGAAAAACAGTCAGAGGTTACAAAAAAGTGGTCTTCGACAGCCGGAGCTGGCCGCCAATCCCGACCATTGTGGACTTGACTATAATCTATCTATTTTAAAAAATATGCTATAATTTACTGTTTTTTTTTTTAAATAGATCTTTAAAGAAAAAGAGTGAAATGGAAAAAAAAAAAAAAAAGTTTAAGAGTATTTTTGAATTTTTAATAATGTTTAAAACTTAAAATATCAAATATTATAATTTACTATATTCAAAAAATATACTACAATTTAATAATCACTTTACTCATTATGCTATTTCTCACTTTATTCTTTTAAAAAGAGAGAAACTGCTTTTCAAGGTGGAAAATCCAATGGTGTATTACGGTGTTCAGCATGTTGAAAAGGTAGTAGACAAACAATCTACCTTTTTTAAATGGACCAAAAGAGAAAAAAAAAAAAAAAAAAAAAATCGTGCTTAGCACCTAAAGAGGTTAAAATATAGGTCTCCTTCATTTCACTAATTTGAGTTTTCAATTTTAGATTTTTACAGTAAAAAATTTTTAAAAAATGTCACATCTTTTTTTTTTTTTTTTTTTGCTACAGTAGAAAACTCTAAAAAGATATCACATTTCAGCTCAAATTGAAAACTCAAATCTGTAAAGTGAACGAAACCATATTAATGAAATTAATTGAGATTTTTTATCATTTGCTTCAAACATGTACTTTTGCATGACAATTCAGGAATTTTACACGAAACAAATGTGACCAGAGACTTTCATATTCCTGGAATAAAAATATAAAAAGTCGGCATAACCTAAAGATTTTTCCTGCCATTCAATCCATGTCCACTTGGACAGATTTATCATGGCACTTCTACAGGCGGTTTTTTTTTTTTTTTTTTTTTTTTTTTTCCCCTAGCAGATAAAGGAAGTAATGGGTGCATTTAAAATTAATTTTAAAATGATTTTATTTTTAATAAAAAATAAAAATTAAATTATTTTGAGAATTATTATGAGACCGATTTTAAAATTACATTTAATTAGTTTTTTAAGATATTATTTTTAGTTTGATAAAAAAGAGAAATCGTATTTATTAATTAATATATTTATAATATTGATGATAAGTACTAAAAAATTAAAATAATTTTTAATTATTTTTTAATTTTTTTACAAAAATTATTTTTAATATTTTTATTTTTATTTTTATTTTTAAAATATTTATTAAACAAATGTTATTTTTTTTTTATTTTTTTTTTTTACTTTACAAAATACGTGAAAATTATTTTTAAAAACGGTTTTAAACAGCACAATATGTCAATTTCTGTAAGGTGTATTTATCGGAGGGAGAGATAACCGGGGAAAAATAGTACTAATTCATTGTTTGGGTGGCAATGGCATGAGAAGATATCATAGGAGAGATGAAGTCTCTTCGGGTGTACTGTTTTGAATTTTAATTAAGAAAATCCATCAGATTCAAGCTAATAAAACTAATCTACCTCCTAAATTTATTAACAAATAATTAACTAAATAATGTAGTAATTAGATAAATAACATTCATTGTTAATTGAAAAAAAAAAAATTATTAGTGTCATTCTATCATTTAACTTTATCTTTTACAGAAAAAATCTCGAGACCAATGGTGAAATGCCTAATGCAATTCTACTAACAGGATAAGCTCAATTTCAAGAACCACTATGGATCTTACACGGCACGGCCTATAGTCAAGTAAAACCGTATATATGAGTCGCAATGGTTCAAAACTTGTAAAATCCTGAAAAGAGAATTAGGGCACGTTTAATTCATAAATTAAAATTATGTAATTAAATTTATTTTTAATTTAAGTGTATTTTTTATAAAAAAATATTATAATGAATTATAAATCATGATTCAAATTAAAAAATGAATTTAAGTATTAAACATTCTCTTAAAAAAAGACATCCTTACTATTGTAACAACTCATTGTTGATAATTAGATAAATAACTGTTATATGTTTTTACTCCCACGCTCTCTTACCAAGCCACAAGAATCATTTTTTATAAGAGATTTCTACCATAGAGCTTGAAAAAAAATATGCACCAACAGAGTATAACTCTGTTTTTTAACAGTGAGATCTATATCAGAAAAAAAAATTTTTACATTTTTTTTTGTTTCATTTTAATTTTAAACAGTGTTAAAATATAAAATTATTGTTGACTCGCATTCTAATAGCTTAAACTTTTATGATAGATTAGTAAATTAACATGGTATCAGAGCGGAAAGTTCTAAATTCAAATTTCCGTTAGTGCACTCTTTATCTCCATTTAAAATTGTCATTATGTGTTGGGTCTTTAAAATATCTCAGACTTAAATTTACATACATGATTGCCCATTATCCAGCCCATACGTGAGGGAGAGTGTTAAAGTATAAAACTATTATTGACTTACCTTCTAAAAGCTTAAACTTTTAAAATAAATTGGTAAACTAACAAGCAGACTAACAATTAGAAACATACACTATTAATATTGATATGAAACCATGCTGTAAAAACACCCTTTTTTTAGCAAGTAAAAACACCCTTCTTTGTATACCTTATCCTTCCAATCCATGCATCTATCTTGTTCTTTCTCCATCCTACCAAATATAGGTGACACAGTAGACAACAGGATCAAAACAAATGGGTTGACAATTATGGTCTTATTTGGCCATTACGAAATTGGAAGTTGAATCTATTAGCATACAACATGATACGGTCGTGGCAAAATTATGGTGTTAGCAATGATGCCAAGCAAATTTGGTCAACCACATTGGGCCGGGCAATATAAAGCCAGAAGACTTGGGATGCTTGACAACTTCTTATTCAGCCTTTCGTTTTGGTGCGTGGTTGTGTTATATTGTACAATGCGACAATACACATCATGACGTGCCGAATATAGTAGATTTTCACTAATTAGAGGAACCAAACGTTTAGTTAGAGAATTTAAACTATGTGATTTAAACTATTTTCAATTTACGTATATTTTTTGTGAGAGAAAATACTGTAACGAACCACAAATCATGATTCAAATTTTGAGTATTCTAACCTTTCTACAGAATTTTAACTCATGAGTAAAGTTATAGCATGGTTTTCATAAGTGGTAAGATTTGATTAAATTATCCTACTCTTGTTTTATGTGTTAATTTGCACATAGTTTGTTCTAGTCCACTTTATCCATTTTATCTTCATGAAAAAAGGACTTCTGTAATCCCTCTAAACATAGACTATTGATAATCTTTTACTTTTTAACAATTAAATTTATATTAAAATTTATTTATTTTACATATTTTTTTAATTTAATATAATTTTAATTAGATCAAACAGTTAAAAATTGAAACTATTGATAAAACAAGTTACATAAAAAACTCTCCATGAGAAAATGAAAAAAAAAAAAAAAAAAAAAAAAAAGCTGTTGTAATTGCTCCAGAAATGGTAATATTCCTAATGCGAGTGTGGGTGGACCAAATAGCTTGAGTAGGCTTTTAAATGCAACAATCTAATAATTGGTTGCTGAGCTTCTAACTTATCCATTTTATTTCAAAATTAAACTTGGAAGAGGTATCCTTTATTGCTCTGTTGCTTTGTCCTTTAGTCTATTTTGTCTGCTTTTAATTCCATGAAGTTGATCTTTTTATTTTCTAACCCATCTTAAAAATTCGTTTAGTTCGTTGATTTGAGTTTTTAATTCGAGTTGAGATGTGATTTTATGTGAAAATTTTTTACTATAACAAAAAAGTTAAATGTGATTATTTGTAAGAACTTTTTACTATAACAAAACTCGAATTCTAAATTCGAATCAGCGAAATAAACAAGACCTAAGTTTTTTTATTAAAAAATATATTATAACAGAATTATAGTTTGAAACGCGCAAGTAAAAGACTTTTAATTTACTTGATATAGGTAGATTATAGTTATAGTGTGTGCCTGAGCTATGGCCTTGTGGTGAAGAAAAGAATCAAAGGCTTCAATCTGACAAAGCTAATAAGTTTTCTAATTCCTATCTTTTTTTTAGGGTTTGACATGTTAAATGGGGTGTAAAGTTTCATTTATTTTATATAATAATGATTTTTTTAACGGTAATCTGAATAAAGTTATTGTTACTTAAAATTAAATTTCATGTTACATCTTCACTTTTACGTATTACATTACATGTATAATCGGTATCGGAGGACCTTAGCCCTACCATCAGTTATATTTGAGAACAAGAAGCCTCATATCTGCAACAACAAATTATGAGGCTGACATTGAGAAATCAATTGGACCTTCAGTAAAAGAAAAATAATGCAAGGCCCCATTCACTTTACCGATTCGAGTTTAGAATTTAAGTTTTGCTATAGTAAAAAGTTCTCATAAACAGTTACATTTAACTTTTTTACTACAGTAAAAAGCTCTCACATAAAATCATGTCTTAACTCGAATTACAAACTCGAATCAGCGAAGTGAACGGGTCCAGTTAACATAATTATAAATATATATTTTTCCCTTTGAAACTCCTAAAAATGAACTAGCTAGCATTTTGTATGAGGCCATTATTTCGAAACAAGTCCCGTAACAGAATCTCTTTTAAGAGTTATTTCTTGACAAGTTGTAATGTGGTCCTAATGTATGTTCACTATGGAAGATTAGATTGTAGTGCTTCTTCTTTTAGGTTAAAATGAGTGCATAAATAACAAAATCCAAAGGCTTTTTGCCAAGAGAGAACAGCAAAGACCATACTTTAACCAACCAACTATATCTGATAAGATCCAAGTTTGTTGTGGTGAGCCAAAAGGGTTTGATATTTATTTGCCCTCACTTTCAGACACATTAAGTGGGGTTAAATCAGACTTTCACCCTTGCTAAAAAAAGAGTTAAAAATCTCTAATTCTGTAGCCAAAAATGGTTCACTTCAGTGGGTGTGTAATTCTCCACCGGTTGCTACTTTTAAGCGCATTGAGACTCACTTTAACATGATCTTGCTCAATAGGGTTCTTGTGCATTGCCTAGTCATACTCATCAAAAAAAAAAAAAGGCTCACTTAACCCTAAAAGCAAAAACAACAAAGGAAATTAGGGGTTGTTCTTTTGTAACAAAACTCAGAAAAAGTTGAAACTTAAGTTACAATTTTATTTAAGTTCACGTTCTTTTAAGTTCTAACTTTATTTAATTTTACTCAACTTTATTCAAGTTACAACTTTAACTTAAGTTATAACTCAAATTCAACTCAAAAACTACATTCAAGTCACACTCCAAAAGAATAGGCTCCTAGTTACTAACATATTCGATTTCCATTGTTTATGCACTGCATTTCAGGTCTATATGCAAGCAAGAGAGAAAATGAGCTTGTAGCTTATTTTATGCTTTTGGTATGTTTGAGATCACTTAAAAAAGAAACAAAAATGCTTTAATTGCTTCCTCAGGTAGGCACAACTTATTATTGCCTTCCCTTCATCCAGCAAATAATGTGGAGGAGCTTTCACTACTGCAATAACTGTGATCAATATTGGTCAAAACTCCTTGTTAAAAATTCTTTAACATCAATTTCTTACGATATGGTACTTTTAGCTGAACGTTAGATTTGATTAAAATCATATTAATACGAAGAAATATGCAAATTTAACGATTCAAAACAGCGTCCATTGGAAGGGTGCTTTTCCATACCCAACCACAAAAATCTCATAATGTTCAGAGACAAAATACCGTTAATTTGATTTCACAATCTGTTTTCTGCAAGTTGAGTAATGTTAAATCACTTGCAGTTTTAATATCCTTTTTTTTTTTCTCAGAATATATAGTTCTTTACATTAGAATAGAAAAATTCAAAGTGAGGCTGCCACTCAAATTACCATTTTGTTTTAAAAGTTAAAAGAATCTCGCATTCATCATGATAGCAGTCCATAAACAATGATTTAAACTTCACTAATCATAATTCATTTCAAGAAAAGAACGGTTTCCTGTTTTAGTTGAAAGTCACTATCATATATAATTGCGTGCACATTAGTAGCGATATCAATCATTGCTTAAAAGCCTCTCTTTGGAATTAAAAAAAATCCGACTTGTTAATTTTCATGTTTTAAGTAACTATGCAGTATCCATTTTGAAAAGCCGGCTTCTCGCCTGGGTAATTATTGTTCTATTCACCATGACAACTAGTTTTTAGCAAATTGGCTTCGTTCAGTTCGCGAATTTGAATTTTCAATTTGAGTTAAAATGTAATTTGATGTAAAAAAAAATTTTACTGTACTAGAAAAAAATACTTAAATGTGATTTTTTGTGAGAATTTTTAACTGTAATAAAATTAAAATTAAAAACTCGAACTAATAAAATGAACGAGATCTAAGCTATTTCTATAGCTGAACTTGCATAATTCTTAAGTATATTCTAGCAACAAAAATGGAGTGATTTCAATGAGAACCATCTCAAGTTATCTTCTATTTTGAGTACCTATATATAAGGAGCAATTATAAATAAAAGAAGTGAGCTTGAAGGAACTGATCATATTTATGACTGTAAGAATTGCTAGTTTTTAAACCAATTTAGCTTTGAATTAGGTTTATTTTATAAATTAAAGAAAAAGTATGCAAAAGGGAAAGAACTTGATATAGATTCGACACTTCAAAACAAAATCTTTCCGTGAAGGTATTTTTCACACGAACTGTACAGAATTCGCATAAAGAAAGTAGGAGTTATGCAACCATTCATCTCAAAAATTATAATTGATAAGAGACCAACAAATATAGAGTGATGCAAATGTTACTCTTAAAAATTACAATTGATAGGTTAAGCACAATGAAATCCTTTAAACACCACCTAAGAGTGGACTCGGAAATCCACTCTAAACACTACTCATTTAGACCTTTACGAATTCATGAGCGCACTCAACGGATGTACTTAGTACTTCTTTAATGCCCTTACCACATAGATCGGCCCCAAGTTCAAGTAATCACCTACATCAATAAGTTAATGAAGCTTTAAATAGTGGCAAAGTTATTCTCATGGACACTACATGATTTTGAACATTAAACCTATTTTATGAGAAAAATATGTAAAACTAATAGAACCTGATAAAAATATAACGGTTCAGAATAGTACCTCGGTAGTTTATATATCGAAAAAAGAACTTTATATATGCATATATTCCTGATGGAATGACTCATTGTAAAATTGATTGTATATGTGTTTATCTGTATCCTTACCTGGGAGGCACTAGACAGATTACTTTGCTGGATAATGTTGATTACCAAATTGATCTCAATCCTTGTACTACCACGAGCACTAGCAGAAAATGCCAATGTTTTATTGAGGTAACAAAACTTTTTGTCTATATAGTGACATTTGAGAAGCCTTATCATGTTTTATATTGGGAGATAGTGGAAGGGAACAAAGGAAAAGCAAAAAGAAATGAAAATGACGATTGGTTTTTAACTGATAAAGTTTCAGGGAGAATTGGATTGAGAACCCACTGAAATCCCTGACGTGGAGCCAATCTGGAACCACATTGCAGATTTCGTTTTCAACCAAATGAGTTTCAGAAAATCTGAGCCTTCAGAAATTGAAGAATTTTGCTTCGCAAAATCTAGTGGTGATGATCATGAGTATATTTTGCCTCCAACGTGTGTGAATGTTTGTACATATTTGATATTTCCAGAATCTATCCAGTTTTGTTTTTCCTTGCCCTTCCCACATACAACTTATGTGCCCTCATGAAATTACTTATAAAGACTCCATCTTTTTTCTTTTTCTGATAAAAAAAAAAAATGAGTTTCTATGTTAGGACTGGAAAATAAACTACCGGTAGTTTTCTATTTTTCAACCGTTAAATATGTATCAGACGTTGTTTTGTCATGCATACTTTTTAATTTGATGTGATTTTGATCATATTTAATGATCAGAAACTGATCATACCTATAAGTCAGCCTACTGGAGAATGTCCCTAAAAGCAAAAGCTATTATTTTATATCACCAGTATGATTGACATGTTAACATTCCCAACTATTTTCCGTTGTTTGACCTAAAATATGTATTTTTTTCTTCTTTCTTTGCTTTTATTGTTTTTTTTTTTTTTTTTTTTATTTTTTAAAGGTTAGATCTTGTCAAAATTTCACTAAAATAAAAAGTATGCAAAACTAATACAATCTTATACATATGTGATAATTGTTCAAAATAAAACCCTTTCCATATAGGATCTTTTTTTTCTCATCCTAACCTAGAATGCTTTTTTTTTTTTTTTTTTTTTTTTTTTTTAACCCCATTTCAATTTTCATGTAGTTGATCAAATCCATCTAACATGAGATTGTTGAGCACTGTATTTGTCCGTTGGCTCTCAACTGAAGCCTCTAAACCTACCTCTTTCACCAACCCCTGAGACATAATGATAAGAAAATTATAAAAGAATAAAAGGCAAAAAGAGATGGTTGTTGAAGAAAAGGGGACAGTATAATTTTGGATAAAGAAAATAGTAGGCTACTCAACTTTTCCCACAAATTGAATTGAATGAAAGTGAAAGATATTTGAAAAGTCAGTGATTGCTTATAATTAAGGCCACCATTTATGCTTTTGGTATGACTTCTTGCAACTAAAAAATAATGAAAAATAAATGAAAGAAAAACATATAGAAAACAATTTTTTGTTTAGAATTGAAAACAATCAAATCGATTTGCATTCAATTGGACATTTTCCACACAATTTAGCCTGTTTGAATTAAAATATTAAATTCTTAGTGATTTTTCTCGGCAATTTCTTTATCTTCTTCTTTTTTTTTTTCTCTCTCTTCATCTTCATTGCAAATGTTAATGCCGATACTATATTTACTAATAAAAAAATATGAAAATAGCATATTTAAAGTGTTGTTCTATTTTGTGTTATGGTGCATAATGCTATATCAAATATTATATCTACTTTTTATCATGATTTTTAACCTTTGAAACTTATAAAATTGAACTTTTAATATTAAAATAATTTGAAAAAAAAATAATGTAATGATTAAATGAGAAAATTAGTATATCAATCAATAACGATCAAATTCTAGATTTAGCATTTATTGTAGTTTCCGATAAATTCACGAGTAAGCATAGCATTAGTCAAATTTAACGTAGAAAAAAACATTATATTGAGAGTGACTTTTCCACTCAAATATTAAAATTTGACAATGACACACCAATTTAATACTGAAGTGAAGATAATCTAATAATATAGCGTTAAGAAAGGAAAAAATAGTGAAAGGCAAATGAAACAAGAAACTATTTGTTGGAAAAACAAGAGTATTTGATTGTGGATAAAGAAAATAGTAATCATCTCATTGATGTGCCAAATTACAAACACTCTCCAATGCAATATTATTTGTTGTGTTAAATTTCTCATATGCTATACTTTATGGCATATTAGAAATTTAGCATTTTATTGATATTGGTTGAAATGTTTACTTTTTAATGTAATTTTTTTAAAAAAATTTACATTTTTAATTATTTTAAAAATAAAAGTTTACTTTTACAACTTTTAAAACTTAATTGTCGTCTTTGGAATTGTTCTTGTTTTTGTCTTTCACTTTTTCTAGAAAGAAAAAATAAAAATGATTCCAAAACGGCGTTTGACACAATTAAAGACAAAAAACAGAAATGAAAATAATTTTTTGTTTTAGTGTAAAATGTGAGAGAAATGAAAAATGATTTTTAGTCGTTTTTCATTTTTTGTTTTCGTTTTCTCCTCTCTCGAGTAGAGAGAGAGAGAGAGACATTAACGAGTTTTTTATACTGAAAACAATCTCTTGATAAAACTATCAAATATATTTCAAAAATGATTTCTGTCTGAGATTAAAAACGTTTTCATTTTCATACAAAAATCATTTTGGAACGAGTTCCAAATGCACCTAATGATTTTAAGAAAAAGTAGATTTAGCATTTCAAATAGTATTATGTATCAGAACAAAAATGAATATTATCTACTATATTACACTTTTTAGTTTTTAATACTAAATATAATATTAACATTAACATTGCATTGGAGATTGTCTTTAGCTATTTAATTTTTTATAAACGAAAACCAAAGAATGATAAACATATTTAAAAAGCTAGGGACTTTTTATTACTTAGACATCATTATGGTATGAAGAGATGATCTCTTGTGCATTTTTGGGATGGGACAAGAGTGCACTGTTATGTTGGTATCGAACAAAAATTAATAAACAAAGCAGAACAAAACATAAAATAGAAAAGAAGAATTTAAATTGTCATCATCTAGTATTTATATTTTAAGACATATGATCTCTTTTGAATTTGATTCTCCACGGATTAGTTTAAATTTGAAAGCTTATTTATTATTTTATAAGTAGCAAGTTTGGTAATTTAATTATTGAGGCGTCTATATACTATCACATGACTGATCGGTCAAGAATTAATTCTCAATAATGTGCAGGAGACATATGGAGGGAGGAAGGGAGAGTTATATATATATATATATATATATATATATATATATATATATATATATAAAGCTGATAATTTTTCCCAGCTTGTCAAGGCTTAATTAAAGAAAATTACTAGATCTCTACTTACATTTCCCAGCTTGTCAAGGCCACATCAATTAAAGAAAATTACTATCTCTTATCTTTGAAGACGGTATAAATATGTACCTATTCTTGGTCCATTCCAAAAAAAAAAAAAAAAAAAAAAAAAAAAAAAAAAAAAAAACTCTTTTTTTAGAGGATTCTTTTACTAAGTCTTGGAACACAATATTCAGTCCCAAGTGGGTTAAGGAAAGGAAAGGAAAGGAAAGAAGGGATAATGGCAAAAGTGGTGAGAGAATTAAAGCAACTAAGTAAAAAAATAGTCAGAAGTTAACTGGTTTGAAAGTAATTAAAAAAGAAAAATGTTTGAAGACTGAATATTGTGGTGGGGGGCGCCTAGTTAAAGAATCTCCAACTAAAGAGGAGATTTTGTAATGACAAGTAATTTAGTGGCGTATCTTTAGCAGATTATTTCACTTAATTAGATTACGGAATACTTTAATGGTTGTTGCGTGCCATACCTTAGGCAAAACACATGCCCCTCAAGACAAAATTCAAGATAAGCTGATGAATGGAAGAATCTCACTTATTTATGCTCCAATAGGACCATATATACTTTTGATCTTCTTTTCCCTTTTGCTTTCTTTTGGCATGTTTGAAGGTTAGATCTTAAAATGATTATTTTCATAAATGCCCTTCAAATTATGTACGTTATTTCAAAATTTTCTCTAATTTTACAAAACGATTCAAAACACCCTAGCTATATAAAAAAAAGTAGATCAAAATGTCCCCTTTGTTTATTTATGTGTATAATTTAACGGATTTGCTTACATGTTATTAATATTAAAATCTAATTAAAATGAGAAAAATGAATTAATTACTAAAAAGGTTTTTAGAAATTTATTATCCAATGATTAAAAAAGAAAACTTATCAAATATCCTAACCCCCAACAAACTCCCCCTCCCCCGCGGCTGAGGAAGATGGGCGAGGATTGGTGGCTCAGTTGAGGAAGGCTTGTCGACAACTGGGAGGGATCTTCAGTGATCACCATGGTGCTCTGACACTAGCAAATTCCTACGGAGAATGAATAGGGACATGCAAAACAAGTTGGAGGCGCAGCTGGTGGAAGGTGGCTATAAGGGAAGATTAGTTTCTAGGGATTTTGTTAATGAATATAAATTAATGGTTGAGATTTGGTGTACTTAGGTCAATGGCCCATATGATGTGGGTGTTTAACTGTTTTTGTTATTTTAATCTAAACAAAATTCTTTTTTCTTGAAATAGTCTAAATAGAATTTAATGTTTTTAATTAATTTTTAATATTTTAATATTAGTGCCACGTCATCAAAATTTTTAAATTATACACGAAAGTGGACGAAATGGGTATTTGATCTATTTTTTAGAGATCGGGGTTGTTTTGAACCGTTTTGTAAAATTAAGATGCATTTTGAAACATAGTACTGAGGACATTTATGAGAATAATCCATCTTAAAATGGTACTTTTCTTACATAATTTACCAATTCCTTGAGAGTTCGAACACTTGGATGTTGACAAGTTAGAAAGTATAACATAATTTTCTTGCCAAAAATGAGAAATCTACAAATATTCTACAGTACGATCAGGATCTTCATTTTGAACGCTGAATCGGGTAAAAGTCATATAAAAATTCATGTAAACCAAATCTAATAAAAATACGATGTTTCAAAGTAAAAACCTGCAGTTTGGATATTTTTCATAACCTACAGTAGAATTCTTTCTTCCTGTAATTTAGTTCCTACTATTTAGTTATCAGATAGTGGCTAATATGTACTATCCTGGCAATTAATCATTTTACATCATATATTTATGAGAAAATTCAAAAAACAAAATATCCCCCAACTTTCATCAAAATAAAATAAGAACATGCTTAGTTCGTTGATTCGAGTTGAGATGTGATTTTATGTGAGAGCTTTTTACTGTAGCAAAAAAAAAAAAAAAAAAAAAAAAAAAAAAAGATGTGATTATTTATGAGAGCTTTTTACTGTAATAAAACTCGAATTCTAAACTTGAATCAGTGAAAGTATCATGTTGTATTAGGGGGAAAAGCCCTTTAACCGATTAAATTTCTTAAAGGGAAAATTTTATATTGGTATTTTGTATTTTAATATAATTGTCTTTTAGTACTTTTTATTTTTATTAATTTTAAATTGGTATCTTAACGATTTAAAAAATTATTTTTAGTACCTTTAGGTCATTTTTTGATATGTAAAATGTAAAATTTACTCTTTTCATCACTTTACCAAAAACTAATAAATTTTAAAAAAATTCTGAAAAAAATTATTTTTAATTTAAAGCATTATTTTTATTTTTTATTTTTAAATGTTCAAAAAAAATTCAGATTTTTCCAAATTTATTATTAATTTTTTGGTTAATTAATAAGAAAGATAACTTTAACATTTTACATTTGAGAAAATGATCTTAAAATACTAAAAAAGATATTATAAAATATTGAGGTACCAATTTAAAATGACTAGACTCAAGGGATACTTTTTGATTAGTCAAATCAAAGCAATTAACTCAATCTCATAATTGAAAGTAACGTTGGCCCGAGTTTAAGATTTACAATCTAATCTTGAAGAGAAATATCTACAAAGATCTTCATCGTCTCTAATCTAATCTAACTATTATAAATATTCATTGTGTAACCTTAGTGGGACCTATGCTTATTTATTTTAATAGTTTACGACGATTGTAAATGCTTACAAAAAAAAGTCTTTCTATATGTTTAAAGAGAAGAATATATGATGTCACGAAGAAGTTAATTTATACGGTGACCTAATTGTGTTAGGCTGAATACCAACAACCCATTGGTACCAATATTCATATCTTAGGTAAGTTTTTATCATAACCAACTATTCTCACTTTTTTTAATCTATTTCTATGTAAATACTACCACAATTAAAAGGAAAAATCCACATTAGCATTTAGTTTGAAAGAGTAAAACAAGAGATTTTCCACAAAAAAAAAAAAAAAAAAAAAAAAAAAAAACAATACAAGAGAGTAAATTTCGTTAATCTATTTTCTAGAAAGGTAAAAAAATTAAAAAAAAAAAAAGATCCACACTTAAAAAAAAAAAAAAAAGTAATTGCATTTCAAATAAGAGAAATCCAAACATTAATTCATATGTGAAAGATCTTAACGCACTTAATTTCGTTAACCTATTTTGTAGAAAGGTAAAAAAATAATTAAAAAAAATAAAAAGATCGACACTTTTTTTTTTTTTAAAAAAAAGTAATTACATTTCAAATAAGAGAAATCCAAACATTAATTCATACGTGAAAGATCTTTTGGTTAGTGGATTCGTGCCGTGATTTGAATCATAGTTCGTAGTTTGTTATAGTATTTTTTCACAAAAAATACACGTAAATTGAGAATAATTTTAAATTATGATTCTGAATTTATAAACCAAACGTGCATTTAATTTCAATCACAAACCACAAGACCATTAATGCTCAAGTGGATAATACTCACCGAGTTTTCACTTAATTTTAATCACAAATTAGGATCACTAATGCTCAAGTGGATAATACTTACAGAGTTTTAATAAGAAAAAATCTAAAGAGACACAATTATTTAAAGATTTACGAAGACAAAACCTTTTAAACACGCTATTATAATAGACTCCTATTGATCGAGATTAAAAGACAAAGATTTACGAAGTTGACATATGAATTTAATTTTTTACTATATTCCCAATTTGGCAGCAACCATAATTGACCATGAACAATAGATAATTTCAAACATCAAAGTGCTTGAAAGTCGAAACATCCTGCGTCGTGACAAAAC
Source organism: Morus alba (assembly GCA_012066045.3). NCBI lineage: Eukaryota > Viridiplantae > Streptophyta > Magnoliopsida > Rosales > Moraceae > Morus > Morus alba. The sequence continues at coordinate 16,964,697 of CP050231.2, forward strand.
CATAAACGCAGTCAATATCATTGTTTAATATAAAGTCATCCAGTTGGTGGTCCTTAATTTGCTCAATAATGTATATGGCTCTCATAAGTATAGCTGGCAGTTGCACTTTCACACATTAAAAAAACAAAACAAAACAAAATCCGACGTGGGACTAAAAATTTAATAAACAAATTACCTGTTTAGTTTGCTGATTCGAGTTATTAATTCAAATTAAAATGTGACGTTTGTGAGAGCTTTTTACTGTTTAAAAAAAGTTAGATGTGACTGTTTTTTTTAGAGCTTTTTACTATAGCAAAATTTGAATCGGCGAAATGAACGGGACTTAAATGGGATCTCTACTTTTGGTCTTTCTTCGCTTGCAAGCATGAACTGATTAGGATTTAGCCATTTAGGACTATATTGTTAGATATTACACTAAATGACGTGGAATTCTTTTTAATATATATTATACATTTTAAAACGGGGATTCATTAAAATGTAATACTTGTTTATTAATTTGATAGTATAATACAAAACAACTCAATTTTATTCTTAGTATTTATTAAATTTATAAACAGGTATCTAATCAATGTAATTACAAAACATCGTTTTACAATATTTTTAAATAACCGTTATAAGTCAACATTGTCAACTTATTAAGAGTATATAAGTATTTTTTTTTTTTTTTTTTGCACTTTTTACCATGCATTTTAAGATTATCAAAAATTTACCTTGCATTCTATAGATTGTATCAAATTTATAACTTCATATTTCAAATTAATACTAAATCTATATGTTTTTTCAATTAACGGTTTATTTTAACTATGAAAAAACCCTAAATATCCTTATTTTTTAATTTTGATTTGTTTCCTTATTTTTCCTTGTTATTTTTTTTTTTTCTTTAAGAGTGTTTAGGAATTTTATGGTCAAAATAAACTATTGATTGAGAAAAGACAAAAATTAGAAAATAAATTCAAAATCTGAAGGAAACAAATCCTAAATAAAACTATAATTATTTGATAACTTGAAATACGTTTTATAAAAACGAAAAAAAAAAGTTAAATAAATTTGACATTCAATATTAATGTAGTGCAAGGATTAATATTCTATTTTGTCATTCGAGGCCTACTAAAATCTAATTATTGATTTTGTAAATAAATATGTGATAATCAAGAAATAAAAATTTGTGAAAGTCAATTATAAAAGTCGCACGATAAAAATTTAAATTAACTCGTTTAGTTCACTGATTTGAGTTTTTAATTCGAGTTGAAATGTGATTTTATGTGAGAGTTTTTTATTGTAATAAAAAAATTAGATGTGATTATTTGTGAGAGCATTTTACTGTAACAAAATTCAAATTCTAAACTCGAATCAACGAAATAAATGGGGCTCAAGTCTCATACTATTATTATTCAAAATAATAGTGATATAATATTCCTTTTTTTTTTAATTCTATGTGAAAAGAATTTTTTGGACCAAAAACAAAATAATCGTGTGAATTATATAAAATGAAAGAAGGTCGAATCCGAAATTGCTTTTGCAGACAAAAATTAAATAAATAAACGAAGAGAGCGTTAATGGCACCTAACAATAGGAATGTGCAAAGCAAAGGCAAATGGCCTCAAAGACATGTGATAGCGTGGGCGGGTCACGTGCCATCTCGGCGGTGGCACGGTTGACACGCGACAATTGTGTGCCCTTAATCACCCTCAACCTTAATCTTTTGCGCTTGACCTTTTTCCTTTTTTTCACTTATCTCCAACTGACCCGAAAACGACATTATCTTAATAATTCTCATTTGCTTTATATATATATATATATATATATATATATATATATATATATATTCGAATTACACACGTAAGGAAAACTTTTTCTTGGGTTACACGCGTAGGACCAAAACTTGAAAACGTAATCCATCTTTCTTAGGAAAGAAAAACACATTTGTCCACATTTGTTTCGTAGACTAACAATGTTTTTTTTTTTTTTTTTTTTTTTTTTTTTTTTTTTTTTTAAGATTGTTTAAACTAGAAAATTTGTTGGTATTTTCGTTTGATGTTTGTCTATATATAGTAAGAAATACACGTCATATATATAGCAAAACATTTTAGGTTTTATTTATTTCACAAATTTGAATTTTTAATTTAAATTGAGATGTGATATTTTTTGAGAGTTTTTCATTGTAACAGATAAAGTTAGATGTGACATTTTTTGAGAGCTTTTTATTATAAAAATTTAAAATTGAAAACTCAAATCAGTGAAATAAACTAGGCCTATACACACACATATATATATATATATAATAGGTTATAAAAATATATATACATAATAGAAATAAATAGGGTGTGTTTAAAACTCATTTTAATATGATTTTATTTTTTTATATGAAAATAAAAATAAAAACGTTTTAAATCTCATACAGAAATTATTTTTAAAAATGCGTTTTGTAGTTTTATCAAGAGATTGTTTTCAATATAAACAAAATCCATTAATGTATCTCTTTCTCTACTCGAGAGAGGAGAAAACGTAAACAAAATAAAAAACGATTAAAAATTATTTTTCATTTCTCCATCATTTTACATTAAACTAAAAAAATCATTTTAATTTTTATTTTTTATCTTTAATTGTACCAAACATCATTTCTCTCTCATTTTTATTTTTTTTTTTGAAAAAACGTGAAAAACAAAAATAAAAACAACTCCAAACATAGTCATAATGTTTTTGGTTTTGTTTATGTCACGTTTGAAAATATACGTATGTAGCAAAACAATTTTTTTAATAAATACGTACAATATATCTCTTAGATATTTAAATATACCTTGACGTTTTGATAATATAATATCACCATGTTTATAGGTTGATACTATGATTTTATGTGTAAAATGACTATATTAAGAATAGGAAAATAGTAAAAAATAGGCCAATATGAAAAACTTAAGAAAGTATATAGGTCAATTTTTAGTTATAGAAATTAATAGGTCATAACTTGTTAAGTTATGGTTCATAACTAGATAAGTTATGAACAAACTTGTCAAATTATGGTTCATAACCGGATAAGTTATGAACAATTATGAATAATAATTTGTCAAGTTATGGTTCATAACCGCAGAAATTTAAAAATAATTTTAGCCTATTTAAAACTTATATAAACTATTAACCTATTAATTTTAATTCATCTCAAATTTTAACATATTTTTCTCTTTCTCCCTTAAGAATATATATCAATAAGGCGTGCGGCCCCACTTAGATTTTAGAAATATAATATTTGCTCCTAAAGTTATCTAAAGATTTCAGTTGTGTCTTCATTTTATAAGTTGTCCCATTAAAAAATTGAAACATATCTAATCACAAAAATAATTGGAAAAGTTAAAATTAACATTCAATTTTCTCATTCCTTACGTCATGAACGCTACTAAATTACGTCATGTAAACCCTACCTGTAAAGTAAATATGCGAGAAGTAGAAATCATGATGTGCCCAAGAATTTACAATATTGAATTTGATGTTATGAGAGAGAGAGAGAGAATATATTACTTGTTAATTAAGGTGCACTTGTTAAGAATTTATGGTTCAAGAACCTATTCAAAGCATAAGTAATTAGTAATTACTAATACCACATGCTCGTTTAGTTTATTGATTCGAGTTTTTAATTTGAGTTAAGATGTGATTTTATGTGAAAGATTTTTACTGTAATAAAAAAGTTAAATGTGACTGTTTTTAAAAAATTTTCACTTACTGTAATAAAACTTAAATTCTAAACTCAAATCAGTAAAAAAATACGTATATTCTGACCACTAACTTGGTAACCTCCTATTGGGACACCCAAATAAATATCCAAAATAGTCGGTGATCAAGCCCCTCCTTATCCATCTAAAACCAAAAAATAAAATAAACTAAATTAAATATTACAGTCTCAAGTAACCAACCCTTCTTATCCTTTTATTATTATTATTATTATTATTATTATTATTATTATTATTTTGCTTTTTATTCCTTGTGGTCCTACATTTGCTTTTTTACTTTGTTTAAAGTTGGGTTAACTTGAACATTTGCCTAATTACAACAAAAATTCTAGCATATTGCTGATGACATTGATGAATTATTATGAACTTTGTGGAGATCAGACTTGATTATAAAGATTTAATAAAAAAATTTACGATAATATTTTTTGTTTTTCAATTGTAGCTTGTACGTAGTTGGACACCATTATTAATTAATAATCCAACAATAACATTAAATAGCATTCTTAGCGGCTTCGACTTTGCTATAGTAAATGGATTAACATTTAACAATGTAGCTAGGGATTTTTTTTTTTTTTTTTTAAAGTCGCACGTAAAAACAAAAAACAAAAAATAAAAAAAGGACATAACTATAACTGATATTTAAGATATATTATTAACTACCACCTAACCTGGTAGCCTAATACTAAAACTCACAACAGGTCATGTAGTTGGATGTAATAATAGACCTCAACTCCAATATGGTTCTACTTTCACCAAAAAAAAAAAAAAAATAATAATAATAATAAAATAAGTTCTACAGATACTATTAATATACGTGGTTTTTTCGTAAGGTTCATTTCGGAGTCAGAATTTTATTTTTTCAAAGAAGTGTAGATTAAGCAAAAATTTATTGAACTTAAAAATCTACACTATTATTTTTTCTCTTTTTTATTATGTCTTTTTTTAATCTCTTTTACCTTTTTATTTATCTAATTGTAGCTTTCTCTGTTCTTGCATGAACTTTGTAATCTAATAATTTAATCCAATTTAAAAAAGTCCAAAAATTATGATTTTAAATAGCAATGTAGCTGAATATTGGTCCATTTAGTGTTTTGAGCTTGAAATAATAAGCATTTTCCCGTTCACTTCGCTGATTCGAGTTTATAATTCGAGTTGAGATATGATTTTATGTGAGAGCTTTTTACTGTATCAAAAAAGTTAGATGTGACTGTTTCTGAGAACTTTTTATTGTAGCAAAAACTCAAATTCTGAACTTAAATCGGTGAAGTGAACATAAGTGAAATTGTGGGATTCAGTTGAAGCTTTTAAAAAAATTGCCATGCAAATTGTGTAATTACAAAATTTTATTGGGGCCAAAACTAGGAGAAAATATGTAAGAAAGGCTTTTAAAAAGGGACTTCTTAGATGTTCATAGAAATATTCACTGAATACTCTATGGCCAATAAAGGCTCCACTGTTCATTTTTTGTCATCAAATATAGTGGTTTAATGCTTCCCTTGTTTTTTTTTATTAATTTTTTCAACAATTTTTTTGCCTTTATTTCTTTTGCTTTTTTTTTTTTTTTTTTTTTTTTTTTTTTTTTTTTTTTTTGGTCCATTTGTCTCATAATCTTTTAATCTTAAAATCACTTGAATTTTTATTTCTTTAAACTTTTCATCATTTTTCCGGCTTCACATTTTTTTTTTTTTTTGTTTGCGTATCTATTTGTGTATTATTGTATTTTACAAATGGTGATTTACCCCTTTCTTATCTTTGTTTTTTTTTTTTTTTTTTTTTTTCTTTCGATGCTTAATTTTTTCTTAATTTTTTCCTTTTCTTTCTTTCTTTTTGACTCTATTTGTCTACCATAGTTTAGTACCCCTAATATTTTCATACATTTTACCATTCTATTCTTTTTTTTTATTTTCATTTTTTTTCCATTTGAACTTTGTTTCTCTCTCATAAATTTCTTAAACCTTTAATCTTGACTTTCTCAACATTTGCCCTTTCTGAACTTCTAGAAACCATTTGCCTTCAAACATTGCATATCATTATTTGACATAAGGCCAACGATAAGTTCCTGGCTCATTGTCATGGACGTTTCTAATGATCTAATGAAGCAAGTTTGCTCTCTCGAACTTCGAATGTGACATTATGGCCGTGTTTAAAATTAATCCCATTTTTATTTTCACATTTAAAAAAAAAAAAAAACGTTTTTAAAATGGCGTTTAGCATAATAAAGATAAAAAACAGAAATGAAAACGATTAGTCATTTTTTATTTTTTGTTTTTATTTTCTCCTCTCTCGAGCGAGAGAGAGAGAAAAGAGAGACATTAATAAATTTTTTTTTACACTGAAAATAATTTTTTGATAAAACTACCAAACGTATTTTTAAAAATAATTTCTGTGTGAGATTAAAAATATTTTCATTTTCATTTCATATAAAAAATAAAATCATTTTGAAACGAGTTCCAAACGTGTCTTATTTTTCTCTGTATTGTTCTAGATTTATCAAAAGTCCAAAGGGGTATATACGTACGTATGTTCATATTATAACATTCTATAATTATAATTTGCACCGGAACCCTTTGATTTCGGCACTTTTTTCAAATAAATATTTCAAGAATTTAGCGTTTGGTACAAGAACTTTTGAAATTTCAAAGAAGCTGAGAGAGCAATAATTAAGCAGGTAGCAGTTGGCGGTATCTCATTCAAATTTTTATCCCAACAAGTGCATGAAGAAATCCTCCTTATTCTCTCGAAGTAAAAATAATTTAAGAGGACGTTTGATTTATGTGTTCAGAATTATGAATTAAAATTATTTTCGTTTTACGTGTGTTTTTATGAGAGAAAAATACTGTAAAAAATCATGAATTATGATTCAAAATCAAGAACGAATATATGAAACAAACATCTCCTAACTTATTTGTTTAGCATAACAAATTATTTGTCATATAAGTCTTGATATTATTAGAGGATATATAATTTTAGTATTCGCTATGAAAACAAAGTTTATTTTTTATTTATTTTTTATTTTTTTTTATCAAACTTTTTCAGTCACTATGTCAAACTTTTTTTAAAGTCAGGTTTTAGGTCTGCCTAATCCGTTACTGTTATCAGTAGTTTTCTCAACATTTCATAAATTGGAATAGAAGGATAATGAGATGCTCCTATAATTTAGGATCATAAGCAAAATTCTTTTCAGTTCTTTTACCGTAAAATCCTCTATATGTGGTGTTATTTATAATTATTAAATCCGTTTAAAATCACATTAAAATTAAATATAGGTAAAATAGATAATATTTAATACAAATTTAATGGTTAAAGCATATAATTGTCTTGATTCATTTATTCAAAACCTACTGCATAAAATATCAAAAAAAAAAAAGAAATGACTGTCTCTAGTAGACCGTACTATTAGTAAGACCAGTTTTTTGATCGTTTAATCTAATTAAAATTAAATGAAATTGAAAAAATAATCAGAACATATATTTTTTAATGCAAATTCAAAAACTGAAAATTTTATTTTTCTAATCCTACGGAGAAAATCCCAAAAAAGAAAGAAAAACAATAAGCGAATGACCCATTTAGTTCGCTGATTCAAATTTTTAATTCAAATTAAAATGTAATTTTATGTAAATTTTTTTTTATTATAATAAAAAAATTAAATATAATTATTTTTAAAACTTTTTTACTATAATAAAATTTAAATTTTAAACTCAAAACAATAAAATAAATAAAACTTTATTAACAAAAATTTTGGGAATGTGAAATGACACAAAATGGTCAGTGGTCGAGAGCTCCACAATCCCGAATATACATTTCCACGTGCTAGCCTCTCACACTCACGTGACCAGTCGTTGGTGACGTCGCGGTCCGCCGTGTCCCATCTGCCACGTGGAAAAAGCCACGTATATAAAGATAAATTTTTCTTATCGGCCTCATCACTGTAAATGTGACCAAACCTCTCCCACCTTCTTCTCCGTGAAAAACGATCCAAAGCAAAAAGAAGAGAAGAGAGAGAAACAGACAAAAACAAAATTAAAAAAAAAAAAAAGAGATTTAGAGAGAGAAACTCTGAGACGCAGCTAGAGAGACTTTTCCCGGAAAGCTGAAGAAATTCCTGGAAAGTTCTTGGGGAAAGAAAGAGAAATGGCAACGCCGTTAGCGGGGTTGCAACACAGGGACGGAGGTGGAGGAGTGGCGGTTCTCTCGAATTCCGTCAACAAGGTCGATTCTTCTCCGCCTTCGCCTTCGCCTTCGACTTCGTCTGTGAATGGTTGCTTGAAGAGCTCGGCGCAGAAATCTCCGCTTTTGATTTTCTTGCTGTTTCACAAGGCGATTCGCAAGGAGCTCGATGCGCTTCACCGATTGGCCATGGCGTTCGCCACCGGCGAGCGCACTGACATCGGTCCGCTGCTCGAGCGCTACCATTTCCTCAGGTCGATTTACAAGCACCACTCCAATGCTGAAGACGAGGTCTCGCTTTAATCCTTTCACTTTTGTTTCATTTGTTTTCGTTTTCTGGCGTGTTTGGTTTCTAAGAACAGTTGAAGAAAGGAATTTCATTTCTCACATTATAATCGTTCCGCACAACTTCTCAATTGTGAGAGACGGGGAAGAAGCTTCGTGTGTAAATAATGGTGGAGTGCTCCTGTGTAATTTAGGATAACGTAAAAAATTCCCATTTATATTCTTTTGAGTATATTTGACCAGTTTCTATGTGTTTTCTTCTATTTCCTTAGCTGAGTAACGGTTTTAAATCTTTAATGTCACTCTTCAGTAAATTCCTTTGCACAAGCTCTTGTCTTCCCCCCTAAACGTTAATAGAGAAAGGAAAAGTAATAAAAAAGCGTTCTATGCACTTCATTTTCTTTCAAGAATTTATGTTTATTTTTTTACTAATTTCTCGTTGTTCTTCAAGAAATTCATATTTCTTTGTGTCTCCCCTATTTCAATGACCAGAGGAAAGTAGAAAAATAAGGGGAAAGTAATGTGCCTTTAATTAGTGGCTCCCAGTCCTTTTGAAAGCTCGACAAACAAGTCCCCTTCTTGGGTAATTATGTCTATTCTTTTTTTCATTTAGGATGAGCATGGGTGGTTTCTGCGGGGATATTTAAGGTTTGACTGTTGGAGAATAATTGTTGGCAAGTTTGGGTTATTGATCTTCGATGACAATGACACAATTTATCCCCAAAACTTGTTTGGTCCACTTGGCTGCAGGTTCAGATTTTGAGCTGCCTTTTTTATATCGGTTTTCACTGCATTTAACTGATACTCGGAAAATTAGAGGCAGTAATGACATATTGAACAATCGTTGTGATTTGGGACTTTGAAGTATCTATATTGGGTTCCTCTGTGCTATGAAATTTCAATAGTGTTATAAACAGTAGTTGGTATTTAAGACCTAGAAATATCTCTTTAAGTGGCTACACTCTGCCACTTTCTACAAGAAGTTTCCTCAGTAAAAGGTCTTAAACGTATGAGAAATTACCGTCTAGATTACTTTTTCTTGTAATAATAAGCTCTTTCCCATTTTCTTTTTTAAACATTAATTGATGCTTTGGAAATACAGATTAATCACCTGATTTTCTCCTTCTGATATATTTCTATATCATAAAAATCTTGTTCTCTGAGTAGCCACTTAAAGACGTGTTATTATGTCTTTTTTTTTTTTTTTTCATGTCTACTTCTGCCATTACAGTGATACTTTGCAACTGCAGGTAATCTTTCCAGCTCTTGATATTCGTGTGAAAAATGTAGCACAAACATACTCCCTCGAACACAAGGGCGAAAGCAATCTTTTCGATAACCTATTTGAGCTGCTAAGTTCTAAAACGCAAAATGATGAAAGTTTCCCAAGGGAGTTAGCTTCTTGTACGGGAGCTCTACAGACATCAGTTAGCCAGCACATGGCTAAGGAAGAGGAGCAGGTGCTGCTTTATATTCCATTATTTGTGTTCTTGTCTATTTATTCAGGACTCTTATTGAGCAAAATCTTAAACCATAACGGAGATTCTGTGGTTTGCTATCTCATCTCAGTAGACATTTTCCTAACTTTTTGATCTTGCCGTCTTTCCCAAAAGGTTTCTTTTGTGTCCTCTGATATCTGGAATTTTTTCACTTTTCTTTGCCAGGTCTTTCCCTTGCTTGTTGAGAAGTTTTCGCCTGAAGAGCAGGCATCTTTAGTATGGCAATTTTTGTGCAGTATTCCGGTAAACATGATGGCTGAGTTCCTTCCATGGCTCTCATCATCAATTTCACCTGAAGAATATCAGGATTTGCGTAAATGTTTAAAAAAGATAACCCCAGAGGAAAAGCTCCTCCAACAGGTAAGGTTTGACCTTATTGCATTTAGTTTTTCTGGTTATGTTTTTCCCAGTACAGAGATCTAATTAAACTTCTTGTTTAATAAAGGTAATATTTACCTGGATGGAGGGGAGAAGCAGCGCCAACATGTTGAAGAGTTGTCATGATGATCCTCAAATTCAATGTTGTAGAAATTCTGGTTGTAGCACATTGGCAGATAGCATGGATGAAGCACAACGTGCATGTGAGTGCAGGACCGGAAAAAGGAAATATTTGGAATCAAGGATGGATTTTTCTGATACCAACGGGACCCATCCTATTAATGAGATATTGCTCTGGCATAAAGCTATTAAGAGGGAGTTGAATGAGATAGCCAAGCATGCGAGGAGGATCCAACGTTCTGGAGATTTTACAAATTTATCAGATTTCAATAGTAGATTGCATTTCATTGCTGAAGTTTGCATCTTTCACAGGTACCCGTATTGTTCTATCATGTGTGTGGTTGATAGAAAGCAACATTAATTTGTTTCCTCCTTTTCTTTAGGTGTGCAAAATACGAAAATTCATTACTCCAATTGTAGTCGCTAGTTATTTCTCCCAGTATTTAGTGCGTCAATAGGGTAGGGAATTTTTATTTAGGTATCGATGATCCCATACACACACACAGATATATATATATATATATATATATATATATATCTGTGTGTGTGTGTGTGTATATATATATATATATTCTTTTTTGTATTCCACATATGAAATTGTTTCTATAACTAGGTGTATTAGAAAAGAAAGCAATCATCATTCTCTAAGCGTGTCAGCAAACCACCATTGGTTGTGGCATAGCAGCAAGGGATGATTGCTCCATGGCTCTCTCCCCCATCTATCAGAGGTTCGATTTGTGGCATCCACACCAAGTCCTCTGAAATTGTGAGGTTGTGCGTTTGACATGATTGGACCTCCAAGGATTGCAGGCGAGAGCGTGGACTGGTCCCCTTTCTATTCCACCTGTGGTTCTAGTAGATTCCAAGTGGCGCTTGGTGGAGGTGTGAGCACAACATCGATCTTTTTTTTTAGGAGAGAAAAAAAAAAAAACCATCCGTCTGGTGGATTATCAGTTATCCCAAGTTTTCCATGTATTCCACAAAAGAATTCTCTGTATAACCGATGTATTATAAACAAAGCAATCTTCATTCTCTACTAGGACTAGGAATCACTATGATTACGGCATTCACCTTCCAAAAATAAAAATATGAAGCTATACTTTTGTTCTAACTTAAAGATTACAACTCAAGCTCTATTGTGAGGAAAATAATATATTTTGCGTCATCCATCAGAAAAAAGAAAATATATATATTTCAATCTGAGTATTGATTGCTGCTCTGGTCACCAGTATTGCTGAGGACAAGGTCATATTTCCAGCGGTAGATGGAGAGCTTTCTTTCTTCCAGGAGCATGCCGAAGAAGAAAGTCAGTTCAATGAGTTTAGATCCTTAATTGAAACCATTCAAACTGCGGGAGCAATCTCTACTTCGGAAGCTGAATTTTATGCAAAGCTGTGCTCACATGCTGATCAAATAATGGAATCCATACAGAGGCATTTCAATAACGAGGAAGTTCAGGTGATATGTCCTTTTTATTCAATTAATTGATTATGGGTCTGCAGCAGTAATACTAACCGCAAAGTTTACTAAAAATAAGAGGGGAGAGTTTTAGCGGTTATTTGGGTGATAGTGCAAAGAAAGCCATGTAGGTATATTAGAAGTTGATGAATCATATCTTATATGTTTATTTTTGACTGGATATTGTATTAGAAATTATATGGCGACGCCTCCACTTTTAGTTGGTTTTGATAACTCGAACTTGTAATGATCCTTTTAATTCCTAAAAGCATCAATTAACTCTTAGCATCTCTAGGTTCTTCCCCTTGCGAGAAAGCACTTCAGCTTCAAAAAACAACGGGAGCTTTTGTATCAAAGCTTATGCATGATGCCATTAAAGCTGATTGAATGCGTCTTACCATGGCTAGTGCGATCACTGACGGAAGAGGAAATAAAAAATTTTCTGAGAAACATTCAATTAGCAGGTCCTATATCAGTGCCTTATGTGGTTAACTATTGAATGATTATTACTTGCTAAATTCTCTCATGTGTTTCATCTCTAACAGTATCAAATTCTGTCATTCAGCTCCCGCTGCAGATTCTGCTTTGGTAACACTTTTTTCTGGTTGGGCTTGCAAGGCTCGTAACCAAGGTTTATGTTTGTCTTCAAGAGCCACTGGTTGCTGTCCTGTTAAAAGGTTAAATGATATTGAAGAGCATCTTGTTCGATCAGTTTGCTCTTGTGCATCTGCATTGTCTGCGAAAGATATCTTGATGTCTGCTCAACCAAATGATGCTGAAAGGCCAGTTAAACGAAATGTCACTGAATCACGGAATGATAGTGATTCTCCTTGCACGTCAGAGACTGCAAATGACCAGAAACAATGTTGTAGTGAGCAATCTTGTCACGTCCCTGGATTAGGAGTCAATAGCAATAATCTAGGGTTAAGTTCTATTTTTGCAGCAAAGTCTTTGCGTTCCTTGTCTTTCAGCTCTTCTGCTCCTTCTCTGGACTCCAGTCTTTTTATATGGGAGACAGATAATGGCTCTTTTGATACTGGCTGTGGAGAACGACCAATTGATACTATTTTTAAGTTTCATAAAGCTATACGTAAAGACTTGGAGTATTTAGACATTGAATCTGGAAAGCTTAGTGATTGTGATGAGACATTCCTTCGGCAGTTCATTGGAAGGTTTCGTCTTCTTTGGGGCTTATACAGAGCACATAGTAATGCTGAGGATGATATAGTCTTTCCTGCACTGGAATCCAAGGAGGCCCTTCATAACGTGAGTCACTCATACACACTAGACCATAAACAGGAGGAAAAACTTTTTGAAGATATTGCATGTGTTCTTTCTGAGCTTTCACATCTTCATGAAAGCTTGCAGAAGGAAAAATTCGACAGGGATTCATGTCAAAGTAGCGATGAATTTTCAGCTGCCCACAGAATTGACTGTACCAGAAAGTATAGTGAGCTATCTACTAAGCTGCAAGGGATGTGCAAATCCATTAAAGTAACACTGGATCATCATATATTCAGAGAAGAACTTGAGTTGTGGCCATTATTCGGCAAGCATTTCACTGTCGATGAGCAAGACAAGATAGTTGGCCGTATAATTGGCACTACAGGTGCTGAAGTGCTGCAATCAATGTTGCCCTGGGTAACATCTGCACTTACTCAGGATGAGCAGAATAAGATGATGGACACCTGGAAACAGGCAACAAAAAATACAATGTTCAATGAGTGGCTAAATGAATGTTGGAAAGGAGCTCCAGAATCACCATCATACACAGAATCATCAGAAGCTAGTGTTCCTCAAAAAGGTTTGCGTCATACTTTGTATTTTGCCTTGTTGGATAGACTGCTTTGCCAGATCTGTTATATATATATATATATATATATATATATATATATATATATTTATTTAATTATTATTATTTATGAAGATAAAGGACAACAGAAAAAACTTGGATCTTGATATCGACAAATTAAGTCAACATGAATGCCTGTATATTTATTAGTTTTCTTCTTGATGATGTTATTAGTTTGTTGCTATGGTTTGTTATTTTGTTGAAAAGAAAAATTTTAAACTTCAACTCCATTTTTGATGTGCTGTGCAATTTTTTTGGAAAGAAAATTGTTACTTATTTCAGCTATATTTTTGTTCTAGGTAATGATTTTCAGGAAAGCTTGGACCAGAGTGATCAGATGTTCAAGCCTGGTTGGAAAGATATCTTCCGTATGAATCAAAATGAGCTTGAGTCAGAGATTAGAAAGGTTTATCGTGATTTGACTCTTGATCCAAGAAGAAAAGCATATCTTGTGCAGAATCTCATGACGAGGTTAGTTTTGATGATAGCACTTTTCCAAGCGTTGTTTGATTGATTTATTTATCTGTCATTTGATACAGTCAGCTATTGAATTGCTTAAAACTGTTTTATTCCGTGTCATTAATCCATAATTGTTAATGAATTACTTGTTTGTTTAGTCGCTGGATAGCTGCCCAGCAGAAGTTACCCAAAGCTGCAGGAGAAACTTCTAACTGTGAAGATGTAGCAGGACGCTCACCATCGTTTTGTGATCCAGATAAAAAATCGTTTGGCTGTGAACACTACAAAAGAAACTGCAAGCTTCTTGCTGCTTGCTGTGGCAAGCTGTTTACTTGTAGATTTTGCCATGACAATGTGAGCGATCACTCAATGGATAGGTGAGTTTCTGATGTAAGTTCTTTTATTTCATGTTGTGCCATTGTATTTCTGAATTCCCTTTGGACAAATTTCAGGAAAGCGACAACAGAAATGATGTGCATGCGCTGCCTTAAGATTCAGGCAGTTGGACCAACGTGCACAACACCCTCATGCAATGGGCTCTCCATGGCACAATATTACTGCAGCATATGCAAATTTTTTGATGATGAAAGGTAAGAGTCTGTCTTTATGTTCAAAATTTTGGAATCACTAGTTGTGACCTATAGTAATTTGTTGCCGCATCTTTTGCTTTTAATAATCCTGCATTGTGTCCATCGTAATTTTGTGAAGGTTATAAAAGCAACCTTGCCATTAATTGCATTTTATTTTTTGGGTGTACTTAATAAGTGTGCTACATTTTGTTTTTGTTCACACAAATTGTCTTTGTATGGTGTTGTGTAGTGGTCCTGTGTTTAATTTGTTGCATATTTGTCTATTTGTCGCACATGCGGACGCCCTTGTATGCTAATTAAGCTAACTCCTATGTCCTTAACTACCGAAATGTGTTGTATTTATGTTTCAAGGTGTGAAATAGAAAGGTAGGTCTGACAAAGCGTTAATTACCAAAAAGTCCCACACAATAATTATAAGATGATCAGTGGGTTTATAAGCTCTTGGGTCCCCTCTCCTTGCAAGATGGTTTCAAGGGTGAGTTCTACCTAATGTGTTCATGACACAAAGTTATTGCAGTCACTAGCTATCAGATTTGCTAGACAATGAAAGTCACGGATCAATTATATAACATTGATAACCGCACACATTGTAGTCTTATATGAGACAAAACTGAGCTGCATGTTTTATGTTTTGTTTCTAAATCCTCCTTTAGATTTTTGTACTTGGCAAGTTTTCCGTTCTGACTTTTGATCTCTTTTCAGGGCCGTGTATCATTGCCCATTTTGCAATTTATGCCGTGTTGGGAGGGGTCTTGGTATTGATTATTTCCATTGCATGACTTGCAATTGTTGCCTGGGCATCAAGTTAGTGAACCACAAATGCTTGGAGAAAAGTTTAGAAACAAACTGCCCCATTTGTTGTGATTTCCTTTTCACATCAAGTGCGGCAGTGAGAGGTCTACCTTGTGGCCATTACATGCATTCTGCTTGCTTTCAGGTCTCTACAACTCTAAACTTGTGTTATTTATTTATTTATTTTTTTCATCTATTCTTTTTAGTCTAAAGTATTAAAGTCTATTCTTTTAAGAAAAGCTTAAAATATTAGAATTTGATTTTCTACCTTCCTATAAAGAGAAAATTTGATTTACTTCTTTCTCAATATTTGTCAGGCATACACTTGTAGTCACTATACCTGTCCAATTTGCAGCAAGTCTTTAGGAGATATGGCGGTAAGAGAACTCTCTCTCTCTCTCTCTCTCTCTCTTGTAGACTTATTTATGATGTGTAGACCAATATTTTATTAATTCCATATTTATGTGGAATTTCATTGACAAATAACAGAAATTAGCAAGGATTTTAGGAAAATAAAATAGAATTAAGAGTGGAATGTTTGGTAAACAGTGAGATGAAGCAAAGTGACAAAATAAGGGGCTGTTCGGCAGTAGGTTTCTTGAGTGAAAAACTCAAAAAAAGCAACTCGAGTTACAACTTTATTCAAGTTCATGTCTTTTTAAGTTTGAACTCAAGTTTGAATTTGAGTTTGAACTCGAGTTTAGGACTAAAACTCGTGTTCAAGTTTCCCCTTCAACTCGAGTTCAGAAACTCAAACTCAAAATAATGAACATTATTTTTTATATTCTTAAAAATGCTATAAATTTTTCATTTTAATTCTAATTGAGATGATTTTTTTTTTCTATGCATTGACAACGAAAAGACGAATAAAACTCCACTTATATACCCTATTAAAATTTTTCATCAGCATTGAGTTTTTATTAAAATACTATCTAAATACAAATTCAAGTTTTGACTCACTCAAACACAAACTCAAAAAGATTCTTATCTCAAACCATAACTTAAATGTACACTACCAAAAACAAACTCAAATTATAACTTCAACTCAAGTTATAACTCAAACTCAATACAAAATCTACACTCAAGTTACCTAACTCAAAAAGGTCAATAGAACAGGCCCTAAATTTTTAAATATAGCAAATAGGGTTAATCCCACAAATGGTTTATGAGGTTTACCCTCAATCCCACTTTGATTCCTGACTTTTAAAACGTCCTATAATTGGTCCCTAAGGGTTGTATTTTGTTTCAGTTTTAGTCATTCTGTTAGCTAGGTGTAGATATTTGATGCTATCTGTCTAAATTAGGGACCGAAATTGGAAACATCTAAAGGTTAGGGACAAAACAATATAAAAAATAAAAGTTAATTCACATATATAGTCTTTAAATTTTAGCTGTTTCCAATTTTCGGTTGCTAATTTACACAGATTCCATCAAATATTTAACACCTAATTAACAGAAGGACCGAAACTGAAACAAAATAAAACCTTAGGGACTAGCGTTTTAGAAGTCAGAGACCAAAATGGGATTGAGGGTAAACCTCAGGGACCATTTGTGGAACTAACCTAGCAAATAAGCTGCTAGGCAGGTGTTAAAATAAGCTTCGAATATCAGAGTGAGCTCTACTGTAATGGGCTTATGAGCTTTGTACGTGCTAATGTTGCAAAAATGACTGAAGTGATCAGATATATAATTGCAAAATCGGCAGATTCACTCCAATGTCAGCCTTCCACTCTTTGCATGCTTTTCATTTTATTAATGAAACCCTAAAAACCTTTAGGGTTTTTAAAGGTTTTAGGGTTTTTAGGTTGCTTGATTTTTATTGGATGATAGACATGAGTAGTGGACATACCGACTTTGGATTGAAGGTCTCATATATGGTTTGTACACAAAAAAGTTTTTTATCGTAGGGAGACGAGGGCTCCTTTTGTGCCATTTGTATCACCTGCTAGCTTGCTTGATTAAATTCCATAAGTTTTTTCTATTTCTGTTTGTTTCGATACCCATTTGATTGAACATCTTAAATTTACAAATTAATCTTTTGTTTCCTAGAGATCCCTCCAATTTCTACCAACAAAAGTGGTATTGAATGTGGTAACTAGAAGATGCTGAAATATTTCTTAATTGAATAAGTTCAAATTATTCCTGTAAATCACATCCCATGTAAGTACTAAGTAGGTGCACGATTTTTCCCTCTTCCCATTCTTATGAGTGGTTGTTTGATCTTACATAAGCGTTGAGGACTTCGTAACAGTTCTATGTTTCTTTGAGATGGTATGAAAAGTATCTTTATGCTGTTTTTGGAAATAGGAGCAACCCATGTCATATTGTGCTACATACTTTAGTCATACATTTTGAGTTAAAACTATAAGCAAACGGTTGGCATCCCCCTATAGCCCCATGAAACCCCATTTGTAGTTTTGTGATTTAAAATTTGGAGATCTATTTTTAGTACAGGTCCCACTGCCATCTGGTTTCTACTTTATAACTTGGTCTACGATGGAATTCATCTCTCTCTCTCTCTCTCTCTCTCTCTTTTTTTTTTTTTTTTTAATAAGAATGAAAATTTATCAATAAAAAAGAAAATTACCAGTAGAGAAATTGAGGAAAACTGTCAGTGAACATGATGAAACTTCATCATTATCAGAATTTTACTTTCAACTTGTCATTAGACATGGTAAACGTAAGTCTGAATTTCGTTAAAAGAGTGGAATATTTACATTTTACAGTGCCAATCATTTATTGATATGAAAATCGAGGAGTAGATTTCAAAAGGTTTTCTTTGCCACTAACAAGACCTTTGGTTAGCATTGTTAGAAAATGTGCACAGAAAAAAAGTGGGGTTTATTAGAAGATGCATTATGTTCAATTATTCATTGGTGGTGATAGCTTCAAGTTGCATTAATTAGTGTTCAGTTCAATAACAGGCTCGTTCTGTGCCAAGTTGTGAGAGCACTATAAAATGGGTTTTGTGCTGGATGTCCGTTACATGCAGTCCCTTATTGATTTCTCTTCAGGTATATTTTGGCATGCTTGATGCCTTGCTGGCTGCAGAGGAACTTCCAGAGGAGTACAAGAACCGTTGTCAGGTTACCATCCATGCTTTCTCTATGTTCTAATTTTTTAGGCGCCCTTACTGTACTCTTTTTTGCACTTTAAAACAATGTGCATTATTTCGGCTTGATGACTGCATAATTCGTGAAAAATATTATAGAAGACAGTCAAATTAGTTAATAGTAAAGCAATTGGAAATTAACTAGTTTACTGTCACATCACTTGCCCAAAACACAGTAAACAAGTTGGTGCCTAATTGGAAAGAGGCTTTCTTTCCTCGTGTGGCTTCACCATTGGAACTCTTTTATCCTATGCGTGTGGCACTCTAGAGTCGGTTTCAGTTTTTTAATTTCTCTACTTTCCTTCTTTCTTTTCCGTTCAGTTTAATGTCTTGACCTTAAACTTGACAATTTTTATAAGTATTGGCGATTCTTTGTCAAATCTGCATCATGTCTTCTTCTTTCTTTTTATTTTTTTCCCTAAAAAAAAAATAGTATAATAATTATCAAAAAAGCACACACTTGAAGCATCATATCTGAGGCATCAGCTCGCCCAAATGGTCATTGCCATTGCTAACATCAGAATGTGAAGAATGGCATTCAGTATCTGTTATCTCTTCTGACAATGGCCTCTTACGAAGACTGTTTAGTGATATGATTTCTTTGTTTCATCTTATGCCGACTGTTGTTTGGCTTCTCTTGGTGTTGCTTGTGCTTGTTATATCTGTTTTGCTCTCTTGGTTAGGGAATTACATTTCCAATTTGGGGGAAGAAAAGAGAGAACTCGTATCTAAAGTATTTGCATGTTTATTCAGGAAATACTCTGTAATGATTGTGATCGGAAGGGCAGTGCACGCTTTCACTGGTTATATCACAAATGTGGGTCTTGTGGATCTTACAATACCCGAGTGATCAAGAGTGAGACGACAAATCCTGACTGCTCTACATCGCATTGACAGCAGATTTTCGCCCTTTATTTTATTTTATCTTTACCTTCTCCCTTCACAGAGAATGCATACATATTATCTTGTAGATACTTGTATAGGAATTTCAGTTTTCCCTGCTAGGGAACTGGTCAGCCTCGCCGTTTCTTTCCCCTTGCATCTGATACGAGCTCAGGCACATCAATTTTACGGAAGTGCTTCAAAAATCATCTTTTTCAGGACATCAGGTTCGTTTATAACCTTTTAGATATAGAGGAATGGAGTACTGAAATGCGATCATGTACAGAATATGTTCTACTTTTTACAGTTGCGAGTGCGGCAAAATTTTTTCCCACTATAAGCTGAGTTTCTCCTTTCCCATGACCCATCATCTATAGTTCGACATAAACATTATTTATATAAACTTCAGATTTTCCCCTTAACGTTGTTTGCTCTCAAGTTGCTTTCCTTTCTTTTGTTTTGGCCCCTTTGTTCTCGGCTTTCCGCTGCATGTCACGGCCCGGTCTCTCAGAAGAAAACTGTTCAGCACTTGGCACACACCGAATGCTAAACAAGCTCTACGCTACTCACACTTGAAAAGACATAGCTATAGGCGAGTTTTGTGGCTTTTCTGTCTGCAAGTGTAATAGGATGGACCAGTCTTTGCTATATCCTTTGGTTTGGAAAGTTTTCCTGAGATGATACCACTTTTATGGAATCAGAAAAGGTGGCTATGAACTTATGAATACACTTGAAGCTTTTTCAGAAACTAATGAAAGATATCCAGTAGATTTATACTTTTATATATAAATATACATGAACGAGTTTTCAATAATTACATTACCTTCAAATATATATATGTCTTATCAAATTTGCATTTAAATTTTAGGAAAGGAAACGTAACATATTTTGAAAGAGAATATACTTGTTCGGCTTCTTTCATTCTTATGAAGGATTTTTCTTTCCTTTTTATTTTCCTTTTCATCGAAGCACTACGAATTTATCAGTGTTTGGCAACTTAAGACTCCTAATTTTTTTTATCTCAATAAAGAGAAATACGAGCATATTTTTTTCTGTCAATTTTTTTTTGTCATTCTCCACATTCATTATTTGACATATAGAATTCACTATCTCATTTTTTATGTAAATAATAAGAAAAATTTTATTTTGATACTCTCTGTTATATTAAAATTTTATTCAACATATGAATTTTTATAATAAGAATATTTTTGTCTTTTAAGTGTCCTAAAAAATGACTCCGAGATAACAAAAGAAGATTTTAAAAAAAATTGAGATACTGACGTGAAATTTTAAAAAACAGAGAGTATCAAACAAATTTTGATATAACAGTAAGTATTAAAATGAAATTTTTTCTTAATAATAATATATCATGTTAGTGAAGTATACGTGTTAAACATTTTTATTAAGGAACCTAAATTAAAAAATCTAGTGCAATTATGGGTCAATAGCTAATGGATGTTGGATAATGAACGAGAATGCCGTATGATTTTTGTGCTGAAGCACCTGAAAATTTTGTTGGCTGGCAATTTGGGTTTTAAATTTTTAACAACATATTAGATTAAGAAAGTTTCAAATAAATTAACAAAAGAATTGATAAAAAAACCTAAAAGTTTAGAGCTTCGTGTCACTGATGGATAATGAAAAAAGATTTCACTTGTTTTTAATAAATAACTCCAAAGATTTGCCAACAGACTCTATTTCCATCTCCAGCACACATTCACCAAATCTTGTCATGCCAACATCACCATTCAAACAACATTAAGAACGTAACATTTGAATAGTTCAAACAGTGGACGGCATCTACTCAAATTTGGCGATCAAAATTTATATAAAAAGGTAAAAAAAGAAAGCCACAAGACATGGTCCTTGTTTGAACCAATTAATTGAGCAGTAGAAACCAAAAAAAAAAAAAAAAAAAAAAAGAAAGAAAGTTAATAAAGACAAGAAATATGTATTTGGGACTTGTTTTTCAAACCCACTCCCAATTGAAATAGACTTTCATATTTGTCTAGTATGTTTCACACTTCTTACAAGAAAAGTTAGAATTTTTAATTTTGCATTTACAAAAAAAAAAAAAAAAAAAAAAAAAAGTAGAAACAACAAGTCACTCAAAAGAAGATATTGACATATTTGCATAAACAGTTTAAAAAAAAAAAAAAAAAGCAATCTTTAGATTAAGAAAGGCATCCCTGAAAAAAAAAAATGGAGAAATATCAAAAAGAGAACAAGAATGGGACAAACCCTGTATTATCGGTACCTGTTTCTGTGTCTCCTAAGCTTGTGACATGTGAATAATGCATGAACCTTCCAAGCCCTTCTAATTCTATGCAAACTTTTTTTTTTTTTTTTTTTTTTTTTTGTTTCGCTATACAGTAATTTGCACCAATTCATTTTAGCTCATCAAATACTTCCCACTTCTTTTTTTTTCTTCTCCTTCTCAAATGAAGAACTTTTTCCATGACATACGATCCAACTTCAAACTAAAGAAAGAACATGAATCCAAGAAAAATATGAACCAAAAAAGATAATTATGGAGTTCATTTCCAACAAAGGAAACAACTAGTACTCACTTCTTGCTCTTTCTATCTTTACCGTGCTGCAAGAAGGAACCTAAACCAAAGAGCTTGGCAGTTCCTTTGGGAATGTAAGGAGGTGGTACATTAATGACAGGAATGATCCGAACACTATTTCCATGAGACCCTCCATAGTTCTTCTTCAGTGGCGGCTTTTGCTGCGCCGAATATGGATTCGAGATCGAAGACGAGGACGAGGACGACGACCTTGAAATCAAAGGCTGCTTCTGCCAAGTGCTGTTCTTATTGTTAACTTCCTTATAACAATTCCTCTTCTGAATTGGCACAGAACCAGTTGAATTGCTTCTTGACAATAGTGGTAATGAGCAGAGAAGAGTAGTCCTTTTGTTCTCACAATTCAAACTGCTACTTCTCTTGAAAGATCCCCAAAAGGACTTGGACTGAGGCTTGTTGGTCTTCTCCACCAAATGGTCAGAACACAAAACTGTGGTTTCCTTATGCGTTTCTCTCTTCGAATTCTCGGCGTAATTAGGGTGAGGAGGAAGGGAATTTTGATCTCTTTCTTGTTTTGTTTCTTTTGAAGGTGAAAAATTCAAGTTGACCCTCTCCGGGGGTCGAATCGGACGGATTATTCCATGAGAGAAAAGCTCATCTGCTGAGGAAGATTCATGTTCTGAGCAGCTACTAATGCTGAATTCAAAGTCACAATTCATGTCCAAAAGTGACGTGTCTCTTCTTCTGTGATCTTGAAGTGGCGTAACATCTGTTTGGCCAAGATCACTGGAGAAGGATAGTCTTGGTGGGCTAGTTTCTGCTGAGCACATAATTCAGAAAAACCCCAGATGAAAAAATGGCACAAAGAAAGAAGATTGAATTTATTTTTGTGAAGACAAAGGAGAGATGATATTTACTTTTTGGAAGAGAAAAGGATGAGAAAGAAGTAGCAAGATTTAAGGATGTGATATGGAGTTTGGTTGGGAAAAGTTTTAAGGAGTTCTTCAAATATGATGGCTAAGAAGGAGGAGAAAAATTTGAGGCACTTTAAAATGAGATGATGGGGGGACTTGAAAGTCAACAAAGTGGTACAAAGAGTTGGTTGAATCTTCAGGGAAACAAACAGGACAACAAGAGCAGTAGCTTTGTTCTCTCTCTCTCTCTCTCTCTCCCTCCTTTCAACTTGTCTCTCTATCTCTCCTTTCAACTTCCAACTGTAACCTGAAACTGGTTCTGAAAAAATCCAAGGATCAGATGTTAAATAACGCCTTATGGAAATGAAGCAAAATAAGAAGGACAAAAAAAAAAAAAAAAAAAAAAAAAAAAGGTCCCTCTATTATTGTTTTGAGAAGACAAACAAAAAGAGAGGGAGGACGGTAAAAAATGGACTCAATCAAAAAGAAAATGTGCTGGTTTTTTATTTTAGGCTGGTTTTTGGGCAAAGGATGATGAGAATATGAAATTCTCTCTGAGCATAGTTGTGAAGAGAGAACTCTTAACCTGACCAAGCTCCAAAACTCACCATCACAAGAGGCAAAGGAAAACTGCACAGCAAGAAAGGACTACACCAACAGTTTAATAAGAATAGTTCTAAAGATAAAGATTTGTATGCTATAAGTGTTTGTGACTTGATCATTTGTAATCTTGTTTTTGGGGAATTGTAGAATATTTCTTATCTATAAAATAAAATAGAGTATATGCCACCATATTGTTAAAAAAAGAAAAAAGAAAAAAGAAAAAAGAAAAAAAAGTTTCTATATCCATGTAGTAGACTTTTGAGGTTGCCATCCTAACTACTGAAGGGGCCTTTTTTATTTTTCTAAGCTGTTTATTTTATGCGTTTAAATTCATAATTTTAATTTTATTACAGTATTTTTTTCACAAAAAAATTATATTTTAAATGTTAAAATTAAGAATCACTAGTTTAAACTTATGAACCGAACGAGTCTTTAAACTTTCTCCTTAAAGTCTTTTAGAAAAGTAAATTAAGGGAACAAAATATTTTCCTGTATTTAAATTTGAAAACTCACAATTTTTTGTTTGTTTGTTTGTTTGTTTTGTTTTGTTTTGTTTTTTGAAGGATTCCATAAAATGTATTAAGAAAAAGAAAAACCTCTACTGGACTAAACCATAATATTGCATCAAAATTATATCATCAAATTGAGAAAAAAATATAACAAGTTAGTGGAATTTATGAAAATCAAATAGTTTAAAATTGTATCTACCAATCCGTGATTTACCCGTTTTTTTAGTTTTTATTTTAAAATTTATTTACTTTAGTTCTTATCTACATTTTATGTTGGTTGTATTTGGTCTAGTAACAATTCACCTGTTTGACACTCCTAATAATTGTTGGCAATTATCAGACCACATGTCATCATGAATTTCACTTCTTGTAACACAAAGTACATCTTCCTTCACCTTAGGGTTCAAGCCAAGGGAAAATCCATTCACAAATTTTCTAATTGCCCTATGTCCCACTCCTCTGAGAATTCAGAAGCTCTTTTATTAACGAGTACTTTTTGTAGCAGAAAAAGGATATCCTTTCTTTGCCCTTTTGTGTGTATTCTTGTATATTATTGAAGGCAACTTGAATTGTAAATGGACACCTTATCTTAGCAGCTTTTTTAATGTGCAAATGAAAATTCCTGTCTGATTCGTTGAAAAGTTCCTTTAAAATTGATTAAATTACATTTACTACACAACCATGACATCTATTTACTTTATCAGATTTTTTGTCACCAAGTTGTGAAAGAGTCTCAAGTTCGACCATTCCTTAGTCAAGGATTGATAAACGAGCCAATAACCATGTCACAACTAGTTTTTGCCCTATGGAAATAATAATTAAAAAAAAAAATGAATGACAGTGCTAAATTACGTCAAGATTAAAACTAAAGAATACTTTAATTGGTCTTTACAAAAAAATTAGCTAGTCAAATTATAAGTGTTAAACATTTGAGACCTTGTACAAGTCACACCGCTTGACACGTTTTTGAGCCTTGAATAATAGAATACTAAAAATGATCCTTTGTTGTAAAGACCCCTTAACAAAAACAGTTCGAAACAATAATTAAGATGTGATTTTATGTGAGAGTTTTTTACTGTAATAAAAAATATTAGATGTAATTGTTTCTAAGAGCTTTTTACTATAACAAAACTCAAATTTTAAATTTGAATCGCTAAAATGAACGAGTAGTTAATCAATTTTTTTATCGCATGATAAATTATTTGCACGGTGCTCAAGAAAATGTGCGTTTTACTGTAGTTTAGAGGTGCTAATTGGGCATGGACGGCCCAGCCTAGCTCACTACAATAGTCAATTCGGCACAGCCCAACCTTATACTATTATGGGCCGGCCCGGCCTAGCATGCCAGAAGGCCCGCAGCCCAGGCACGGCCCAAGCACGGCCAAGGCCCAGGCATAGCCCATGCATGCCAAGGCCCAGGCACGCGAAGGGCTAGGTCCGCGACATGAAATTTTAAGGGAGAAAGAGGGAAATAAGCTAAGACTTGAGATGAATTAAAATTAGTAGGCCAATAGTTTACATAACTTGTCTGGTTATGAATCATAACTTGATAAGTTATTCTCAATTTTTGTCCATAACTTGTCTGGCTATGAACCATAACTTGACAAGTTTGTCTATAACTTATCTGGTTATTAACCATAACTTGACAAGTTATGGCCTATTAATTTCTATAACTAAAAATTGACCTATATACTTTTTTAAGCTTTTCATATTGGTCTATTTTTTACTCTTTCCCAAATTTTAATGAGATTTGAGGCATTTTAGGGCCAATTGGCTAACCTATGTCGTTTGATTAACCAGTCATTTTCTTGTAATTATTCATATTAATTCAATAAAATTACATGTTTTTAGGGCATATGATATATTACTTTTTTTTTGTCATCAAATTTGAAATTTAAAAAAAAATCCTAAAAAAAGTTGTTAATCATAAGTGAAACTCAAGTGCATTAAGAACATTAGGTTAAGATTGAGTTTAGACATAACAAAATCTTTTAGAAACACTTAGGTTTTGTAATTTAATTATCCTACAATACTGCACTATTTTTTCCTTCGCTAAGGTTTTGTCTTGATCTCCCCACGAGGTTTACTCGGCAAGGTTTTTAACGAGTGAGTCATTTATGTATACTTATTTATATTATCTCAATTCAATAAAATCACATCTTTTGAGGACATATGATATATTTTTTTAATTAAATACTAAAAAAAATAAAAAGGGCTAGGGCTGGCCTGTGAAGGGCCTAGGCCCGGGCCCAGCCCTGGCCCTTATGGACTAAGGCCGAGGGCTAATGCTGGGCCTTAGGGTTTCTCCTCAAGCCCGGCCCTACATTGTGCAGGGCCGTGCTAGGCACGGCCCAGGCCCGCCACGGGCCTACGGTTAGAAGGGTCGTGCCGGCCCAACAGGACCCTTTTGACATCTCTATTGTAGTTATGGCTCAAACATCTTTGGACAAGTCATTTCAAATAGTATAAATAATAAAAAGAAAAGAAAATTTCCAAAGTGCTCTTTTCTTGAGGTTGGTTGAAGATTCATCTAAGAAAATATTTGGTGCATACAACTGTGATATGGAGCATCAGTGTACATGATTTGAAAATTTTGTGATCATAAAAATCTTAATCATTGATTGTGGCATGTTTCATCACAGGATAATTTTGACAAATACCTTTTAAAAGTGTATGGATCAAAATTTGTTATCGCTTTATCTTAATTCATAAATTTTTTAGTCAAATAATTACACTAACAAAAAGGTATTTATCAAGAGTTAAGGGGTTAAAGTCCAGACTTATATACTTATAAAGATAAATTATGTAATTTTTCTCCATCTTCTCAGATGAAAGAAACCCACCAACAAACCAAATCTAATCTGCAACCACTGTTCAAAACAAAATTTTAAACTAAATGCTTATTACAGGTGTTTGATAGAGAGGCAGTTGCCAATAGGATACAATGATAGAATAGTTCCACCAATACAAATAAATAACACTTATTTAAAAAAAAAAAAAAAACTAAAGTCATTAAATTAGTAAAACATGGATTATTTTACTTATTGAACTATTTCCTTGAATCTCTGCATGATAATTGCCTCCTTTCTTGCCCTAATATGGTACTTTAACTTTTTACCTTTATTTGAAAGGGATCCCACTAAGCTTTTCCTAAAATATGCTTAATTGGTAAAACCTTTCAGGTGAAAGTACATCCTAAACATTTGAAATGAATCATTTGAAAAAGTTTCACTGGCTCAAATATTTCTTTTTTTATCATCTAGTGACTGAAAATTGAACTGTATGATATACCTTAAAAAATTAAATTTATCATATCTTTGCTTCTAACCTTTTAATGAGAATTTTAAAAAACTCGAAAATCAAGGAATTTTTGGAGTGTAGTTTCTTTAAATGGACCCCAGAATTCAATGAAGGGGTATTCCACTGATTTCATCCATATAAATGCTTGTATTTATATGAGACTAAGACTTGTCAGGCATTATTAATTAATTCTAGTCAATGGAAGATAATTTATGGATAAAAACTCTGTGTATTTTGCAAACATGCCACCCATCTTCGCTTCTATAATTTCGGGGCATTTATTGAGGTGGGGATGTTATAGGTTGCATTTTTCCCTACACTATAATACATCGCTTGAGAAGGATATGTTTGACGTATCTTCAAAATTTTATAATTGCAAGAGAAATATTAATGCCGTGAAGCCTCCAAAACCTGATTTATTATGCATTGACAAATGTCAAATTTTAAGAAATATTGTCTTATTCTTGGATTTGTTTTATGCATCTTTAATTGCTTAGTTTTTAGGTATAGTGTTTAACTTTTATGTCCACAGAAGAACACAAGCAAGGAAAACGACAAAGTCATGAATATCGTTCAATAAGCTCCTCAAATAGGTGTCCCTAAGATCAAGTAGCATTGTTCTTAGAACAATATTGTTGTTAGGGTCAACCTGATGACAAAGCCCATCATGCTTGACTTTTCCTCCTCCATTTTTGCCTCAAAATCTTGTTTTAAAGCATATTTCTTTTGTTTAACTTTCTCTGGTATTTTCTCTTTTTTGAGAATATTAGTGTTCCCTACTTATCAACTATCAGATTTATATTAAATCTGGTTAAAAGTCAAATCAGATTGAAAAAGTAATACAGATATGGCGACTGATAAGCAGGAAATACCAGTGTTCTCAAAAAAAGAGGAAACAAATTCCCTTAAAAAATCTTGGCCCTGTTTGTTACAGTTTTCAATCTCATTTTTCACATTTTTTGAAGCAAAAAATTGAAAACGCGTTTGGCGAAAGTTTTTTTAAAAAACAAAAACAAAACCGTTTTTGTCGTTTTGTGAAATTCTAAAAACACAAAAAAGTTGTTTTCATTTTCTCGTTTTCATTTTCGTTTTGCTTTTCTTTCTTTAGCCTCCCGTTCTCTCTTCTTTCTTCAGATTTTTTATGCCCTTCTTCAGCCCAGTTTCTTTAGCCCTTCTTCCTGGCCGAGCTCCTCCGTTCTTCTCACTCGATTTGTTTTCTCCGGTTTCCTTCTAGCCTGACTTGCGTCGTTTGCTTCTCATCCAAAGCCCTCATTGGGGTTGATTCAGCCCCTGGGGGACTCATATTGGGGCTGTATCAGCCCCTGAGAGCCTCCTATTGGGGTTGATCCCTTGGACGCTGATATTGGGGCTGTATCAGCCCCTGGGAGGCTAATATTGGGGCTGTATCAGCCCCTGGGAGGCCCCTATTAGGGCTGATTCAGTCCTTGCGGGCGCGCGCATGCGCGTGTGTGTCTATATACTTTAAAATTGCGATTTATTTTAATGATAAAAGTGTTATTTTAGATGTGTGATAATGATGATAATACGAAACGGCCTGCTGTAATTGAGGATTTTTATGTAGAACTGATATATGAGGAGTCAAAGAATGGGCTGCAAACATCCACTTTGGACCAAAAAATGTGGATGAAAATTGGCAATGAAATAGCGGTTAAGTTTGGTAAGCATTTCACATCAGACCAACTCAAAGCAAAGTGGAATAGGCTTAGACGTAGCACGAGGGAGTTTCGGGCATTAATTAAAACAATAGGGTTTAGTTGGGATTCAGAAGCTAACACTGTCACGGCTGAAAAAGAAGTATGGGATTCATATGTGGCGGTAAGTTTTGAGCATAAACATCTTATGTCATATGAAAGAGTTGAATTGGTGTTTGGATTATACATGAGTATTGACTCTTGTTTTCTTTATAATATCATAAACATCTTGATGCTAAGAAATTCAAGAAAGGGGGTTTGCAGAACTTTGCCCAACTTTCACAGATTTTTTTTGGGACTATTGCTACTGGACAGGGGTCAATGAATGCACATATTGCCGTTAATGTTTTGAATGCGGCAAAAAGGGTTGCCACACAACCGGAAAAGGAGGAGGAGGGTACAGAGGACTCGGATGAAGTTCGGGGTGCAGAATCCAATAAAAACAGACGGTATCAGGGTCCTACTACTCGATCCAAGAAGAAGGGCAAGAAGAATATTGCAGTTGACGAGGCTTTGGCAAAGAGTGCTACCCTACGTAGTAAGACATATGTTCAAAAGGTTGATTTGTTTCAACAATATTTAGCTGATAAGCAAGCCCGTACTATGGCATTAGCCGAGGCTTAGAAAGAGGATCCAACTGCAAGTATTGAAACCTGTATGGATTTGCTGAATGGGTATGGGGAGTATTTAGATGACAATGCGTATAATAAGGCAGCACACCAGTTGGCTGTTGACATTTCCCTTAGGAGGATGTTTGTGAAAATGCCCGCTCATCATCATCTTTCATGGATTCGAAGCCTGTAATTTAAATGATTTTTGTGTTGTTTTCTTTATTTGTTTCCTCTTGGACGTATGTTTTTTTTTTTTTTTTAAGTATTGTTGAGCATGTACAATAGAATTTCCTCTCAGACTTGTGTTTGTTAGACTTTGTTATTTGTTTCTAGTCGGATTGAATTACATTGGAGTTCTTCGTTTGATTAGTTAATGTTATATGGATGTTTGATTAGTTTCAATCTTGTTCATTTTTTAGGTTTATATGGATTCAAATAGTGAGAATGATGCTAGAGCTGTTGACTTTCTCTAGTCATCAAATGATGATGAACAACCACAACATTATATCCAATTGTTGATGTCGATTGGAAATTGACGAACTAGGCAACCTCGTCGTAATTCTATGTTAACAGGACGAGAATATGTTTTAGAACAATTACATGGACATCCCGAAAATTTGTTTGAAATATGTCGTATGCATCGAGACACGTTTGAAGAAATTGTTCAGTTAATTCGAGGCCGCAACCTACTGCCTTCTTCAAGTATTTCAACAGAAGAATCTCTAATGATGTTCTTAAGAACGGTTGCTCACTTAGATCGCAATAGAGAGATACAAGATAGATTTTGTCATTCTGGAGAGATAGTACACCGGCATTTTGATAATGTGCTTACCACATTGTCTGCGTTAGCAGTTGAAGTTACAAAACTACCAAATATGGACATTGTCCCCCCAGAGATTCAACACAACCCTAAGTACTGGCCATGGTTTAAGGTACAATCTCACTCTGCTCATAAACTACTAATATGACAAATACTTTTAAATTAATCCTAACTCACGCTTTATGTATTTTAATAGGATTGTATTGGTGCAATAGACGGTACACACATGATGGTTGTCCCACCTGCACATCAACAAACAGTTTACAGAGGAAGAAGACATTCGTGTACTCAAAATGTTATGGTGGCGTGTAGTTTTGATATGCTATTCACTTATCTCAATTCTGGATGGGAAGAATCATCTACTGATTCCAGAGTGTTAACTGAGACTATGAGAGATATTACGTTGTGGACTCCGGTTACAGCAACACGTAAGGCTTTTTGGCACCATTTCGTGGTCAGAGGTACCATATTCAACAGTTTAGAAACAGTGGCCAACCAATGAGACCAGAAGAGTTATTCAATTATTATCGCTCTTCACTGCGTAATTGCATAGAGAGGTGTTTTGGGGTCTTGAAAGCAAGGTTTAAAATTCTTAGGCATATGACCAATTATTGGATGCCAAGACAAAATGTTATACTAATAGCTTGTTGTGTGATCCACAATTTAATTAAGATGCATGCGCGATATAATCTTCTATTTAGACAATATGAAGTCGATTTGCCCGTAGAAGATATTGAGGGAGAACAAGAAGGGCAACATGGACAACAACATGGTATGGATGCACAAGAAGCGGAAACATCTGAATTGGGTGGTCGGCAACAACATAATTACATGGTTAATTTTAGGGATTATCTAGCTAATCAAATGTGGGATTCGTATCGACGACAATAATTTAAGCTAAGATTATAATTTTCATATTTTATTAATTATTAGTGTTTTATTTGGGATTCAATTATTATTTATTTAATATATTAAATACTATTACATGTTTTTAAAAATGAAACCACCAAACGCAGTTTCAGTTTTTTTAAAAAACTGAAATCAATCTCTGAATAAAACTACCAAACGCATTTTCAGAAATAATTTAAAAAGAAAAATGAAAACGTTTTTATTTCGTATAAAAAATAAAAACGTTTTAGAACCAATTCTAAACGTACCCTTTTGTTTCTTAGCAGTTTTAGAATCAATAATTTACTGATTGTGGAATCGATAATTAGACATGTATTGGTATATGATGGTAAATGAATAAAAAATTTACCAAAATCAATCAGTCAGTCAGAATATTTACAAAAGACAGTTTAAAACATATTTTTAATGGAGCAAAACTAGAGGCATTTACTTAGAGTAGGCTTTAGAAATGATGATTCACCACGATTTAATTGTTTTTTTTTAATTACTCCAACTGAAAGTGTATCTTTGTGGCAGCCTATAAAAGGTTTCATAATCTATAAATTTACCCTAAAAAGCATTTTTATACTAGCGGTCCCTTATTATTTCTCAAATGGACCAAAGTCGAAACCTTCAGGAAAAAAAAAAAAAAAGGGTACAATTCAGAAAGAAAAAAGTTGTACAACTCTATTGGTACCACAGAGACTCAACACGTAAACTAATTAAAGTTTTGCACCCGTGTCATAAGTTTACACAAATCTCAGGTTATTATATGACGTAATTCGCATATAGTGATATAAACATCGTTTTTTTACTAATTTAAATTTAAAATTAAAATTTTATTATAATAAAAAATTTTAAAAAATAATTAAATTTAATTTTTTTATTATAATAAAAAAATTTATATAAAATTATATTTTAACTCAAATTAAAAATTTAAATTAACAAATTAAACGAACATGTAATCTTTTTTAACAAAATATATCTCTCTCTCTGTAGCAGCGGTAGTTAAAAATCTTTTCCCTTCTTTTTCCTCGAGTCATGACAAAACTCAGGTTTTCAGGTACAATTTCACAGGTTGAAGAATCCAAATCAACGACATGACATGACATGTAAACTGTGAACCATGGGATGGGAGAGGAGTACTTATCGTCTTTGGATATTAATTGACCCCAATAGCCAAAACACTTGTTTAACATTTAGAAACCCACGTAAATATATATATATATATATATATATATATATATATTGTTGTCTATGTAGTTCAATTTCAGCCCTAAAATGAATGGAAAAAAGAGAAAGAAAAATCTGATCTTAACCCTTGAAAGTTGAAATTTTCTCGAGATTGTTTATTTAGATTATCTAATGGCTTACATTTAGGTTGCATGGTATATCCCAAATTTTTATAATGCACTATATTAATTTTTAATCGACCTGTCTAGTATGACGAAAAAAACACTTAGAAGACGTTTATTTTCTGTATACGTACATGATTCTGAATTATGATTCATAATTCTCTATAATATTTTTTCCTCACAAAAAAATACATATAAAATGAGAATAATTTTGAATTATAATTTTAAATTTATGAACCAAACATCTATTAAGGATTGGTTTGCTTAAAACCTTTTCTTGTTACGACAAAGTCAATCTAACCAACCATTTAGCCACTACTCCCTCGCGAGTCACAGACGAAGTGAAAAAGAAGTCACAGTTGGCCGCAAATCAGCATACTAACAGGCCTATAGTCCACATAATTTGATATGGATCTTAGATTTGTAATTAGAGCACACATATACTTGAAATATCACCATCTTTACACATTCTGATTGAACCTTGTCTAACCACATTGATGGAACGGTTTTGATGCTTATCTATGTGGACCCCAAACATATGGAAATTGATATTATCACCATTCACAAACTTCCATCACAATGTGCAAGACCATTTCATGTGGAATGATTCCATTGTATGGGGTGGTGGGTGCCCATTTTGGGATGTCATGTTTCTATTGTTGAGAAAAGGCTTAAAAGATAAAAAGGAGTAATTTCCAAGGCTCCTTTTGGAAAAATCAAGTAAAGAAGGGACCAAGAATGCTTTCAGAAATTTACCTTTCGTGATGCCAGAGAAAGGGTTTTGTATGAAAAAATCGGGGGGGAAAAGAGGAAAGTAAGCAGACCCCCAATTCAAAAAGTTAAACCTACTAAAGTTAATATCCCCCTGCGTATTGCGTGAATATTGTCAATTTGACTCATTTCCCTTTTGCCTTTGGTTTCTTTGGACTATGGTAGATGGCTTTCATTTCACTCCAATCCTCCCCATGATTCGTTAACCATATTGGTTGCCATCATCCCACCAACCCTGCCTCATGGCCCTCATCAAGCCAATTCAAATTGCTTGAAGAATCCATGGGGACCAACAAAACACAAGATTATTCAAACGGAGTTTCTCTGATGTTTCATTTTTTTTGAAAACACCAGTGTTTCCTGTTTTTTTAACCATTAGATCCGATCAAAACCATAATGAACCAGAATGAAAAAATATGCAAAACAGACAGATTCTGATACAGATTTGATAGTTGAAAAAAATAAAAAACACCTGTGTTTCTAAAAAAAAGAGAACACCGAATAAAGTTCCCTATTCAAAAAGTGATTGACCATAGTTCAAGTTTTCGAGGAAAATAATAATAATAATAACTATAATCCAAGAATTAAACATACAAGACACCATTAGCATTTGCTGAGGTGGTAAGGTCTTGTAAGGTTATTCATTCTCCTCTACTAGGTCTTGAGTTTGAATAATTTCCCACTAATTAACAGGTATATGAGGAATTCATATGTGATGTGCAAATGCATTGTTGTCCTAAATTATTTAAGAGACTGTTTAGTTTGTTGATTCGAGATTTTAATTCGAATTGTAAAATTTGTTTACTGTAGTAAAAAAGTTAGATGTGACTGTTTCTGAGAATTTTTTATTATAACAAAACTTGAATTCTAAACTCGAATCAGTGAAATGAACGAGATCTAAATATGTCGCCTTCTATTTCTATAAATAATCAATGACCCATTTCTTTAATATATCTATATATAGACACAGACACATACACACACATAATCGATTGCCCTTCTTACTTAACAATGTAGGAAAAGAGATAATCCATCTGAATGACAAGTACATCTACCACTTTTCTACCAACAAAAAAGCAAATCCGCCACTCAATCAAAGCGTGTAGGGGACAACGTCCCCATTATAATTTTTATTATTTTTTAATGTATTCTTTAAGTGCAAGTGAATATCCTCCCTTTCTCAGTGCTGACTTTATCAAGCAATATGATTTTGAACAAGTGAACAATACATGATGCCTTCATGAAATGCAATGGTTTTAATTCTATTTAAAAAAAAAAAAAAAAAAAAAAAAAAGGATCAATGGTTTAACAACAATAATTGGATCTTATGTTTAATTGGCTAGTGAATAAAAAACACAGAGATCCAACTCTTTTGTGAATGCAGGCTATTCGAGTTCAAGAACTAGCCAAGTGATGCTACACATGCAATACATATGCTGCGAGCTGGCAGTATAACGTTTTCTCTATGCAGAGACAAGTACTCCGACATTGTCCAGGTTGATCCTAATGAGAAATTCAGTAATTGCATACACGCATGCTATGAACAATTGCATCAGTAAAACATAAACCATCAGAGCAAAGGCGATCAACGAAGATCAATGACATCAAATTTTAGATTGGGGTTCATGTAAATATCTGTACAAGTCTTGTAAAGAGGCCCACCATCTGGAGGCGGATCATGCGGATGAAATCCGCGTTGCTGGCATTGTCTAATAACGGATATGCCACCAGGAGTTGTCAACCGGAAAATGCCATGGTTTCTGCAAGTAGAAAAAACAAGGAGAGAGATAAGCAAACTAAAGTATGTACATAGAGATGGATCCCTCAAGCTAAGAATCCAGCCAAAGTAGCAATGCTTGAGCTGATCTTACCTCGAAGTATCTCTAGGAGCCATGACAATTGCAACAGATTCTGGCAACATAATCTACACAAGAAAAAGTATGTAACTAACCAAAAAATATAAGAAGAAAACAAGTATAATCTACGATTGATCACAAAGGAGCTTCTTCATTTAAAGTCTCAATGGAAGTGGAACCGTTTTACAAACAGCAGGCTTCTCGTGGTGAAAAGTGACAGAAAAAATCTTCCTGAATTCAATAAGGTTGTTCTATAATTACGGAAAGTAGAGGTAACTTACAACACATTAATGAAAAATAACCTGGTCCCTGCAATTTCAGTTTCCATAAAAAGTGTGGGACTTAAAGAATAAATAGAAACTAAATATTTGAAACTTTAGTCGAATAAATTTCAGTAAGACACTCCTACAACAAACAATTATAATAACAAAGGAAAACAAATAAGAACAAAATTAGGAAATTTAACTCTCTTCTTTAGTTTTTCGTCATTTCTCACAAAATTGTGCCCCTATTGATTTAATTTTAAAGAGAGAAAGAAGAGACATGAGTCTAAGAGTGTTTAAAAAAGGGCAAAATCTTTATCCCTCACTGAAAGGACACTCCTATAGATCTGAGAAACAGAGATGCAAAATAAAAGGAAAAAAAAATTACTCTAAGAGGGTGTTTTTTTTTTTTTTTTTGGTAAGTAAGAAACATAAATGTTTATCAAAATATCTGTCCACATGAGAATCACAAAACAAAAAAAAAAAAAAAAAAAAAAAAAAAAAAAAAAAAAACTGCAGAAACCAAAAGCTAATGACCCACAACAGTACCCAATTCATTACAAGGATAGAAAAAGGAACATCCTTGAACAGTTGAACTGACTAACGGATGAAGCAAGGTTTGAGTTAGAGAATGGGAAAATCACTCCTGTCACGAACAAACTTCAATATAATTAGGAAGAGCCCGCACCTGATATGAATAGTGGGTATGAAGATCAATCGACGACATGAAACAAGACTGGGTAGGATGCGTCTGAAAAGTCCACAATTACAACCAATCAGTCGGTTAATTTTTCTTCTAAACAAGAATGGAAACTTAATCAAGAGGGGGAAAAAGGACAAAAAAGAAAAACAACAACAATAGCAAGAACAAAAACATGGTAAGAAATCTTTGTATCAACTTAAGGGGCATGTATTCTATCAGTATAAAAAGAACATTATAAGATAAAGGTACGCGCTATAAACCAGATACAATTAGCGATCATCCTTACTAGATATTACATTACTTTTTCTTGAGCAGAGATAACATAAAGAAATATACAATTCCTGTCTATATTTTCCTTTTTTTTTTTTTTGGCGGAAGACGTTAGGAATTTAATGCAAAAAGCAGGAGCTCAAAGTAGGCATGGCTGCAACTACGAAGTACTAGACTAGGAGCAACTTGTACATGGTAAACCAGATCATACATTTTCTTGAGCAGACCCGGACATAAAGAGATATGCAATTCCCCTACAAATTTTCGTTTCTTTTTCTATTTTATTTCTTGTTTTGGGGGCTAGAAGGCACAAGGAATTCAGTGCAGAAAGCAGAAGTAAAAGTAGACATGGCTGCAACTAAATACTAGACTAGGTGCGACTTCTCGACATTAGGTATGTTACTAATATTGATCTTAATTATGTTTTTGCAATGATAAATGTTGGGCTGAACTGAAATATGGAATCGGTGTTTCTCTGGAGAACCGCCGTATCCAAAGCCTGCACTTTCCAAATTTTAGTATTTTTAAGTTTCTACTACATGAACATTTTCCATTTTTAACAAAAGCAGATAAAATTCCACAATTTTGGAGTGTACATTCCATAAAAACACTCTAAATGGATATTGTTTATTGGCTTTCAAGCTTTTGCACAACAACAAATTTATCTCATCAATAGCTTTGGATTCTAAAGGATTCTGCACCGTAGGAAATATCTCTATATACAATATAAGACTTGTCATTGTCAAAACATCAAGAAATTTTAACATAAAATTTGTCAGAGAAAGGATACTCACATGAATCCACCCAAGGGGGAAAAGAGACTGCTTATCCTGAACTTCAAATATTTCCTCTTCGTTTGTGGTCTGACACTGAACAGAAAATGCATTTATAACAATATATCTCTGTTTGAGTTAAAACCATGATATAGTCTCTACAGAAAGTACAAAAAAAAAAAAAAAAAAACTGCCTTACAGAATCTGATGTTGATTCCTGTTTTGGAATGATGAGAGCTGTAACATAAAATTTTCTGTTTTTCTGCAGAACGGAAAAATTGGAAATAATGAGTATTAGATTTCAAAATAGATCATGTAAGTTTCAGGGATATTTGCATAAATGAGCAAAATTTGGACCCCTCTAAAAAAAGTGTCTTCAAATTTTCTTTTTGATTGAAGTCGAATTTCTAGTTAATAATTGATTTACTAAAGGTAAATCATTTATTTACTTGAGTAAAGCACCAATTTATTTTAACAACGCAGGTGAATCATGAATTTTCCCAAGTAAATAATCAATTTACCGTACAAAACCGGACACAACAGTAAAAGAAAAAAACTTCACAACATTGTTCAAAAATGTCCAGAATAGACAGTCCTCGTCTTTTCCAGCTAGTTTTAAATACTTACCAGTGAACCTGCTAGGACACCACAAGTTTCTAAGTTCTTATCAGTATTCGACTTTGCCAGCTTCATAAAGTTCTCCATCATGGTTGTGGACTGCAAAAAAGAAACATTTATTATCATAGTTGAAGATCTATTGTTAATTGGTTGGGATTTCGAATGACTTTAGTATATAACTTAAATTTGTATCATCAAAAAGATAATACCTATACAACTATGTTCTTTCCAATGACAAACTACCAGCAATAAGACATTAGAGCAAATATGAAAAGGATGCTCAAGATCTCACAATGTGTAATTGGAGGGGGGACTCAGCACGAATAGATTCATCTGCTGAAAGCACATCCACTCCACATTCCGCTTCAGACATTTGGGAGGAAACTGCAGGGATCAAATCTTGTACTTCAGCAAGTACAGGTGGTGGCGAAGGCTGTCTGATAACTTCTAAGCGTGCAGGAGTTTCTGTTTCTTCAAAGGAAATTAGAGAACATGATTCCTCAATTTGACTTGTATGATTATCATCATTAGTCTGGGTAGGAGTCGACTCCAGAGGTAGTCTTTCATGTTCTAAGCAGCTACCATCTTTGTTACTTGTACGTTCTTGTTCGACAGGCTGCTGGCTGTTCTCCCAGGAAATAATCAGATAAGTACAGCCATATAAACTCATTCAAAACAGAAGCAAGATGATGTTATGTAAACAGACAAAACAAGGCTTGGGTGCTACGTTTACTCCTTTTTTTCCTCTTAACAAACTAAGTTTACGTGAAAAAAAAAGGTTTTCACAATCCAATACATTAATAAGAAGAGATCTCTTGCTTTCAGGCAAAAATGAAAAAAAACCAAATGGTATTCTCTTTGTTGAATGGATCTACATTCCCAAATAAGCAACGAAACAGTCTGCTACTCTGATGACAAAGAAAGTATTCCATGATAAAAGAAAGGGAAATTTAGCCGAATATCAGTATCACACCTTAGACTTTCAATAGGACTCAGGTCTGTAATGCTTGGATACCGGATCTACATTCACAAAGAAATGGTCACTTTAAGTCTGCATCAAACCAAATGACTTTAGCCAAATTCCATCATACCCCTTTATCAGCTGTAGGTGGCTGCCACTGCCCGTGAAGTCCATTTGGGCCCAAAATAGAATGCCTGGAGAGTGTATCATCATTTGGGCGCGGTCTAAGAGATCTACAAGTAACAAAAAGTGATGATCAGATTCATATATATAGTTAAACAACTTGGTAAATTGTAACGTGAAGAACATATATTACTAGTATTCAGCCGGGCAGACAAAGAAAACATCGGAACAGATCAAGCATGTTCAATCTATAGGACTACAACCTTTCCATACATAATGAGTCAACTCTCAAACCATATTCATCATCTTCCAAAATAACATGCAAATATAGGATTGTTGAATGGGTAAGCTAAAACAAATATATGAACTGTCAAATCTATTTCTAAAGCCATACATAGTGAGTTGACTCTCAAACCATCTTCATCATTGAAATTGGCATATGTTAATACAGGGTTCATGAACAGCTATGCTAAAACTGTTTTTACATACAAGTACACACATATAAACAGTCAAAGCTATTTCTAAAGCAGACTTCGACTGTAACACTAGTGAAGATGGATCAGCATCTCAAAATTTATCATCAGACTGTAGTTAACTTCGGGAAAATATGTAAAAATTACAAGGCATGCATGCACATTGCTAGTTAGATTAAGAATTCAACTCCAAAGATTTAAATAATAGGCCAACATACAATTTACGAAACCGATCTTCCACTGGACTTGGATAAGACAACTGCTGAACCCTTGCATTCCCGTATGTGGATCCTTGCACAGTTGATCTCGCTGGCTGTAAGATGAAGAATAGCATTAGGAGCAAAAAGTTATCCCAATCAATAGAGTAAGACTATGGTCCTAGAAGCATAAAAACTGAAAGAGCAATAAATACATAGGGGAAAATAAAATTGCAGAAACAATATCAGCAGAAATTCACAATACAATTAGACCGTAGCATTGTTTGCAATTAATCAGGTGAAAGAAGCAAATAGAAAGAACAAAGCATTCTCCAACTAATTACTTAGATCAGATGCTGTACCCTGGTTACATCATGAACTATTAAAGTTTGCTTTTTTGCAGAAGGCCACTCCAGTGAATCCTTTTGATTATGCTGGGTCCACCTGTTTGTTTGATGTGCATATTTTCGGTTCAATTCATTGACCTTCTGTTGCACTGCGGGCTTCAAATCCTCCAGCTCAATTATGGCATTCAACAAACTCTACAAGAAACTAAAGTCAAATGGCAACCTGAAAGTTTATAGAGAGTTTCTACAAAATAACAAGTTCCACATGTCTATGTTACCTTCCTCAAGTAATCTTTTTTGCTTCTAGGAGATGATCTATAATCTCGATGGCACGGTATTGTGTCAGAGACCAAGCTAAATCAAAACAAACCAAACAATCAGCAAAGTAACATTTTGCAAAAAGCTGAAAATAAAACTAGCCCATCTTCTCCCTATTCCACACTATGACACCACCTAGCTGGATGTCCATTTGATAAACTAGCTAAACCACAGAATCATACAGGAATCAACTGTTACTTTATTCCTTACCTTGAGAATCTGAGGAGCATAACATACAGATCTATGATATTGTTTTCTTCTCGAAAGATGTTGGCCTACAATAAAGAGCCTTATTAAGAGCTGAAAGATGATCATAACAGTTGAATAAGATGCTTTCAGAAAATGTGACTAGACACATTAAAAACAAATAAGTTATAAAGAGAAGCAAGTTGTTTTTGTCATTTAGACAATATCCTAAGTCCTAATCAAACAATTCTGACAAATGTAAAAACATGTTGAATTGTTGATGCAATGATCAACATATGTTGAATTCTCTCCATTTCAAAATTCAAAATAAAGAAAGCGTTCTGTTTTGGGCGCATCAAGTTATATCCAAGCACCAAGAGCTGGTTAAGTCTCTCCCTTACAGTTCTAAATTTATGCTCCCGACAGCGTTAAGCATCACGACATCATTCCAGTGTCCCAGCTCCGTTTTTTTTTTCTTCCTCAAAAGTCTTTTTGGTGATAAAGTGAGAAGAAATGCTGTTAAGAAATTTTTTGCAGACCAACACTTATACTCTTCTGAACTTTAGATAGGTATCAATAAGTTTCTGACCTATTTTCCATCTTGAAGCGAATCATGTCACAAACTTGCCCACTTTCCAAAAGATTAATTAAGAACATCTCGACATTCATAGGAGTTAGGAAAGGTTGTAACATATTCTGCCTTATAAGAATTTCCTTCAAATCTCATTGCTACTGGAAATCACCAACATTATCTTCAGAAAGGGACTCTGCTAAATTTTAATTGTATATCCTGATTCCTGCTAGCAAAATTCTCATTAATACCATCTTCTTCTAGTACACTTCCCATTTAAGAATAACCTCTTAATTAGCTTAAAACTATACCAAGCCTTGCCAAAAAAAAAAAAAATGCAAAATGCAAATCCTCTGCCCCCAAATTAATGGAAGTTCAAACAATGGTTCATTGGTTTAACTAAATGGTAATTCCGGTGTCCCGGCACCAGAAGAAACTGTCCAACTGCTCACAGTTTCGAGATTATTGCTTTTGAATAATATAACATAGCAAATGTCCAACATAAGCAAGCAGTTACATCATATTCAAAAAGAGCAGTCACAACCAGAACTCCTCAATAGTCCTAACAATTCATGTTTAGGAATTTCACTAAATTAGAAACTTCAAATCCTATATTGTTCACATACTCAAAAAACAGTAATTGTGCCTAAAATTCTGTTCCATCTGCGGCCTATATGCAATCCAAAATCACCGGGAAAAATCAATTAGAGAAAATCAGCCTACTAAAACTAAATACGAATAATCCACGGCGAAATAGCAAAATCAAATAGTAAATAACAAAATTAGAAATAATACTGGCAGTAGACAAAACCTGCTTGAGAATATTATCGGCGATCCGATAGTAATAACGGAGAGAAATCCGATTATCGACAGCAAGTTTCTGAGCGCTTGCAGCAATGTTGATTCTCTCCGAAGACGACCTCATCTTCTTCAACGACTTTGGCCTTTCGACTTTCTTTTCTTTTTTCTCGCGGTTTCCTTCTAGGCAAACAGCATTTCTCGGGGGATCGGAAATTGCGGAATCTAGAGTAAGAAGATCGAATTGGAGCAAGGGAAAGGAAGTATCGTCAATGGCGGCTCGGGTTGGGTTGGAAAGAGGGACGGATCCGCGGACAAAACCGTTCCAACAAGGAGGTCATTCCGGATATATGATGAGGGCAAGATTGGAAAGATAATAAAGTAAGAGACTGTTTGTCTACGGTGAGAACTCGAGATCCACCAACCATGTGATTCACATTTAGTATAATATGACGATATTATTAAAATTGTTAATATAGGTACTTGTATAATTGTGTATTTTTGGTGTATATTTATACGTATGTATATTTATATATAAAATTATGTATATTTAATATGAAATATAATAAATCAGTCAATATACATATTTTTATATTATATATTCACTAATTGCTATAAAAAAACATGTTTTGAAGATTAATATACATTGTCGTTTCTTACATGATTTATATGTAAATATACACGATTATATAATTATATAAATACCATATAAATATACACAATTTATTATAAATATACACACTTCATACAAAAATGTACAAATGCGGTTCTGGTCAGGCACTTTTCAAGTATAATATAATAAAATGTAATATAATATAATAAAATTATTATTATATAATATATTATATAATTATGATATATAATATAATAATATTATTAAAATTATTAATATAATTATAATATAAAAAATATATTATAAGATTATATAATAAGCAATAATAATTCAATTATAATATAATTAAAAATTACAACTATATATTATAGTATACTATAATATAATATATATATATAATTAAAATATAATATATAATTATTATATTATATACAATAAATATATTATAATTAATATATGTGTAATGCACTATAATAGATAATAATATTAAAATTATAAGATTATATTAATATTTAATTATATTAATTATTATTATATTATTAATTTAATAAAAATAATTATATTATATAATAAAATAATAATATTAGAATTATTAGTATAATTATGATATTATTTGTTAAAATATTACAAATATATTATATTATATCATATTATATATATATTATTGTAATATTATTATATATTATATCATAAGATATAATTACGTTATAATATATTATATATTGTTATAAAATATTAAATAAATATATTATAATTTATAACTATATTATAAACTAATTATTATATTATTATAACTATATTATATTATAATATTTTGTATTATATATTATATTATATTACATTCTAAGATATAACTACTATATAATATATTTTAATTATATTATAATATTGGAGGGTAATTATGAAAAAAAATAAAAAAAAAATTTAGAATTGTCATTCCTTCCATATGAGGAATGAATGATGATTCACTCAAAATGGGTGAATGACCATTCCTTTTGAATAATCATTCATTTCTTATAAATCCAACCAAACATTAAATTAGAATTGAATTTCATTCTTTTCCACCCAACCAAACACACCCTTAGGGCTTATTTAGTTCGCTGATTCGAGTTTTTAATTCGAGTTTAGATGTGACTTTATGTAAGAGCTTTTTACTGTAGCAAAAAAGTTAGACGTAACTATTTCTGAGAGTTTTTTACTGTAACAAAACTCGAATTCTAAACTCAAATTGGTGAAATAAACGAAACCTTAAGATTCACATTTAAGTTGGACCAAAAAAATAAATAAATAAATTAGGCGTCGTTTGGTCTTAGTGATGTTTTCATTTGTTTTTGAAAATGTCTTTGTACGTCTTTTGAAGTATCGAAACAAAAACGTTTTCCAAATACTCATCTAGTGCTCTTGACACTATTAGTTCGCGGTAGACCTGATATAGTGTGCATTTTTCATACACTCCAGAAGCACTTATAGAGGGTGAAGTTTACAATTGATTTGTTTGATGGCTAATGGCTGAGTTAGGAGTCACTATTGATAAAGATGCTAATAGGAATGAGAACGTTAGTATGTGGAAAATAAAAAGTAAATAAAAAAGCAAAGACATAAGAATTTTATGAAGGTTCGCTTGTTAATAAGAGTTACGTTCTTCACAGGATTTCTGTGATTTCACTAGTTTTGCTAAGAGGTAAGACAAGGTCCTGTTCATTTCGCTGATTCGAGTTTAGAATTCGAGTTTTGCTACAGTAAAAAGCTCTCACAAACAATCACATCTAACTTTTTTGCTACAGTAAAAAGCTCTCACATAAAATCAAATCTCAACTCGAATTAAAAACTCGAATCAGCGAACTAAACGGGCCCAATGTTTTAGAAATGAACGAGATGAGAGAGGAAAAAAGATTGGGAAAATATAGATAAGGTGCGAGAAATAGTGGGAATACTTGTTATACTGCGTTTGGAGGTGTCCCTTGAATTTATTAATGCTTTGGCTGTTTTTATTAGTTGAAACTTCTAGTTATCTTGGTAGGCATTTTATACCATTCC
Organism: Morus alba; assembly: GCA_012066045.3. Lineage (NCBI taxonomy): Eukaryota > Viridiplantae > Streptophyta > Magnoliopsida > Rosales > Moraceae > Morus > Morus alba. Next base: position 17,009,131 of record CP050231.2, read on the forward strand.
TTTTCTCTTAAAAAAATAATTTTTTCCACAAAGATTTGTGATGTCTTTCTACGGAATAACAGGTCTTTTATTGGTTCATTTTGTGGTGCATAATTTTGTGGGATGTGTGTTGGAAAATGCGGTTAAGGTAATGCAGTGGAATTTTAAAAAGGTTGTTTAATCAAAACAACAATATACGACCTTGTTTATGATGCCATGTAATAGAAATAACATAGATCTAAATCATATCTCTATGAGACCTATAACGGTACTTTCAATTGAACCTCATCTTAGAGAATCAGACCAAAAAAAGTCTCAAGCAACTGTTGTTCTTTACTATTATCTTTTTCTTCAATCGGCATATCGGTGGGTTTACATCGTTCAATCTCTTCTTAGTAGCTTTCTCCTTTTAACTACCAAAAGAGTCAATAGAAAAATCAATCTTGATGTATGATCAATTTTTTCTCTTTGGAAACGCTTATCTTAGCCTATCAAAAGTCTCTCAAGTGATCTAAAATTCAAAGAGACTTAATGGGTTATTTATAGTGCTTGGTAGGTCTTTTTTCTGCGCCCAATAGGTTTCCCAAAACTTAAAACCGTGCATCAAATCAAATTAAGTTAGTTCCCCTTTCACATATCACCGGTCAGCCGATCATAGTGATAGACTAAACCCTCTGGTTTATCAGTCATTACAGAATTACTACATGCTCAGTTACATTTAGGTGAACCAAAAGTATGCCACCAATTGACTGGTCAAAAAAAGTCATGTACTGACTTTTTCATATTAAATAAAAACCATAAACATTAATTCAATTAACCATATTTATCTTGAATTACGTACGAATTAATTTCCAATTAGACCATCTGAAATTGAACCAGTCACAGAAATAACATACGTTACTAGTATGTAAGAAATATGTCATGTGGCCTATATCATATCAAGAAATGTACGAGCAAGCAAAAAGATATAATGAACATATATAAATCAAGCTCCTATAATCACGACAGTACTTATTCACCAATAAGTTCATCTCATGATTATAACCTTTAGTTTATTTCATTAAAAACCTAAAGTTGCACTCTTGATCTATAAAGTATATTTACAAATCACTAAATAGCTCTCATACATGGCATATTATAATATGTATCATCCTTATAAGATATCCACAATCGGCTTAAAGACAAGTTACGTCTTACCTTCTGTCAACGTTTGATAGGATCAAAGGGTATGACGTGTCGGGTGTGCACATGTGGAAGTATACGACTTGTTGGTGGCAATTCCAATGTGGCCTAGGTACCTAACGAGCCTTCAGAGTTAAAGACGATGGTAGGACCTTCGACGGAGAGGGCAGTCCTCGAGCGGATTCAAAGAGACGAAAGAATTGACAAATGCATGTATTCTCCAAATGGATGTGATATTTTGGGATTATGGTGTTGATGCAAATCATAGCAATCAAGAGCAATGTCGTGTAATCTCCAGATGAAGTCCAAAAGATCTTCTCCATGTTTTTGATGAGTGTTGCTAAGTTGGATGATGACAACCTTCTATTTATTTTGGAAGTATTTCCAAGAGTACTCTAGAGTGACTCCATGGGCATGTTGCTCCAAAATGGCAAGAACATCGTTGCGGGTGACTGCTCTGTCAGAAAGTTGCTCGAACGGCATGAGTGTTCCAGTAACTGAAACCTTTTGTGGAATGTCTTCTTCGACAAGACCTATAGGAATGTCTTTGTCAAGGCGCTCTCGGAGCAAGTTTTCTCTATTGGACTAGACAGGTGCAGGCAGCTTGACCGCCTTGCCCGTCATTGAAACACAAGTCGGAGACGTATCGGCCTATATTCCTACCAATGTGATCTCCATTACTGATGAACAAATTTGTTTGGAAACAGAGCTCTTTTATCGCGAAATTAGACCTGCTATTAACGTCATCTTTTCTGTCAGTTGTGTCGGGTCTGCCGCTCAGTTGAAAGCTATGAAACAAGTCTGCGAGAGTTTAAAACTAGACTTGGCACAATATCACGAAGTGGCCGCCTTTGCTCAATTTGGGTCAGACATTGATGCTGCAACTCAAGCATTGCTCAATAGAGGTGCAAGGCTGACAGAAGTACTAAAACAACCACAATATGCACCACTTCCACGCAAACTACGCAAACCAGCCCCGGAGTAGCTAATAGAATACAATGAATCGGCATTCAGAGCTCTGCTATTATAAGACAAACCAAGAGAATTACTTAAAAATGAAAACCTATCAAAGGATTTAGGTAACTTCAATTCATGTTGTAAGAATTGAGACTGACCCAGATGAAAATGAAAACCAAGCCCTATAATAATGTCATACGACTAGATTGATTCAATAAAATTGTGAGGGAGATCTATAAATGGTGCTCGTAATTTCTCAATAATAGATGGGTTCAATAAAGATTGTTTACAACTGCATAAGAAACTATTAATGGTACCATGATAACCATAAGACGATGGTTGCACTAGACTCGTAGATGAAGATGAAGACGAAGACGAAGAAAGAACTACCTGTCTTGTCCTCTCAAGAAAGCTCGTCGAACTCCCTACATAGAGCAAAAATGGGTAGGTAATATATATCATGTAAAACTTTGTACCAAACTTCTTTATGTATGTACAACATTTTTTTATCATAAACCATTTTTAGCGTACCACAGTGAGATGACATCATTGAATGATCATTTCACCCTCCACCCCTGGGTCATACCCTAGATCTTAATAAGATTCCCTTTCTCTAAGGTAAATAAGTCGGTATATATCCGATACTCGTAGTAGAGTAACTCATTTTTGAGAAAGAACCGACACATAGGATTTTCAAGGGTGTTTCTGCCGGGAAAAAGGGATTGTAGTATATTTATTTCTACGGGTTTTATCCCTAAAGATTCATGGTTCTAGTAGGCGTACTACAATCCCTTTATAACGTCCATTTGATATGGTCACTTCATAGAAATCAATCCTCCATAAATAATTTATAACTAGGGTTAGGTAAAATTCGTTAGCCTCTCTAATTACATCTTTATCCTTGAGTACCATTGATTCCCTAATGGACAGTGATTCATAAAATAAATTCATGAATCAGAGCTCCTACTAATCCAAGTACCAAATCAACCCTTAAGAGGATTATTTATCTACTTCTTTCTCAAGAAAGAATAGATTCTCAACTACTCACTTCATCACATCTCTAAGATAAAAGGAATATAACTTAGTAATCTCAAAATCCATATCGAGTAAGTTAAAAGACACAAATCCACAATAGAAGTATGCTAATAACTCATGATTAATATTATTCTATACATGATCATCGGTAGATTCAATTATAATTTTTATACTTAGCTGAAATTTAACTCAAATTATTAGAAGTTGGAATCATGTCTTTTCATAATCCTACATAAATCATTCCATATTATATATGATACACTTATTCAATCACTCCATATGTCTTCGTTTTCTTAATTTCGTACCAGTTAAATAAAAATGAAAAGAGTATAAAGGACACCTCACATCTACAAAATTGACTTTTAGAGATGATACTCTTATAGCATGAGAATACCATTCTGATATTATTTAATGTACATGATGCCTTCGTTTGTGAAAAAATGTTTTCCCTTCTATAAAATATGAGAAATACATCAGAAGTAGCAACAATCATGAGTCAATTCTCACGTTACTGACCTTTTCTTAAGGGATAATATTTGTTTTTTCCTTAAAAAAGATTTGTGAACAAGTCAACAATATATATATATATATATATATATATTATTTTTTCCTTAAATAAGATTTGTATGTATATATATATATATATATATATATATATATGATTGACCGGCTCTGTATATATTATTTCTTACTGCACTACTTGTTATATTAAATTAATCATTTTATTTATAGTTTGACGAGTTCAGCGAAAGGAAAGATAGTAGAATGTTTCTTAGATTTTGGATGTCCTACTCAAGGTTATATAATATCATATTAGGTTTGGCTACCAAATAGTAGAATGCTACTTACTAGTAAGCAGGATTTTTCACCATCATATAAACGTAGACGAAGTGCATTATCAATTTATCAACAAATAACTATTTGTAGATTGAGAAATGAGAGTTAATATCGTGTTTATTTACTATTTTTTATTCTGAAATTGGAATAAATTTGGTGAGTCCTATTTAAATTTGAGATTGAAAAATAGGATTGACACTCTCATATCTTTTGAGATTGGGACTCTCATTCATGATATTAACACTAAATTACTATCATACTCTTATGTTACTTATAAATAAAAAAAGTAAAAAATAAAATTCAAAAAATAATAATTACAATCTACATTAAATAATAATTACAACATATATTTATTATTTTAATTGCCTAATATTATAATATTAATCTAATTATTATTAATTTTAATATAATAGATGTGTACTTTATTTTATTTAATAAATTAATAATATATTTTAATTTTTAACACTATTTTTTAATTTATATATTTTATTTAAATTTTGACAATTTTTTTATCCTTTAAATAATTGTATCATTTATAGTTATTATTATACCATGAAAGTGATTTGTTTTTTAATAATACTTTGTTTATAATTGCATTCAGAAATAAAACAAAATTATAAAATAAAAATAGAGTAAGTTTGTTTCACAACTCAAATTAAAAATTTATGTTTATATGTGAGAAAAAAATATTATAATAAAAAAAAAAAATATTAAAGTATAACTTAAAAAATGAAGAACAATACCCTAAACTCAGTCTAGTGATTATTTTTCTTACAGGGGTGGTTGAATGGACCGCGTATTGAGATAGAAATTTGCATGGCAGTGTCACATAAGCTTTTAATGAAAACGACTTTTATTCAAAGTTTTTGGCTTTGTTGTACTATGATTAATACGCGCCATTGAAAATTCAATCTGTTAAACAGAGGCGAAAAAAAAAAAAAAAAACAAACAAACAAAGCGCGTGGCCGCACTTTCCTCTATTGGCGTTTGGAATCTGGATTCTCTTACAAAAGCTATGAATTGGCATAATGTGTATGGGTCTTATTTAATAAAAATTATGTGGGTCTTAATTTTTAGAGAAAAAATTATGTGGGTCTTAATTTTTAGAGAAAATTCAAAAAATATTCTTTCACTTTTATCTAAATAAAATTTTTATTTTTGAGTCTTTTAAAATTTAAAAAATATCCCTTATGTTTTTTTAACCTATACAAAACTTCTTTTAACTTTTTAGGTTTAGTATCTTTTAAAATGTTCAAATTATCTTTTAATATTTTATATATTATCTAAATTTGTGCTGAGTTATATCAACTTCCAAACACCCCTCTTAAAATTTTCTTTTTTTTTTTTTAAATAAAATTCTTAGAAATTTTACAACACCAATTTGAACAATTTTTTTTTTTTTTTTCATTTTAATAAGAAAGTAAAATCTTTTTTTGAAAAATATGTTTTTTTTTTTAATTCTATTTGGTAAAACATGACGAATTTACTTACCAATTTGAGGTGAAAGTGTATTTTGTAGTGCATAATAAGCCAACTTTCTAAAATTAGCCAATGCTACTACGTGACAACAAATTTGCATCTTTTTTTTTTTTTTTTAAGATTTCACTTTCTTAAGGGTTTGTTTGGTAACGTTTATAAAATAATTTCATTTTTAGTATAAAAAAGAAAATGAAGATGAAATTATTTTGAGAATCATACTTAACTAGTTCTAAAATTTTGTTTGGTTGCTTTTTTAAGAGACTATTTTGAGTATAATAAAAAAGTGAAATCATATTTAGTTATACTTATGAAATTATATTTTGAGTACATGTAATTAATAATCTTAAATTTATATATTAAGTAATTAATAATCATTTAGCAAATAAAATTAATATATTAGTAATATAATAATAATGAATGTATTATCATTAAAGAGTAGAGTAGTAATTAAATTATATATATAATAAATTAATATACTAAATAATTAAAATACAAATTAATAATTAATTACAAGTAATTATTATGTTCATAATGTACTCATGATTATCAGTTTATAAGTATTAATTAGTATATTAATAAAAGATAACAAGTATTAATATTTTATTTGTATTTTATTTACTAATTAAATAATTAGTTAATAAATTATCAATGTTTACTTAATAACCTATTATTTAATATATTGCATGATCAATTTTTGGTAATTATTCTTTAAATAATAATTGTTTACTAATTATCAATTCTTAATCATTATTGGATAGTATATTATATAATTTATGATTATAATTTCATATTAGTTATTAATTGATAAATTACTATTTATTTATTTAATAATATATTATTAATTATTTCTTTATTAATATATTATACAATCAAGTTTTGTCAATTCATCTCTAAAAAATAATTAATTACGGTTTATTATTTATTTTTATTAATAAATTAAAATTTTGATAAAAAATTAATATATAACATAATTAGTAATTGATGATTAATTATTCAATATAACATTGTTGATAAGTACTAGAAAATGAAAATGGAATAGGAAAAATAACTTTAATTGTTTTCTAGTTCATTCACAAAAATCATTCTTTATGTTTTTTATTTTCATCGTTGTTTTAAAAATATTTGCTAAACAAACACAGTTTATTGACTGTTTTTATTTTCTTGTCTCAAAATATGTGTATAAACGTTTTCAAAATTAAGTTGAAGACAATTCAAAATATGCTCTAAATTTTTTAGAGGCCTATTTCGATATGATTTCAATTAGATCCACAAGTTATAAACTTTCATTACTGGTGAGAGGTCCTCTCATAAAAGGACAAAACAAAAACATCTGTCTTGAGGAAAGTGACTTGTTTGAATAATTTTTCGCGTTGAACACTAAGGGGTTGTTTAGTTGAACGGTTGGTTGGATTTGAACTCAAGTTCAGATTTAAATCAGTATTTATTTGTAAAAAGTAAAAAAGAGCTTGAATCCTATGTGGCATTTAAATCATAAAAATACGAGGGTTTCTAAACTCAAATCCCCCTTAGATTTTCAAGGTTTGATCCTAAGTTTAAATTTCACAATTCAAAACTTACATAGTTCAAATTCAGTTTAAACCTGCGTTTAGTTTATGAATTATAACCATATGATTAGAATTATTTTTTATTTACGTGTATTTTTTGTAAGAAAAAGTATTATAACGAACCATGAATTATGATCCGAATAAAAAAAAAAGAATCCTTTTACTAAATATCAAAATTCACCGTAATTTAAATCCCTTAACCAAATAAAGCCTAAAATTTTGAGTTCGTAACAGTAAAATAAAATTTGAAAAAGTGAAGTCAATGCTTTTATATATGAGTGAAGGTGATTGATTGTGTTGTCCATTCAGATACAAACGTGCATGGCAGTGTCGTATAACCTGTGCTTTGTTGTAGTCTTGTAGATGAATTTGTCAAAATATCTCGGAATTGTCATTCGCAAGTGAGAGTACGCGCCAATTGAACGTGGAAACATTTTCAGCTAAATTGAATCTGGACGGGTTTGTTTAAACATTTTCAGCTAAATTGAATCAATCACATCTAACTTTTTTTAGTTCATAAAATCAAATCTCAACTTTAAAAACTTCTTGATTTTAAATTTTTAATTTGAATTATATTTATAGTCGTTATATTATTTTTTTTAAAAAAAATATATATAAATTAAAAATAATTTAAATTATATAATTTAAATTTATGAACTAAACGGATCTAAAATTTAAAAAAAAAAGACTAAGGAAGCACGTGGCACCACTCTCCTCTAATGCAATTATCGACTCAATTGTCTGGTCAAAACATGAATGGCAAGTGGGACCCGGGATTGACTTTTATGTTCTGTTCTCTGTTTTCTTTTTCTTGTTTAAGAGCAGGAATCACAATCTTACCTTTTTAACTCATTTATACACAGGATTTTATATTATGATCTCATTTATTTTACTGATTTAAATTTAAAATTTAAATTTTATTATAGTAAAATATTATAAAAAATAATTATATTTAATTTTTTATTATAGTAAAAAATTTTCACATAAAATTATATTTTAACTCAAATTAAAAATTTAAATCAACGAACTAAACGGATCCAATGAAGTAAAAAGAATCCATTTCTTATTTCTTGTTTCTTATTTATATGTCCGTTTAATTAGATATTATTTTTAATTAGATATTATGTATTACATAATACATATGAAAATTTAAAACTACATTGCTTTTATTTTTAACATAGTATTTTGTATGTTTGTATTAATTAATTAATTAATTATTTATTTAGTTTACAATGAAAATAAATAAATGGGTAAATGGGGCGGGGCGGGAATACCACCCCACCATAAAATCTGCCCATTGCCATTCCAATTTAAGAGTTAGAACTGAGATTGAATGTAAAGGTGAAAGTTTGGACCGCTCGGCCCAGGCCCGACGTCCTAAATGAGAATTTTAGGAGGTCTTAAAATGTATAAGGTATTTTAGAGAAAATTTTAAAAAATGGGTGTTTGGGTCGGCCTAGCTCGGCCCGAATATAGTTTCGGGCTCGAAACCTTGGCCTTGCCCGGCCTTGAGGTTTAGGTTAGGCCGGTTTAGCCCAAACTCTTAAATAGACCGGACCGACAGTGTCGGGACTTGGGCCGACTCGCTTGGTCCGGTCTAAACTTTCACCTCTAATTGAGTCTCATCAGCAAAGAAGCCAAGATAATCACGCGTACAAAATGACCTGTATTTCCTTCTTTCTTTGATCTGACATTGCCTGATCGATCTACTTCCTTGGTATAAGCCGATTCACCAATTAAACTAGATAACTATTATTTAACCAATTTTTGAATAAGAATAATGTGTGATACATAGCACCTAGTTATAAATATTTTGAAGGAAAAGAGTGAAAATAAATAGTGATACATGATCCTTTGTACCTAACAAGAAAATTGAGCACAAAGTGTCAAGTGAACAAAAATCAAAGTAATGTAAATGCCAATAAAAATAGAAGGCAAAACAAAATCAAATATGTGCTTGCCGTTGACCAATTTTCCAACTATTATCAAAACTAAAAGGAAAACTTTCAAAAATGCTATCAATAAAGTAACACTATTTTATTTTTACTACTACTGTTAAATTTATCTTATGCCATTAATAATCTATAAATTATCTTTTCATAACATGTAAGTTATCTTTCATAACTTGCAGGTCATCTTTCGTAATATGCAGGTTATCTTTTATAACCTGCATGTTACCACTTCTTATCTTGCATCTCATTTTCCGTAGTCGCATTAAAGTTTTATGTAGTGACATAAATAGTAGAATTGGAAAAAACAATAGTTAAACTTATAGCTACCATGGTTAGAACCCACATCCTTGCAACCTACTACCTTAAAGTAAGCAACCCATTGCATCAAGGGTTATAAGACTCGCACTAAGGTCGTGGAGGCTCAAGATGCAGATCTTATCCTCGTGACTGACAATAATTTTTTTCCTAGAAAAATGAGATAAATACTCTTTAAAATGTATGAGTCTGAACTTTTATCTCTTACTCATGATTAATATCATTTCCCATCAAGTAACTATATTAGTTTGAAAGGGTATTAATCAAGAGTAAATGATAAAAATCAAACCAATGCACTTTAAGGATAAGTCTAAGGATAAGTCCATCAATTTTCTCCTTTTTTTAAAGAAAAAATATATTTTTTAAAATTTTTGAGACTTTTCGTGCGTGTTTGTTTTCATTTTCAAAAACATTTTTTACGTTTTTCGAGGACAAAAAAATGAAAATGGTTTGAGAACGTCATTTGGCGCAGCCTTCTATAAAAACTAAAAATGAAAACGTTTTCTGACCCTCTCCCAAAACTGCAGAAATTATGAAAACGATTAAGGTTCGTTTTCATTTTCTTCTGTGTCAACTCTTCTTCCTCAGTATTTTCCCATTTTCATTTTAACTTTCTTTCCTCTACTCCCCCCGGTCTCCCTCATCTTCGGTCTCCATCGGGTGGTGGAGCTGTCGATGAGAACAGATGTGGTAGAGAGGAAGGATGGGTCATCGGCGGCGGCAGCAGAGGAACTGAGAAGGGAGGAGAAGGAGAAACGGGTGAGGGAGAGGGCGAAGTGGGTGAAGGAGAGGTCTCCATCGGGCAGTGGAGCTGTCGATTAGGATAGATGTGGTGGAGAAAAAGGATGGGTCGGCGGTAGCGGCAGAGGAGTGGAGGAGGGATAGGGCGAAGTGAGTGAGGGAGAGGTCTCCATCGGGCAGTGAAGCTGTCGATGAGGACAGATGTGGTGGAGAGGAAAGATGGGTCGGCGAAGGCGGAGGCGGAAGAGCGGAGGAGGGAGAAGGCGAAGTGGGTGAGGGAGAGGGGTTGTGACAGCGGCGGGAAGGGAACGGGAGGAAGGAGGTTACGAAATGTCATTTTGTTGGATTTGTGTCGTTTTGTTGAATTTGTTATATTGGATTTCTGCCGTTTTGTTGGATTTGTTCCGTTTGGTTGGATTTATGTTGTTTGGTTGGATTTGTGCCGTTTTGTTGGATTTGTGTCGTTTCTCATGTTGAGAATCTGTTTGGAGACTGGTCGATTTGTTGGATTTGAGTCGGATTTGTGTCGTTAATGTATTGATTGAGGAATTTATTAATTATTTAATATATTATTACATGTTTTTAAAAATGTAAAACCAAACGAAATTTCAGTTTTTTTAAATTGAAAACAATCTCGGAATAAAACTACCAAGCGCATTTTCAAAAGTGATTCCAAAATGAAAATGAAAACGTTTTCGTTTTAATTTTCATACAGAAAACAAAATCATTTTGGAATGAATTCTAAACGCACCCTTCGTCTTTGAGTTTTTACTCAAATTCGTAACGTTGTTCCCGTGTGTGTAAATTTAGATCAAAATTTTAGAGGGTGAAATCTACAATTAAAGTTGTTAGAGGCAAATGACTGAATTCAGATGATTAGAGCGCTAGTATTGTGATCGCAGATAAAATAAATGAAAAAGGCAGAAAATAAAAATAGTGAGACACCAAGATTTATAGTGGTTCCCCTAATAACCCAGGGTACGTCCACTGAAGGGTCTTCGATGGTTCTACTATGATTGTAGAAGATGAATACAATGAAAATATCTATAAACGTCAGAAGAGTATGTGGAAAATACAGCAGATGTCTAGGAAACTGTTGGAAAGCTTCTAGGAAAATGTGAGGAAGGAGATGACATGTATCTGTATGTGCGTAGCCCCTTTGTGGTTGTTCAAGGGCCTTAAATATAGGTCTTGATCGCTGAAAAAATGATTTAGAGCAAGTTTCCCTTTTGACTTTTGATTGAAGATTCTTTTCGTGTAGAGAGGTGGCTTAGAGAGCAAGTCTAGGTGTAATTGACTTTCCTTTTTGCTTTTTAGGCAAGATCCCATGGTTTGGTGCTTACTTAATGATGGAATCAGTCCATAATCTTGAAATGCTGATGTGGCATCTCCATGGCTCGAATCTACTGACAGGTAACAGACTGTTTTTGGCAGCCGATTTCATGATTTAGCCTCATTCTTCGAGACGTATGAGGACACATGTAAGATGAGAAATGAGGAACGAAATTTAACCTTAACAAAAATGATTATTGATAAGATAAGTCTCTAAAGAAGGTTAAATTCTTCTCATCGCACTAAAAATCTCACCAAATTGTATTAGTAAAACTATGTTAACATGAATTTAAAAATACATAAGATGATCATGATATTCCTAGGGTTTACTCTTATTAGTATCCCTTCAATTTCAGGATAATTGTCACTTTATTCACTAAGCTTTAAAACCTCTCAATTTACTCTCTAAAAATTCAATTAGTCCATTTAACCTTTTATGTTACAATTTTATTTAAAAGAAAATGAAAAAAAAACCACATGACGTTATTTAACCATTCATTTTTCGTCTATTTGTGAATGAAATTTTAATATAAGGAATTAAGTGAGACTAATTCAAAATTTAGAGGTAAAAAATGAAAGTTTTTGAAATTCAAGAGTAAAGTGAGAATTAATCTAAAATTAAGAGACACCAATGAGAATAAATCTATTATTAAAACACACACACACACACATATATATATATATATATTTTGATATGTTTGGCTTTTCTTGTAAATATAAAAGGAGAATAGTTGGGTTCGTGTATTGGGGATGATAACGGGGCGGATTTGGAGCGGGGTGGTCTTCTCTCCAACGCTCCTTGCGAATAAAAACACTCACCATACTTTCCTCATGAAGCCTTGTAAGTTGATGGGTTAAGGAGTGGATTTTCCCGTCGCAGGTTCAGAATATTCACGGTGCCCCATTTACCTAATTAGTTATTTTTATTGTAGAACAAATAAATAAATAATTAAAAAATACAAATATACAAAAGATTAAGTTAAAAATAAATAAAAAGTGGGCTCTCTTTGCTCTCTTTTCTTCTTAGTTTTCTAGGGTTCCATCAAGGAATTTCCTTTGCAACAGCCTCCCTATCCCTTATAGGCTGGAGTCTGGCACCACCACAAGGTTAGTTGTCATGCTCCGATCAGACGGGAGAGGGTGAGGCATGGTTTGTGGGTGCTTGTGGAGGTGACTTTAGATGGAAGGCCAAACATACACATTGTGGGTGACGGGGAGTTTGGACCTGCGAAGAACAACATCGACGAGACCTATTTGAGGATGTCGTGGTTAGAGGTGGCTGGATCTATTTCTGGTCAGATCTGTGCGTGGAGGTTATGTTTGGAGGACCCTAGATCTAGGGGACCCGAGGCGTGGTCGAAGGAAGCTCAGCGGAGTGAGATGGGTTCATTGTTGCGAGATGCCAAATCGGGAAGAGAATGGAGTGCTCATTAGATTTTCAGATGAGATGTTGATCATCGAAGGGAAATGGTTGAATGGTGGCTGCAGCGGATTCCCTCCTTCTATCACGATGTTATCTCCATTTTTTCTTTGTTAATTTTTTATTATGTTTGTAATAAAGGCAACATGTGCTCGCCTTTGTATTGCAATAACAAATGTGGTTTCTCCACCTTTTAGTTTTGGTTGTGTCTCCCGCGCCCGTAAGTTGTTTACAAACATCATGGGTTGTTTGGTCCGGCTAGAGCTTCCTCTAGGCGGTGTTGTTGATGTCCTCTTTACGTGGCGGTCAACTGAGTTAATCCATCAACTGTTTGTGACTTTAAACGAGCATTGATCATATTCTATGTTTCCGTGTCAAGCGAAACTTTTATCTTTGAGTCTTGGTACCCATTTTCATCCTCGTGCTATGTTGTTTTCATTGGTGGATCAAGTCATTAGGTCATGGTGAATCTTCTTTGTAATTGAGACTATTCGTGTCTTGTGTAATTATTTTTACACAATAAAATGATTTGCTTTTAAAAAATAAATAAATGAAAAGTAGTTTTAAATTTTCATACATATTTTATAATAGATTATATTTAAAAGTATATATTATAACATATTATACATAATATAATTTAATTTAAAAATTGAATATAATTAAACGGGATGGATAATTAGAAATAGGGTCAGCTCTAAGGGGTTAAAATTTTAACCTATTTACAATTTAGATATGATTAACGTGAATTTTTTTTGTCCTGTTTAATACGAATTCGTACAAAGTTAGTGGGTAAAATTGTCGCATACAAGAACCCAGGTACAAGAAGAAAAAACAAACACCATATTTCAAAATGAAACTATAATAATACAATACCCCCGAATCACGCCAAACAAGAAAATCATCGACCCCCTGTTTACCGAAACTCCCAAAAGCAGAAAAGCAAACAACAACAACAACTGTCATTTCGGTCCAAACGCTGACACTTCTATCTTTTCCTCTGCTCTTTCGTATTTTCATGATTGGTAAGCAAACGCAAGATCGCTCCATCAATTTCTTCTTTCTTCTTCATAATAATCTTTCACCAGTCAACTAATTTCGTTTACTTCTCCGGTACAGAGCCGTGCTAAGATCCAACTCCATATCGGCGGCTTGATGCATTTATGGGGATTTTCTCCTCTCTCTGCGCCTGCTTAGAATCCCTGAGGCACTGCCGCACCGCCGACCAGGCCGCCGCCGCCGGCGGCGACGCGGACGAAATCCTCGAGGCTTTCGACCTCTTCTTCGACCTCCACTCTCTGCAGATCGCCACCAATTTCTTCTCCGAGCTCAACAAACTCGGTCATGGAGGATTTGGTCCCGTTTACAAGGTGAGAATATCAATTTTCAGAGCTCAATATGTGGTTTTGACAAAGAAATTTGATTTCCGAAAGTTCAATTCTGATAGCTTAAAAGATTAATCATGATTTAGATTATCATTAAAAATCTTGTAATTTTAGGGCCGTTTAATTCGTTTCATATTTTTAATTTGAATTAAAATACGTAATTTTATGTAAAAAAAATTTTACTACAGTAAAATTTTAAACTTAAATGGTAAAATAAATCAGCCCTGTAATTGACATGAATTCTACAATAATTGTTGGGCGTCCAATAACGAAGCTGTTGTTTTCTGTCTGATTAGTTTTTCCGGTGTATGTGGTGTATGTGGCCTGTTGGATGGTGAATGACGAAACTAGCCTTCTAAATAAGCTGGAATTACTAAGGGCATGTTCTTTTGTCTAAAAAAAACTAAAAAAAAGTCTACTCAAGTTTCAATTTTATTCAAGTTCACGTTCTTTTAAGTTTTAATTTTATTCAATTTTATTTAATTTTATTTAAATTCTAACTTAACTCAAATTCAACTAAAAAACTACACTCAAATTACATTTAAAAAAAAAAACCCCAAACGATGGATGATGTTTTGATTGGGTGCATTGGGGAACATTGTGCTAAATTGTAACCTTTGTTCTTTTTTAAGGAGTTTTGTCAGTTGAACCTTTGATTTTTGACGTACTAGGTTACCTTGATTTTACTGACTATTCCAGTGTACCCCAAACGATGAATGATGTTTAAATTTAGAAGGAAATCAATTGAGCTCATATAATGTGTACGAGGGCATTTTCGTTAAAATTTTGCAACACTCTGCAACACCGTGTTAAACTAGGATTTAGAAGGTAATATGTCAAAATAAATGTTTAGAGATAACATGTAAATAGTTAAAAAGTTTAGGGACAGTATATGCCAAAATACCTTTTTTTTTTTTTTTAACAATGTTTTTGTTTTTTCATTTAATGTTAGGATATGTGCAAAAATGCCCTTTTTGAGTTTTTTTTTTTTTTTTTAATAAAATGTTGTTTATCAATAATAAATCATGGTAAATTAATAATACACTTATTTATTAATGATTGGCCAATATCATTTTATGATAAACCAATTGCAATCAATTATTTACCTGTTTATGGGTGGTAAACCATAGTATATTAGTGATTGACTGTTGAAAAAAAAAAAAGAAAAAGAAAAAAGGTTAGGTCATTTGCCTTAAAAAAAAAAAAAATCAGCCATTTAATTTAAAAGGGTGGCCAAAACAGGCGTCCACTAAATTTCCCTTTTATTTTGTGGAGGCATGCCCACATTCAATTAAGATGCAAAAAATGGGATCCAAAGTGGTTCAAGCTTAGGTTCTGTAGTTGAATGCGTCATGAGAAGGAACAAATAAAGTAAGAAAGATAGTTCTTTATTTTTTTTTTTTTTTTTTTTGGCACCTAATATTGACTAGGACGGGGAAAAACTAGGCATCCTGCCTTGGTGGTGCGATCCACTCCTTATTACAAGCCAAGGAGAGATTGGGGTCACGTCCTCAGATGAGAGCGGAATAGGCAGCCCCACCCCTTCATTTGTACTATCTTTTGATGAAGAATCCCTCTCTGGCAAGCAACTCTCCCTCTTGAATTTAACTAGAGCAGCAGGTTCGTGATTTCCAAGTTCTCCTTATTAGAAGTCAAAGCCCTAGAGCACGGAACTAGAAATCCTAAAAGTTTAGGCACCGACACTATGAGTCTTGTCTTCAAGCCGAACTGCTAAAGCTAGCTACCCGAGAACAATTGCCTGAGTGAGCTACTAGTTTGGTCTCTTGTCTTAAAGCCCAAGGCGAATGCCGAAGGCGATTGAGGATCAAGCCTTCCGACGTCTGCCCAACCTCCAGCTGCCCCTCGACCTGCCAATTAAAGACAAAACCTTAAAAGCAACTAATGCCAGTCACGTGGGTAAGACAATGTATAGTCATTATATTGACTTGTTCATATCACATGATCTTTTAGGATCCTGATGGATAGCTTGTGGAACTTGGTTTCCATGGTCGTTTCATGTATTATTGAAATGGCTTAAAGAAAATGTTGACTAGGTTCAGTCCCACGTGTTTATTTATTTCTTTGGATTCAGACCTTGGGTAAAATTTGAAACTTGAATTTGGCCGGAGTTTGGACCAAGCCAAGTTTGTTGATGGCAATGGATAAAGATCTAGAATTCCAAACTTGTTAGCTTGTTTGGTTGAATTATAAAATTCCTATTTGCTTTTTCTTTTTAGTGCATTAGCCAACTTGTAGGTTTGGTGTATTCTGATTTCAGTCAATTTTGTATTAAGGACATTTAAGAAAATGTCAACCTTGAACTTCGATAGGAGTGAGAACTACTAAATATATATATATATATATATATATATATATATATATATATATATGTATATATATGTGTGTGTATTATGTATATATTTTTAAAGTGAGAACTATTACGTTTTGTTAAATAATTTCTGTTGAAATTATGGGAAGTTTATATGCTTCTTATGCATAATTTGTATATGTGCTAAAATACTTTCGTTTCCCTTTTCAACTACAATCACATTGTTGAAATAAGCAATGTCATGGATAACTTCTTTGTTTAAATATGATTAAAAGTGCTAAGCTAAGATGATTGTTATTGTTATTATTATTATTATTATTATTATTATTGTTTTTGTTATTGTTATTATTGTCATTGTCATTGTCATTGTTATTGTTATTGGCCGATTTCCACACTTTTTACAATGTTGTTGGGCTTTAAACTGCATCCTTGCTAAACATGATCAAGTGCTGATAAGTATAATTGTGGTCTGGGGTCTGGATGTAGATAGGTGAAAGAAGTTATATTCAGATCAATCATTATCTCCAAATAAATGACTGCATTATAATTTTATAGTTGGAACTTGATCAAGTTCACCAAAACCACCTCAATTTGAAGAAAACTTCCCTTTTATATTGACAATAGCATAGTGGTTATATTCTAATAAGATGGCTAGAGTTATGTGAAAAAATATTGTAATTTCACTACTTTGAACCATTTGGATGGAAAGAAATGGCAGAATTTTCGAGGAGTGGGAGATGGAGACAACAGATCTTTTCCAAAAAGCAAAGTTTTCTGCTTCTTTATAGGCTTTGACAGATAAATTGCCCGTTAGTTTATAGGTTTCAGGAGAAAATTTGAATAGAAATTCAAATTTGTTTAAATATGTATGAGAGAGAACATTGTAACAAAAAATGTTTGAATCAAAATTAGGGAAAGTCTATAAAAGCTTTCCTTTTTCTTTGATTATTCTGAACTTGAAAGATGTGTCGGGGGGTCTTACTATACGAATTTGGTGGTTTTAGTCGTATTTTGTCATTTGAATTTACCTTCTCTTTTGAGGACATCTTCTCCTCTTTCCTAATAAGAAAGTATGCCAACAATGGTGATGATAAATTAAAAGCACCCATAGGAAGTACCAACGGTTTCTCAGAGGGAAGGAAAGTATTTTACTCCATATTCCTAGCTTTTCTTCTTTTCCTTACTTCTTCTTCTTCTTCTTCTTCTTCTTCTTCTTCTTTTTTTTGTCCTCTTCTCTCTCTTTGTTTTGGCTTTTTTTAAATCCATGTGTTGTGCTTATGTGTAAGTGGTTGCTTTCATATTGCATTGATGTTTAGGTGAGTGGCTTTTTGTTTCTTGAGCATCTTTACTTTGATCAGAAACAAATACTTCTTTTTGGTGCAATTGACTAATAATGAAGACAAAAATTCTCTATTTGTTCTTTCGTTGTGTTTGTTCTCAAGATAATGCCAACTTCTTTTAGGGGTTGATGCCAAATGGTCAAGAAGTAGCTGTGAAAAAGCTATCCCAAAATTCAAGACAGGGAGTAAAAGAATTCACCAATGAGGTGAAACTTTTACTGAGAAGTCAGCACAAGAACCTGGTAATGTTATTGGGATGTTGCGTGGAAGGACCGGAGAAGATGCTTGTTTATGAATATTTGCCGAATAAAAGCCTTGATTACTTTATTTTTGGTAAGCTACTTTCATACTAGGAATTTATACATGTTGACGTATAGACTGCCAATGAATTAAAATGTTTTTCTTAAGACTTTTTGTTCAACTTTAGAGGGTTTTCGTTTACGTGGCTACATGCTTCCTTAAGGTGGTTAATTGGTGTAAGTGGTAAAAATTTTCAGTTAAAGAGAAGTCCACATCCTTGGATTGGGCAACACGGTTTCGGATTGTTATGGGTGTAGCTAGAGGTCTTCTCTATCTACATGAAGAGGCTCCAGAGAGGATCATCCATAGAGACATTAAAGCAAGTAACATATTGTTGGATGAAAAGCTCAATCCAAAAATCTCAGACTTCGGCTTGGCAAGACTTTTTCCGGGTGATGACACCCATGTAAATACATTTAGGATTTCTGGTACTCAGTAAGTAGATTCTTCAGCTTACATCTTTTTGTCTTCTTTTTATACAGTGGAACGTTTTTGTGAATACGCAGTAATTTCATAGATAACAAGAAGAGATTAACTTTTTCTCTCTCTATATGTATCTCTCTCTTTACACGCAGTGGTTATATGGCCCCTGAATACGCAATGCGCGGATATTTATCTGTGAAGACGGATGTTTTCAGTTATGGGGTATTGGTTTTAGAGATTGTTAGTGGAAGAAAGAATCATGATAAGCAACTACCTGGAGAAAAGGCAGATCTATTGAGCTATGTAAGTTACTGCTTTGAGATGTACCGGTGCATGTTTTGAAATTAACGTTTGATTGTGACAACATGTTTGATGCTTGTTTTCGTTTTAATTGGTCGCCACATGAACTGTTGGAAGAGAAATCACCAATTATTTGAGAAGATGAACCTGACTATTACAACGGCTTTCAATAAAGGGTAGCAGTAACTGTTAATTGTTATAAATCACATTCAATGGACAATTGCCACATAATGCAATATTGTTTTTCTGTTTCATCGTTCTTTTTTTTTTTTTAAATAAAAAAAATGTTATTGTTATTATTATTATAATTTATTTTTTTTAAGTACATTAGTAGCTAGCATTGTGCCATTTGAACCATTGTTTCCTCAAACTACATCGTACACAATCGTTCAATTTTAGATAGTTCGAGTAATTTGGTTCTGCAACTGCAAGCACTTTATTATTCCCTTTCGGCTACATTTATGTTTTCCTCCTATTTTGCGTTTACTCTAAGCTCTCTCTCTCTTTCTCTCTCTCTCTCTCTCTCTCTCTCTCTCTCTCTCTCTCTATCATTGTTTGTCATCCGTTTAAATTACAAAAGTGGGCTATGCAAATGCATTTCCTTACACTTAAATTTCCTTCTCACTGCCGCAGACATGGACGCTATATCAAGCAGGGAAATCATTGGAATTGCTTGACCCGAGCCTTACCAAATGCAATCGCGATGAGGCAGCAATGTGCATTCAACTAGGATTGTTATGTTGTCAGGCGAACGTTGCAGAGAGGCCTGACATGAACTCTGTTCATCTTATGCTCTCAAGCGACTCGTTTACTTTGCCGAGACCAAGTAAACCTGGAATTCAAGGCCGCGTAGGACGATGGACAACTACCTCTACATCGGCTTTGACCAATACTAATGCTAGTAGTGGATATAGTGGTGGTACAAAGGCTTCAGCTAGTGGTAGCTTAGTCGTTGAGGAATATTCGAGAAACTCCATTTCTGTTTCTTCCATTGATGAAGGTAGATGAATTCCAGGTACAGCTTGTATGTCTGCTTAGCTCATTTTGTGGTATAGTATTCTGTAAATCATTTTTGTAGCACGTGAAATCTTCAGGTTATACAGAGCAAATTTATTCAATTCGTTTCTTCCATTGAAATTGTTATCTGTCCTGGTGATAAGATGAACCGCGATTTTTTTTTCTTTTTTTTTTTTCCTTTTTTTTTTTTTTTTTTGTGTTTTACAGGACGAGACGGTAAATCTTCATAAAATGTTAAAATGCTGTACACAAATATATGTTGTGTAATTATTTCGTTTTTTTATTTCTTGTCAAACTGCACCTCATTAACAAAATACAGGGAGAACCAGCTTTTTGGGTCTTTCTCAACTTTCAAAGTTTCATCAATTGGTTCCATGGTGGGATTTTTTAAAATATTTCGAGGTCAGCCTTGATTTGAGCAAGATCTATTATAAATCACTTGATCTATGCGCGAAAGACAAAACCCACCTGAATAAGTTAGTTCAATAAACTGTCAAAAATGAGCCACAACATTGTCAGGGTTTCTATCACTATGCCCCCCCTTAAATTTCTTTTCGTGCTTGTCCATCTAAACTTGTTAAAACTATTGCAGTGTGACCAAATTAATTACTCCTTTTAAATTTGTGATACAAATATCAATGTATGCCTCATATTTGCTGCACTTTTCTCTAACTTTTCATGTTTTGACAGAAGTACTATATATGCCTTATATTTTGAGGCCCTGTTCATTTCACAAATTTGAGTTTTGTTATAATAAAAAATTCTCAGAAACAATCACATTTAATTTTTTTGCTATAGTAAAAAATTCTCACGTAAAGTCATGTCTCAACTCGAATAACTGGGTACTTCTTGAATGATCACTGGTCATCATAGGAAATTCAGACTTTAGAGAATCCGTAACTTGAAATTTCCTTCATTTCCTGTTAGTGAGCTTAGAGTGGAATTTACTTTGTTGGATAGTAATGGAATGCCCCACTCTATGGGCTCCCGTAGATTCGTGTATGTACTGCTACGAGGGCTTCCTCTCCCTTCTATCTCACCTCCGGTAAGGTATGGATTATAAAAATACGAACAGTGTAGTGTTTAATGGGCGTTAAACACGAACGAATCAGGGGGTTCGAGGGGATGTGCCCCCTGAAACTTGTAGAATAACAGAGCAGGGGTGGAGAGAGAAAACGAGTTAACTCTCCAAGCGAGTGAAGTGTTTAACGGGTGTTAAGCATGAACGAATAAGAACAAGCAAGGGGAAGGGGAGGGGGTTCGGGGGAGGAGAAGGGTCTCCTCCCTTAGCGTCCTTCCATTCTGAAGGAATAGAATAAAGGGACGACTTAACGTTTCCCTTTGTCTCGTCATTTCGAAGGAATGAAGTAAGGGACGACCTTATCCTCTTCCTCGGACCGCCATTCCGAAGGAATGGAGTAAGGGATGACCTTACCCTCCTCTCTCGTCCCGCCATATTAAAAATTTGAATCAATAAACTAAACAGACTCAAATTGTAAGCTGTCAAAGATAGTTAAACGTCCAATTCAATATCATTTCCTTGTGAATATTCCAAAACATTTTTATTTGAAAATCAATGTATCACTTTTAAGGAAGAAATAGAGAAATATGTCAAAACTTGAGATGAATTAAAATTAATAGGCCAATAGTTTACATAAGTTAATAAATAAGTCAAATTACTATTTTTGTTCATAACTTGTCTAGTTATGAACTATAACTTGATAAGTTATTATCCATAATTCACGGTTTTTGTCCATAATTTGTCTAGCTATGAACCATAACTTGACAAATTTATCCATAACTTATCTGGTTATGAACTATAACTTGACAAGTTATTACCTATTAATTTCAATAACTAAAAATTGACCTATATACTTTCTTAAGCTTTTCATATTGGCATATTTCTTATTATTTTCGCACTTTTAAAAGGGTTAATTTTAGTAATGTTGGCTTTACACCAATGCATGAATCTGGATTGAATTTTATAATGAAAAAGAAAAGTTCTTATACAAAAATGGCACATCAATACCTTTGGAATATGAAAATCCCCGTGATGGTGTCATAGCAGCATATGCCGATAGTAGCTTCCTGACAGTATCATACCAACATGTTGACAAGTATGTGACCAATTGTATCCTACTGTGATATTGATGATCCGTCGTGATACGAAAAACTCGGGTCACTGGCGGTAGTCTACCCGCATTTTTTTTTTTAACTAGAATATATGTTTTCAGAAGTCACAAAACCTACACAGTTTTTTCATGGCAACACAGCGGGGCCACGACGACATAAGCAACATAGGGGCACAAGGGGCGATAGACCTCCAGCGGCGGTCGGGAGATGACAATGGGCGAAGGGACGACCAATGGGAGAAGAGAGGGAAAAAGAGAAAGAAAGAGAGAACATTAAGTAGGGGTGTTCACAGAATCCGTCAATCCGATTAATCCGTAAAATTCAATCCAATATGAAGTTTTGCATTAGATTGAAAAGGTTTTAGAGCGGACATAAATTGAGATTTTTACAATCCGAAGGTTTTGAATTGAATTGCGGATTAAGCATTTTTCAATTTGTGAAATCCGCGAATCCGAAATCATATATATATATATATAATTTTTATAATTATATATATAAATTTTTATAAGTTAATTATTGTTAATTGAGTTGTAACCATCTAACCATCTAGACTTTTTTTTTGTATGTTTGAAATAACAATTTTGACCCGGGTTGAACAACTTTATGTTATAGTTATGCTATATATGTTTATTTGTGTTTATTTTTTATGGATATTTATTAATTTATATTTTTAAAGGTTGAAATATGTGAGTTCAATCCGTAAAATTCGATATGTTTTAAATTGAATTGGATCCAATCTAAAAAGTTTTTGAATCGGACACGGGTTAAAATTTTCTTAATCCGTAATTTTGAATCGGATTGCGGATTAACCCCTAATCCGCGGTCCGTCAACACCCCTAACATTAAGAAAAAAAAACTTGGAACATTTTTGTTCATACAATTCTATTACTGGGAATTTTAAGCAAAAAAAAAAAAAAAAAAAATTACTGAGAGCAAAAAATGGCATTCCTTGCAAAGGCGTTTTGAGAGTGACAAAAGGCAAGTGAGTGAGGGGTTTGAAGCGTAGCACTTGCTACAAATTCCTACTTTTCACAACGCTTTTGTTTGTAACACATATAAGTGTAACCCTAACCTTTTGTTTGTTTGGTTTTATTTTTTATTATTATTATTATTATTTTTTTGACGATTCCCCTTTCATCAAGTTATGAATGGAAGTTGGTGGCCAATGGATTAAAAAAAAAAAAAAAAAAAGAAACAGAGTTAAAAAACCAACGTTCAGTGGGTCCCGCTAAAGTTGTCATTACACGCATGACTTCCTACCAACATTTTGGACCCATATGCCTGGCTTAGTAGTGAGTGATTTGGTGTCAACGCTCAAATAATTATTTAAGCAAACACACAAACCAGTCACATTCATCACTCTTTTCCCAAGAGACATGGAATCTCTCTCCTATTCAGTGAGACAGTGATTGGGGATGAAAAAACTGACTCTCTTTTCAGTCTTATTCCATTGTAGATCCTTAAGTTTTTATCGCTTTTCCCGTTTCTTCTGGGCTCAAAAGAAAGAAGCAAAAGAGAAAAGAAATGAGACCCAACTGGGAGCTAAAGAAGTGCTGCAACCATGAACAAGTCGCCTTTCTCATCACAGTATCTGTCTGCACTGTCGTTATACTCGCGGTAATAAACAAAACAAACTCCTCTTTTTCTATTATATATGGGTTTTCTCCACTGTAATCTCCGATTTGATTCTGGGAAAAGAATTTTATCAAAAGTTTTGCTCTTTATTGGGTTATATGCTTTTAGCATTGGTTTGATCTGGGTCGAGTTTTGTTTTTCCGATAAGTGATAGTGGTTGTAATTTGTTTATTTTGTTTAATTCTATTGTATAAAGGGGTAGTCTTTTTACTTGCATTCTCTTCCTTTTTCTTGCGAAGAATTTTCGATTTTTCTTTATTTAACTGGGCTCTTTTTTATTGCCTACTATGACTTGTTTAGTTCATTCCAAGTTTGTAGATTGTCGTTGCATTCTTATGTGTTTCAGTTGAGAAAGGATCGAAATTTACTGGTTTGATAATGTGGATAATCTGTTTCTTTTTTTTTTTTTTTTTTTTTTTTTTTGTCATTATGTTTGTTATCTGTTCCAACTTGGTCTGTGAAGCTTGAGGACCTATTTTAAAGTGGATGGTATTTTATCTTTCATTTTTGACGATTTTGACTCTTATAAGCAAGCAAGGTATTGTCAAATGTCAATTCCAATTATATTTTTGCAGCTGTGGCGGACAATACTCCTGAGGCCATTCAAACTCGTCACAGTTTTTCTTCATGAAGCAAGCCATGCTATTGCTTGTAAACTGACATGTGGCAAAGTAAGAATCTTTTTCTCTCTTCTCTCTCTCTCTCTCTCTCTCTCTCTCTCTCTCTCTCTCTCTCTCTCTCTCTCTCTCTCTCTCTCTCTCTCTCTCTTTTCATTTGATGAAAACAAGTTATTTGATATAGAAGAATCTTTTTCTTCTCTTTTTTTTTTTTTTTTTTCCGTGATCTTTTTACATTTGATGAAAACAAATTATTTGATATAGAAATAATTTTCATAAGGATTAGCAAAATTCTAATATGTAATGACATGGAACATAGGATTTTCTTTAATTTTTAATTGTTTTCCTTTTTGGCTAATGTTGGGAAAATGTGAAAATTCCCTCAGATGTACTAAATTATCCACAGGAAATGCTCAATTGACAAGTCACGTAGCAAAATTGTACTCTGCTATACATCCAGATTAACTCATTTTCTTGTTTTGCGTTTGAAACTTCTAATTTCCCATTTGTTTTTCTTAATTGTTTAGTGCTTGTAAAAACTGACATTTATGGATGCATCAGTTTTTGAGGATACACTAAAAGATGTTGAGCATCATTTAAGTTATGAAATATAGTTGGCTTCTTACGTATTCCAATCTTGTTAGTGCAAAGTTGAAACTTTAGAAGAACATCACAGGATGCTGATATGATGGCCTCCTCTTATATTGACACTTCAAGGGCTCAACGACCCTTTATGGGATTAAGTTTCGCCAAAACAAATGGATACAATAAGGGATGGAAAATTAGTTTAAGATAGTTTTGAGCTCTACAATTGATAAGATTACTATCAGCATGCCACAAATCTTGTTGAATAGCAAGTGTGGATTTATTTCATTTTTGTTTTATGACCTTCCTTAGTATGGGGATTGTATGAAATGGACGAATTATCATATGATTCGAAAATTTATCTACCTGCAATGAGGGTTTCTTCTCTTATATAGACTTCCTTCATAAACAGCTAATGAATTTGATTCAGGTACTGATGACTGATCCACAATATTATGCAGGTGGAAGGAATTCAGGTTCATGCAGATGAAGGCGGGACAACGCAAACACGCGGTGGCGTATACTGGTTGATTTTGCCAGCTGGATGTATATTCTTTCATCTATAACCATTTTTCTGTCCTTTTTATGCATTTATTGCTCTTGTTTAATAGGAAGGTCAGAGTCTATGCTTTGATTGACATCCTATAATCAGGATCTAGCATTTATGCTTTAAGCTCTTTAATAGAGCTATCATTCGATGAATTTATAAAATCTTAGATCTGCCATTTATCTAATTGTCATATTTTCTTGTTCAGATCTTGGTTCGTCTTTCTGGGGCATGCTTTTGATACTTGCATCCACAAATCTCCTTACTGCAAGAATTGCTGCTGGATGTTTTCTTGCTGCTCTAGTTATTGTACTTTTTGTAGCTAAGAATGTAAGCTCTTATGAAATTTCCTTTACCATGTTTTGATCAATTTATGAAGCATTTGGATGTGCGACACTTCCTCTTTCACCTCAGAAAACCTGCCCCTTAGGATTACTACTGCTTAGCTTTCGGTTCATCTCTTATGCCACAGAAATGTTTCATTCATATAAATGAATGTGAAGAGTTTCTTACCCAAAATAAATTGGAAACACTTGAAAATAATGCAGTATCTTGTTTTAGTATTATATAACTGGCATGAGTTTTTCTTATCCTTAAGAAAAGCATCGGCACGTTGTCTGAAGTAAAGCAGTCCATACTGGCCCTTTTATTCTTGAGATCATTGTTTTTGTTCACTTTTCTCAGTTTGTTAGCCATAGTATCCTTACACTGTTATGTTTGTACTGTTTTATTTTCTTTTCATTTCTTTTTGCTGAATAATTTGCATTCAGTGGACGCTTCGAGGACTTTGTATAGGTATGTATTTCATATGTGAGTGAATCCATTTTTTCCCCGGCCTGCAAAGGATTCGACTTCAGATGTGGGTTTTTTCATTTCCAATTGAGCGACCAGGATTTATTGTTTTTCTCGGTGCGGTTTGGATTCTGCAAGAAACAACAAAAGTTCGTGTACTTCGGTACATCATTCTATTCATTGGTAAATCCGACTAATTCTTGTCGTTCGTCTGAAAAACCATCATCTGCTTATCTATATATTTATTTCTTTTTGTTAATCTATATATCTGAGGCAATGAAAGAATATCGCTTACCTTATGTTTCCACTTTGCAGGTGTAATGAACAGCTTGTTTTCAGTTTATGGTGTGGATTTAAGAAAACCCCACTTAAATTTGGTGTCAAATTTTCTTTCTGCTCACTAAATGGAAACCTTATACGTTCATAATGATGCAGATATCTACGACGACCTTATCTCCCGTAGAGTTCACTCGAGTGACGCTGAAAAATTTGCTGAAGTGTGTCCTTGTCCTTGTAATGGTGTGGGATGGGGAGTCATTTGGTGGGTATATTACCATTGAGTTTACTTTATTTTATTCTTTACTAGTTCCTTTCACACATTGTTGAAGCAACATTTCTCTTGGATTGACAATTGACATAACTCATTTCTACACTATGAAATTCACTCAATCAATGCAGGGGGTTGATATCTTTCTTATTTCTTTGTGGGGCGATGTATCTTGGTCTTGTGATATTGTCTTGAGGTAATTCTGCTCTATAGTTGTTCCTCTTTGTTTTTGCAAGGTAAATATTTTTGGTCTCTTCTTCAGAACTTGCTCAAATACGTATCTTTCTCCAAAAGCTGTGACATCGTGGTAACACTTGGACACTTGGTAATAAGGTTTACACACACACACACACACACACACACAATATATATATATATATATATAACTCTTGCTTATAAGTTGCTATAGCTATTAGAGGGCACTTTAAAGTTAAAATCTTTCCATTATGTCTATAGCATCTCATGCTGGTGTTACCGAACGGTCCTATTATCATGGCTGCTAGAATGGTAATAGATCTGTAAACAATTAAAAAAAAAAAAAAAGCCATGGGAAAGTGATAAAATAATATTCACAATATTCTGTTCTTTTATAGAAGAAAGATTTTCCAACAGTATGGAAACTTTTAGGCCAATTAGATGTCCACAATTAATTACCAAGAAATCACCAGCCTGGCCATAATTTTGCTTGAACATAATCTATGAGCAAAATGATCAAAAGAACTAGAAATAACAAGCACACAGGAAGTTATTATTTTTATGTTGCCAAAATCCCAAAGGAAAGAACACAGGAGCTAGCTGGTAAGTTCAGTTTTTCACATCTGGCTTCTGCTGTTCTTATCTATTGCTTATTTCCTCATACTCAATTAACATTATCCTCCTCTACTCACAGTGAATAAAGGAATAAATAAAATGCAGAAAATAAGTACAGAAAAGAAAAACTGTCAAAAATAATCTTAATAAAAATGCCTAGAAGCAGAATGATTCCCCTAACAAAAATAGTGCATGCTCTCAGTAAACAACTGGTGGTATTTTTGTATTGAAGTCATTTTTGACAGAAAGAGGACTATGAATCCAATGCAGCCCTCATAATTTCAATAGTCTTTTCATTCGCTGAAATAGCTACATTTAATGGTATCCTGCATTTTATGATTAAAAGTCCTCTTTGATCTGAAATCATGTGCCAATTTATTTCATGCACCCCTTCCCTGACCTCTTTCTACTTCCAACCAGGCTTTTGATTTATAGTTTGAAGAGTTGCTGAGAAGCCGAGTCGAACTTGTCTCGCTTTTATGCAGGGTGTAGAGTGCTGCCATGTTGATTCTTTTCCGTGGATTTCTGATCAAGTTAACTCCAATACTTCTTCTTCTTCTTTTTTTTTTTTTTTTGGATTTTTTTTCACCCATTTCTTGCCCATTTATCTGATTTATTGTACACTTAGAAAAATCAGTCCAGTAAATTTTTATCCTGTAAAAACTATTCATAATCTTGAACATTTAGATCTCGTTCATTTCACCGATTCGAATTATCAATTCTAGTTTTGCTATAGTTAAAAGCTATTACAAAAAATCACATATGATTTTTTTTTACTACAGTTAAAAACTTTCACATAAAATCACATATTAGCTCAAATTAAAATCTTGAGTCGACAAACTGAACGAGGCCTAATGAGGCCTTAAAGTTCACAACAACAACAATAAACCTTAATCCCAATTTAACTAGGGTAGGCTATATGAATATCATTTTTCCACACGGCTCCTTAAAGTTCACACTTAACAAATTTGTTCTAGCAGGATCCAAATTTGTGCCATTTAAAGTTGCTACATTAATCATTATTTTCATATGAGTTTGGTGCAAAATAAGATTCAAGTCCTATTGCAGGGTCAATTTTCTTCCTTACTGCTGATCTTAAACTATTAAAATAAGGTTTTTTTGCTTGCTATGATAAACTTGGATGCTGTCTGATGCTAGTTTTTGCCCTTCTAATTACCCGATGTCAAGGATGTGATTAGCTACTCAGATGTACCATTCCAAGTTTATTGAGAATTCAGATACTTTCTCATTACAGCTTTCTTTCTTTTCTATCTGAAACTTAATATGGTATCGGAGTGTCCAAAAAATACAGATGACAATGCTTTTCCACAACACCTTAGCTATGTCATTGGATTCAAAACCGACGGAGCTGGAAAGAGCAAAGAAAGACCAGACTCTAGAAGGCCGTGTAGTCTTTAGATAAGATTCTTTGCTACTGAGCAATGCAAGAAAAGATGATAAAATAGAGTCCCAACCAAGAATGTAACCCAATACTTGCTTCTAATGACTGTTGCCCACATAGAGTGTTGTTAAGATTTCCCCCTATAGCCACATTTATCTTGTTGAGATAAAGATGCATTTGGAACTCGTTCTAAAATAATTTTATTTTTTATATGAAAATGGAAATGAAAAGTTTTCAATCTTAGATATAAATCATTTTTAAAAATGTGTCTGATAGTTTTATTAAGAGATTGTTTAAAGTACAAAAAAATTCATTAACGTCTCCCTCTACTCGAGAGTGCAGATAACAGAAATAAGAAATGAAAAACGACTAAAAGTCTTTTTTCATTTTTCTTCCTTTTATACTAAACTAAAAAATTATTTTTATTTTTATTTTTTGTCTTTAATTGTACTAAACGCCGTTTCTCTCCTATTTTTATTTTTTTTTTCTCAAAAAACGTGAAAAACAGAAACAAAAACAACTCCAAACACAGCCAAGATTTCTTCCCAAATCTCTTTTCTCTTTGTATTTCACTCATGTGTCCCAAGCGACAAACTACAAAGTCGATTGTTTGTCCCACAAAAATTCCCTCGTCAATCTTCATGGATTTTATAGTTAGCGAGGGGATCCAATGAATATATAATTCAAACTAAAATAATTATAAATAAATTAACTAACTCAAATTAATACATTTATCAATTAATATGAAGATCCAATGATCATATATAATTGAACCTAAAACAAGAATAGCTCAATTAATTAATTCAAATTAGTATGTTAAAGTGTTTAACTTCATCACTATTAGACAAATTCTGGAGCTAAACTAGCGATTATGCAATGAAAAGCTAAAAAATTTCTCACTTTCTATAAAGGGTGGACTTTGTTTATTCAGAAAAAGAGGGGGAGGAAAATTAAAAAACAGAGTGGTAGGGTGCACAAAAAACCACCAAACGACCCACTCACACCGCACGGCCACATTATCAAACCGTCAAACTATGGTTTCAAGCCGCCATACTTAAATGAATGGATGAGATTAAGTTTTGGTCTTGCATGGAATAATTAGTGGTTTTATTTATAATTTTTCATAATACTAATTTATATTTTAAATACATTTATTAAAATTTTTAATAACTCCCATGTCATTAAAATCGTAAGAATTATAGACGGAGAAAGACAGATGAAACATTTTAAATGATTTTTTTTTTTTTTTTTTCAATTAGAGGTGTTTTAAAAGGTTTTAAAAGTTTTAAGAGATATTTTGAAAAATAGTATATAATATGAGAATATTTATAAAATTAATCTTTAGAATAATAAATAAGAAAGACGCATGAGACATTTTGAATAGTAATTTATAGATTAAGAGTGTTTTGAATGATTTAAAAAATTTAATGGGTATTTTAAAAAGATATAATTTAGAAAATATTTATGAAATTAATCTTGAAAAATTATTGAATTAATCTTAAAAGTTTATAGGTCTAAATTTTTATTTATTATTCTTGATATTTTCTAATATAATATTTGATATATTTGATCAGAAAAGAATATGGATAAAGAATAAAAGATAAAAATAAGAAACGTTCAATATCATTAACAAAAAAGAACCATGTAAATGGTATTCATCTCCTTTGGCTAAGGTAATAATAAAAAAAAAAAAAAAAAAAAAAAGGTTATTAGTTCCGTTAACCGCGATATACGCTCAAACTGCAAGAATTTCATCGGAAGCTTCATTTCTGGCGAAGATCTTCGTTATGGTTTCCGATCTACTGGTTTCCAGTGAGGTATCAAGTGCTTCGGCAATATATTATGGCGGAAGTCACATGTTTTCAAGATTGGGTTTTCCGGTGCTAGGGTTTGGTTTTACATCATCTCTCTGTCTGTATTTGTAATCGAAGCCTTAGCCATCAGTATTTCAAGATGATAATCGGGCTTTGATGCTGACCCCAAGATGCCCGGGTAATGCTCATCTCTTTTCTCTGTTTTCCCTTTTCAGAACCCAATTTCGTTCTTATGCTCATCCTCCATTATCGCTCAAAAGGATAAAAAAACGATGTAAATTTGGAAAACTTAAGCTAGATGAAGCAGTGGGTTACTTCAATTTCATGATTCGGATGCGACCCTTGCCTTCTATTCGGGTTTTCAATCATTTCTTTGCGGCACTCTCCAAGATGAATCATTTTTTCGGCTGTTGTTTCTATGTACAGAGATATGGTGGCTTTGGGTTGTGTTCATTTCCGACCAAATCTCTGTACATTGACCATTGTGATAAAATGTCTATGCCGTGTTAAGAATCTGGATTTGGGTTTTTCTGTTTTGGCGATTTGCTTTAAACAGGGCCTTAAGCCGGATGCTTTTACGCTAAATACCCTGCTTCACGGGCTTTGCGAGGACGGGCGGCTAGCTGCGGCGAGAGTGTTATTTTTGGAAATACTAGAAAATGAACAACCTTTTAATGAATTTACTTATGGGATTTTGATCAATGCGTTTTGTAAGGCTGGAGAAACCTGTGAGGCACTTGAGCTAGTGAGGATTATGTATGACAATAAAAGGATTAAACCTGCTCTAGGATGCTGCAATCAAATCATCCGTAGTCTTTGCGATGAAGGAGGAGTGGACAAGGCCTTGAGCTTGTTTGAAGATATGTTCAGCCATGATGTTGTACCGGACATCATCACTTGTACTTTTCTGATTCATGGGTTATGCAAATGTGGTCGTTGGGAAGAGGCAATGGAATTCTTAGAAATCATGGCTGTTCGGGAAATTTCTCCAAATATTGTTTTATACACCTCTATATTGGATGCGATGTGTAAGGAGGGAAGAATTCAAGAGGCACTTGATCTTTTAAAAGCAATGAATGATAGAGGTCTAAAACCAAACGTCGTAACCTACTCTTCTTTAATTTGTGGATTTTGTCGTTTGGGTCAATGGAGGAAAGCCATCCATTTGTTAGATCAAATGAACAATGAAGGTGTTCATGCAAATGCTATAACCTTCACCACCATTGTTGATGCTCTTTGCAAGCAAAGAAGGATGAAGGAAGCACTTGATGTGTTTCATCTCATGATTCAGAGAGGTGTAACCCCAAATATTGTCACTTATAGTACGTTACTTTATGGATTGAGTCATTTAGGTCTATGGGAAGAAGTCAGGAGATTGTTTAATGAAATGGGTAGGCTTAACATAGTGCCTGATTCCGTAGCTTTAAATGGAGTTTTGGATGCTTTTTCTGAAAAGGGTATGATGGACAAAGCTGAAAAATTGCTTGATGGAATGATTCGACACGGTCCCAAGCCTAATACTGTAACCTACACGACATTGATCAAGGGATATTGCCTGCTAGGTGACATGGACAAGGCAAAAAAGGTTTTTGAACAAATGGGGTCAATGGGTGTTAAACCTAATATTATTTCCTACAACACCTTGATCATTGGTTATATAAAGGCCGATAGAATTTATGTTGCTCTCAAGCTTCTTGAGGATGTGATCCAAAAGGGGTTGGTTCCTAACAACGTAACACAAGACATTTCAAAAAGCATTCATGCTAGAAGGATTATCGCAGTGGCATGATAAGTCTCCTATTATTGCATTGGTATGATAAATCTCCCTAAGGTGTGTTCATGAACTGATCACAATGCTATGAGCTGAACTAAGGAAACCAGAGTCAAATATGATTGTAGGACTTACATTGTATTAATTGCAGAGTCCCATTACCCCAAAGAAATGTTGCTGAAACACTCTTACTCAATTTATACTTTTATAGCCATTCAATTGTGAACTACTTGCTTACAGAAAAGGCAATGAAGCTAACACTCGTGAAGCTGTCTATTCTTTCAATGTGATTCTAACTCCTATATTGGAATGGAAAACCATTTTGATCTATTTATTCCAACAGTGGCTTATGTTGAGAAAGATCTACCGTAGATGATTATATCGAAAGGAAAACCTTTATGTATAACTGACACACCCAAATTATTCTATGAACTTTCCGTTGAAACTGCAGGGAAAGAAGCTTCGATATATAATCATGGTGATGAATTGCGCTGTGACTTGATGGTGTCGAATTTCCCTGGCATTTATGCTTCATAAGACGTATAATTCTATTTTAGCCTTTTAAAGGTTAAATTTTCTTTTCCAAGAGTTTGTGCTTTCGTTCAGTACATATTTTTGGAATGCTAGAGTATCTAGAAAGTTCTAGTAGCCAAAACACGGCAAGATTGAGAAATTTTAAGATTGAAGTAAAGCTAAAGTAAGTTTTCTCTGTCAGTTTTTGCTTAGTGGGCTTGGTGTTGGTTATGTGTTACAATTTTAGTGGCGCACAAAGAGTTGGACAGAACCTAGAAGTCAGATGATCTTGTTCCTCATTCATGAGTTGGTGCAAATCACTAAGAAACATGCAAAATTATTATGTGTATAAAAAGCCCTAGTTCATCAAGTTGTGTATGAGTTAATGCATGAAAGACAGTCTTATATCATATTTTTTCTTTGATGAAACTGATAGCAAAACTTCATTAATTGTAATATATTCAATTTGTATGAGCAATGCTATTGTGAGTGCCATTATCCATTACTTGAGATGGTCTTTGATTTTGTTCTTCTTTCATAAAGAAAGAGATGTTACCAGTTTCTTTTCTTTTATGAAGACATAGAGTGACATGCATATATTCACTCTGGGCAAATATACAAGAATTTTGGTGAAGAATTTTTTGCAGTTCTCAGGTAAAGGAGACAAATTCTAGTTTTATAAACTACATTTCATGATTTCTAGTTCATGGTATAGAATAATATTTGCCACTTAAAGAAATAAAACCCATCTTGCCAAAACGCCTTAGGATATTGGATATACAGTTTTTCCTCCAATGGAATCAATCACAAGAGGATTGAGCTTCCTATTTCACAACCTCTCATAATCGAGTTTCTCCGACTGCAGGAAGAGATGAGAAATATTGCTAATTAGAATACAATGTAACATTTTGTTGACATATGTTGAAGTAAATATGCAATTAAAAAAATGGCATACTTACTAAACTAGTAAATATACTATTTACTTCAAAATTTAATACACGGTATTAAGTTCAAACAAAGTTTCAAAAAAATGCTTGTTACTGCAACTTCTGTAGAATTTAATTAAAATTTATGAAAAAAAAAATTGGAAATTTGTTTTTAAAAGTGCATGAGTTTAAACATAAATATTTATTTTTGCTCAATTGTAAAATTATTTATTTTTTGTCTACCTAAAACAAGAGCTAAAATAGTAGTACTCAATGAGCATTAGTAGTACCATCAATAAGCATTTTATCGGTAGCCAATAAAACAAGAAGTTAAAAATAGTAGTACCTTAATAAGCATATCAGTTGGAAGCCAAGCCGGCGCTGTTGGAATACCAACCCACGCAACCTGTAAAACAGTAACGTCTCAGCAAATTCACCGTTGACTTTTTCATTTACAACAGGGTTATTAGTGCTTTTTTTCTCTTGAATTTTGACTGAATTGACAAGTTGGTCTTTAAACTTTTAATTATAACATATTACTTTTGAATGAATTAAATTTATAGAGTGCCCTTAAATTGATAAATGAAGTTAAAATTTGGAAGGAAATGCAATGTAAGTGCCCCGGCGTGTTCTAATCGTGATTCAAAATTTCAATCTCTTCCTCCAAACTAACTCAAATAAATAAGAGGGAGTTTTAAATCGTCTAAATTTTAACAACCTTTATTTATTTGGGGAACACTCTGTTACACGTTATTAAATTTTAAGTGGCTAATTGTCAAAATATACAAAAAAAAAAAATAATGAATTTCTCAATAGTGAAAAGTTTATTTAGGAAACACTCCCAAATACCCGTTATTAAAACAAAATGGGCATGTTTTTTGTCAAAAAACTAAAAAAAAAAACTCAAAAATTTTATTGAACTTCTCAATAGTTTTAACTTTATTCAATTTTATATACCCAAGTTCTAAATTCAACCCTTGATAAAAACAAATTTACTTAAAACAGTAGTTTGATAAGGGTTGGTCCTGTCAATTAAAGCTTAGCATTTGGAGTGCAAGAGTGAAAAGAACAAAGAAATAAAGAACCAAAAACATGTAAAAGAATAAAAAGGAAAGGACTCAAGGAGTCTCATACCAGTGCATGCTCTCCTGTCTCGAAAATGCGTAGATCCAAGACCTAACAAAATTTCCATTTAGTCACTTCGAAATTTCGAATCAAACTTGGATAAGGGAAATTTTCACCATTCCCCTGATCAACTATATATCTTCAACATTGTTTCATAACTTGAATGAGAAGAGAACAATGTGAAGGATTTACCTCGCCGCGGTCTTCATAGATATAGTCCAGGCCTTTGTAGTAAGGAGGGTGCCCAACAGATAAATACTGCAGTTTGTACCAATATCTCAGTCAAAAATGGTTGAGAGAAAACTCCGTTACTCACAAAATGGTGTGTCCCACTAGGTTAGATCCCATCTATTCACTTAACGGAACTCACCTTGTGTGAATAACGGGGTTTTAACCCTATCGGGATAAATATGAGTGCTATATATCAGTTTCTAAAGCTAAAGAAAGCAATGCAAATAAATCATTATATTAAAGTACAATTCTCTATTTTGTTGTGAACTTTTTTGCCAAAATCAACTACTGTTGCATTGCATACAAGTTAGTTATTTTGCTGAGATTGGTAGATTTCAGCAGAAAAGAAACAAGGGCTCTACATTATTTTCTTTTTCTCAAAGTTATAACAGCACTGGTGTACTTATATTGCCTGCCGTTGAAGGAAGTTTCAGCAAGTTTTCTAATGGAAATTGGAATTCCCGTGCTAATAACTTTCAGGGTTATTTGCTAGTTTGTACCCTATATTTTAAGCTTATAGCAAATATATATCATGCCCTTTTGGATTTCTTTTTTTTGTCCTGATGAAATATGTTCTAACTTCTCAATGTTGTATATTCGAATTTTAATTTAATATCATAGACCTTCTCTTGGACAAGTAATTTTGATCACCAATAAGAATTTGATATGAAATTAAATTCTAACATTACATTGTTTTTTTTTTTTTTGAAAATCTAACAGTACATTGTTCAGAACATTCAAAATACATAATGTCTCCGTTCATTTTACCGATTTAAATTTAGAATTTGAATTTTACTACTGTAAAAAGCTTTCATAAACAGTCACATCTAACTTTTTTATTACGGTAAAAAGATATCACATAAAGTCACATCTAAACTCGAATTAGCAAGCTAAACGAACCTAATATCTAGCTATAATAAGCTTAAAAGGGTAGAAAATAGTAAATCACCCCAATTTTAATTTATTTTATTTTTTGAAGGAATAATATCCTTTTTACGGTCTTTTACAAGTAGAAGATGTTAGCGCACAAATGGTTACAAAATACGTATCTGTGTGTGTGCGATTAGCGGAAGTACTCCAATTCTACTTACATTTATACTATTCAGATACTTCTCTTTATCCACCCTCACAATTTGACCTTTCTTCACTGCGCAACAGCAAATAAATAAAAGATAATCACTAAATAATAGTACAAATTCTCAAAATTCATTAAAAAAAATAATAAAAAAAAAGATTTCACAAAAAGAAAACTCACTTGAATATACGGGCTTTTTGAGAAGCTTAGAAGGAGCAGGCTTAGGAGGTGAAGAAGGTTGAGCATTGGAGGAGTCTTGAGTTTTGGCCTCTGCAGTCTTCTTCTCCTTTTCTGGCTCTGCAGATTTCACGGCTCTAATCGACCGAAAACGAATCGGGTTTCTTCTTGAAGTTTGGGAGAAGTGAGAAAATCGCCGGAAGGAGCTTTGTAAATCGCCGGAGAGAGTGGCAGAGAAGGCCATGAGAGATGGATGTTTGTTGGTGTATAGTTGTTTTTTGTTGTTCAGTCTTTGGAAGCCTCTAATATTTGTGCAGATAAAAGAGATATGATGGAATTCTCACTACTAACGGTCAGATTTTAGGTTATTTTCATTTATGTCCCTGAAGTACACTATATTTTAAAATGCCTCATAATTTTATAAAACCGTTCAAAAAACCTCTTAATTTATAGAAAACCGTTCAAAATACCTCGTTCGTCCAAGTTTGACGGTAATGTTAACAATTTTGCTAACATCGTATTAGTTTTAAAATATTATGACTAAATTAAGCTCAAAAAAGAGATTAACTATTAGGAACAAATAAAAAATTGAAAATGAATATAATTATTAAAAATAAAATAAAATAAAAACTTCTTCTTAATTCATTCCCCTTTCATTGCTGTTTGTCCTCTTCTACCTCCAGCGGTCTTGAGATCTCCGTCACTAACCGTCTTTGGCCCTAACACCCCGTCATAACCCGTGAATTAAGACTCGAAAATTCACCCGCATTCCTGACCGAAATCGGGGCCTATATCCCTAATTTGAAGCACTAAAATTACATTAAAAAAACCCATATATGTCTTCAAAATAACGTCTAACATATCTTGCAATAAAATAACAAAGTTCAATCGGATAACCAACTCCAACTAAATAAAAAAAAAAAAAAAAAAAAAAAGCATTATCATTCAATTAAAACCATATATCCTTTTCATTTTCAAATTGAATTTATCATTATAGGTCCCAACAAGATTTAAAAAAATCATTTTAGTATATATAATAAAATTAACTAAACTGATTCAAAAATTAAAAATACTTTACCTTCATTTCCAAATAACCGGTCTTTAGTACGTAGACCCAATACCGACCACCATTACTAAATGTTGCCTCGATGCAATTTGCTTAAGATGTCACGAGCCATCATCATTACAAATAGAATACCGGAATTGATTTGACTTCCAAAATGCAAGAATATCTAAAGGTGCATTCCTATTTACCCTAGGCTCATCAAGTAAAGCTCTAATTGAGATTTTGAGGAACATCGGAGAAGTCATCATCAACAAAATCATCAAATTTTGAGGAACATCATCAACAAAATCATCAAATTCCTACATAAGATTAAAAAAAATGCTTAGACAATATAAGTACATATATGCAATATTTCAAAGTAAATAAGATTAGGGAATATATGAAAAGTGTGTGTGTGGGTGTGAGGGAGAATTAGGGGTTTTTCTCTTATGAGACTAAATTACTAAAAGGTCCACAATTAAAAAAATAGTATAAAATTAATAAATTAACTTATTGATTTATGTCATACGTGTTAACACTAACCCGACCCTTTTTATCATATAAAGAATTTGAACTAAAAACCTTTTCTTTTTGACACTAACCCGTAAAAAATCGAGTCGTGTTCGTAATGGTCAATGAATCAAAATTCCAGCGAATTCCGAAAACCTTTGGCCCTAGCCTAACGGGGCCTTTCCTCTGCCGAGCCCCTGGTGTGACGAAATATCTTGCAATTTCCACTCGCTTCGTAAAAAAAAAAAAAAAAAAAAAAAAAAAAAATTAAAACCATATATCCTTTTGTTTCAAATTGAACCCATAAGGTCCCCTATCATTTGTATAAAAATAGAAATTAACAAGGACCTGTCAAAATTCATAAATAAAATCAGTTTTTGATTATATTTTTATCATATAAAGAATTTGAAAAAAATTTTCTTCTCGACAAAATACCAAATGAATCAAAATCGGATTGAAAACCTTAACTAAACGGGCCAATGTTTAAACCCATAAGTCAAGATTTAAAAAAATAGAGACTCAAGTGTCAAAATTCCAAAGTTTGGGATCATATGTGCAAATTAAGAGTTTAAAATTTATACAAAGTTGTTATAGTAAAAAAATTCTCATTAAAGGCTCCGTTTTTTCACATTTGAGTTTAAATTTTTTGTTATAGTAAAAAGTTCT
This sequence comes from Morus alba, assembly GCA_012066045.3. NCBI lineage: Eukaryota > Viridiplantae > Streptophyta > Magnoliopsida > Rosales > Moraceae > Morus > Morus alba. The sequence continues at coordinate 17,047,937 of CP050231.2, forward strand.
CATAAAAACATCTAATTTTTTTTTACAAAGAAAAGCTCTCATAAAATCGCATCTCAACTTAAATTACAAACTCAAATTAGCGAACTAAATGAGCCCTAATTTTCTTATTAGAAAAAGAAAAAGGTTAAAGGATGGTCAGTTTGAAATGAACTCAGAACCAAAATATTGAAATTGGGGATGCAAGTGCCAAGAGTTCAAAAGTTTGAGAACCTAGCTACAATATAAATTTCCTTATTTGTTATTATCGTCACCTTCCTGGCTTTTAAGCCATGCAAGTACACTTTTGAACAAAAATGTAATCTTCCTCTTTCTCCAACAAATAAGCATTTCTGACAAATAATGTCCAAGTTATTCTTCAATTCTTATGATTTGAGTTGTTTTTCAGGTCTCTGGTGCCGTGTCTACAGATTAAGTAGTGTTACAATAAATCGGATCCAATACATTAGATATCTTACTAATAATATGAAAATTTAGCTGTCTAGATATTTAACCATGAGTTAATAAATCATCAATAACAATGTGGCACGGGAACATCTAATGAGAATATATTGTTCCAATATTAGACTGAGATTAGTTAGGGGCGAAGTACTAATTGAAGAGCTAAAAATAGCCTTGTTCACTTCACCGATTCGAGTTTAGAATTTGAGTTTTGTTACAGTAAAGAGTTCTAAAAAATAGTCACATCTAACTTTTTTGCTACAGTAAAAAATTCTCACATAAAATCACATCTCAACTCGAATTACAAACTCGAATCAACGAAATGAACGGGCTTGTACATTTAGGTGTGCCTATGTTGTGTAGAAGTATAGTTGGCAAGGTTTTACTCACAATATTAATTTGTCAAATTAGTAATTGATAAAAAAAAAAATCGATTAAAAAGGAAAAACAAAACTCAATTCATAATGTCATTTGATCTATATTTCCAAGAACAATAGATCAAAGAAATTATGATCAATAATATGGTTAAATAAAAAGTAGCACTAATGGTTCAAGAGTAGCGTTAGAAACACCAATTTTACTCCTTATTTTTTGTACCTATCTTGTGATGTCATATTTTCATTAACAAATATAATCTCTAATTGTTGTGACAATTTTTTAAACAACTCTCATGATGACTCAGAATTAGTGTAAAAAGATAGAATTAAAACTGGAATTTCTAGCATTAAACAACTAATACGATATATGTTATATGGTAAATGTTCCTTTGGGCTATATTATATCACACTTAGGGGGCGTTTGGTATGGGGTAATCATAAGGAATCATATTCACAGGAAAGTGATGGAAGGTAATATGATTCCTAGGAATAATACATTATTGTGTTTGGTTCTATATAGGAATCTTTCTCAAATTCCTATGAATATAACATTACTGTGTTTGGTTATGCATGAGAATGTTGTGAATTAAAAAATATTTTTTTAAATGAATAATAATAATAATAATAATAATTTTATTATTATTATTATAATAATTATAATAATTATAATAATAATAATAATAATAATAATAATTTTATTATTATTATTATAATAATTATAATAATTATAATAATAATATTAATAATTATAATTATTATTATTATTATTATTATTATAATTATAATTATAATTATTAATATTATAATAATAATAATTATTATTATTATTATTATATATTATAATTATAATAATTATAATAATAATAATAATAATTATTATTATTATTATTATTATTATTAATAATTATTATTATTATTATTATTATTATTATTATTATTATTATTATTATTATTATTATGAGATTCTCATGATTTTGAGATTCCTGAGAATTTGAATAACACCCTATTGGGTGGGATTAGGATTACTCCAAAATGGGGTAATGTGAAACCCATGGGTTTCACTTTCCTGAGTTTTAAAAAAGTCTAATAATTGTACCAAACATGAGAATCTGAAAGATTTCCATTCTCACCCTTATGATTACCTCATACCAAACGCCCCCTTATATATTATTATTAGTAAGAAAAAGCACGTGCATTGTAATACACGTGCTAATTATATAAAAAAAAAAATTAGAATTTGAGTTAATGTCATTTAACATTATTTTATAATTAAACTGCACCGTATAACATAAACCTCAAAGGAAACATATATAAATTTATAAATATACATAAATAGGTAAACATACAATCAAAAGAAGCAAATGAATTTTAGTTGAGAAATTACTAAAAGAGGAATAATGATACTTACAATATTGGACGAACTTGAAAGACAAGCTCGTCCGACAAACTGTTTCAAGTGGCATTGATGTAATTTAAGTCTCGTTCATTTTACTAATTTGAGTTTTCAGTTTTAGATTTTACAATAAAAAATTCTTAAAAAATGTCACATCTAACTTTTTTTACTATAGTGAAAAGCTTTGAAAATCTTATATCTCAGCTCGAATTGAAAATTTAAATTTGTGATGGTGTTGCGGGAGACATTTAATTTTTATGAGGAGATAAAGATATTTAAAATGTTTTAAAATTGATGGGGACTTGTGATTGAACGACAAGATAACACCCTGGCCTTGCAAGAAAACATGATGGTATGTATGAAGTAACACATCAATGAAAGTAGATGAAACGCGAGTGGAGAAGTGTCGTTAGCTAGTCCAGCCTTTGTTTTTTTGTTTTTTGTTTTTTGTTATTAAATGCTCGATAATTAGAATTAAGATCGAAAAAGGAGCTCGTCTAAGCTTAATTGGATGTATAAAGGGAAAAAAGGATTAACTAAGCAATTTATATCGGTTGGTCATGGTGATATTTCTTTTTGTTTTTGGTTTTTTTTTTAATTTATTTTTCCATCATGCAACTTCAAGTGAGCTTATTCATGGGTGCGGAAAATAACGATCCAACATCGTATTAGGGACATGACCTTCCAAAGTGTACTGTGCTTAGAGCGCTTAAGGTTGTGTTTGGTATAATGGTTCTAGAATTAAAATTATGATTCTAATTTAAACCTTTGTTTGCAGAAAGTAAAAAATGGTTCTTGAAAGTCAATATTTAGTTTGGATGATTTTAGTTTAAGGTTTAAATATTGATGTGATGTTTTAAACTAAAACTACACCAAAAAATAACCATCCCTCCCGTAATTTTGGATAGTTCAAACCCCTTATTCTACTTCTAGTTTTAAAACCATGGTTTGGACCCCACTCAAATAGTAAAATTGGGTTAACTTTTATTACCTTAACATAGTAAACTTCTCTAATTTGGGTTAAATTTTAGGATTAATTTCAAAAATTTCTCCTGAATTATGACCCTTGTAATACTTTGCCCCCCAAATTTTAAAACGTAACATCTGCTCCCCCCAAACTTTGTTCCGTTAACAAGTTTTTCTTTCACTTACAATGAGTGACAGAATTCACCACGTATCACGTACATGACACATCTAAAGAGGGTATTATTGTAAAATACCCTCTCTTCGTCTTTCCTCCCTGCCATTCACCTCTGTTATATTTCTAGCCTTTATTTGTTCGGTTTTGCTTATGTTTTTTAGTTCTTTTAAGCTTTCTTTTTGTAATCTCTGACTTCTCCTCTCTCATCTCTCTTATCTATTGGTTGTATTCAATGTAAAATCACATCTCCACATATCTTGTTGTGTAGTCGCCGTGTTTTCCTCTTCCCTTTCTTGCTGGCACCTCTCTTGTCAATGGCACAAGATCTGCAAGGTTCTCGGTGATGAGAGATTGATCTTCCTTCGTCATGCTTCTCTGCCCAAACATTGTTGGAGTGGTCAAAGAAGAAGGAGATTTCGTTGTGAAGGAGCTAGAGCCTTGAAGCACCTATTTGACATGCGGCCTTGTAGCGTGGGATGAGAACGACAGTGAGATCTTGGTCATAGGCCCATGATGGACACGCGAAGGAGATCTCCTTTACGGCTCCAAGACAATAGAGAGATTCAAGCAGCTTGGTGATGGTCCTGATCGAGAGATTCAAGTCTGACATGCCCTTGCATTGTCGTGACGAGTACGACAGTGAGATCTTGGTCGTGCTGGATTTGTGGAGATGTGATTTTTGTATTTTTGTAATGCTTTGATGATGTTTTGATGCCTTTATGTTGGTGGAAAATCTAAAATTTATGTATTTAGGTTGAAGCTGATGATGTTTTCCACAGAAAAGATGGTGAATTTTTCAATAAAAATGGAGAATTTTCTAATTAGGAGAGTATAAGCGTAATTGTGTTTTTAATTCTCATTAAATGAGTGATACGTGACAATTCCGTTACTTATTATAACAGAAAGGGAAAACTTGTTAACGAAACAAAATTTGGGGAGAGCAGATATTACGTTTTAAAATTCAAAGGCACAATGTTACAATGAGCATAGTTTAAAGGGGATTTTTAAAATTAATCCTAAATTTTATTACCTTAACATAACCACTCAAACAGTAAAATTCTTTCAACATAGACAATTTGCAAAAACCCTGCTTCAGCAAGACAATAATTTACTGTTATTACAGCAAGAATCAGAACTATAACATCATTTCAACAAATCCCATGCGACGGCCCGGGGTTGGGACGAGTAAAACACCATATTGATATTCTTGGGAATCTGAATAACACTTGGAGGTGTTTGGTATGGGATAATCATAGGGGTGGGAATGAGAATCTTTTAGATTCTCATGTTTGGTATAATTATTAGACTTTTTAAAAACCCAGGAAAGTGAAGCCTATGAGTTTCACATTACACTATTTTGGAGTAATCCTAATCCCACCTAATAAGGTGTTATTCAAATTCTCATAAATCTCAAAATCATGAGAATCTCATAATAATAGTAATAGTAATAGTAATAGTAATAATAATAATTATAATTATAATAATAATAATAAAATTATTATTATTATTCATTTAAAAAATATATTTTTAATTCACAACATTTTCATGCACAACCAAACACAGTAATGTAATATTTATAGGAATTTGAGAAAGATTTCTGTATGGAACCAAACACAATAATGTATTATTCTTAAGAATTATATTATCCTCCATCACTTTTCTGAGAATATGATTCTTTATGATTACCCCATAGCAAACGCCCCCTTGGTGTTATTCAGATTACTGCATTTTAGGGTAAAATGAATCCTATGGGATTGATATTCTTGGGAATATGAAAATCACAACTCTTATACCAAACATAATAATATATGAAAATTCCTATTCTCACTTAAAAATTACACCATATCAAACGTCCCCTTACTGTTATTACAACAAGAATCAGAACTATAACATCATTTCAACAAATCCCATGCAGTTTTAATATAGATTTTGTGAGTAAAAAGTATACACTACAAAAGATAACACACATATCCAGAGTCAGGGCCACCCATAGAAAATGATAGACGGCCGCTGCACTTAAACTTTTTTTTCTTGCATATAAAATTCTAATCTCATTATTTATCACATCACATTCTCGTCTCCTAATTAAATTTGTTTTTTTTTGTTTTTTTTGGATCCGCTCTTGTACATATCTATAACTAATTAAAAATAGTCATGTCATCTCTTTAACGTAACAAAAACATTTTCTGTCGCTGGCCATATCCCCAATTATTTCTGCATTTTGATTTGATGAGTGTTGATACGAATCTAGTTTTGCATGCTCGAGCACATTCTGCTTCAGTTCGACAGAACCCACAAAGAACCCATTTCTCGGATTCTGCCGCTAAAAATAATTTAGCATTATGTACATGGATATAAATAATAGATGATACTAAAAGAAAATAATCGATAACATAAAAAAAAAAAAAAAAAAAAAAAATCTCTTGGGTTCTGTTCATAGAAATTGATCAACCTTGAATTTGCCACATCATTTGTGAAAGTAACCATTAAAAATTTGTACATGTAACTATGTATATATTGATATATTTTTAAAATATGTTCATATATTTTTATTAAAAAAAAGGATAAATTTTATAAATTTCTCTTAACTTTATTATTTGTGTTAACATGCCTCATGAACTTTAAAATCTGCATATTGTGTCCTCTGAACTTTAAAATCTGCATATTGTGTCTCCTAAACTTTATCACTTATGTCAACATGCCATCTTAGGTTAACTTTGTTAACTTTTTAACGGAAATACTTATATGCCCTATGAACTTTGTCACTCATGCTAATATATCTCATGAACTTTAAAATGTATCTGTTTTCTCCTTTGAACTATGATATCTTTCTAACTTTTTCCCCTCTATCTTGATTCTATTAATTTTTTGAACGAAAATGTTAATATGACCATTAAATTGCTAATTATTTAAAATATTTGACCATTAAAATTTGTTAAGTCAATAGGTTTCTTAAAGTTTGTATTGATTTTTTTTTTTAAATATACAATACAATAAATGTTTTGAGCGCATTTAAATTTAAAAATGCTATATATGTATAAATAATAAACATGTTTTATGTCAAGTACTTCTATCTAGGTGAAATATTAAGAGAAAAAACTAACAAAATTCATTACATTATAAGAATTTGCTCCTCCTTTTTTAGATAATTAACAATTTAACGGTCATATCAACATTTTCGTTCAAAAAACTTATAGAATCAACATGGGAGGAGAAAAGTTGGAAATATATCATAGTTTAGAGGGCAAAACAAGTACATTTTAAAGCTCATGAGGCATATTGACACTATTGACAAAGTTCAGGGGTGTTTATAAGCATTTCCATTAAAAACTTTACTGAGTTAATCTCAAAGGGGCATGTTGACGCAAGTAACAAAGTTCAAGGGGCATAACATGCATATTTTAACGTTTAGGGAGCATGTTGATACAAGTGACAAAATTTGGAAAGAATTTATAAAATTTGACGAAAAAAAATATGTTCATTTATTTATGCAGAAACTTCGTTTAGAAAAAGGCAGCTAAAGCTAGTTCTCCCCAATCTTAACTCAAAAATCTTTACTGTGAAATTTTAGAAAAGTCTATTGATAAAATTTATTATTTCGCTAATAAAATATAAAATATATAAAAATAAAAATACAAGGTCACTAATATTTATATTTTTTTAGGATTATTTTTACCGATTTTCTTGAACTTTGGAGTCATTCTTAATTTGTCCCTTAAACTTTTAAAATTTTTACATTGCCTCCTGAACTTTGAATTGTTCTCATTTAACCCATTTTTTGTTGTAATTTTTATCAAAATCGGACAGAAAAAAGGGGTTAATTGTGGTCATATGGTTTTTATATTTTTTAACAGAAATTCAAATAGAAAGACCACCTGTCTGCGTTATTCTCTTTTTTCTATCTATTTTTAATAGAAATTATAATAGAAGGGACTAAGTGTAAACAATTTAAAATTTAGGAGGAAAAGTGAGAATTTGTCTGCATTATTCTCTTTTTTCTATCTATTTTTAATAGAAATTACAATAGAAGGGGTTAAGTGAAAATAATTTAAAATTTAAGAGGAAAAGTGAGAGTTTTTAAGATTTAAGAGACAAACTGGAAATGATTCTAAAATTTAAAAGGCATCCGTGATAATAACTTTTTTTAAAAAAAAGTTTCCAAAATTTTTCATTTTTTCACAGCTATTTGACCTAGAATTCTATGAATACACACACACACACACACACACACACACACACACACACACACATTGGCACCTTACCAATATCACAACATAAAAATCCTTATCATCTCTTAGGGGAATTTTACGAACATCTAACATTTTCATAATGTGGATTTTGAAATAATAATAATAATAATAATAATAATAATAATAATAATAATAATAATAATAATAATAATAATAATAATAAATAAATAAATAAATAAATAAATAAAACCTCCCTGTTTTATATTCACACACAGTGCCTCATTAAGAAAAAAAAAAAAAAAAAAAAAAAAAAAAAAAAAAAAAAAAAAAACCTTTAGAATAAAAGGTTATTGAGGTATATATAAGAATTATGCGCACTGTAAACTAAGCTGAATGTTGGACGACGAAGAAGATGAAAATAAAGATCAAGATATAGATGGACTTAGAGCTCATAGCTATTCTCACTTTCACAGTTCACACCACCATACAAGCAGAATTCTTTTGGCCTCTATCATATCTACTTGAGAGCGATTTTTCAGTTTGATTTTGTTCCCTCAAAAGAGAGATGCAAACCTTCAACAATGAATATTATGCATTTTGTTCCCTTTGTCCATGTTGAGAAGGCAAGTCTTGCACGCCCACATTTATTTTATTGATTTAAGTTTAAATTTTGAGTTTTATTATAGTAAAAAGCTTTCAGAAACAATCACATGTAATTTTTTTATTATAATAAAAAATTTTCACACAAAGGGTCCGTTTGTTTTCGTTTTTGTTTTTGTTTTTCACGTTTTTCGAGAAGAAAATTTGAAAACGGTTTATGAAAACACGTTTGGAAGAAATTCGTACGAAAACCAAAAACAAAAACGTTTTTGGATTTTGTTGAAAAATTTAAGAAAAATGAAAACGGATTTTTTCCGTTTTCATTTTCTTGTTTTCATTTTCAGTCTCTTCTTCTTCTTCTTCATTCGTGATTTTATTTTTTTTTCTTTTCTTTTCTTCTCTCTTCTCCGGCCGAAGAAGAGGCGGGAGATCCGGCCCCGTCTGCGACTTCGCCACCCCACCCCCCACTCGTCTGCGACTACGCGCCCCCCGGCGTCTGCGACTGTGCCCCCCGGCGTCTCGTCTGCGACTGCGCGCCCCGGCGTCTGCGACCCCCCCGCCACCCGTCTGCGGCTCGCCCCCCGTCTCTGCGACCGCCCCAGCGTCTGCGGCTATCCCCCCACCACCCCGGCGTCTGCGGCCTCGCCCCCCATGTCTCTGTGACCACCACCCGCCACCCCCACCCCCTCTCCTACATCTGCAAGCCGCCACCCCACCGCCACCTCCTCCGCCGCCGCCCCCCCGTCTGCAGACGCCACCCCATTTCCGTTCTTCTTCTCGTAACACACATATATATATATATATATATATATATAAAATGTCGTTTTTATATATATATATATATAAAAACGACATTCGACATATATATATATATGAAAATGAAAATGTCGTTTTAGATATATATATATATATTATTTAATATATTTAATAATAATATTTATTTAATATATTTAATATTATTATTTATTTAATATTTATTATTTTAAATATTATTACATGTTTTCGAAATTAAACCACCAAACACGATTTCGGTTTTTAAAACGAAAACAATCTCGAAATAAAACTACCAAACGCATTTTCAAAAATAATTCCAAAATGAAAATAAAAACGTTTTCATTTTCATTTTCATACATTTTTTTGGAACCAATTCCAAACGCACCTAAAGTCACATCTCAACTCGAATTAAAAATTCAAATCAACGAACTAAACGGTTCCAATGAAAGAGTCCTCAAATCAGAGTGTTGCTCTCTCTCTCTCTCTCTTTTTTTTTTTTTTTTTTTTTGGCTAAAATAACATATTCATTTCTTTCATATGGCTGATAAAAGAAACAGAAAACAAAAAGTGTACGAGCACACGCTGACTTTCCTAAATTCATTGAATATTACTTTGAAACGATTGGTTCCAAATTTTGCCCTTTAACTTCCCGTCTTGATTACAAACATCTTATCATTTTCTACCTTCCTTGTGTTTATTTTTTGAAAAAATTAGTTTTTGAAATGTACTTGGCACGTATTGTTGTGTTAGAGGATTTTTGAATTTATTTTAAAAATAAATTTTTAAAATTTTAATTGAAATAATACTCATTTTCTTTTTTAAACACTTAGTAATAAAAAAGATATGTAATTTTAAATTAGAAGAAGATGATTTAATTTAAAATGTATGTGTAAAGATAATTTTTGATATAATAAGAATTTACACGAAAAACAATCAAGTATGAAAATATTTGAAGAAAATTATTTTAATATTGATAAAAAATTATAAAAGTACATGCAACAAAAATTAGTTTCATAACAGTGAAATGAAAAATTATATTTTTAAGAACACATGTAAAAAATTAAACTATCAAAGAAAATTCACAAAATAAAAAAAAAAAAAAAAAAAAACATTTAAAAAAATAAAAAAAAAAAAAATGAGGATGAAGACAAACTAAAGAAGAGTAAAAAATAAAAAAAAAAAAAAAAAAAGGAGGGAGGGGTTGCCACATGGCAACCTTGAAGAGAAAGAGTTTGACTCTTTTAATAGTTTTTAGATAAAAAATAAAATAAAATATTTTGTTTTAATGGACTTAACCTCGTGATCTCTAAAAATGATTAATAGAATATACGTGTCAAATATTAAATATAGAAAGTAATAAAAATAATAACAAAAATAGTGTTGTTAACATTTTTCTCAACAATGGTTACAACATCTTGAATATAAAAATGCCTACTTATTATTTTATTTACAAAAAAAACAATTGTCATACATATAAAGACGTTTATATCCTTACATAATGAAAAAAAAAAAAAAAAACTAATGAATCAATAAAATAGGAAACAGAACATAATATATATTCAAATTTAAATACAAAAAGTCAAACAATTAAATTTAGTGAAACCAAATTATTTCAAGAAAAGGTAACTTTCTTCAAACAAATTAAAGAAAAAACACCTACTCAATTTTTTTTCAAATAAAACCCAAATAAGTCTTGCACAAAAAAGCAAACAAAATCCTAAAACGGCAACCTAATTACATTAAGGAATTAGAAAATTATGATAAACATATAAAACAAGTTATAGACAAGCAAAAAGACAACAAATAAAAAAAATAAAAAAAAAAAAAAAACCTCTCATATTTTCATTATTTTAATGATGGATATCATTATGAAAAAGAATGAATACAAATTTTGCAAGCAATGTGAAAGGTATTAAATATGATCAATAAAAAAAAAAAATTATTATCGTAACAAATAGAAGTTTTACAATAATGACAAAAATGAAGAATAGAAATTTTATGATAATGACGAAAATAATAGAAAAAAAAGGCATGGAATATGATAAATAATAGAAGTTTTCATTATTATAAAGAATAAAAGTTTTATGATAATGATAAAAATAATTAAAAAAAAAAGTATTAAATATGTGCACCAAAATGTGAATATAAGCATGATCATAAAGAATTGATGTTTTATGATAATGACAAAGATAAGGAAATATATATATATATATATATTAAATAAGTAGAGTAAAGAGTCGATATAAGCATTATCATAAAGTGAAAGTTTTATGATAATGACACAGATAATAATAAAAAAAAAGTGTTAAATATGTACAAAAAAAATGTGAAAACAAGCATCATCATAAAAAGTAGGTCAAAAAGGCTTCAAAAATCAGAGCAAAAAAAAAAAAAAAAAAAAAAAAAATGAATATATGAGAAAGAAGATAATGTATAATAATAAAAAAAGGAAGAACGATCAATATACTATTCACGTAAGAAAAAGGATTTTCATTATATTTATGCAGATATCATTATGAAACAAATTACATATAAGTTAAAAAAAAAAAAAAAAAAAAAAAAAAAAAAAATGCTTACCAAAAACATCAACGTCAGGAAAAAAAAAAATGAATTAAAAAAAAAAAAAGACACTGCTCAGCAAAAATATCAACATCAGGAATAAAAGGAGAAGATAAAAAAAATAAAAATAAAAAAAGGGGAGAGAGAGAGAGAAAGAGAGATGAAAAAGGCTCACCAACAAATCTAAAACTGATAATAACTTTTTGGTTATAATTGAAAAATAACCAACAAATCTAAAAAAGACTCACCAACAAATCTATAATTTAAAAATAATATCAGTTTTAAACCAAAAAGTTATTATAGAATAATAATTTTGGAGTCAAGGCTTTGAAATTAGGTATTTTGTTTAATTATTTCTTGTTCTTTTGTCCATTTATTACTCAAGTTTATCCGCTTCTTATCCACTTCTAAGCCCAAAATGTCGGTTAAGTTGATTTTTTTTTATTTTTTTTTTTGCTAATCGATTAGGTCGTTTTTTGGACACTAAGGTTGTTTTTTGCGGAGAAAATTGTAATAGGAAAGAATTATAATGGAATGGAATTGGAAATTAAATCATAAACCCAAATTTTTTTTGTTTGATTGGAGTTTTAAATCAATAACTGAAAATAAATAAAAATTTTTGATTGACAACTGAATGGAAAAAATAAAATATTTTGAAAAAAATAAATCTTGATTAATTTATCTTAAATAATTTAATATTTTATTAATTAAAATAGTAAAAAAATAATTTAATTATTAAAAAACTTTTTATTTGAAGAATAATAATTTAAAAACTATATTTCAAAAAAAATAATATTTAATATTTTAATAATATTAAATATATTAAAAAAAAAAAAATAATAAATATATTAAATAAATAAATATTAAATATATTAAATAATAATATATTAAATAAATAATGATATTAAATATATTAAATAATAATATAAATAAATAATAATATTAAATATATTAAATAAATAATATTATTAAATATATTAAATAAATAATAATATTAAATATATTAAATAATAATATATTAATAAATAAAAAATATTAAATATATTAAATATATTAAATAAATAATAATATTAAATATATTAAATAAAGTAAATAAATAATAATATATTAAATAAATTAAATAAATAAAAAAATAAATAAATAATATTATTAAAAAAAAAAATATTAAATAATAATATATTAAATAAATTAACAAATTAATAATAATATTAAATAATTAATATTAAAATATATTAAATAATTTATATTAAATAAATTAAATAAATATAATATTAAATATATTAAATAATATTATTAAATACATTAAATAAATAATAATATTAAATATATTAAATATATTAAATAAATAATAATATTAAATATATTAAATAATATTATTAAATACATTAAATAAATAATATTATTAAATATATTAAGTATATTAAATAAATAATAATATTAAATATATTAATTAAATAATAATATTACATTTATTAAATAATAGTATATTAAATGTGAATCGGGGGAGTTTTTAGAGATAATGTGAATCGGGAAATTTGAATGGAAAAAGCATTCCATAAAAAAAAAATGACCATTCACTCAAAATGAGTCAATGAACTTTCTATGCCCCTTTCTAACCTAAAAATAAAACAAACAATGGAATTTGGTGGAATGAAAGCTTCCTTTCCATTCCAAAAACTTCCAACCAAACATAGCCTAAAGGTTGTATTTCCTCTAGAAAATTGTAGGAAAGATTTATAAAACTAAATTAAATAAATATTATATTTTAAAGCTATTTAAAATAAATAAAAATTTACCATACCACTGCTAAAAAATATTAAATATTAAGAAATAAATCTACTTATTAATTTAATTACAAAATAGTAGATATAATTGGTCAGTCAAATAAATATAATGAAATAAATCCAACTTATCTCGTAAAGCTATATCAAAAAGGAAAAAAAAACGAAACAATTGAATATCAACCTTTGAAAAAAAAAAAAAATCAATAGATAGAAGAAAAAAAAAACAAAAATTGTAGGAAACAGATTTTTAAAACTAAATTAAATAAATATCAGATTTTAAAGCTATTTAAAATAAATAAAAATTTACCATTAGATTGCTAAAAAATATTAAATATTAAGAAATAAATCTACTTATTAATTTAATTACAAAATAGTAGATATCATTGATCAGCCAAATAAATATAATGAAATAAATCCAACTTATCTCCTAAAGCTATATCAAAAATTGTTTGATATATCAACCTTTGAAAAAAAAAAAAAAAACAATAGATTGATTAAAAAAAAAAAATTGTTTCACGCGCAAGAAAAAGAACATAACAAATTAGAAATCATGTTAGAAGGCGTCTTGAAAATGATTAACGATTTTCCATTTTAAATTCCAACAAGCAATTCGAGGGAATGCTATTATATCATGCATGCGAAATGTTGAAGTCTCTGCCCAAATGCTTAAAAAATAGAAAGAAAGCTTCATAAATGTGATTCACGACGATAAATTATCTCCGAAATATGATTATCCCTACATCGAAAAAACAATGTTCAACATCGGTACAGTCGACTATAACAAAATCAAAATCCATCGGCAAGTTTTTCTCTAATGAAAGTCCAAACCAAAATTTTGGAGTGCACGCCCACTAAAAAGCAGCTCTATAAAAAAAAAAAGACATCTCAAAGTTCACATCACACCATTCTATGCCTCAGTTACTGGATATTCAAACACAACATCCTTGCCTGAAAGCTTCCTGTAAACTGCAGAAAAACTCTCAAGCTTGTACTCTGTATTGTTCCGTTCCTTAGGATCTAAGAAAATCTGAGTGCCGAGAATACAAAACGTCAGTGAAGTAAAATAGAAAATACCAATAAGTTATTGTAGTAACAAAGAAAACGTATACGCATCATAAATATCAAGAGAGAACACAAGAACATAATATATTTTTTGCTTTTAAACCCTCCAGCATTAACTATAATAGTTTACCTTCATTATCTTGGAGCCATCTAGACGATATCTGACACGCTTTCCAACAATCTCAGCAGGCAACACAACGTCCTCGAGCATTGCCTCATGGACAGCAGTAAGTGTACGGCTACGGGGCCTTTGAGCTGCAGAGCCCTTTTTTGGGGGCCTCAAGATCCTCCTTGTGGCAATCAGGATAACATCCTATAACATTAGAGGCCATAAACATCAATGTTATAAAGCTTAGTTAGAAAAGAAAGTCATAAAAGTATGCACATATGAATATCTACATGTACTGCATGGTGTATAAAAAGAATTAGTCATTAATTACTATCTTCCCAAAAAAAGGTTCTCTCCCATGTAGTGAACCAGAAACGTGATGCTTCGTGTAAAAGTGAGACAAGCTTAGTGGAAACCAAGAGAATAGAGCGATAAAGCCAACTTATAAGAATCCAAAGTAAAATCTAAAGTCAGAATTAAAATGTGAGAAAACAGAGTTAGGCAAATGAGTCAAAAGTTTTCTTAAATTGCCACTTGCTAGGCAGAGAACTGAAAATGACACAGAAATTATTTCCCGTTGGACAATGGAGACCTGAATCGATGCTTCTATACGTCTTCCCACCGCAAAAATCAAACAATTTTCACTATAACCAAAGAACATAAAACATTAATCACCTTGCCGCTAAACTTCTTCTCAAGCTCTCTCACGAGCCTAACATGGATCTTGCGGTAAGCTTTTCGCAGCCTGTACGGGACGTGAATGACAACAGCCTTCCGGCCACCAGAGACATCAACTTGACTGCAACAGAGTAAATAATACGACTCATTTAGGAAACAATAACACTATTATATACCCAATTCAGTCATCTAATCAACATTCTTACATGGCCGAATTTATGTACAGATCCTTCAGGTCACTTTTCAGCTCCTGGTTGGTATTCTCCAAATGGATATAGCCTTTTTTTTTTTTGGAAAAATTTTATAAATGGCTCTCAATTTAAATTATGTACGTAGTTAAAATGATAATGTGATATTTTAAATTGTATAAAAAAATAAATTTAAATAAGGAAAAAAATATTTTTTTCTCTCTTTACTATTTACAACTCTTAAGTCTTATTATATAATCAAACACAAACTCAAATTACAACTTCAACTCAAGTTATAACTCAAACTCAACTCAAGATTTACACTTAAATCACTTGACTCAAAAACAACAAAAGAACAAGCCCTCACACACCTGCGCTACCGACTCCTCAAATTCAGTCGGTTCGGCATCCCTGTCCTTGTGAATCTTCTTCCTTGACGTAAACATCTTGCAAAGCCTAAATTAAATTAAAAAAAAATGCAAGGACGAGCAAGAAAACATAAGAGATAATATTTACTTTGAAATCTACAAACAGTTAATCTAATTTCCACTCTAGAAAAGCAAATACATTTATAACTGAAAACTCCTCAAAAATCACAAGTATAAAGAAAGTAAACTAAAATATGAAAACAATGCTCATTAAGGTTTAAAAAAAAATGTAAGCAATACACAGAAATAAAGCAAAATGAATATCAAAAGGAACAAAATGAGCTTCTCATTATAACTTCACTGACGCATTTGATTCGTTATAGTTACCCAGTTAAGGGGGTTCATTCTCAGCTGTTTGGCGAGTAAGAAAATTCAAGAAAACTTAGAAATTAAAACAAGAAACAATAACGAACACATCAAAGTATAGCAAATCAATCTCAAAGCATGCACAACAAAAAATAATTTTTAAAAAAAAAAAGACCCCAAAATTTTCACAAATTCAAATCATGTATGAAGAAAAGAATGGGAGAAAATACAAAATTTCAGATTTAAAACGATGATTACGTACAAAGAAGAGAAGCTTTGTTAAATGAAAATGGAGTTTTTGGGTGTACCTGAAAGAGGGCCGACGAGTGGAGGCCGGCGAGATCTGCTGAGACGAAGACAGAGAGTAGACACAAAACCCTAGAGCTTGCAGAGAAGGCTTCTAGGGTTGGGATGAAACGAATTAAAAGTCTAAATTGAACGGCTACGATGGCAGATTGGTAACTGGACGGATGAGATTGAGTACAAAGATTAAAATGTTTATCGAATCATGGCCACTCGTTTAAAAGCATCCGACGGTTCACGTTATTTACTAAAAATACGAAAATTTTGACACGAGCAGGATTTTGGACATTGGTGGAAGCAATGCAACCAATTATAACAAAAAAGAAATCCTAAAATTATAACATAAAATATTTATTACATATATACTTTTTTTTGAACCGCAATGAAATATATTCATTAAAAAGCCATTAAAAGGTTAGAATACAAGACAACACTAAAATTAAAATTGTCACTCATATAACTAGACAATATAAATGTACGTTATCATAAAAAACAGAGAGAACTTTTCCATAAATTGACACTAAAATAAAGGTTCGACCACATAGAAATAATTTAAGATGAGCCACATTCTAGTCCAACAATGGATCCAAATCACACAACTCAGTCTTAGAAGGGTGGAGAGACTCTTTCTATCGACATAGAATGGTGGAGAGACCACTCTTTAACTGAGACAAAACACCGAACATGGAGAAACCATCACCATTACCACAACATAAACATAAACAAAAACCATAAAAATTTAAAATATCCATAAAGATCCCAAAAGATCAACCTAATAAGATCGAACCCTTCAATGTCAGAAACAAGTGAAGACCAGTGAGAACGTGTAACACCCACTTTATTAGATAACTAATAGAAACAATATAATTTACCTAAAATGAATCTACAAGTTTTAAAATATGTTAGAATGATTTTCAGTGTCCAAAAAGCAAAAATAGTCATATCCTATTATGACAAAAGTTGAGGATACTATAAGAAATGACTTGGTAAAACCCAAATTTTTTAGAGGTTATGGAAGAAAATAGAAAAGGTAACGTAAAATTTCACTCGACCTAGAAAGAACCTAACCTAAATTTGATAGTCATTGAAGATATGAGCTTAGAATCATACAATTCTTGATTGGGACGTGACAGTCCTTTTAGATTTTTTTCGATATCAGAATGTACTACAAAATATGAAGATTATACTGAGAGCGGTCAACATCAAAGTCAAAAGGACAAAAGGGAAATTTTATCATTCTGAAATGTTTAATCCTGACTATGTAACCACATGAATAAATATTGTTATGAAATAAAATAAGATTCATTTTCATACATATGGCTTTATTTAAAAAACGAAAAAGATTAAATTATTACGTATTTGTACTAAGTTTAGTAGTAACACTCCTCAAAGTCACTAGAAAATTTATTAGATCAGATTGAAAGTCTTCTACCATAAGTCTAGTAATTTTTAAGGACGTTACAGAACAGCTCCAAAAAAAGGCTCCCTTGCCTCCCTTTTTAAACCTAGCTCCTGTGATTTTAGCATGATTCCGCGATGGACGAGTCTTAGATCTACAGTTGAAAAGCAGCGGTCTCTTCCCTTTACACGGCTCCAAACCACAGACTTCTCACATCTCTTAGGGCATGAACTTGACCACGGTGACCTTTGTGACCTTCCCAGTGGTAGCATACAACATAAGGAAGGCGAACCACAAAGCAAAACAGAAGGCAGACTAGTAAAGCCCCAGCCACCTAACCCAAATCCGTCAAGATCCACCTTACCCATGGAGGATCACCACTAATCTGCAAAATAAGGCAAAAAAGAAAAAACAAAAGAAAAATGAAAGCTACACAGGGCTGGGAGGCTTGAGACAGTCAGAAAATAAATTAGCCAACTTCGGCTCTCATAAAATACAGATTTATGGCGGCCTCTTAAAGGAAAAACCTTAGCCACACAGGAGTGAGAGAGACGAAAGGTTTTCCTTTAGACGAAAATTGTGATTATTACTTATATAAGTTAATAATCACATTTTTTTAATTGTACTTTAAAACTTTAATGAACAAACAAAATTGAATATGCCCATGAATTGTTGTTTTTATTTTTATTTTTTGAGTAGAGTGTGCGTTGTTAGTTATTGAAGCACATGAATCTTTAGAATTGAGCAAAAAAAAATTTTTTTTTAAAGAAATTTGATGCAAACAATCGTAGAGCATTAAAATAGGAGGCTAGAAAACTCTAAAATCTGAAAAAGTAAAACAACTTGAAAAAAAAAAACTTAAGGGAAAAAGGTTCAAAATTATAAAACTGCTATATATTTAATTTAATTTTTTAGTTCACCAATTTTGAATGTATTATTTTAGATGGATCAGAAATTAATATTTAAGACATACATTTGATAAAAATTAATTAAGAATATCTCTGTATGTCAAAACAAGCATAATATGCCATAGCATTTCTTTTGTAATTTCCTCAACTACTAGTTGAAACCGAGTGTGAAGCATGTGGAAATATCATGTAAATGTTATACACGTTTTTGTTATTTAAAGTGTTTAACCTTTAATAATGTACCATAATACACGTTTCAATTAGAGTGTGAGTAAAAAGAAAAAAGAAAAAAAAAAAGTCAGGAGTCACAATTGACAAAATATAGAGGATGTAAGAAAAAAAAAAATAAAATTCTAGGGGTTGAAAAGGCCAAAAAAAAAAAAGTTAGTTGAGGTGAAGATATGGGATATAAGAAAATATTTACGTAGGTAAATTTCAAAAAATATATATTTTTAATGGAGCACATTAGGGGAAAATTTGATTCTAAAGAGATACATTTATGTTATTTTTGCTAACATGTGTTTTATTAAACTATATAAGTTGTATTCTATTGTGTTGTATTGTCAAAATATGATACGGTGTTTTGTGTTATAACATATTGTATAGTGGTCAAAATGTAAAATTCTAAATTTTAGGGTTAAAATGTAATTTTCAAAAAAAAAAATCAAGGTAAAAATGTAAATAACAATTTTTGAGTCAAAATGTAATTTTAAAAAATTGAGCTACCAAATATAATTTAATAAAAATATAAATTTGCATTATCCCCTTAATTTTTAATCAATTATAAGTTCTCGCACTGAGTTGTCTCAACCTAATCCCAACCAGTTGTTATGTCCAACCCTAATATAGATCATGGACCGGTTATGAATTAATACAATACAATACACTAAAAATAAATCGTATTTTATAATACGGCATAAATCATATTAATTTATCATCTGTATTAGTCAAATAATGTAGTGATAACACTTTACATTGTATTAATGAATTATTATACAATACGATACTCTAATACAATCAAACAAACATGTCCTTAAAATATATCTTTTTTTTTTTAAAAAAAAAAAAAAGAGTAAATGTAGTAAAATGCACATTGTAATCAAATTCTCATAAGGTGTGTTTTGAGTCAAATATTATATTTGTATAGGAAAGTATGATATATTTACAACACTAATATATTTGGTCAGGATAAATCAAATAACAATAACCAGGTCAATCAATAAGAGAAAAAAAAAATGTTTAAATAAGAATGCATTTCAAAAACTGCATTTTGTTATGTAATTAGTTGAGAAATAGGGAGTTGAACAATCAAGATCCAAGACACAATTACATATCCTTGAAGTTTAGTTCATGGCTTCAGTATACTTCCCAGTAGGGATTACAAATCGATGATGCACTATATATATCTCTGTACCAATGATCAAGTTGCAGCATAAATGGTGTTATTGCTAGTGTTCGGAGAAAGATAAGATTGCGACTCTATCGGGGCAAGAATAGAAATTTATATATATATCTCTTTCTTTTGCAATCTCGTAACGTCACCAATATAATATTATAATTAATCTGTTAATTATAAATTTAATATTTATATATAAAAAATACTTTCCAATATCATATTATTTATTGTGTCAAATTTATCATATGATATAGAGAGAAAGAGAAAAATAAGTCAAGACTTGAGATGAATTAAAATTAATAGGCTAAGGTCAAATTACTATTTTCGTCCATAACTTGTCTGGTTATAAATCATAACTTGACAAGTTATTGCCCATAATTTATGATTTTTATCAATAACTTGTCTGGCTATAAACCATAATTTGATAAGTTTATCCATAACTTATATAGTTATGAATCATAACTTAACAAGTTATCCATAATTTCTGTGAATAAAAATTGACCTATATAAAACCATATTAACATATTTTCTACTATTTTCGTAAGTTTTTGCAGAAAATTTTCCAAAAATAAATTATTTGACTGTTATAAGTTGAAGTTGTTTACTGCATGTAATGTATTGTAACTTTTGCATTTTTAATTATTTTAATAATAAAAGTTTACTTTTATAATTTTTAAAGCTCAATGATTATACGAACAAGTAGAGTTAACATTTTAAATAGCATTATGCATTAGACACAAATGAAACTTACATTTCATATCATGTTTTTTAATGTTAAATATGCAATTAACATTAGTATTTGTATTATGATAACCTCATAGTGCATAAGCTCAGAGACGCCACTTTGATGTTTGACACTTTTTCTCTTGTATCATTATCAACGGCTCTACCAAGAATATATAGCACGAAAGAATCGTTGATAATTTTAAATTTTTAAGGGCATGTTCTTTTACACATAAAACTCAAAAAAAGACAATTCAAGTTTCAACTTTATTCAAGTTCAAAAGTTTTAACTTCACTCAATTTTTACTTCATAACTCAAGTTATTTTCAACAACCCCTTTAGTTTTACATTTGACTTTATCCATATTAATTTATTCTATAGTTATATGTATCTATAATTTATCTATAACAATAATAGAGATGTATGTAGACATAAAATACTATTTAAACTTTGATTAACTTATGTTGCCCTCTTGTGGGGGGGTTTTTTTTTTTTTTTTTTACTTTTGCATTTTTTCCCCATTCCTTCTATCTTTATTTTTTTTTAGTTTTTCTCATTTTTGTTTTTTTTTTTTTTTTTTTTTTCTTTTCATTCTTTTTATTTTATCCTCTTTTTATTTACTTATTTGGTCCTTTTTTTATTTAATTTTTATTTTTTTTTTTTCTTTTTTTTTTTTTCCTTTTTTTTTTTTTTGTTCTCTTTTTTTACTTTTCTAACTTTTGCCGCTTGTGTTTTTGGCTCCCATTCCTTCTTCATTTGCTTTCTTTAGTCCTTTATTTTTTTTTCTCTCTCATCTTTATTTAATCTTATCATTTTAGTCTTTTATTTTTGCATTTCTTTTGTATTTCTTCCTTTTTTTCTTCCTTTTTTATTTGCTTCTTTAGTCCCTCATTTTTATTTTTCCTCTCACTCTTATTTAATCTTATCACTTTAATCCCTATTTTTTTTATTTATCTTTCTTCCTTTTGTTTTTTTTATCCGTCTTTGGCTTATGTAGTTCCTCATTCATTGTTTATTTCCTTATTTCCATTTTTTAACAAAGACTCTCTATAGTAATTAATTCACTAATTATTTAATTATGTAATTAAAAAATTTTTTTTAGTAAATAGAATACTAATACATTATTAATATACTAATTATATTTTTTAATGCACTAATTAATTACTTATAAATTAATAAATATGACTAAATTACTAATATAGTAATTACTTACATACTGATTATTAATTACCTTTTTTTTTAATTATTTAGCTATTAAGTTATCATGTTTATAATTTAATTATTAATGTAGTCAATAATGATAACATGTCCGTTATTATCATTCTTCTATCTTTTTTTTTTTTTTTTTTTTTTTTTTTCTCGACGATTTGAAAACCATTGTTCTAAATAAGTCATGCGTATACGCGTTTTGAGTAGTCTATAACTATGGGAATATTTGGTAGTGATTATTGGAGCCCAAAATCAATTCTCTAACCATCCATAGCTGAAATTTACGTTTGGTAAAAATCATAAAAAGTGATTCTTAAAGAATTTTTGAAGAATTTACAATTAAAATCAAAAGCAGCCTAAAGACAACTTTAACTTTTAGATTGTACGACAATCACCTTAAAATACAATTAAAAAAACTTGCATAATATCCATAATACTCCTAGAATCAATACTTGTATAATTACAGTTTACCAAACACTTAACTGTTTTTTAGCACAACTAACCAATAATTTTTTAAAATCTATAGCATTACCAAATTGGCCCTATATTAGAAAGCAAAGTTTGTTTACTGTGCACTTCCTCACATATTACTATTTAAAGTTTTCATTCATCTATTTTGTTGTTACTTGATATTTTATTTTATTTTTTGCTTTTCTTTTCCTTCTCTCATAAGTTTTCTCATAACTTTTTCTTTGTTCTCTCTCCACGTTCTTCTTTCCAATCGCCCTCTCCACATTTCAATGGACAGATGCTTCTTTTCTTTTCTTTTTTTCCCTCCAAAATTGTTCCATAGCTTCTTCATTCTCTTTCTTTCAATTCTCCATTCTTGCTGTTGTTGATGGAAAATTTGGTACCAAGCTCGTACAAGGGTGCAGGCTCAATAATCTATGTCCCGCAATACTGTTGGGCTCGTTTCATGGACCCAAGCCATGCTCAGAAAATTCTCGTGGGCCATGGTTTGGTAGGCCATAGCTCATCAAGTTTGCCTATTTATCTCTTAACTTTCGTATTAGTTTGAATCCCACTTGGGGGTTTTTCTAAATTAATCAAGTTAAAAATAAATGGGTGATGGAGTCCTCACCCTTTCTCAAAAGCCTTCCTTACGTGGGAAGCCTAAAACCCTTCATCAAAGTCTTCTTCATATTCCTTCAAAGCCCAAATTGCTCTTTCAGCCCTAAACTTCATCTTTTAAAATCTTCCCTACCGCCAAAAGGTCTTTCTTCATTATCTTCTAGCTCAATAGAGGTTTTTCTTGTGCCAGACTTTCGTCTCGGACGATTAAACACCCCGAGAGAGTCCCTCACAAGACACCTATTTCACCTAGTTCCCTTGGAGCAATTTGTGTTAGGTGCTTTGAATGATGGGTACTTAGCCAAAAATAACATAAGTCCGACCTGACATGTCTGATGCCGCATTTAGACCTCCGAGAATGGAAATATTCAAAGCATTTAATGTGATCCCATGCGATCAGGTGTGTTTCAGACTTGGGGAAGTGTTTTAATCATCATATATCTCAAAACCTTGTCTCAATCTCCTTCTATTTTTGGATTTTATTTCAATCACATCTTTGCTTTATCCAATCGTTTTGCACTGTAAGGAATGGCATGTGCAGTACTCGAGTAGCACCGTCGGACCTGCCACGGAGCAATTCTCTATAACATTCCATTCCATTTTTAGGTGTCCTTTTCATCAGGCTAGTTGTAGATCTTTGCTTCAATGTGGGACATTCATCTCTTTTCAATGTGGTTCATTTTTTTTCAATGTGTTTGAAAGTCCCACATTGAAAAGAGATGAAAATGTCTTCCATCAACTATTCTATATAAAGAGCTATGTATTTTATTTCTCTATCACAACTTATAATTTAAAGAGGTCTAACTTATTTTGAATGCTCATCTTTAATAATATGATGGACTTCAATATAAATAAGTTTTCTAATTGAGATTAGAATCATTAGATGTAAAGCCTTAGTCCTTAAGGGTATATTCTTTTAGGCTTTATGTTTTTGTCTTTTAAGCCTTTTTTTTATTTTAACTATTTAAATATTAAATATTTGAATGGTTAAAATTTAAGAAGAAAATAGTTAACAAAATTTTTTTTAATTAAGACAAATTAACTGAAAATCGACCGGTAAAAATTGATAAAAATTGGTCGGTTAATCGACCGAAGACATTGTTCTTCGGCTTGGTTTCGATTTTAAATTTTGAAAACCAACATTGTCGGTTCGGTTTTGAAACCAACCAAAATTGTTGGTTTTTAACTGATGAACACCCCTAACTTAAGATAAGGATATCTTATATACTGTAGCCATCATTTTAGATCCTTAATACAACATGTGTTGAGTGAATAAATTGATGATCTAGGATTCTTAATCAAGGGAAATTATGGAGTTTTAATGTTGAGGAAAATTAGACTAATTATTTAAGAGTTAAATTGGATTGAGAATGCAAATTAGGGTTTTTTTTTTTTTTTTATTTTTTATGTGTTGACTATGATTTATTGTTTCATGAAACTATGGCATAAATCCTCTGAAGAGGTGAGTGTACTGTGTTCCTGAAGCACTAAGTCATTGAGTAATTTTCCTACTAAGGGTAAATAGACTAAGATCAGGATAATTACTTCTCTCGACTGTGACATGTTTGTTAAAAATCCTAAAAAAAATGAGTTTAACGGTGTAATTATGTGATAGAGATATGATTATTTATATGATTGATGTTCTATGAGGAATTGTATGATGATGAGATATGAGATTGATGTTTTACGATGTTTATTCCTCATTGACTGATGTAAAAGATGAGTCCTGTGCTATCAAACATAAAAGATGTTTTGGAGGCGTGTGTTGGGAGAGAGTCCCACTTGCACCTGAGCCGCGAGAGGCCTATTTGATGTTGCCTCGTTAAATGTAGGGTCGCTCCCTTATTCTTTACGCGGTTGTGCGCAATTGTTTCATTGCCTAGGGTCCAATTCAATAGAGAAGGTAATTACAAGTACAACAATAATACATATCGAACGTAAAACAGCTAGAGATGAATGATTGAGTAGATGGGATAGTAATGTGCTTTATGATATTTAGATTTTATTAACAGTGTGTTTGGTATGAATGAAAAGTTGAAGGAAAGAAATTATTGGAGGGATTTTGGGATGAAAATTAAGAAGTTAGCTTGTTTGGTAGAAAGGAAATTGTGAAGAAAAGGAAAATTGAATGAAAATTTTTATTAGTGGGTCCCACCATATTTAATTCATCTAAAAGTAGGTGGATTTTAAAGAGGAAAATATTGATAATTACACGAATGAAGTTAAATTACTGAATTGACCTCATTTTTCTTTTAAAATTGTCCTCATTTGGGCAAAAAAGTAATTGCACCAATAATAATTTTTCCATCCCTTTAGTTTTACTTTCAATACCAAACTAGGGAAGGTAGATTCATTTTCCTTCTTTCCTATCATACTAAACAAGTCAAAATAAAATCAAAATCTTTTTTTATCTTTCTAATTTTCTATACATTATAGTTTTCCTTTTCCTCCTATTTTTTTTTCTTTCTTACCAAACAGAGTGTAAATGTTACACCTAAAACTAATGAGTAATTGTTTTCTGAGATTGTGGATATACTTACTAAGCGTTTCGCTTGTATGAGATTTTTGCATGTCGCAAATAAGGGTAAGAACATAGCTTGACGGTGGAGGAGACTTGACTTGGATGTGTTTGTAATGGCGGACACGGGGTTATTTTAAAATCAAAATAAGAAAAGAGTTCTTGAAACGTTTATTTTAAGTTTCGATTATGTTTCTTTCATTAATTATAGTTGAGTTTATTTTAAGATGTTTAAAGACTTAGGTTTTTAATTTTTTTTTTTTATTCTTGTTTCATATTTTTTTTTTAAAAAAGTTATTTGACATTTATTTATTTTTAATAAAACAAATAAAAACAAATTCATTTTTCTTTTTTAAGTTTTTAAGAAGATTTGACATTTTTTATTTTGATTCATTTCAAAAAGAATTTTATTTCGTATTTTAAAAGTGTTTCACCGAGTTTTCATTATTTTATCTACATTTATATGTATTTAGATGATCATAATTCTGCTGTGCGCGTTTAAAACGCTGTTGTTTTCCGCATTTAAGTAAAGAGATGTTTAGATTCCTGGTTTACACTGATAATAGCTGTCAAAAAAAGGTATTTAACAGCAATTTCTTTTGAATTTTTCTTGATTTTTCATTTCCCTTGAACCAAATTTCACGATTTAATTCCACTTCTAATTTTTCTTACATTTATGGCATGTTTAAAAAAATTAGAAATGTGACATTTTTACTTAACTTTTTTTATCCCTGGAATGGGAGTGAGAAACTTTGGGATTGAAAAATGGGATTAGCACTCCCATGTCCCCCCCTTGAAATTGTGATTCCCATTCCTAATATTAATATTAATGTCTTTATATATTTTATTTAAATACACAATTAAAAATGTTCAAAAAAAATAATAAATGATCATATTTATTATTTTGTTTGCCTAATATTATAATATTAATATAATTATTGTTTTTAAAAATAAATATGTTTATTTTTAATAAATTAATAATATATTTTATTTTTTTTTTAACACTGTTTTCTTTTTTATTTATTTTATTTAAAATTTATTTAAGTAAAATAGATGTTTAGATTCCTGGTTTTATTTTAGTATCCAATTATTACACTAAATATTTTATTATAATTAATTTTAATATAATAAGTCAAAAAAATTGAAAATATTTGATTTAAAGGGTATATTAAATTTTTACTTTTTTATTCTCGATTCTATTTTTATGAATGAGACTTGATTTTTCAAATTTCCTAAGTTGAACCAAATTTCACGATTTAATTCCACTTCTAATTTTTCTTACATTTAGTTGATTAGATCTCCAAATTATATGATCACATAATAGTCAAAATATTTCTAGCCTAATAAATTTTTCTACAACGTATTTATTGGTTTATATGCCCTCGATCCGGTGGTAGGATCTGTGCTTGACCAGTCAAATATTTTTTTGATAGCTTGTTTAATTCAAAGTAATTTTGGTTGGCCATGGATCATGATCAAGGTCTTTTCCAATCTTTTTTTTTTTTTTTCAAATGGAAAATTTGCTGCTAGAAAAACTAGATTCATGCACCCCATCAAGTAAAGCAAGAAAATCGTGAATTTCTATCTGGTGGCGCCAGTCATCCTGCAATTTCTTGCTGTCATTTTCGCTTTATAACGTGTATAAACTCAACTTTTGATTTAATTGTCTTGATTTGGAAAATAAAGATAACAATTATACGCATAGATTGGAACCATCCAAATATCCAAAATTTGATAGTAACTTCCTAATTACTACAGTACCATCATGATGTGTTGGAGTGAAACTAAACACATGAAATTCTTTACATATATCTTTCTCACGACACGTATAGTGACTTTTAATTGATATCTCTATCACGTATAGTAACTTTTAATTGATACCAGATAGAGACATTAGGGATCGAATTTCAATTTTTGCACTTGTTAAAGTAACATTGAGGGTTACTTTTGATCTTCAATCTGTGTTCATTGACGTCGAAATCCTCTAATATATCGAGGTTCAGTGATGAGAGGAGAATATTCTCAGCATCGAAAGAGACACACATAGCAGGGCTCGTTTAGTTCGTTGATTCAAATTTTTAATTCGAGTTGAGATGTGACTTTATGTGAGAGCTTTTTACTGTAGCAAAACTTGAATTTTAAACTCGAATTTGTGAAATGAACAAGGCCCCGCAGCGTGATTCGATCCCTTGGCAAAATCCCCCAATATGATGGATGTCATATCAATCAAAGAAATGAAGTTCATTGCTTGAGAGTCAGCTTCTTAGGCTGTCAATCTCTTGTGTAAACAGTGGTGATTAGCCGTTGACAATAGTAGGAGAGGTAGCCAGGCACACACGTAGTAGCACAGTAATTCTTGTTATGAAATTAATGATTTAATGAAAAACTCTCTTGCAATTCAAATGGTTATTTTCAAACATGTCTTTTGAAAGGTAAAGAAACCCTATTTTCCTTCATCGAACACTCACAAGACTATTAACAAATAACAAGGCATGTATAGTGTCCACAAAGATCTTTCTTGAATTTTGCTCATTTTAGTTGGTGGGAAGCAGTGGATTTGAAAACTTTCTCAAATAGGAATGCAATTTGCTTAGAATGGAATAAATAAATAAATAAAGGTCCAACTATTGGAAAGATGTTGGCCCAAAAATGATTCACTATGCGTTAGTTTCAACACATCCCACTAATTGGGCAATTGGAAAAATAAGAAGAATATGTCTAGGTGGAACAACTACCATTTCAAGTATATGAAAAATGTGTTTAAAGATGTTTAGAATGTGTCTTGAAAAAGGAAGAAAAGAAATGAAAAGGCAAAAAAAATGCTCGTGAATCATAAATCAAGATGTGTATAGAAAACGTCTTTTTCTAATAATTACTACAATTGGAGCCTCTATTAATGGGATGGTCAAATTAAAAAAGGTCATCATTTGTGTCACGCAACTTGTAAGAGAAAAATAAATACAACGATAACTTGTAAGAGAAAATTTAAGGTGCATTTAGAACTCATTTTGAAATAATTTTATTTTTTATATTAAAATAGAAATGAAAACGTTTTCAATCTCAGACATAAATTATTTTTGAAAACACATTTAGTAGTTTTATTAAGATATTGTTTTTAGTATAAAAAATATATTAATGTCTTTTTTTCTCTCTCTGCTCGAGAGAGCAGAAAACGAAAACAAAAAATGAAGGTTATGTTTGGAAGTGATCTCGTTTTTTATTTTTCATTTTTCAAGAAAAAAATAAAAACGTTTCTAAAACGGCGTTTGGCGCAATAAAGACAAAAAACGGAAATGAAAACGAGTTTTAGTCGTTTTCATTTTTAGTTTTCATTTTCTCCTCTCTCGAGCATAAAGAGAAAAAGAGAGAGATTAATAGGCTTTTTTACACTGAAAACAATCTCTTGATAAAATTACTAAACGCATTTTCAAAAATAATTTCTGTTTGAGATTGAAAACGTTTTCATTTTCATTTTCATTTTCATACAAAAAATAAAATCATTTTAAATCGAGTTCCAAACGCGCCTGAAAAATCTCTCTAATTTTACACTAAACTAAAAAATTATTTTTATTTTTATTTCTTATCTTTAATTATATCAAACGTCATTTTTCTCTCTTTTTTATTTTTTCTTTAAGAAAAATAAAAATAACTCCAAACACAACCCTAATTCAACAATTTGTAATCACTTTTTAACTTCTGCAAATAACTTACAATCACGAGGACTGAGAACTATGAATCTACCCAGACTTCTAAAACTTGACAACAACTTATCAGTGTAGATTTACAGTTGCAAGAATTCTGTAGTCAGCTCTTGTATTGCCACAATTCATCCATGTTCCACATGCTGGCTGAAAAATCGTTCTCGGCCCAGTTGCTGCCCGCCACGTGGCAACCGCCCACAGGATTCTGGAGAACCCCTTCTGCTGAAACATTTGTCTGATTAAAAACACACATATCATAGTCATTCTTGTCACCACCATAAGAGCAACCTTCTACAAATGTAGTGTTGTAATCATTGTTAAGTGCCATCGGCTGAAAAGCGATATTTGGGTACTCTGAGAAGTGAGAAATATGTGACATGTTTACTGATATGCTCTGATTTCCATGCCCAGAAAGTACTTTTTGTGATGATGATGAATTTTCTGCCATTGTTGGTGAATGGCTTGGTTGAGAAGCAATGTGAATAGGCGTAGGAGCGGTTGGATTGTTTTGGATTGCCATGCCTGAAGAAGTCGACCCTTCTATCTTCTGAATCAGTCTTGGCATCCAAAACCGCCGAATAATATCCTGAAATGCTGCGCTTCCGATGTCGATTTTGAGATGCTTAGCTTGTTTCTGCACCCTTGTTCTCCAATAGTTCTTGATTTCATTGTCTGTTCTTCCTGGTAAATACTGTGCTATCTTTGACCACCTAATAATAATGCAAATGGATGGAATTATGGCAATGAATAAAAGACTAAAAAAAAAACTTGATATCTCTTCTTTCCTATATCTGTGAGGTTGTGTTTGATTAAATCATTGTCACTATTGACAGAAAAGTTCGACAGCAATCGTCAAAATGAAAATAATAATAATAATAAAAAAAAATCGGCAATCAATCAAAATTACTTTGCGTTAAGAGGGAATATTAATGCAAAGATGCTTATCATTTCAAATACAAACTTCTTGTTTTATTCCAAGAAACTCTTTTTTTTTTTTTTTTTTTTGAAATGATTCCAAAGAACTATTTAATAGTTGTGAATATGGTTTTGAATGAGCATCATTTCGACTCAAATTCGGGGTCAGAGTGAATATTTTTACTGAATTCTTCTAAGGAAACAAGACAGAGACTTAAATCAATAAATAAAAATTGAAAATAGCACCTGTTGCCCCATTTGGAGTGAAGGTCAAGAATCAAGAGTTGTTCCTCAGGAGTAAGATTCCCACGTTTAACATCTGGTTTCAGATAGTTTAGCCATCTTAATCTGCAACTCTTCCCAGTTCTCCTTAATCCTAAACCAAAAGGAACCGATTAATATTATGATTTTACAAAATATATTATCCAGAGGAGATACAAAATAAGCCAAAGCACAAAACAAAAAGAAGAGGGAGAACAGAGTTTATAATCATCTAGCAGAAGAGAACATCTAAAACAACGCGTTTTAGAAAACCAACTCATTCTTTTTTTTTTTTTTTTTCCGGCATATATTTAACGTCGGTTTTAAAAACCGATGTTAAAAGTGACTAAATCCCGCCTTCTAAAATCGTTTTTTGTAGTAGTGTAAAGAGAAAATTTTATCGGTTTTAAGTACGCACCTGAACGTTTTGCGAGCAAATTCCATCGGCCCTCGCCGTGCCGAGCTATGTAGTGAATGAGAAGCGAGTCTTCTTCAACAGTCCAAGGCCCTCTTCTGAGCTCATTAGTGTCATCTTCACTAGAGCTAGTGTTTGAGCTTTTGGTAATGTTAGCAGACATAGAAGCTAAGCTCTCTTTAAGAAAAGTGTCACAATACAATATGTTATGCGCAAATGCATGGAAGAAAAGGTTTATTAAGGTCTTTGAACCTAAAGTGAAGCAAACACAAGTCAGCAGCCAAAGCTTTATACAAGCACAATTTCAACGGTTAAGCCTCTCCAAATAGTGCTCTATTTCCAAGTAGACAATTAACTTTCCAAAAGTTTTAACTTGTGGAAATATATATATATATATATATATATATATATAGAGAGAGAGAGAGAGAGAGAGAGAGAGAGAGAGAGAGAGAGAGTTTCCAACGAGCTTCCATAATTCTAGATTATTTATTGCAGAATAAAATGCAAATGACTAAACAAAAAATTTTTGTGTAGTGGGTAATTGACTAAACTTTTTATAACTGGTTCACTTATGCAGCAAGGGGATTTAGTGCAAGACCTTAATTAGCTAGTTAATTATTGGTAAAAAAAAATAAAAATAAAAATAAAAAAAGAGACCCAGAATAATAGACGTACGTTTCTGTTTTAATTACCCTTTCTAGTACCTTTGAAGTCTATAACAAAACCTAATCAAATATAAGATATTCTTCTTATCATCCTTTTCATTTTAATTGTTTTTTTGCACCACAAATCAGCAAGAAATATACACTTTTAGGTACGAAACATGCAATCAAGGTTAAAAACAGAAAAAAGAAAAAAAAAAAAAAAAAAAAAAGAAAAAAAAAATGATTACTACGAAAAGTGATGGAGCCAGGACTTTCTTTAAATGGAGCACAATTGACTCTTTTTAAATTTAGGCCACAAAAAGATTTAAAAATGTTAAAAACATTATAGTAATTTCTAGTCTTTAAATGGAACAATAGGAATATAAACTTTTCTTACTAAGCGAACATCGTTCAATTTTCTAAAAAAAAAAAAAAAAAAATATTCATAAATTTCTAAATTAGAAAATTTTTTGTTGTTTATCTGAAATTTATAAACTTTATATGTGAAAGTTAAAACATGGGAAATTCTAAAAAACGCCATTTTATTTCTGTTATTGTTATTAAATTTATCTTGCGCTATTAATAACCTGTAAGTTATCTTTTCATAACTTAAAAGTTATCTTTTGAAATCTGTAGATTATATTTCGTAACTTGCAGGTTATTTTTTGAAACCTACTATTTATCTTTCACATTCTACAGGTTATTTTCTTGTTGATATCAAAATTTTATGTAATAAATATAAATAATAAGTTTTAAAAAATAATGGTTAAACTATAAATTTTATCTTAAAACAACATATAAAATTTCACTGGGTGCATTGTAATTAAAAACATTTTACGAGGCCAACATAATTGATCAATTTAAAAATAATAATAATAATAAAATTAGGGCATGTATTTAATACTAGTGCAAGATTAGTGCGTAATTATATGAAGCAATCCTAAAAGTCCGACATGTCTCCAATAAGACCCAGGAAGTGAGCCCCACTATTGGGCCGAACCCCACTTGATGGGACCCAAACATAAGGATACATTTCCATTGGGCCAAAAAGGATTTTTTTAATTATATAGCATGGCATGATTGGTCTTATACTCTATTCACCTTTTGTGATTCTTATACATTTAAATTCGTTTATTTTATCGATTTAAATTTAAAATTTAAAATTTATTAATAAAATTTTTTTAAAATATAATTATATTTAATTTTTTTTATTATAATAAAAAAAATTTATATAAAATAATATATTATCTAAAATTAAAAATTTAAATTAACAAATTAAACATATTCTTAGAATAATTTCATCTCATCTGGTATAGTATTACCATAGCCCAATCAATGTTATTGATTGAAATTGTAAGTACAGGCTGTAAAAACAAAACGATGATTCAGATGATGTCTTAGAAAGTTTGATAGAGTTTTATTCTTATACTCAAAAGAAAGATATTTTAGAGCTCTAGACCCTAATAAGCGCCAAAACATTAGGTGAAAAAAAAAAAAAAAAGGTGCCAATTAAGTCAGTTGTCAAATTCCTTTTGGGCATTGATACATATGGTTAATGGGTCATTCAATTCTCCCAAGTTTTCTTCTTTCTAGATGTTGACTTTAAACATTGGTGAAGATAAGAAACGTGCTTGACTGAACAAAACATTTGTAAATTAATATTTTTTTTCATAAAAAACGGGGCTCTTCTTGGGCGTGTTTTCCTTAAGAGGGGCGGCAAATACAGCTTGCTAGGAATCTTAGAACATCATCTTCTTTTAGTTTTGATTGGTTCTCAATTGATGTGCTCTTTGGAAACAACAGTGTAAGAGTCCGTTTAGCTCGTTAATTCAAGTTTTTAATTCGAATTGAGATATGACTTTATATGAGAGTTTTTTTTACTGTAGCAAAAAAATTAAGTGTGATTATTTGTGAGAACTTTTTACTGTAGCAAAACTCGAATTCTAAATTTGAATCAGCAAAATAAGCAGCGTAAATCAATGAAAATTAAATATGATTGTTTGTGAGAGCTTTTTATGCACTTCCTTTGTGGTTCTTGTTTCTTTTCTTCGAATCACAATCTGTTTTTAAGAAAAATGAAGAAAACAACGCTGCTACTACTTGGTTGGAGATTCCAGTGCAGCCAATTTTGACTTCAAGATATATTTACATCTATCTTATCAATAGAAATACAGAAATACAACGTAAAAGATATCATATTTACATTTATACCATCAAATGATATAAACTTAGCATATATGCCACTATATTCACTAAAAAATATTTTAGTGGAATATTTTTAATATCCTAACAGATTATTTGTCTTCTCGACAAAGATGGTGGGACATCTTTACAGAATACTTTGATAAAATATTTTTATCAGAATATTTAAAAAACTAAACAAAGATAAAATAAATGTAAAGTTATTGAAATTTGTCACATACTGAGTAATAAAATAAATGTAAAGTTATTCAATTTTATCGGCATACTAAGTAATAAAATAAATGTAAAGTTATTAGATTTTGTTGGTAGTGGCCTCGTTTATTTCACCGATTTGAGTTTTTAATTTTAAGTTTTTACAATAAAAAGCTCTCAGAAAATGTCACATCAAAATTTTCTGCTATAGTAAAAAGTTCTCAGAAAATGTCACATCTCAGCTCGAATCGAAAACTCGAATCTATAAAGTGAATGAAGCCGTAATTTTCTCTTTTCACTCTCCCATTCTCTTTCTTTTTTTTTTTTTTTTTTTTTTATAGAGTTTTTAATGCATAGGCTTTTGATTAATCCAAAAGCCCTTGGACAAGAATAAGTAGCTATTTATTTTACAGTGCTCAGAACCTACAATTAGTGTTGATTTAATTATTGTTTATTTTAATATGAATCC
The DNA here is from genome assembly GCA_012066045.3 of Morus alba. NCBI lineage: Eukaryota > Viridiplantae > Streptophyta > Magnoliopsida > Rosales > Moraceae > Morus > Morus alba. Next base: position 17,082,290 of record CP050231.2, read on the forward strand.
ATATCTGTAACAATATAAAGAAATGCCAATAATTTTACTATTCACGCACAATGTTTCGATCAAAACAACGTAGTTTTGGTCGAAACTCACCCTTTGTAAATAATGTTTTCACTGTTTAAACACTGGTCACTTTTTTTTGCTTTTGAATTTTTTTCCATTTTTTTCTTTTGTTCACTGTTTTTTTTTTTTTTTTTTTTCTTCTCTTTTTTCTTTTATATTTCCCCTAAGAATTTTATTTTCATTATTCACCTTCTTTCTAACTTTTTTTCTTTAATTATCCAAATTGTTTTTAATAATTTTTTTTTTAAATGTTATTCTACTTAAATATTTCTTTCCGAAGGTACCTAAACCATATTTATTTCTTTATTTTATATTCATACTTATTTTTTATTTTTTATTCCTTCAAAACTTTATTTTTTTTAAAAAAAATTTCCCTTCTTGAGATTTCATATTCAAATTTTATATGATTTTAATAATGACACAGTAATTAAAATGTAGCATCCGGATTACTCGATACGTACATTGCACGTGAAATTGAACTAATAATATATGAAATATCAATCTGTTCATCAAGTCACAACATTATCTATTCTGCATCAATTGATAGATGTTTTTGTAATTTAAAGTATAGCACTAAAGTATAAAGTATACAGTATTTTTTTTTTTTTTTTTTTTTTTTTTTTTTTTGCTTCACTATAAAAGATTTGAAATTGTTGTAGATCTCTAGAAGGTAAAAAGAAAATTTTATGATTTCTACTGTTGGTAACTCAGTACTGTTATGTGAAAAGTAAATTAAAAAAAAATTCCAATCAGACATCATTATATAAGAATTGGACTTTGTTCTCATATTTGTGCTTCACTGTAAAAATTGATCTAGAAGGAACGGAAAAGTAAATGAAATTTTATGACATTTCTACTCCTGATAGCTCCATTCTGTTATGTAAAAAGTAAAACAAATCCGAATTTCACATCATTTAAATAAAAAATAAACATAAATTTATAAATTCATTTATACAAGTTAGATTCTAGAGGACCAATAAGCATTCCTGAGTGTCGATCAGGGGGTGGTGAGTCGATTTAGCATTAGAACGAGAACTTAAAGTATGGGAAAATAAATAAACACAAATATTTATAGTGGTTCACTGTTAATGCGAATGTTACGACCATTGTAGGGTATTGGGGTTTCACTATGTGATGTAAAAAGTACAATTACAATGGAGAATAAAAATGGGAGGGAGAGAGAGAGGAGGAAGAGGGGATTTAGAGAGAGAATCTAGAGAGAGGAAGTAAATAAGTAAAATATGGAATATGAGATCTGTATATGATATCTAATTCATTATCATAATCCTCTATTTATAGGAGATGATCCTTAATTATCTTTTTCCTTGAGCTGATGTGCAGTTAATTGGCAATTTGATAGTTTTCATTTTTTTCAATTGACTTTCCTCTTTTTTTACTTTCTTATTGGATCTATGGTTGCTTCTTCTTCAAGATTGGTCTAATTCTTGCCTTTAATATTAGATCGGGTGATTTAGACTTTGTGGCCTCTAAGGAACTGTAATATCTAGAAATTTTATTAATATAAATCCTGATAATTTACAGGATTTAGATAATGAATTTTCCTAGTAACTTATACATTTTGATGATATGAATTTTTATAATGCTAAGTAAGGCATTTTATTTCGTGACAATCTAATTAAATCGCGACATGCGACACTTAGGGTCCGTTTGGTTGGAGGATTCGTCCCCCGATTCGAATCATGATTCGTGGTTCGCTACAGTGGTTTCTCTCACAAAAATACACGTAAATCGAAAATAGTTCAAATCACATGATTCGAATCCCTGAACCAAACGGACCCTTAATGTTTTTGATGCGAAGCTATATGACAGAAATTATCAAATAAAAATATCTCGTGAATTTCAGCATAGAAGTAAAATATCAGGATCAATAATTGGAAATTGCAATTTCTATCAAAGCGGAATTCAATGCGAGAATTAAAATTATTATTCCATGATGTTAGAAATTCAAATTCCAAAAATAATTAGTAAGGAACAAGGATGGATAATTTTTTTTTGTTACAATCGTATTACTAGCAATAAAATTTAGTCATAACATACCTCATGTCATACTATCAGTTCAATTTGTGGGTGCTGTCAGTATAAAAAATACTGAGAGTTTAAGCTCACAGATGAATTTATTGTGATTTGAGCCAATCAAATTAAAGTTGTCATAGGTGATGATTACAATCTAAGGGTTAGGATTTGATGAGAGATTGAATGAATAGTTAGAATTAAATCTACTTCAAGGAGAAGAAGACAAAAAATTTGTCTCTCTAACATTTTGTCAATTCAAGCAAAAAGGTGTGAAAGAGAATCTTACTATAAATGGATGAAAAACCTTTAGTTAAGAGCATGTACTGAAGCAATGGATTAAAATGGAAGCTTAGCTTAATGCCCATTGGATAAAAGGCTAAAAGTGGAATTATTGTGCATGGAAATATGCAATTTTCTTCCTCTTCCTCATGCATACAGCCCCCTTTAGAGGAGTGAATAGCATTTTTTTTTCCTTTCAAATTAGTCCCTCTATGGTTAGTCCATAAATACCTAAGGGTGGGAATTGAAATTGGTCATTTTACTTTCACTTGTCACTTCAAAGAAGCTCAAAATTTCTCTCCTTCCCTCTTCAAGAATTCGGCCAGCCCTTGTAGAATTCTCCAAGAATTTTCTCTTCAATCAACTCCCACAATCTTGTTTCCAAGCTTCTAGTTGGAGGATACAAGAAAGAGTTTTGGTAAGAAATCCATGGTTTTAGTCTAGTCTTGTTCATTCCTCTACTTTCTTTCAAAAGTGTTAAAATGTGGATTATTCTCTCTTAGAGGTTATTACCAAGAAAGGATCTAGGACTCTCAAGTGAACCATGTTCCAATCAAGGTAAATACTTTAGAAACCCTAACTTTAAAAGCTTGTTTTGGTTTCATGAAAATGTGATTGTATTTCTAGGCTGATTTTGACTCTAGAATCATTTTTTGTGTTAGTATGCTATGTGAACATGTAGGGGCTGTACTTTATGTGTCAAATCTGTTATTAAAATGTTAGAAATGTGTAAATAAAATAAAAGAGACTAACTTCTGATAGACTAGAAATAATCTTGTGAAAAAATGTCATTTTTTGACTAGTTTAGGTGAGTTTTAAGCTATGTCATGAGAAAAGATTCTAATGGTATGAAAATATTGGCTTTGAACTAACAATATTTGATTTATAGGAGTCTGAAAAGTTTGGACCAGATCCGAAAAAGTTCAAAAACAAATTATGGATGAAAATACCCCTATAATTAAAAACATGTAAAATTAAAAAAGATGTCCTAGATATATGCCGGATTAAACTTAGGTAAAAAGAATAAAGTTTTAGATAGATGGTAGAGAAAAGTTTATGTTTAGAGTTTTTTCATATTCCACTCCTACAAAAAGTTTTAACGTTCGGAAGAAGTGTTAATCAAACTTTGACTCATGGTAAAATGGTTCCTACAGTCAGAATTAGTCTTCGGCCCAGTTTAGAGTTTTGATCCTTACACTAGAATGAGGTTGATAGTGTAGAGATGTCAAAACCGACCCTGGGAGCAAAAACGTCAAAACTCCAATCTTTAGGCGTAAAATCGTAATTTTAGGAAAAATGTTAGTTTTTGACTATTTAGGTGAGTTTTAAGCTGTGACATGAAAAAGATTATTATGACATGAGAATATAGGCTTTGAACTACTAATATATGATTTATTGGAGCCAGAAAAGTTTGGACCAGATCCAAAACGTTCAAAAACAAATTATGGACAAAAAAGTCTCAAGGATTAAAAACGTGTAAAATTAAAAAGGACATCTTAGAAAGAAGCTGAATTAGACTTAGGTGAAACCAATAAAGTTGTAGATCTAAATGAGTAGAGAAAAGTTTATGTTGGAAGCTTTTCTAAATTCCGCAACTACAAAAAATTATCTCGTCCGAAATACGCATTGACCAAACTTTGACCAAGGGTAAAATAGTTCCTGAGGTTAGAATTAGTGTTTGGCTCAGTTAAGAGTTTTGATCCTTGCATTAGGATGAGTCTGATGGTGTAGAGATGTCAAAACTAACCTCGAGGGCAAAAATGTCAAAATTCCCATCTTTAGGGGTAAAATCGTAATTTCAAGAAAAATACGAGGGTTGAACCGTAAGAATAATCTTGGAACCTTAGTTGAGCAGTAAGGGACTTAGAAAGTCAAAATTAGAACCCTTTAGTCACTTAGAGAACCGTTAACAGCAAAACGGTCATTTTGACCGCAAAGGGCAAAATGGTCAAATGGATACCGAGTTCCTAAGGACAGAATGATCATGGAAAGGAATAACTTAGGTTTGTAATCTTGGATCCGTGGTTTTAGTTTCTTTTTGAATTATTTCCGAGGGGTAAAATTGATTAAAAAAACCTTTTTAAAACATGTAATAATATATTAAATAAAAATATATTAAATAAATATATTATTAAATATATTCAATAACCGGGAAAATCCCCAATTAGTCTATATATAAAATAATAATATTATTAAAGAGACCATCAATTGATGGACTTAGATAATTAAAATATACTCAATAAATAACATTACTAAATATATTAAATAATGGATAAAAACATAAAATAATAATATTATTAAATAAAATAACATTAAAATATATTGAATATGAATTAAAAAATTAATAAATCAATAGTTTACAAAACAAATTTTAAAAGTTAAAAAAAAAAAAAATAGGCCAAATTATTTTTTTTTTTTTTTTCATAAAAAGACAAAAACGTTTTTCGGATTATGAACCATAACTTGAAAAGTTATTATCCATAACTTGCCCCTTAGGTTTGTAATCTTGGATCCGAAACTCGCTTGGGGTAAAACCATAACTTGACAAGTTTGTCCATAACTTATCCATTTGATGAACCATAACTTGACAAGTTTGTCCATAACTTATCTGATTATGAACCATAACTTGACAATTTATAGCCTATTAATTTCTATAACTAAAAATTGGCCTATATACTTTCTTAAGTTTTTCATATTGGCCTATTTTTTACTATTTCTCATAAAATAACCCATAGGTTGACCTGACCTAAAGGAAACAACTGGACTGCTAAGATGAACCCAATCTTAAAGGTCCAAAGAAGACATGAGGTAACTCTTAGGTAGACTTAGAGAAGCCTGGTAGGTATTTAGACCAAGTCCATGCCCAATACGCCAAACCCATCCTTAGAAATGTCGAAGGTTAGAGTGATCTCAAGTAGATGTTAAAAAGGGTAACCTAGAAGTGAATAAGTTGTATACCTACGGGAAGGTGACTTAATTAATTCCTGAGGCTCTAGAGTAAAGTAATAATAGTTATTAATTTAATTAATTAATTAATTAAAGTCCCTTGGTTTATTCTTATTATATTGATCCTCACCCTCGTTTCGCTAGCTACAACGATGGCTACGTCCATTCCTAGCACTCCGAGAATTCGCCGGCCCACTTTGTTAGTTGTTTGCTAGACGAACTGCGTTAAAGGTAGCGATAAGTTGATTCACCATCCCTACCAACGGGTCCACTCGTGCTTCAATCTTGTCAGTGTGTGTTGGTGGACGAGGAGCACGTGGTGCCTTTTCAAGATTAACATCGAGTCCCCTTGTTTCGGTGCCTTCGGTATGAGTCCATTAAGTACTTGAGACTTGGTCACTCACCATACCTGAAATGACTTATCAAAGAAAAAGAAAAGTTAAACTACTAGTGAGAACCCATGCATATAATAACACAAGGCCTTTCCTTCTAGCACCAAAAATATTGGTGCAAAATTTTGTCCAACACTTTACCAAGGTCTCTAAACTAGAAATTTGAATTAAATAAACGAGTAATGTAAGCAAATTGGATGAACGCTCTAAGAACACAATTAACCTCTAAAAAAGTAACAAGAACAAATGAAGATAATCACAAGGCAATTGTATTAAAAATGAGTGCATCTCTTTTCCTCTCAAATTGAGGAAAATTATAGTACATTAGGATTTAGAGTGTTTAATTCTCTCACTAATTTGAGAGTTTATTCTCTCTTAATTATAATGAGGCTCTTCACCTTTTTGTGAGTTAAAACTAATAAAATAATCAATAAGAATTAACTTTTAATCATTTAATGTCTTAAATTGATGTCAATTACTTCACTTGATGACATCACACAACCTTTGAACTTTCGGTTTGGGAGAAGTTGGGCTCATCCGAGTTTAGGCTCGGGAAAGATTGGCCTCAGGCGAGCTTGGGTTCGGGAGAGATTGACCTCATATGAGATTGGCCTCAGGCAAGCTTGGGCTTGAGCGACATTGGGCTCAAGCGAACTTGGACTCAAGATGAGCTTGGGCTCGGGCAAGATTGAGCTCATGAGAAATTAGACTTGAGAAAGCTTTAGACTCCGAATTAATTGTGCCTTTAATGCTTCCAAAAATACTACGCAACAACAACTCTTATAGAAACTCAATGTTCATGGAGGTATTACATTTGCAATATGCATCTAGATTTGTTAATTCTTTCACTATGAATGAATAGGAAGAAAATTCATCTTAATTAAAATTAAAATGAAAAAATTATAACATTTTAAGTTTAGTTTTTAAAGAGATTGAAAAGAGAGAAAAAACAAAACTATAAAAAAAAAAAAAAAAGAATAACCATATAGACTTCTGACACCATTAATCGAAATAATTTTTGTTCCTCAATTCACACAAATCATGTAGATCATAATCTATGGTCCTAATTAAACAGAATAATCAATTTGTCGCACAATGCTGGACGGACTGTAAAATCACCCATATATATATATATATATATATATATATATATATCATAGACATAATATATAAGTGTGTGTGGGGTTTTTAGCCGTCCACCTTTATGCTTTTCTTGATACTAGTTAAGCACATGCGATGCAGGTATTAAGTTATAATTGAAATTTTTATAATGTAGAAAATGCACAATAATATGCGAAAAAAACCATATGCTCTGTTTGTTTTGAGGATTTTTGTTTGGTTTTGGATCATGGTTCTTAGTTCATTATAGTGTTTTTCTCTCACAAAAATTAAATTTTAAAAATTAGAATCATAAACCTTGATTCTAAACCCATGAACCAAACCTCACCTTAAAAATTTAAGAGGAGTAAACATCAATAGAAGTATAGGTGGAAAATATTATATTTAATCATAAAATACATGAAATATTAAAATTATAAGAGATAAAATAACAAAAAAGGGAGTTAAAACTTCAAAAAAGGGAAAAAAAAAAAAAAAAAAAAAAACACCTAAAACTCACCGTTTTTACTATTATGCAATAAAGAACAATCACTTGAATGAAATAAACTAACTGCAATTAAAGTTAAGAACTAATTATAAGTAAAAAGATTATTTCAATAAGAAAGTTGAGATTTGAGGTTTAAAAAGTCTACGAAAGAATGAGAAATTATTTAAAAAGAGAGAAAAAAAATAAAAGAGAAATATAAAGGGAAAAGATAGGGATATATTGATGTAAAAATTAATATAGATAAATAAAGACAAAAATAAAGGAAAATGAGGAAAGCAAAAAAGAAAGAGGAAAAAAGGGTTGGGTCACGAAATATGAAGAGGAAGGAAATAACAATATATATATATATATATATATATATATATATATATATATATAGAGAGAGAGAGAGATAGGATATATAAATGAATGCTAACAATAAATTTTTTCATTCATAAACTCATTGTTCTGTGAGTAATTATATTTGCATTCACGGAATTTATTAATAACCACGAAATTTTAATTTAAATTGTTATAATTTTATTTTACATTAAAATTATATAAAAACTCATCAACATACCCCACAATAAAAATGAGTAATACTTTTGAAATAGGGAGAAAGAGGAAAATATGTCAAGACTTGAGATGAATTAAAATTAATAGGTCAATAGTTTACATAAATTAATAAATAGGTCAAATTATTATTTTTGTTCATAACTTATCTGGTTTTCATAACTTATCTGGTTATGAACCATAACTTGACAAGTTATTGTCCATAATTCATGGTTTTTGTCCATAACTTATCTGACTATGAACCATAACTTGACAAGTTTGTCCATAACTTATCTGGTTATGAACCATAACGTGACAAGTTATAGCCTATTAATTTTTATAACGAAAAATTGACCTATATACTTTCTTAAGCTTTTCATATTAGTCTATTTTCTACTATTTCCGTTTTAAATAAATAAAAAAGCATACATCCACATATACATATATGTAAAGACTCACACCTTGGTATGATATTATCTATTTTGGATCTAAACTTGCACAGTTTTGTTTTTAGACTTCACCCCAAGAGGCCTCATATACTATTGAGAGGTAATGTCTTTCCTTATAAAGCATGACCTATCTTCATCCACAAGTGATGTGAGACCGCACAACTTGCCATTTTTTAACCTTTTACCTCAAGAGATTGATAGCTGTCACAATCACCCGTTTTTTATGGAGGCACAATGTATTCGTTAGCCACACTTTCGGTTAGGTATATGTTTTGATACCATAAGTAAAGATTCGCACATCCACTTGGTATGATATTTTTTGTTTTGGGCTTAGGTCCACACGGTTTTACTTTTAGACTTTATCCCAAAATGTCTCATACTATTTGGAAGTGGTGTTAATTCTTTATAAACCAAGACCTATCTAAATTCTAAAACACATGGAACTGCACAATTTACCCTCTCTTAAACTTTTCTCTCAAGAAATTGATGATTGTCACAATATATATTTTGAAAATACACTCAACTATAATTATAAAATATTTTTCGAAGAAAAAAAAAAAAAGAACAATGTTTTGTTTTTACTTATAATTAATTTAATATGCATACTTTAAAACATTCTTAAATGAATAATGTTTTTCTTATTATTATATATAAGTAATTTTATTTATTTAATAAAAAGTTAATTTAATGTATGTACTTTATAAAATGAGGAAATGAAATAAATATCTCTTATTAGTATATGGGTCTAGATTTTATCTTTTATTCTTAATTAATACTTTTTTTAGTTAAATAATTTTATATAAAAATGAATAAAAATAAATGATAAAAATTTAAATTCATATATTATTAAAAATAAATTCTATAATTTTCTCTTGTATAGAATATTAACAAAAATGAGCCCATCTTAAGTTTTCTAGACGTATGGAACCCAAGCTTGTGCCAAGGACAATATGTGAATTCTGCAGGCATAATAAATTTTCTTAGTACGTATTACATCCCTGTTAATATAATTTCAATTTCCTTTAAAGAATAAAATAGTATTTCTTTCGATTTCCTAAAGAAGTAATTACACTGGTAAAATTTCACACCTTAAATTAAAATTTAGTAAAGTTTTAAAAATATTATTAATATAGCAAAATTGACTGTAATTATCATAATGATATCATATTCTGTACTATATAATCATGTAATCATTATTTTAATGACATAAAAATAATACAAAATTTTACTATTCTTATAATATTTGAAAAATTTTTATTAAATTTAAAAAATTTTACTATTCTTATAATATTTGAAACCAATCGCATGAAGAGCAAATTAGTACGTGATTTATAGTAATTTACCGGATTATTTTTTCATCTAAACAAATATGGTTACCGATGGGTCGCTGGAGAGTAATTTGGTAGATTACATTTTATAATCTACAAGATTAACTCCAAAATCCACATAAAATAATACGGGGAAAAAAAAAAAAAAAATATTCCCAAAAGGGCCAATTTTTTTTTTTTTTTTTACCCTGCATTTTATTGTTATTAAATAATCATACTTCGTTCCTTGTTCTTTTTTTTTTTTTTTTCTTTTATTTCGTTATTGTTGTTGTTGTTATTAAATCAAACGTGGTAACTTATTTACCAATTACAAGGGCAGCACATACTTTTTTTTGGTAGTTTGCCTAAATACACTTTCATTTATTTATTTTTGAACGGAAAATTTCATTAAATATTAACAAATTACCAATAGCAAATGACCACAACTTACAAAGGAATTTGACCCTAGACATTAATTGGATCCACCGGTAAAGATGGATGAAGCACAAGGGCAAACACAAATATCAAGAACCAATGGGAAAAAATCCGCTCAACACAAACAAAATGCTCGTTAACAAGAACCACTACGGTTGATGAATAAAATCAGTCGACCGAGACCAAATCCCTAATAGGGACACAAGGAACATGACCTAGAAACAATTTAGGTGTAAACAAACACACACATTGTTGATAACCAACTCAGACGGGTGGGACATATAAAAAAATTGAAGAGTGAAGAAACCACTTTTGTTATTACAATAGACAAACTTAACAAAAACAAGGCCTTTATAAAATTAACAAAACCCTTTGAAACCTATGAATAGCTTCAGCCATACAGGAATAGATATCGATGACAAACTAACAACCATTGTACGGAAGCTAAAGAAATTGGATCTTAGCAGAACCGTCACAACAGCAGCGCAACTGCCACCGACGAAGCTGAATGCAAAAACAACCCAAATGATGTCCTTACGCCACATATCCACTAGTAACCTCCTGCTCCTTACTAGATCTATGCCTCTATTACCAATAGACCGAGCCCATAAACCATCGACCACACCTGCACGGCCTCATCCACCATTTCAAGGGCCGAGAGAGAGAGAAAGAAATTGGTCAATGAACTTTTAATTTTTGGTTGCTTAGCAAGTTAAATCCTAAGCACTTAATTTTAGAAAATCAGGATTCTTTGACAATTGCGGTCCAATAAATAATGACAGTCAAATTATAATGAATGAAATGATCGATAATTTTTGCACAAAATGCCAATTGGCCGCAAGGTGGACTCTTAAATTAATATGGACACTTCGAAATCACGAAAACTTCACAATTTATTTGTGCAAAAAACTCTTCTTTTTTTTGGCTGCTGACTTGTGTTTGCTTCACTTTAGGTTCAAAGACCTTAATAAACCTTTTCTTCCATGCATGCATTTGCGCATAACATATAGTATTGTGACACTTTTCTTAAAAAGTTAAGATTTTTTTTTCTTTTCTTTACCTTACATCAAACATTCCTCTTGTTTGATGAGTATTTGAATTATTGAGGGCCCGTTCACTTCGCTGATTCGAGTTTGTAATTTGAATTAAGATGTTATTTTATGTGAAAACTTTTTACCATAGTAAAAAAATTAGATGTGATTATTTTTGAAAACTTTTTACTATAGTAAAACTCAAATTCTAAATTCGAATCGGTGAAGTGAATGAGGACATGAATATAATTCTTGATTTTCGGACTCAAACACTTGTAATAAGGAATCTATACACAGGATGCGACAAGATTAACAAGTCATTTATTGGTCGGCAAAAATTAATGGGAAAACTCTTTCTGTATATATCATTGATCACCTTTTACAGGTTCCTGCATTTAGCATTACTTTCTCACAAAGAAAGACCCAATACTAGTGACATTAATTGGATTTTATTATATGAATTAGCACCAAAGTTTAGTTGATGAAGACTTCTCAAATAACCGGATTATTTAGAGCTTTTCTTTGTTTCATAAAGTATATATGTATATTACTATGTTGATTCCTGATAAAGAATCCATTGATATAATTTCGCATTTATTTAATTCTTTATAATCGGCAAGATAATAATAATAATAATAATAATAATTTATTATAGTCACAGAGAGGACAAGATTTAATTCCTGATTTGGTATTCAATTGATTCTATAGTACGTAGGCTATACGTATTGATGTAATGGATACGAGTACTGGCGGTTTCGCAAATTTTCTGTTTTCCGTTTTAAAAAGCTATAAAGTTGTATTAATATAAAATATATTAATTAGTAGTCAAGTCCATGGACACTGTATGAGACCTATTGAGTTAATTGAATGCTAATACACGAGATACACGACAAGAAGAGATTCATAACTTATTCTGTCAGGACCAAAGTATTATTGGCCTAATTAATTGTGATCTTTTATTAATTTCCACTTAAAAAATTATTGTGTCGACCAAAAATGTTATAAGTGATCCATGAATACAGTTGCAGACGGATTTTGTACAATCTCAATCAATCATTAAGATAGTTCCAATTCCAAATGATCCACTTAAAATAATTTCATAAACAAGGATGTGAATATATTTTATTTAGGTCCCGTTCATTTCACTGATTTGAGTTTTATTATAGTAAAAAACTCTTAAAAATCATCACATTTAACTTTTTTACTACAGTAAAAAATTCTCACATAAAGTCACATTTTAATTCAAATTAAAAATTTAAATCAGCGAACTAAACGATTATTAATGTTGATGGGAAATTTGTTTCTCTTAAATCAAGACATTAATTAAGCAATGGGAGCCGCTAACTTACAATAGTGTTGTCACAAGTTACAACCATACTTAGATACATGGACAGGAGTAGTGCCATCTACAAACGAAGATGAGTAGCCGTTAATTTTTTATGAATTTTTCTACAAGTTACAACCGTACTTAAGTGTTGTCTCTTAATTAATTTTTCTCGTTCCGCCCATGTATACATTTAATCAAATTACATGCAATTACTTTATGATAGCATGTCAAGTCCATATATATATATATATATATATATCATCGTAAACAGTCATAAAGTAAATGGACATGCAGTATTGGCTATTATTATTATTATTTTTTTTATTTTGAGTCACAGTATTATCTATTTTGCGACTAGTGTAGTAATATGAACAGTACTACGGTGTCAAACACTGTTCAAAAAGAAAAAAAAAAAAAAAAGTTGGTTTTATGGTACGATGCATCTAGAGTAGTGGGTATATCCAGTGCTCGAATATTCTATAGAGCAAGGAAAAAAAAAAAAAAAAAAAACCTTAGAAAACAAACAATAATCTAGACAATTAACCAAAAAAAAAAAAAAAAAAGAAAGGCAATACTCTAGACAAGAAATAAAGGGCATGGCTTTCATATGTGGCGAAAAGAAAACCAGTACTCTCTTGAATAAATTGGTGCTGTTTGGTACTTAGATTCATTTCTTGATTCGAATCATGATTCGTAGTTCGGCATAATATTTTCTCTCATAAAAAATACACATAAATTAAAAATAATTTTAATCACATAATTTGAATCTACGAACCAAACAGACTCATAAACCTTTTCTGTATCAGGATCAAGTGGCACTCCTAAAGTTAGGTTGGAGGTTTTTTTTTTTTTTTTTTTTTTTTTTTTTTTTTTGCAGGGCAAAATACTAGTGCCATGCACCAAGAAAGTCAAAGATCTGAATAGGATTCGATTCCATTTGCATTCTTTTGGCAAATATCGTGGTTGAGCAATTGAAGAAAGGATATCTCTTCTGTTTGTTTATTACCACAAATTTTGTGCATCTAAACTAGTTTTGCCTTTTCATTTCTTTAGCTTTAGCTTGTATAATAACTGGGACGAACACTCAAAAAAACTGTCAAATTGAAGTTCAACCATTCTCATGTATCTGAGATATGGCCAATTAGTACTTAAAAGTAATAGGCATGTGGAATTTGGACATATCGAAAAAGACAAAAACGATAAAAGTGGTAGTAAGATTAGTCATTTTAAATCGTGCTGTGTAACGTATTTTCAGACATTAGATTATAGTTAAAAGTAAACTTGAACCGTTCAAAAACTTTTTATCTGATAAAAACAACTCAAATTTTAACTGTCCAATTGAGAAAATACGATCAAAAAGAAAATAATTTGTCCTACCATTTTGAGTGTTGTCTCATTTGATCAGTGAGTGAGGCCTCACATTCAATGCAATACTCCAATTGCATGCTTTAAGAGACGTTTATTTTTTATATTCATTTCTGACTCTGAATTTGAGCACTCAAATGCCGCAATGAGAACCGTGCATGTTTGAAAATGGCTTTGACAAAGGAACTCGGCAAAAAGCAAGGGCTTTGACAAACAAGGGAAGCTATAGGCTGTCAAAGCTCACACATACCTAATTTAAAAAAACATTCGCGTTAAAGGGCCTTTTTGTAAAGAAATAAATACTAATTGGCTTGTGCCAAACCCAAGATCATAACACCGCATGTGTCCTAAGACCAAAACAAGATTTGCAAAATCCCTTGGATCTTTTGTTTTTTGTGAAAACAAGGCAAACATTAAGATTTGAGGCAAAATGACATTTACCGCCAAGGGGGGATCCAATAATTTTATTTTGTGATCAAGTTTATAGTTGCTTGATTATGGAAAGCAGTATTTTATTTTTTTTAATTAGTTTTTTTTTTTTTTTTTTTTTTAGGGAGTGTTTGAAACCTATATCTTTTTATTTTTCGATAAATATCTCTTACATCCATATCTTTGTTCTTAAATCGGTATTTTTGCTTCTTTTTTCGTAAAAAAGTTGATCTAAAATTAGATAAATCAGAAAACCTTCAAAGGATGTTTGGTTTATGTATTCAAAATCATAATTCAGAATTATTCTCGTTTTACGTGTATTTTTTTAAGAAAAAATACTATAGAGAATCATAAATCATGATTCAGAATCAGAGACGAATATAAAAACAAACGTAGCCTCAATTTCAAATGGAATTATAACCTTTGATTTGTTATGAACTTTTAATGCTATGATACGTAAGATTCTTGAGCATTAAAACAGTAAAATGGAAACAATATTAACAGAAGAGGGAAAAAAAAAAAAAAAAAACTACTATGGTTCCTCAGCAGCCCTCAAGGTGTAGGCATAATTCAGTGGTATTCTATATATAAAAGAAATTAAACATCTAGTTGTAGGCTTAATTTAGCAGCAAATCTATACCCAGCCTCCATCATAAGCTCCGAAAATTATTTTTAAAAAATAAAATCATACAAAAGTCTTAAGGAACAATATGATATTTGAAATGCTCCGTTGTGCTTTCACTATATGTGTTCAATTGTTGCATTCTTGGCATTTAGGGTTCGAGTTTTTTAGAATCCCTTCAAAAAAAAAAAAAAAAAAAAAAAAAAAAAAAAAAACTTTATCTTGAAGTAGACCTAGTCGTGAGGTCGGCATTCTCTTAAGGTGTGTTTGGAATTGGTTCCAAAATGATAATATTTTTTATATGAAACTGGAAATGAAAACGTTTTCGATCTCAGACGGAAATCATTTCTAAAAATGCATTTAGTAATTTTATTAAGAGATTGTTTTTAGTGTAAAAAAAAATTGAAACTCCGTTTGGTTAGACAATTTTTATTTTTAATTTAAGAGCACTTCATTAATTCATTTAAGTCCACACCTACTTGCCAAAAAAAGGTATCCACAAAAAACTAAAAATGAAAAACGATTTAAATTCGTTTTCAGTTTTTAAATCATTTTACACTAAACTAAAAACTTTTTTTGTTTTTTTTTTTTTTTGCACTTTTTTCCTCTAAACGCGTTTTTCTTATCAATCTTTGTTTTTTTGTCTCAAAAAACGTAAAAAATAAAAACAGAACTGATACCAAACACGCTCTTACTTACGCTGCGCCCCAACCCAAGTCTCCACGTCCGCTCTTCTGCGCCCGCAACTGAAGAAGTTGGCACAGCCAACACAACGAGTTCATTGGTGTACTACCGCCCCCTCCCCACCGCAATTCGTGCGATGACCACACTTTGCCCTGTTGGCACAAGTAACACACCGTTTCATCTATCAACCTTGCAAAGGGCAACGAGCCTTCACAAACAACTAGACTTCAGCCCTTGCCGGGGCTAGATCATGAGTTGGATGGTATCAGGGTTTGTTTAGTTCTGACTGTCTGCAAAAGTCCCTTGATCTAGTGTTAGCTATTTTTTCATGTTTTGCTTGTTTTTATCATATCTCACATATGTGAACACATAATTATATATATATATATATTTCAACTTTAGAGAAGTAAGAGGGGAGAGGGAGAGGCAGAGAGATTAGGAAACAAATTAAAGTTTTCTAATTTCATAAATTTTTTTACATAGTAATAAAGATAGTTTTAGATTTTGTAAATATTGTTTTTAATGATAATTAAATTTTACTTAAATTAGATGTCAATATTATTATTTTAGCATCAGAAAGGGCATTTTCACTGACGTTTGAGGACTAAACGGTGCATTTTGAAGTTCGAAGTCGCATTAGTGATATAATTCAGGGGTTATTTTCAAGAATAATTCTTCTTTTAACAAAAAGTTGGATTTTCTCTTGAGAAAATTAAACATTTATGAAAGCAACTCCTTGACTTAAAATTGTAAAGAAATATATTAATAAGTAAATAAGTGATACTTATGCTAAATACCTCACTTGAGTATTTTGGAAAACTTTGTACAGTAAAGTATGAAAAAAGAAAAACCTTTTTAGGAGGATACTTTTTTAATGTTAGATCTTCATCCCGTTCACTTTGTTGATTCGAGTTGAGATGTGATTTTATATAAGAGTTTTTTACTGTAGTGAAAAAATTAAATGTGACTGTTTTTTAGAACTTTTTACTGTAGCAAAACTCAAATTATAAACTCGAATCAGTGAAGTGAACGAGATCTAAATTGTCATACTCAATAATATAACTTGAAATGATTATCATTTGACTTAACAGTTAAAAATTATACTGGAACTTGATTTAGCAATTAAATATTGTCCTACAAATATGGTATTTCCTTTTCTTTTTATTTTAATACCATTCATTTTGAGATTTCAAAAAATCATACCTTGTATTTTGTGCTGTTATATATATATATATATATATATATATATATATTTTCACACCTTTTTTTACCCTTCACACTCTATTCTAAATACACACTTCACATAATTTTAGAAGAACTAAATTTACTTTTTACGCACTCCTATCATTCAAAGATTACCCTTAACTATTTTTATAAAATAATTGTCTTGTCTACTTCAATTTTTTTTTCACACCCACCATTTTTATTTTAGCTTGTTATTTAAATAATATTATTTCTCTATCCCTTCATTTTTTTTTTTTTTAAATTTTAGGTGTGAAGCCTTTTTTCCCAAAAAAAAAAAAAAAGCAAATAGAAGATGAAACGTGAAAAAAAAAATCAATCCAACTTTATATATATATAAAATAAAAAAAAGAAATAGAAAACAAAATAAAATGATTAGACTTTAAAAAAAAAATCAGTGGAAAATATAAACATAATATGAAAAAAAAGACAAAATAAAAATCGTCATACAATTCCAATGGCAAAGCAAATTTAACATTTTATGAATGCAACTTTTGGAATAGTCATTGAAAGGTGAAAATTAGCATTTTTTTTATAAATTTTAAAATAACAATAGTTTATAAATTATGATATAATATATGGGGTGTGTGGAGAGAGATAAAAACTATATAATTAGTTTCTTTTTTGAACTAAATTTACTTACATAATTAAATATGTCATAATTGTCCTTTTTTGTCAGGTGATGGTCTTTTTGTCATAAAAAATTAATGTAAATGAGGGTGTGGAGAACAAAAGGGAATGTGTGAACAGAACGCCCATATATAATATATCTTAAGATTCCTTTAAAAAAAATAAGATTGCTAATTTATACTTAATTTATATCTTTTTGATTAACTTTGGAAGGGGGATTCGAGCACTGATTCGAATCATGATTCGTGACTCATTACAATATTTTTCTCATAAAAAATATATATAAAATGAGAATAATTTTAAATTATAATTTTAAAATTATGAACCAAATGTTATCGTGTTTAGTAACTAACATCTATCCATGTGACCAAAAAGAACTATTGATTTTTGAGCTTTTCAGAAAAAGTTAAAAAGAAGAAAAAAAATGGTGAAAAACTAGAGGTAACTTTTAGAGCACAGACTTTTAGTATTCGACGTGTTTGGTTACAAATAAACATTAGCTCGGGTATTAATGTAAAAGGTAATATGGGCAATAAAAAGTTATTTTTTCTTTTAATCAAAATCTGTTGTTGATCAAGTAAAGTCATAAATTGAGCACATAACTGACGTATAAACTGCTCCATAATAATGGGGTATACTTTTTGATAAATCTAAAAAATGCAGGGACTAAAAAGGAAAAAAAAAAGACTTTTTGTTTGAAATTGCAATGGAAAAAAAAAAATCTTTGCCCCCATATCCTTCACCATTCCTGGTCTAACTTAAGATGGCTTCGTAGTCAAGAATTCTCGTTGGAAACTATCTTCATATCATATCACACCTATATTTTACCCCATCAAGAGCTAAAAAAAATATCCTTGCAACGTTATCGATACTAAAATAGCATCAAATTAAATGATAAATTCAACAACATTAATGCCCCTAACGTCTCATCAAATCTAACCAAATCTTTAAAACCGATTTCAAACTCGAAAAGTGACAAATCAAGATATCATACTCCAATAATATGAAACTAATTGATAACTCGAATTAATTTTTGAGTTCGAATTCGAGTTTTCAAATGCCGAACGCGAATTTGAGCCAACTTTTACACTCGAGTGGGCCTTTCTTGAGTAAGTTGCGGCAAACGAACAGAGCCTCAATTCCTAAAATTCAACACAAGAGTTGAAAAACAAACTAGAGTTTTCAAATAATTAAATACAATAACTAAAAGAGAAAAAAAAAAAAAAAAAAAAAAAAACCCAAACAAACTAGAGTCTTCAAACCGAAACATTAGAACACCAACAACATCTTTCTTCTCTGTTTTTTTTTAGTTAAAAAACATTAGTTTTAGGGTACTGTACTTTGCTTCTTTTTTATATTTTTTTATTCCATATTACCTTCAACATTATAGGTTATAATCTATAACAAATATTACACTTTATGCAACATATTATATACATATTATCGGGTCGGATCGGGTCGGGAATCTAACCATACTGTGCCTCCATCCTCGACTCGAGAGTTAAGTACATCTTCATATAATATTCCCGTAAGTATCGATCTTATTATATTTGTCTTTGAGTAAGAATGTCAATTTCATTTTTTTGTACCTTTAGAAACCAAGTTCTATCCTGAAAACTCTTTTCTTCTTCTTTCCTCAATCTTTAAGTCAAGTCATATAAGAGTTGGACTCAATATAAGATAAAACATAACATACTTATATTTTGTAAATTTTATATGTGCATATATATGGTACAGTATATATATATTTAGAAAAATAATAGAAAATAGATCAATATGAAAAACTTAAGAAAGTATATAGGTTAATTTTTAATTATAAAAATTAATAGGTTATAACTTGTTAAGTTATAGTTCATAACTAGATAAGTTATGGACAAACTTGTTAAGTTATGGTTCATAATCAGATAAATTATGGATAATTATAGATAATAATTTATCAAATTATAATTTAAAATTAAATAAATTATGAATGAAAATAATAATTTAGCATATTTATTAACTTACGTAGACTTAAAGAAAATAGATATATGCCCTCGGATATGTCGAGAAACTGATTGGCTGCCAGTTGATAACGCTTGCTCCTAAAGTCATGTCGTTTTCTACTCAATTCACATACCTATCAGCTTCCAAACAAAACTCATTGGCTCTTAAATAAATAAATAAATAAAAGCCATTTAACTCGAGCTTTTCCAATCTACTACAGCTGAATTCCAAAACCCAATCATGGGCCCCAATTGTTATTAGATATATCCCTCCTGAGAAGGGCCCTACATTGGGGAACAGAACCAGAGAAACTGGATTTGCCACGTGGCCACATCAAACTCATGCCTCTCTTCTCCATTCCTTATTGTTTCCTTCACCAAAACTAATTGAAATAAACAAATAAATAATAATAATAATAATAAACTAAAAGTGATTACCTTTGTATGAAATCCCACACTATATATAGCAGTCTCATAACAACATTATCCAAAAAACCAACTAAGCTTAAGAGAACTTGTAGCAGAATCCCAAAACCTTAAAAAAAAAAAAAAAAAAAAAAAAGTACTTTCTTCTTATCCCAATGGCTGAATTCGCAGCTGATTTTCAAAGCTTAATTAAACCCTCGTTTTCTTTTCTAGATGTTGATCCAAACATGGAACTGATAACCCAATTTTCCGGGATCAGCCCAAGTATCAACCATGTCATGGACAATTCAAGCTTGCTGAATTTCCCTTTCTCAAGTGACCACAACGCGTTTGGCAATCCAGCACCCCATTTTCCAGGAAACATGGCTGAAAATTTTCCGGGAAATTTCAACTCTAGCAACAACCAGCTTTATGTTAATGCACAGTCAAGTAGTGCTCCATTAGGGAATAACAATGAATATTCCCATGAAAGCAAGAAGAGAAAGGCAGTGAAGAATTTGGATGTTGCATCAGAGAGCAGCTCAGGAATCTCTTCTGATCCACCAGTTTCTAAAACCGGGATTAAGAAGAAAAATGTAAAAAAAAAACATTAGTATTTCGTAGTTATGCATATTTTGTTAGTTTTGTGAGACATATTTTTTATTTTTTATTTATTTTTATTGGTTGAATAATATTGCAGGGTTCAGGAAAAGGAAAAAGAGTGAAAAGCAATGACAAAGAAGATCAAGAGAAACCAAAAGAAGTAGTTCATGTTAGAGCTAGAAGAGGTCAAGCCACTGACAGTCACAGTCTAGCAGAAAGGGTAAATGCTTGATACATATATATATATATATATATGTGTGTGTGTATATATATATAAATACACATATACGCATATGCATAATTATAAAATAGAAAAAAAATAATCAACACCATTTTCAAAGAAGTTTATGGGATTGATACTGAATTTACTCTTTATCAATCAGGTTAGAAGAGGAAAAATTAATGAGAGACTCAGATGCTTGCAAGACATTGTCCCGGGTTGCTACAAGGTAAAACAATTTTGATCAATATCTATTATTTATTCTTAATAGAATAACAAAATTATTTTCAAATTGTTTTTGGTTGTTAATATGAATGAAAATCTTGGTATTTCTATTTGATTTCAATTGCATTCATGAATTTGCAGACTATGGGTATGGCAGTAATGTTGGATGAGATAATTAATTATGTGCAATCCTTGCAAAATCAGGTCGAGGTTAGTAATTCTTCTTTCTTTCTTTCTTTTTATTTTTTATTTTTTTTTCTCTCCCCCTTTTTTTTTATGTTGAAAGAAATGAGAGTGTTCTAATTAATTAACAATAAGAAATTTATTCTTTTTCTTTATGGATTCAGTTTCTTTCTATGAAGCTGACCGCTGCAAGTACTTATTATGACTTCAATTCAGAGACAGATGATATGGAGAAGATGCAGGTGCTTATTCTTTTCTTTTTTTTTTTTTTCATTTCATATGACTAATTCATAAATTTGAAAATTTTAACTTTTGGATATGCTTTTGTCAATATCCACTTAATGCAAATTAGGTTACTTATATAATTAAAACAGAAGGTTTTACTAAAATGGTTACAACTTTTGTGAATCAACAGACACAATAGATTTTTAGAACGCCCCCAAAAAAAAAAAAAAAAAAAAAAAAAAAAAAAAATATTCCGACAATTTTTAAATCTTAAAACATTGCATAAGTTTTATTTTCAGAAAAAAAAAATATATATATATATATATATATATATGGCCAAAAGTTTACCATTTGATAAAGAAAAAAAAAAAAGGATAAACTTGTGTTGTTGCTTTGCCATAATTTGGTTGGAACATATACATCAGATACTTACATAAATGCATAAATTTTATTATTGTAAGAAGTACTTGTGCTTTTCCATTAGTTTTACAAATAATTAAATTAATCAATTGTGGCTAAAAAGGTTTTTGTCTTTAAAGTAAAAGATAACTGCAGCCAATATATATTACATGTGGGTGTATGCATGTATAATTGATGAGTGATGTTTAAATAATGTTTCTTTTTAGATACAGCAGAGAGCAAAAGCAAATGAGGCAAAAGAGATGGAAAGATTGATAAGAGAAGGATATGGAGGATTTGCTTGTTTCCACTCAAGTTGGCCCCTTTGACTTCACTTTTGGATGTTACCCCTTATTGCCATACAACAGATGAAGATGCTTCCATTCTCTAATATTTTTCAATCCCAAAATCAGATTTGTTTAATTACTACTTCCACTCTCTTCAAGTTGCTCTATATACATATATATATATATATATATATATATATAAAAATCAATGTTGTCTAGCACAAGTGGAATGATATTGTCATACTTGTACACTTTTCTTACACATCCATGTGAGGAAATTTAATGGACATCAATACATGGGATATATAATCATATATATTCTTCTCGTCACGTAATTATCATTTTACTTTATATATGTATTTGTATTTTCTTTGTACCGAAATTCAATTGATAATGTAAAGATTGTTATTCTTAGTAATAATATCGTGTGTGTGTGTGTGTCTATATATATATATATATATATATCCTTTCAAAAGACAATGAAACATAAAACATCGTGAATGGACTCTGAATTTGATGTTTTGCGTTTATGTTCATGATTGAAAGACATGACCAATTAATACAAGACAACTAATATTGAAATGGAATTTTGACTTGTTAGGGATGGGAAAACGCTATATTAATTGGAAATTAACGTTGTAATGTATGGTTAAGGCCTGATTAGACTAGTTTAAAAGTATGCTAATTAAGTGGAATCTTGTTATATTTGGAGAAAAAAAAAAAAAAAAAAAAAGCTTCCTCAAGCGGCAACTGCTTTCTCATGAGTTAACTCGCTAACAATAATTATGTCTTATTGACGAAAGCACAAACAGATGTGAAAATTTAGATTGGACTTTATTGTGACGTACGTACTTGTATTAATATTCTTAATTAGTTAACCAGGATATAAATTAATACAAGACAGCGAATATTGCATTGAATCGTTTGACAAATCTTGAGGTTGAAAACTTTGCATTGCGATTAGTTCCAAAATATGACAAGCTAGAGTACTAGTTTAAAAAATGGATTATATATACTAATATACATATATATATATATATATAATGGTTTAGCTAGTAAACTATATTAACGTTTTAGAAGAAACCAAATTTAAAACTAAATAAACAAAAACTTAACAGGTGCGTTTAGAACTCATTCCAAAATAATTTTTTTTTTTATAAATGAAAATGAAAACATTTTTAATCTCAAATAGAATCATTTTTGAAAATGTGTTTGGTACTTTTATTAAGAGATTGTTTTCAGTGTAAAAAAACTCATTAATGTATCTCTTTCTCTCTCTGCTTGAGAGATGAGAAAACGAAAACAAAAAATGAAAAACGACTAAAAATCGTTTTTCATTTCTCTCTCATTTTACACTAAATCAAAAAAATCATTTTCGTTTCCCTTTTTTATTTTTATTATACCAAATGTCGTTTTAAAAATGTTTTTATTTAAAAAAAATGTAAAAAATAAAAGGGAGAAAGAAGAAAATAGGTCAAAATTTAAGATGAATTAAAATTAATAGACCAATAGTTTACATAAGTTAATAAATAGGCTTTATTAAAACGTTTTTTATTTTTTATTTTTCATAATTGTCCAAACAACGTTAAAAATAAAAGTTTGTCAATCCAATTTCAAATAACTAAAAATTGGCTTATTTCCTTTCTTAAGTTTTTCATATTAGCCTATTTTCTATTATTTCCTAAAATAAAAAACGAGATCAATTTCAAACACGACCGATAAGAGTGTGGGTCGATAGGTTTTTAAAGAACTAAAGTAGTGCGGCCTTCAATAACTTGAACTTTGAAGGACAGAACAAATTAAACGTCCCAAAAAAAAAGAAAAAGAAAAAGAAAAAATCTTTATCCTCACTGTCAATTGATAACTGCAGTTTCAGAAATGGAGGAGACAAGCATTATCTACTTTTAACTTCTTTTGGGCTGATGAACGATCAATTGCTCAATAATTGCATTATAACTAGCTGTACGCCAGCAAATTCTCAATTCCTATACACAACACTACTTGCATTTTTGGTCTCAATAAAAACAATATTACATACCGTAACGACAACTTTTTTCTTTTTCTATTTTCTTTAAAAAGAAAAAAATAAATCTACAGTTTAATTGGTACATTGTTTTGTCTTTTTTTACAAATTCTACTACGTTAGACACTTTAGCCCGTTCACTTCGCTGATTTAAGTTTGTAATTCGAGTTGAGATGTAATTTTATGTGAGAGCTTTTTACTGTAACAAAAAAATTAGATGTGACTGTTTCTGAGAGTTTTTATTTTAACAAAACTCAAATCGAATTAGTGAAGTTAAACGGGGTTTTACCTTACTATACATTAAAGTAAATCTTTTTGGATATTTGATTACATTATGCTGATCTTATTTATGAGTTCGGCATTTTATGTTGTAAGATGTACTATTTTTAATTAAACATATGGTCATTGATCAATCTGTTAAAATTTAATTAAATGGTTAATAAAAACTTATTTTACCGGTAAAGAAAAATGTGCTCTATCATAGAATTTATTTTTATTTTTTAAATTTCAAAAATAATTTAAAGGGCATTCCTTCTTTTAATATATAGATATATATATATATATATATATTGTACTTTGTAGAATTATCTGCACATTGTACAACTGACTAATCTCTAATACGCGTAATTCATGACTAAGATTTTGTAGGGAGCTTTCAAATCCAAGTCCAATATTTTTGTCATCAAACAAATTGATTAGTAACTTCCAATTTGCCTGGGGCCAAATACATATGATGAACACGGCTAGCTAATTATTTATCACCAACCAACTTGTGTCTATAAAATATCCTCTATGTCGGTAAAATTTAGAAATATGGGGGCAATGATTTTTGGCACTAAATATTACAAATTTCTCTTTAATTGTTTGAAAAATTTTAATTAATTTTTTTTTTTTTTTTTTTTTTTTTCATGTGACAACGACTCGTGAACCAAAATCTGGCAATTGAGATAAGAAGCATATATTATAGTGATATATATTCCTCCAAATAGCAAACAAAAATTAAAGCATTTCGTGTGCAAAGTCACTTCTCGAATCCCACTCGGACAAAAGGACTTATAAGGATCCCTCACATATAGATAAAATGCATGAAATCTCTTGGATGTTGCCAATTCATGAAGTGAATGATTGGAGGGCAAGAAGAATTCCATGTGTTTTTATTTATAATTGTTTCTTTTTTTTTTTCCTTTTTTTTAAGATAAAATTTTGAAGAAATTGTTTTTTTTTTTTTTTTTTTTTTGTTGGGTTGGGTTGGGTTCACAATCTGTTAGTGAAAATGAGTGAGTGAGTTCAGATGCATTGCATCCATGAAGCTGGGAGGGGGCAGGGGAGGACAGCTTTGAATGGACCAAACCCAATGACCCCAAAAGATGATGGGCCCTCTCTCTCTCTCTCTCTCTCTCTCTCTCTTAAACCTGTCTCAATAAACCTGTCTCATATATATATATATATATATATATATATATTTGGAGGGCATAATATGGGGGGTTTCTTTCCTTCCTCTTCCCCACTCAATCTTTCTTCTTTGACCTCTTTGACCCACTTTTGACCAATTCATTCATATTTTTGGCTTGTCTCTTGAATCATGCATGAACAAAGAGAAGGGGCAAAAATTAAAGAGGAATCATCAAATGGGGTCCCAAAAATAAAGGGTTTGTATGGTTCCCAAGCATCAAATATTTCCAAATTGGATTGGAGGGGGGTCACAACAGTTGGTGGAGTTTTTTGGGGGAGAAGAATTCATAACTGTTTATGGGGCAAGTTCAAGGATTCTAATAAAGGATTGTTCTTTTCTTTATCATCATCAAAGCCTTTTGAAGTGGGAGATGAGAGTTGTTTGGTTGTCAAGAATCTTTGGGTTATAAAACCAGTGCCACTAAACGGCATAAAACACCAAAAAAGGGAAAATCTCATATGCATGTATTTCATAATTAGGCTTGAAATTGTGGAGACAAAAACAAAGCTCGGTTTAGAAGCTGGGTCAATACACTAAAGCTTAGCTAGACAACTTTTTGCCAAAAAAAAAAAAAACGAAAAAAAAAAGAAAAAGAAACAGTTCCAAAACATACCACTAATGAATTGTTATAACGGTAAGGATATTTTTCCCTTCTTCTCTTAAAAGCGTTCAGAGTTCAATACTCTACAGTCCACAACCTCATTTTAAGACTCTTGTTCAGCTAATATGTTGTGCGACATTAAGTGCATAGCGACAATTATCAAGTGATTTGCATTCTATTAGCAGACTATGAGATTTTCAAAGTGATAAAGGGGAGAGGGAGCATAATAACACCAATTAGTTTCTTTTTTATTGTGGAAAAAAAGTCAAATAGAGTGGTAAAGCTCATCATCCTTCTACATTAATTCTTATGTCTTCTTTTCACATATTAAGTCACAACTCTTTTTTTTAAAAAAAAAAATTTGTGAAAGAAAAAATTATAGCAAAAAAAAAATATATATATTGAGTTATAAAAAGAACAGTGCCTTAGATTTTAATTCCAACCCACCATAGTGGACCAACAGTTTGGATATTTCGATCTCAAACTTATCGAGTACATCATCCTCTACTCTTATAACTTTTTTTTATTATTATTTTTAAGAAAATATAATAATATATACAGAAACATAAAGTATTTGTTAAAAGAATATCCTTTACTAAATTATTGTTATTTCTTTTAGTTGTTTAATTTAATTTTTTGTCATAACATATATCAACTATGAAGATTCATCTTCATGGTTATTTCCTACTGGCGCTACTAATAGTACCTTTTGCCATTGCAATGCTATTGAAAATTTTTGTAATAGTTGTGTTGTTAATTTGTAGTGACTAAAACTATGTACGTATTTAGTATTTTTTTTTTTTTTAAAATTATATTGAATAGCATAAGCATATATAAATTTAGGTATTTGATATATTTACAGTTCAATTAATGTATAGTGACTAGAATAGACATACTTTAACACATATATTTACAATTCAATTAATTTTATTTCTATTTTTAAGATCAATTCAATATTGTTACACTAAAATACTAAAAAAATTGCTTTATAATTTAAATACTTTTAAATAATAAATTATTTTTGTTCAAGGAGATAAGTTATACATCTATAAAGAAATTAAATGGTACAAGTAACTGAAAATAATATTTTTTTAACTCGCAACAATTTATTTTTCAAACTATCTTGTTTTAATACGAAATAAATACTAATTTATTATTATTATTATTATTTTTAAACATTTTAATAAAAAATACTTGAGTAAAATCTAGCATAGTATATTTATTAAAACATTTTAATTTTTAAATAAATATTTTGAAAATACACTTTTAAATTTGGTATGGAAAAAAGGGTAAATTGAGAATTAAAAATTATAATAAGGTTATTTTAATAAATTTAGTCTGACACCAGAAGTTGTTATGTAGAAATATAGTAAGATATTACCTCATGCGCACCATCGGCATTAAAAAAGGAAAAAGGAAAAGAAAAACCCTATAATCTGGCATTAAAAAAAAAAAAAAAAAAAAAAAAAAAAAGAGGAAGAAAGGATTTGCTTAAAATATAGATTAGCAAATAAATATGAACGCAAAGTGAGAAAAAAATTAAATAAAATTAAATATACATCCATGTAATTTTTTGAAATAGTTATTGAAAAGTAAAAATTAGGATTTAGCTTTGGATTTTTGAAATAGAAATAGTCTTTTTTTATATAAAAAAAAAAGTTCAATTGGGAAAAAATAAAAAATTAGAAAGGTAAATAAAAAATAATTAAAAACTTAAATTGAGTTGTATTATATTCATTAAATATTGATCGGGCTTGATAACAAATAAAAATACAATAAGATATTTCCTCATGAGTACAATCGGCATTAAAAAAAGAAAAACCTCATAATCTCGCATTATAAAAAAATGATTTTCTTAAAAGATAGATTAGCAAATAACTATGAACATAAACTGAAAAATAAAAAATAAAAAAACTTTTAAATAAAATTAAAAATACATCCACGTAATTTTTTGAAATAATTATTGCAAAGTAAAAATTAGGATTTAGCTTTGGATTTTTGAAATAGAAATAGTTTATAATTTGAAAATATGATATGTGAGGTGTGTGAAGAGAAAAAAGACTCTCTCTTAATTTCCCTTTTGTAATAAAATTTAATTATATAATTAAGTCTATTGTCCTTTTTTTGTCATTTTATGGGCCTTTTTATAATAAAAAATTTTTAATTTAGAGGGTGTAAAGAGTAAAAAGGAGAATGTGAATAGAAATACATTTTCTCAAATTATGCTACAAAATGTCAAGATAATAATTTTTTAAAAGCTGTTACACAAAAGTAGAATTTACTAA
Source organism: Morus alba (assembly GCA_012066045.3). Classification (NCBI taxonomy): domain Eukaryota; kingdom Viridiplantae; phylum Streptophyta; class Magnoliopsida; order Rosales; family Moraceae; genus Morus; species Morus alba. Next base: position 17,110,550 of record CP050231.2, read on the forward strand.
ATATCTTGATCTAGTGTACATTCTTTAAGGGAAAAATAAATAAATAAATAAATAAAAGAAGACTCTAAAAACAATAGCAAACGAATCCTGAATGATTCTCCCTTACACTTTGCATGGTACAGATTCCCTTCTGAATACAAAAGCATATTGCTATAAGATTGTGTCCTAAACTAGGGACAAAAAAAATGTCGCAAATTATATCTCCGGCTTAATTATTTTATTGTATATATATTTACAACCACCACTAATATTATTATATGTACTAAAAAGAGACTCAAGATTTACTATTCACACACTCATAATTTACTATTCATTTGCCTGAAATTCCGTTTATGTCTCTTATTCTTTGAGTGTGAATTGTCAATTTTACCCTTTTTTTTATTCTCTTTTCCCTTCCATGTGCATGGGCTTTTGCGTCTTTCGCTCTAAGATTGTCTCGTGTCGACGCCGGACTAGCCGAATGAAAAAGTGGTGGGGCCTACCATTGCAAAGCTGCTCTCTTTCCCCCGCTGAATGCGCTTGTCGAAAGAGCATCACAAGCATTGATAAAAAAAAAAAAAAAAAAATCATGTTCTACATTAACAAATGATGAACATTAACAATTAGTGAAGGCTTTATTAATCCATTTGTAATTCTACCAACTATTGCTCAGTTAAAAGGACAAATAAAAATCTTACAAATTTATTTTCAATAAAAGGGAGCAAAAATAATTACAGTTGTTTCAAAAATATTTGAAAATGTCAATCTTTCAATACCTCTACTATAAATATCAACTGCCACAACAATAGATCCAAAAACACCAGATCCAAAACTGATTGTCCACAAGGTAAGACATATTTACTAATTTAGATCAATTATCAATAAAAATTAACATTTACTAGTTTGAATACATATATTAATAATCTTTAATCAATTCAATTGAACTAAAGGCAATAGACCCATCTAAAAACGCCCAAGGATCAGGTAATATAACTACTATATATAATTAAAGATTCTCAACTTCTTTAATTATTATTATTAATTTTTTGAAAAAAAATTTGTATTTTGTAGTTAAAAAGAACAAAAGAAAAAAAGGAAACAAAAGCTATAATACATTATAAAAACTTTTAACTCTATATATATACATATAAACTAATCCTATACTATAAAAATTTTCAACTTTTTATATAATACAACAGTATTTTCTGCAGCAATGCGCTAGTTTTTAGCTTGTTAAAATCTAAGAATGAAATAAGTAGCAGTAAACATTGAAGTACATAGCAGGTTTTAAAATTAATTAAAGTAAATAATAATAAAGTAAAAATTTATATGGTAAAAAATTTCTTTACCACGTAAATTCAATCATAAAAAAATTTACATAGTAAAAGATCCTTTTACTACGTAAATCCAATCGTAGATAAAAAAAAAATTTGCGAGATGAAAAATCTTGTTATTGCTATTTACTTTTAAATATTATAAAATCTTTATTTACTTAATTTAATTTTAAAAATATGTTATTTACTTAATTTAATTTTAAAAATCTGTTATTTACTTCAATTTTTGTAATTTAAATTTACCTCATAAGTTTCTTAAAAAAAAAAAAAAAAAAAAAAAAAAAAGAAGAAGAAGAAGAAAGAAAAAACAAAAAACTCTCATAAGAAAAAAGAGCATTTCTTGAATTAGAATTGGTTTTTGAAAACATTTTCCCACATAAAAGAAACAAAGTCTACCATCAAATTCACAACTCACGTACAAATGTCATTTTTTTTTTTTTTTTTTTTTTCATGGTATTTAATTATATGACGTGAGAAAAATTTAATTTTATTAATTATCATAACTTTTTAATCATAATTTATTATAGCTATCAGATTACCATTCCAAAATTAAAATAATAATATCACCGGTAAGCAAATATTAAAATGATCATTAACATCACACCTGTATATCTGTGTGGGAATTTTGAAGGGATCATTTGCTCTTCTCCATAGTTCATATATAAGTCAATCTTGAGTATATCAGATGACAAACAGGCCCGTAAAGCAGAAACTATGGACAAATGAATCGAACAAATCAATAAAATGACGGGAGAAAGAGGAAAATAAGCTAAAATTTAAGATGAATTAAAATTAATAGGCCAATAGTTTACATAAGTTAATAAATATGCCAAATTATTATTTTCGTCTGTAACTTGTCTGGTTATGAACCATAACTTAACAAGTTATTATTCATAATTGTCTATAATTTGTCCGGTTATGAACTATAACTTGACAAGTTTATCCATAACTTATCTGGTTATGAACCATAACTTAACAAGTTATGACCTATTAATTTTTATAACTAAAAATTGACTTATTTTTTTTCTTAAATTTTTTATATTGACCTATTTTTTATTATTTTCCTAAAATGACTCGTCTGATTCGCCTCCCAGGGCCCAAGGCCCAGGGCAAATGGTGCAAAACATAAACAGAAACACGCCGAATGCTTTCAAGACCCCAAGCCCATGTACTTTCATGTATATCAACTTTAATTTCCTTCAATAAAAAAGAAAAACACACACACAACTTTAGACTTTCCAAGTTCCAATTCCATCCCTGAAGAAGCGGATGGGAGAATAAGGATAATGAACTCGTTACTAGCAAAATAAACAAATAACTAGATAAATAAACAACTAATTTCTTTTAAATAAAATCTTGACATGTCAATTAACTCGTATGAATTTTTAATTAACGTTATATAAAATTTTAATTACATGACGTTTTAAATAAAATGATATAATATTATTAGAGAAATATGAAAAGACATGAGAATTAATTTCATAGAATAGAGAGAGTCAGAGAGACGTTAGTTACTTGTAGGTGACAGTATGAGAGAAAATAAACAAAATTTGTTTATGTAAATAATCAATTTTGGGTTGTATAACTCTAAGACAATAAGACCTGTTAAAAAAGAAAAAAGAAAAAAATAAGAAATAAGAGAGAGAGAGAGACAATAAGACGTGGCTTTTTATTTCAATAATGTTTAACAACACGACATTTTATTATTTATATAATGATGACATTTTTATATTCTGATGACAATAAAATGGTCAATTATAAAGAATAGTGTCACGTTAACTAACAACATCAAAATGTCAATGTCGGTCTCGTTTATTTTACTGATTTGAATTTTTAATTTTAATTTTACTTCAGTTTTTTACTTTCATAAAAAGTTATATCTAATTTTTTCTACTACAGTTAAAAACGCTCACATAAAGTCACATCTCAGTTCGGATTAAAAACTCGAATTAAGAAACTAAACGAGGTATAATAAATTTCTAGTCTCCTTAGTTCATTAGTTTAAACATAAAACTTTGAACAAATTTTAAATTTTATAAGAAAAAACACTTAGAAAAAAGTGTGAAGAGTAGTTTGAACTTCGTTTATCTTTCCATGCAATAACCTCTCCTGAAATAACTTATCAATTAAATTTGATGTCTTTTTTCTTTAAAAAAACAAAAAAAAAAAAAAAAACAATTTTTTTAACGATATTAACGTAGTATGTTAACGCTTTTAAAAAATGTCTTTTTATAACCTGAGAAAGTTTTCATAACATAAAATATCTTTTTTACCTTTTATCACTTTTTAATTAGGAAATTTCTAATGTGCGTCTCTATATTTTAGACCTACTGGTAGAAATATATAAATCTACGGGTAGGTCATGTACAAATTGTTTAACTCCAATTTCATTAATTATTCTGTTAATTTTACCGATATAAATTTAAAATTTAAATTTTATTATAATAAAAATATTTAATAAAAATTATATTTAATTTTTTTATTACAATAAAAAAATTTTACATAAAATTATATTTTAATTTAAATTATAAATTTAAGTCAATAAAGTAAATAGATTCTAACAAAGTCGAGGTGGACGGTCGGGTGGCGTACATCATATAAGAAGCAAAAGTGGAATTCTTTTGTTTAAAAAAAAAAAAAAAAAAAAAAGGTGGTCATGCGGCACCAAGGTGTCCATTAGCTACAGTGTACTACGTGGTTGGCTATTTAGTAAGACCCACTATATAATTTAAAAAAATTAAAAAAAAAATAAAAAAATAATGTGACTGGGCCTCACTTGGGAACTCATTTGGGGTCACCTTTTACGAGAGTGTAGAGATTTTAACCTCATCAAGAGAAACATAATTATTCTTAAAAAATAATTTTTTTCATATACTAATTTCTATTTTCATATTTTATTCTTCTTCTTCCTCTACGGCCAATATCACCCTTCACTCTAAACACAAAACGCGTACATTTTCTCCGTAAAGTTTCAAGTTTATTGATCGGTACTCTAGGTTTTTTTTTTTTTTGTTTTTTTTTTTTTCAACGACTTATAAGAGTTTAGATGGGACAGTTTTAAAAAATAGACTTAAAGTGGTCATCCTTTCAATTCTCTAGCACTTAAATTGAAAGTTTCAAGTAGATAGCACTCTCTTTTAGTGGATTTTTTATGTTTTCCAAAATGCATTTTTTAAAAAAAAAAATAACTAATATAGAAAAAACAGAAAAAAGCCCATTAGCTTCTCTCAAAAACTCTCTCCAAGGAAATCTCCTCACTGCCGGCACCGCCCTCCACCGCCGGAGATGCCCCCTGTCGACATCCATCATTACTAACATCTATTTTCGTTCATATCCGGTGTTGTTTTTGACATTAAAGAGAGCCAAATCTAGAGTTATTACGATCTCCAAAAAGCTTAAGAAATCAAGCTCCAAGATTAGTACTTGTCTCAAATCATCTTTTTTTTTTTTTTTTTTTTTCCTTTAAATCGTTGTGTAAATGTTGGGTATTCATGTTTAGATATTTTATTTGAAAAATCATCAAGATTCATGCCCTTTCGTTGACTATTTTGAGTTGCAAACACTAAAAACTCGAAGCAAAAATCGATGACAGCATCAAGCATATCGTTTTGACTAGTCGTTCCAATTGGTCAGAACAAGCTTTCCAGTAAGAACAATCGATCAGTCAGAATTTTACTGGAAGAGCATGATACTCATTGGAATTTCTGACCGGTACCAATCCACACACAGTGAGGACCGATCTGAATGGTCTTCTTATCTACCTGTCCATTTTTTTTCTTCAAATTTTGCAGTTTTCTTCACTTTTTATTTGTATTATTTGACATTTTATAATATTACTATTATTTCTTTTTATAGGAAAATGGTTGAAATTGTCATATATTTTCAATATGATGGGGAGTAGAAGAAAAAAGATGATGGATCTTTTGAATGGCTTTCAAGGAATTAGGAAATGAAGAGCATATTATTATTGAATAATCCATTTAAAGTGAAGTTTTTTGAGATTGTTGACAACATATTTAAAAGGCTTTCTATGAATCAAAATAGTATAAATTTAATGTTAAGTTACATTTCTTTATCTTCATAAACTTCGGGGCCAAAATTCATCTTAGATGATTTTGACACTACCCTTTATCTTTTTGACCATTGTGCCATATCACAACGTAGAAGCATGCTATACGTGGAGCTCATAAAAAAGGACGAATGTGGTGAAAGAAATGAGAAATGAGGACTCAAAGTTAGAGAAAATGAAGAGTACAACAATGAAAATGATGGAATCATTAGAGACGAGTATTTTAACGTTAACATGGAAGCATCAGAGCTTTATGATGCTGGTTCTGCACCAGGTCGTGAGTGCAATCGTTTAGAAAAGCTTACACTTAAGGAGCACCATCGCTGAGAGACATCGGCATCTACCCCAACTATGAACTAACATATTCCACATCTTGATATGGTTAAGGTGGATCACTGTGAACCGTTAGCCGTCGACAACACTTGTATGTCTTATAGCTTTGATGACGGTATGAGAATTACAATCGGTCAAGAATTTGCAAGCAAGACTGAGGTGAAGAATTTGTTAATCAATAATTCATTTAAAGATTGTTTTGATTATAAAATAGTTAGGTCGACAACGAAGTTGTTTGTAGCAAAATGTACAGTCTCAAATTGTAAGTGGGCACTGCGAGCGGCGAGGATCAAGAACTTGGATTGTTTCTCCCTTTGAACATACTACAACATTCATACTTGTTCTTCTAGTTCGATTAATAAAAAGAATTGATAAGAGACTTTAGAGTTAGTTACAAATATGTTAAAGAAAGAGTTTCTAAGCCAAATTGACATGCCCGCCCCGATTAAAGTAAGGAACATCAAAACACGAGTTAACCGAGGATCCCATGTTAGGGAAAGCAGGGAAAATGGTAAGGTGAAGGTTAAGGACGCCATTGTAACAAAGTTCATGACCGTTGCTGCAGCATAGACGGTGTTTGAGTTTAACAAACTTTATGATGACCTAAAGAATTAGTATCTGGCCGTTGCTGAATATCTTGAAGATAATGTCGATGTTAGAAAATGGGCTAGGTGTTACTTCACAGGTTTTTGCTACAACATCTTGACTACTAATGGCACTGAGTCCATTAATGGCGTGTTGAGGAAGGCAAGCGCATATCCCTTAATACCCTTGATGGATACGAGAATAGAACAAATTTCTAAATGGTTCAACAATCACCGGAAGGAATCAGCTCTTAAATCTTCCTCACAACACTTAACTCTAATAGTGGAGAAAACATTGCATACAAGGTACAAAGAGTCCACATTTCTCCTTTTGACAACGTCATTTTGCTGTGGCATTCCAGGTGTTGTCAACTATAACAGGTTTCCTTCTTTAGTCAAGAAGTCCTTGAATTCTGTGTCCAGATATTCACTATCACAATATGATCGTAGCATCTTGACTAGTTTGCCTAATTATTTTTCAACTCTAGCCTGAAATTTCTAAACTTTCCAAAAGTTTTAGATTTCCTTTGTATCAGGTAAACATAGCTATATCTCAAATAATCGCCGATGAAGGTAATAAAGTAGTCGTAACCTCATTTTGACTTGAACATTTAACGGTCCATACGAATTGGAATGTATCAGCTCAAGGGATTCTTTGGCTCTCTCACTTTTGGTTGAGAAAGTTTCCTAGTCATCTTACCTTATAGACATGATTCACAGACAAGAAGCTCACTAATTTTTAGTTCACTCAAAGGAACATTCTTTACTAGTCTTCTAATTCTATTTAGGTGAATACAACCAAGTCTAGGATGCCATGGATATATGTTATTTTCATGAAAAATTTTTTGCTTTTTTATTTTTGGGTTCAACAACTACGAACATTTTAACAGGGAGTAGTGAGTCAGACATAGATTTAACAAAATATAAACCATTTTCTAAATTTTTTGAACAAATATCAGAACCATTTCGAGAAATGTGGACTATATTATTATTAAAGACAACTCTGTAAGATTGTTCAAATAATTTGGATACAGAAATTAAATATATCTTTATATCTAGAAGGAAATAAACATGGTTCAAAACTAAATATTTATTATTTTCAAACTGAAATCTAACCTTTTCCATTGCTTTTGTCGATACCCTGGTGCCATTGCCCTACTTTCATAGTATAGTCACCATCGGTAAGTTCTTTGTAAGAACTGAAACTTTATAAGGAACAACAAACATGGTTAATCAACTATTCAGGACAAGAAATCATTCTTTACTAAGCATGTTTTCAAGAGTCAGTAAATCATATTTACTTTAATTCTTTTCCTTTTTTCCTGCATTAGGTGATTTTGCCATAAGGGTCAGAGGACATTCCTTCATTGGGATAAACTTATATTTATCACATGAATGCAAGTTGTTTGTGTTAGTTTTTCACTTCGCATAGTTATCTTTGGTCAGTTTTGCATTTGCAAGTAGTTTAAAGTACTATCTTTAAATATTATCCTGTAGTATATAATACTTATATATAATATTTAAGATCACATAAATAATCGTGAAGTTTTCAATAATATTCATAATGTATTCAATAACACATGCACATAAATAATGAAATTTCTCTTTTCTTAAATAAATAATTATATCTTTTATTACATCTCATACTTTTTAGACATCATTCTTAACACCCCAAACCTCGGAGACAGAGCTCTAGGTCCCATGACGATAATCATTGGTGATGTGGTGACAACATGGGCCAATGGGATGGATGGGAGGTGCCGGCTTTTTGGCCAACCATGTTGTGTGCGTCGGATCTTTGGCATTTCTACAATCAGGATTACTCTCTTCATCGTTAGTCATGAAGGTGAGGGTTGTGTGTGGATGGGTGCTCAACGCTGATGATATTATGACGGGTCTTCACTGGTGATGGTGGTTTCGTGTGGATCATCGTGGATCTATCCTATATGGTTTTGGCCACCAGCTTAGCGTCAATGATATTATGTGTGGGGCTGAGGACATTTGTCTTATTATTAGTTTTAATCGGCAGCAAATGACTGATGAAGATTAGTGTAGAAGAATTATAATTTTGACTAGAAAAAGATTAGTGTAGAAGATTAGTGTAGAAAAAGATTAGTGTTAAAAAGACGGGGGTTGATGTGGGCCTGATTTAACAGGCAGGACTTGGGTAGGACGTTTGATTTTGATAAACAACTCTGTCAGATATGAGAATGAGAGGAGGTTACGATTTAACTCTCTATTGTTATACTTAACCGCTAAAAAGATGAGTATTAAGGCATCGTTTACTTTGCGGATTCGAGTTTTCAATTCGAGTTGAGATGTGATATTTTCTGAGAGCTTTTTACTGTAGCAAAAAAAATAGATGTGACATTTTCTGAGAATTTTTTACTGTAAAAACTTAAAATTGAAAACTCGAATCAGTGAAGTGAACGGGGCCTAAGTTTAGCTATTGCGCGTGGAACAGTGCATTTTATTAGTTTGAAATCTTTTTTTATGACCAATGAAGAATGACATGCATTGAAAAATAATCTTATGTCCGTATACAAATACTTATATCCATATACAATATTAAAGGTTATAATCTGCTTTTTACTCTTTAATAATCCGCTTGATTATTTGATTGAATGCCATTTTCCTCCCGTTAAAAAAGAATGAAAAAAAAAAGCCATTTTCCATTTTCAAAATATCAAATTCAGAAAGAAAAAGATTGAAGGAAAATAGTTCCAGGTTCCAGCTATCTCAACGTGACTATACAACTTCTAATTTTCTTTTTCTCCTTCAACTTCTTCTTCCTTTTCAATGTTTATTTAGTTGTAAATAATATATATATATATATATATTTTTTTTTTTTTTTTTTCTAAATTGAGGTTTCAAATAATTCCACAACGTCATTAGAACCCATAAATTATTTGTTTTCAGTGATTCTTTTCTAACATGTTAAGGAAAAGTTCTCCGTCACTTTTCCTTTCTGTGGGCCAAACTCACCGTACCTTTTCTCTTTTTCTCTTGTTAAATAAACACCGCTGTGCTATTCTGTGCACAAATAAAATCAAAAGTTCGAAACCATAATTTTATTTTGTTCTAAACAAATCATTTTGTTAACTTTAGGGATTTTAATCTGTTTCACTAATTAATTTTACTGTAAATATTTAGTTTATAAATTTAAAATTATTTTTAATTTATATATATTTTTATAAAAAAATATTATAACAAACGATAAATTATAATTATAATTCGCATAAATTATGATACTAAATACCTTATAAATATATTAAAGATAGGAACAAAAGAACTGATTTTGTCTTTATTTTTCTTTTTGACACTTAAAGAGTTATTTAATTATTAAATTTATGTCATAATTTACATAACAGTTCATAATTTATTATAATATTTTTTTTTATAAAAAATACATATAAATAAAAAATAATTTTAAATTATAATTCTAAACAAACTCATTGATACTTTTTGAATACAAGTATTATTATACGAACTTATCAGTACTGCCTTGTCTTTTATAGTACAAACAATTTAAACACAAAGCCCCGATAAAGCAATAAATCTCTGCGGAACCGACTTTGTTAGAAATCCTTCGAATTTCGCCAATTGCTGAAATGGGTTTGGAGATAATGGTTCAAAGCATATAATCTGAAGTGGGTTTTTGGTATAGAGCTGAGATTGATGAGAAAGAAGCAGCTCTGAGTACGCCCTTTTCCGGTGAGTTTACCGAATTCTGGTTTGTATTATAGTTCTTGTTATTGGGTTTGTGCTGAATTTTGCTGAGTTTTCTCCGATGGATTTGTGGCGAGTTGAAATTATTGCTTTTGACACTTTGGTTTTGAGTAGCTTGTACTTTTGTTGAATGATCTGCCGGATTTGGTACTTGTTAGTTGAATGATAATGTGTTAGGTAATCTGTAATTACTTTATGAGAAAGATTGAAAGTTCGATGGGAGGAAGATGATACTTGGGTTGATAGAAAATGTGTCAAGTGGGTTTGATTTTGTTTTGAATGCCATTGTTGTAGCATAGGCAATAGAGCGTGCTATAATAGTAAAGTACATGATTTTTTGAGTATTTATTGCAAGGTAATTTGTTATTAAGCTCCACGTGGGAAAGTTGACTGTCTTTTTTAGAGATTCAATTCCAATATTGAACAACATCCAAACAACCTAAAGGCTCATTTTTTTAATTTTTTTATTAAGTTGGGAATGCAAGAGCAGCTTTGACGGCTGTATTTGTTGGTTTAATCTATAGTTCGACTGCAAGTGAGATGGCTGTGTCAAGCAGAACCCGAAATATGCTCGAGAATCTGGTAAGAGAAGGATCATTTAAATGGTTGCTTGGCCACCGAAGTTCTTTCGATGAGGAGTTTGAGGAGATGACAAGGTCTCCATGTGCCCGAAATAATTGGATATCAGAGCTCTCTGTGATTGCAAACATAGTTGTTCGACGATGCTCAAAGTAAGCTTACTAGTATGCACCTTCTACATTTTTACTTTTACCTTATTATTATGAAAAGTTGTCTGCAAAGTTTCACGGTTAATTAGAACTTTCTACTTCATTGTTGGGTGCTTGGTAGTTAATTTGCTTATCTGGCTACTTAGCTTCCATCAAATTGTGATAGTTTTTTTTCAGAAAATAATTATGCTACAATGACAAATAAATGATGCAGAATTCTTGGAATTCCTGCCACTGAACTTCAAGAAAGCTTCAATTCGGAGGCTTCTGATTCTATAAAGCATCCATCACGATATGCGAGGAACATTTTGGAATACTGTTGTTTCAGGGCTCTTGCTGTGTCAATAAAAGTAAATGACTATTTGGCCGATAAGAAGTTTCGACGTCTGACATTTGACATGATGGTAGCTTGGGAGGCTCCAGCTGCTCCCAGTGAACCTTCAGTTCATGTAAGTTTGTAACTATCTTTAGTGCAGGCTCTCCCTTAGACTTTTGCTATGAGTGTTGATTGAATCTATGGATTTATTTGAAGAGGAACCTTATTGTACCCATAAGCTTTCTTAAATCAAGCTACATAGTTATACATGTAGAAAAAATTTTGAGAGTTAGTCTTGGACAGTAAGTCATCTGATATATGTTCCATATTGAATGCTTCAAAGTAATTATCGTCCTCATTGGGCGATGATGGTGTTTAAAATTGACTGTCATGTGCATATTTTTGCTACATTAGTTTGTTCATATCCTCAAATATTTCAATCGTTTTATATGCATTTACATCATCTTTCCCTTACTGCTGCATTAATTTGCACAAAGCTTTTTGGCATTAAGCTTTTAGTTTTGGGGTTAAGAATAGAGTCCTCTAGCGCTTGGTAGTTAGTTTTAATCTGAAATTACATCTTGTATGCAGGTAGATGAGTGCATATCAGTTGGTATAGAAGCTTTCTCTCGAATAGCTTCTGCAGTTCCTATCATTGCAAATGTCGTCATTAGTGAAAACCTTTTTGAGGTGCTTACAGCATCAACGGGCGGGCGACTTCAGTTCTCCATCTATGACAAATATCTAAATGCACTAGAAAGGTAAAATAGCTGTGATATCAATTCCATGTTAATAAGGGTTTAATATTATTATCATTTCATCTCACGTCAAATATGTCAACTTTACGCATTGTCTGGTTCATTGTAACAAACTTAACTAGTGGAACTTGTCCCTGCTTCTTCGAAATGGTAATGTGGTTATTGGTTTTTTCCATCATACATTCACAAATGAAAGAAAGGCATGACATGCAGCTTGGGATTCATATTTGTTAGGGTGCATCTTAGCTGGGTAAGAGAAACTAGTACCATTGTTATGGAAAAAGAGTGACATTATGCTTTCTTAACAACGAAAGAGTGTCAAGATCCCAAGGAACAATGTGGAAGATGATATCTTTTGCATAGAGTACCCAAAGCTTCTGTTTTAAGATGTCTTTATCTTTCTCTCTCTCATGTACATGTGTGCGCAAGTGCACACTCAAAAGAAGATGCAATCATGCATAATAAGGGAACTCCTATTTTACTAAGATGTATAATAAAGAAACTTACCTTATTGATAAACTGTTACTCTGTTTGGAATTGATGAAGAGTATTTAGATGGAATGGGACAAATAGGTTATAATTTCTTATTGGTCGTTTTCCCGGTTTCCATTTCTTGTGGAAGTAATGATAGTGAAGCGGGAAAGGTAATTGTCCATGTTGGTTCCTTCATAGTTTCTTGCCTTGTTATTACTCAATCATGTCAAAACTTAATTAACATTAAGAAATTGTTTTTATGATAAAAAATGTGTCATTTATTCTGGTGGTTGAGTGCTAGTTCACTCAAAATTAACCTAAATGTCATAATGCATTTTGTTTCGAGGCTTGTCAAAACTTATATCTAGTTGATTCAAATTATTTATATTACAGAGCATTAAGGAAAATGAAGACACAGTCAGAGTCATCTCTTCTTTCGGGGGCGCGATTATCGAAAGGAGAGAAGATTCTTGAAGTAGATGGAACAGTTACTACTCAACCAGTTCTCGAGCATGTAGGAATTTCTACATGGCCTGGTAGGTTGATGAGTCATTAATTTCTCAAAAACTTTAAAGATAGGTACGTTTCATTTTGGCTAAAAATTTAGGATACTTGCGTTGGTTAATGAAAAACCAATCTACTGTTGCCTGCAGTTTCATGTATCTAAATGTAGTACTTGAAAAGTAACAAAGGATCCCTTAAAAAACAAAAAAAAAAGAAAGAAACAAAGGATGACTCAGTTGTGTGTTGCATAAAGTAACTCTATCGTATCTTAAAAAATGCCCATTGGAAAATATAGCTAAAACGTGTAATAAAAAAAATATACCTTTGTTAAATGTTAGTATGTTATTCGAGGCCCAATTAGTTCAAATGAAAAGTACTCTGTGATCCTTTTGGAAACACAATGCTTCTCATAAAATGGTCGACTCTCTAAAGGACTTTGTGTATGTGATTTTTTAGTATCTTTAGTTCAACCTCATTTGAATTGCTAAATATGAGATTTTCATTTATAGGTTTTAAATGCCATCCTCTTTCAAGAGTTCATTTAGTTTAACTTTTTTTTTTTTTTTTTAATTTATTTGTAAATTAAGTGAATTAAATGAATTTGTCTAAAAGGACAAGCTATGTATTGGAACATGTTTTCTTTCTAGTATGGAGAAAGCTTATTAACACTAGTGAAGAACGAATAGGACAATTTCTTGGCTGTAAGAAAAGTAAACAATATTGTTTTTCATAGTTGAGATTTTGCGATGATTAGATTCAAACCTTCATTGTTCTTTGATCTATTATTTAAATTGCTGTTCCTCAAATATAATTCAAGCTATTAAGGTGATTCATGTTGGATGCATGTATCCCTGCTTGGATGTTGTATCTATTTTAAGGTTTTTGATCATTAATTTCTTCTGGCTGTACTTAAGAGTTTGTTTTTTTTTGTTTTTTTTTTTTTTTTTCCCCTCTGAGAAGGACGTGGAATCATAGTATCATAACTGTTCTGTTGATCAGTTCCCTTGTACTTTTGTTCTGGTATTAAACAGGACGGTTAATTCTGACGGACCATGCAATTTACTTTGAAGCTCTCCGTGTTGTGTCGTTTGACAAGGCAAAGTGCTATGATTTATCAGATGATCTGAAACAGGTTGTTAAACCTGAGCTGACTGGCCCGTGGGGCACTCGACTTTTTGATAAGGCAGTATTCTATAAATCAATTTCATTGTAAGTTATTTTGCATACCTCTTTACTTGCACTTGATGAAATATTTTGTTTAGGGAATTTGAGATGAACGTTTGTTTTGGCCCTTCTTTTAAAAAATGTCAGTAAATTTTTTGTCTACTTTTGTATGCATTAGTCAATGTTTTTACGAGAGTAAGTTGATTAATTTACCTAATTTGATAAGAGTTTTGACTAGCTGGTTTGTTGGAAGATGTACAAAAATTAAAAGGAAGAAATTTATGGATCTTTTATTGAAAATACCTCTTTTGTTTATTACTTGGTAGCATTCATAAATTTATATTTCTTTTTCATCTAATCATTATTCTTCCAAGTTTATTTATTTATTTATTTGCATGCTTATATAGATCAGAACCAGTTATAATAGAGTTTCCTGAGCTCAAAGGGCATACTAGACGTGATTATTGGTTGGCAATCATCAGAGAGATATTGTACGTTCATAGGTTTATAAATAAGTTTCAGATCAAGGGAGTTGAACGAGATGAAGCACTTTCGAAAGCTGTGGTTGGGATTGTGCGACTTCAAGCCATTCAAGATATTAGTTTGGTGGTCCATTTAAATTGTGAATCTCTTCTCATGTTCAATCTTTGCGACCAACTTCCAGGTGGGGATTTGATATTGGAAACCCTGGGCAATATGTTGACTTTGAGGGAATCAGATCAGACTGATAAGTCTCAATCTGGAAGTAGAATGTATTCAAGCTCAGCCTTGGACATGGTTTCTAACTTGGGCTTTGTGTTTGGATCGAGTTCTAATAGTCACACAGAGAATAGGCTTGTTGTTGGTGATATAACTGTGGGAAAGATGACTTCACTTGAGCGAGCGGTTAAGAAATCTAAAAACAATTATGCGAAGGTGGTGGTAGCACAAGCTACCATTGATGGAGTTAAAGTGGATGGTATTGAAACAAATTTTGCGGTGATGAAGGTAAACTAAACATTACGTGCTTGTGCATTTTAACATATTAACCGTAATCTACAATTGATTTCTTTTTCGATCTTTCTTTGTCATATTTTCCTTCTCTTTTTTCAAGGATAATTTCACCAGAGGATTTATTAAGACTGTAAAATGAACTTGGTTACTTGACCCCAGTAAGTGGGTAGAAGTAGAACAGACTGCAAAGATCTTGGTACTCTTTTGAAATTATCTGTCTCTTTATCCTTTTGAAGTGTGAGTAACTTGACGTATAAGTATTCAGACGATAGCAAATCATTTGTCATATTTAGGATCCATGAATCAGGAGTGTTATCTGTCTCTTAAACCATGGGAAGTTGCATTTCTGCTTATGCCTTCTAAATTTTCTGTATACTTGCAGGAACTATTCTTTCCAGTGTTGACATTGGGGCAGTGTCTTTTTTCTTTGGCATATTGGGAGGATCCCTTGCATTCTTTTCTTTTCTGTTCTGTTTTCACGTTTATCATCTGCAGGTAAAATTCATCCTTGAAATTCTTGTTCGCTGCATTTTCACGTTCCTCTATGTGATGGGATGGAAGCATTCATGTTTGCTGACTGAAAAGGTCAAATTTGTGACTTGTGTTGACGTAGTTGTAAAAGATGGCCTATAGAATGAACCATGAATTCTTTTAACGTATTCCATTGGATTTCTAGCTTTATTACTTTTAACAGTTATAGGTTCAACATATAAATATATTTCATGTCTCCATTTTGTATTTTATTTCAGCTGTCACATGAGCAGTCGTCTTTACTAAGAACTTAGACCCTGTTTGTTTCAGGCAATGGCTGGGTTACAGCTTTGCAGTGATTCTTATCTTCGCCGCGATCTTCATGGTACTCACGAGATTATTTAGCCAAGGAAACCCCGTTGATGTGGTTAAGGTGACAGCACCTCCACCGACAAACAAAATGGAACAGCTTTTGGCTGTCCAGAATGCAATTTCCCAGGCTGAAGGGTTCATCCAGGATGGAAATATTGTTCTTCTGAAACTACGTGCATTATTGCTCTCCATGTTCCCACAGGTTTTCATTCCTCATATTTTTCCTTGCTGGTTTCTGAATTATGTATCTTTCCTTTTCATTTATTTTTCCTACACTTTGTCTACCCTAAACACTTAAACTGCATAGAAGGATCAAAAAAATGGTAAACATCCTCGATAAACTAAAGCATTAATCCTACAAGTAGTACACGAACATTAATCCTTAATCTAACCTTGGTCCTGACTTTTAAAACTTCTCAATCTTACGAGTATTGAATTGATGGAAGGGTTAAACTTGAAACAAACAGATAGATAGGGGTTAAGTTTGGGACGTTTTAAAAGTTAGGGACCAAACCAAAGTTGGATTGGAGTAAAGTTCAGCGATCATTTGTCAGACTCGCCCTAAACAAAATGTAGCTGCGCCATTTGGGTTAATTCACTAGTTCTCCCTTAATCTTTATGCAAAATACATTTTTACGTTCAAATCAAAAGGTTTAAATCCCTAAACTCAATTTAATGTATCTGGTTGGTTTATGCATCAACTTTCATCAACAGTTACCCTTAAAAAAGTGTTTCTAAAGTTGTCCTTTAACTTTTACAAAGCTTGATACCTTAGTGGTTGAATTGTGCTGACAATTTCATTTCCAGTTCTGGGTTTTGGTGAAGACTTCCATTATAGTCCTTGAATTGAATTGACAGTTTCCGTTTGTTTGTTTGTTTTTGTTTTTTTTTTTTTTTTTTTGTTAATAAATAAATCATGGAGAATTTAGACCTAGATGTTTGACTTTAAACTTGAAGGCTTCCAAGATTTTCATCAAGATTCAGAATTATTACTCAAATTTGTTAATTATCATTTAGCTGTTGGTAAAAAATTATTCGGTCTCCGGTGCTTATTTTGTCTAGTGTTTTGTGTAAAATATGATCAGGCGAGCATGAAATTCGCGGTAGCTCTTCTGTTAATGGCTTCGATTCTGGCCTTCGTACCGAGTAGGTACATTGTTCTCCTGCTGTTTTTGGAGACATTTACAAGGTATTCACCGCCGAGGAGAGCGAGCACAGAGAGATGGATAAGAAGATTGCGAGAGTGGTGGTTCAGTATACCGGCAGCTCCTGTTGTTATTGAAAAAGAGGAAGATAAAAAGAGGAAATGATTTTATAAGAGGTTCTTTTTTTTTTTTTTTTTTTTTTTTTTTTTTTGTTTTTGTTTTCTCTCAAAAGCTCGTGTAAAAAGTTTATACCACGCGCGTGCTTATGTAAATATTCAATCTTAATAAAGGATAAAAAAAAAAGAAAAAGAAAAAGAAGTTCCCGTTTATTAGGGTAGAATTCCTTAAAATTGAGAAACCGCACTTGCCATTTGAAATTTTAGCATTTTTAGTACTAATGGTCCCCACGATTTTAGTTCTCTCCTTTAAGAACAATGCAACCTCAAACTATTAAAAACTTGCAATTATAAGATTCGTCAACTTCCTTAGAGATGCAATTATAGGCCGCGGCGCATTGGCGAGCTCAAGTCGATCTTGATACAGTATTTAAGGTATGGCTTAAACTATAAATATTAGTAGGTTGAGCTGGCACGGCACGACCCGTAAAAATTCATGAGTCAGGTTAAGTTTAAGATGGATTGGGTTGGGTTGGCCCGTTTAGGCTCAAAATGGACCGGCGCATTCCCACCCATCTAACGCCCTTTTGACCCAACTTTTAATATATATATATATATATATATATATATATATATAATACATAACAGTATTTTTTTTAATAAAATATTTACTATATACCTTGGTTATATATACTATCAAACATATGCGAAACATCACCTAAGAATTAAAACAAATTAAAATTTGAGTTTTAAAACCCATCTCCTACAACTACCTATCCTAATTACATTAGGTGCCTGGCGAACATCCATAAACAGTTGATAATTGGGCTTAGGCTACAATACACTCAACTAGTTTGCACCGGAGTTGAGTTTGTTTAAATGGTTTTCTGCATAATTTCGTTTTTTTTTTTTTTTTAAAAAAAATAATAATGCAACTCTAATACATCGTCTCTTTCAATGCAATTTTCTTCTACTTAAAATTAACCATAATAAACTTCGGCAAAAAAAAAAAAAAAAAAAAAAAAAAAATAATGAAGGCCTAGAAAACTTTGATTAATTTCGTTCATGTTAACAACTTTTCATTGAATGAATCAACACATATTATATAATCAAAAATATCCATGCATTCACATAAATACTGATGATGTAAAAAAAAAAAAATAATACACCAAAATTATAATGATGAAGAAACCTTAATAAATGCTACTAATCACTACGGGAAAAATATTAATTATCCATTAATGTTAGTTTTAATAATACAATAAAAGGTTAATTTTGTTAACCTTGCTAAAAAAAACCCTATGGCCTATAGGAAATGTTTCAAACCATCTCCTGCCTTTTTTCCTCATGTACAAGTCACATCCTTCACTTTTCTGTGATATATTCCGTTGCAACCAGAGAATTTATTATTGCACCGAAAGAGTAATCGGCTTGGCTGCTGTCACAGGAGTAATTAAATCATGGGATGTTTGTTTTAAGAATTCGTGATCTCCGATTTTGAATTATGATTCTTGATTTTACAGTGCTTTTCTCTATAAAAAAATTTAAATTTTAAAAATTAAAATTATGAATAATAATTCGAACCTATAAACCAAACGTCCCAACAATATCTCATAACCACATGATACACACTTCTTCCTAACCATAAATAACATATTAGTCAAATAAGATAAAATGTGCTAAATGATGGGTTACATTTCTCAGACATTAGGATTACGATCTCAGTCTTCATTTAATATTCATGATTTTGATGGGTTATCTTACAAAGTTCCAAAAGCATTTATAATAGTTTGTGCTTCCTATTTGCTAAAACTCAAAAAGAAATAATAAAAATAAAAATAAGAAATCCCAAATTGGAAATAAAAGAAAGTTTTCTTTTCACAACCATTTTATATACTAAAGAATTATGGGGGCTCGGCAACTTAGGTGATAAGGTTTCAAAAGTTTTTTTTTTTTTTTTTTTTTTTTTTTTTTTTCGTGATGAAGATGTTACATTTTGACATTGAGAATGTTTGGTTGGAGGATTCAAACTATGTGATTCAAACCATTTTTGATTTACATGTATTTTTTGGTGAGAAAAAATACTGTAACGAATCACGAAGCATGATTCAAATCAGGGAATGAATCCCTCTACTAAACATCCTCAACATGTTTCATGTCCAGAAAATTGCAAAATGCTACCAAAAAATTAATGCAAGTAGAACGTTACTTTCGCTTAATTAACCAATTTGGTCTATTATTGCAGTGGATGTTTTTGTTTCCAAATATGAATATCAAAATTAATGCAAAACAAAACAAAACGAAGAAAAAAAATACGCCGCAATAAAACTATCAAAAAAACTTGAAATTAATAATGAATAATAAATTGAGTAGAACGTTATTTTATTTGCAAAATATAATGAATAATAAATTAATAAAGAACAAAATTCCCCAAAAAGATCAAAATCCCAAAAAAAAAATGTTGATCCAAAATAAAAAAAGGTGTAAATTTAGTATTCACGGAACTCGTTCACTCTTTCCATCAATAACGGTGGAAGATTTTGATCGAACAGGAGTTCTCCTACTAGCACCGGCAAATAGAAAAGAATCATTGCAACTCAAAAATGGCAGATTAGGGCAAAAAATATCCGCCGAATTCGACGTAAAAACCGGTATCTTGTTCATCAAATTGCAAGGGTTCGGCCGAGGAACAAAACATGAATTGATAACCCTGACCAACATGATCCCCTACGTTACAACAGCTTCCATTCTCTTCCGTAGTTACCGATGACGACTCATTATCATCATTGCCAGTCGCCGCCGTCTTCGAACCTTTGTTGATCTCCGAGAGCGGCGGTGACGAGGCATCGCCGGTCTTGGGCTGCGTCCATGGAGGGTTTGTGTCGTCGTCGTCGTCGTCGTTGTCCTTAGAGCTCGATATGCCTGTGAGCTTCTGCACCAAAGTCATGAAATCACGTTGATTTGTGGTGATGACCTTTGGCGAATGTGTATATATAATGACCGGATTGCACTGCTGTGGTGGCGGCGGCGGCAAGACTATAGCTAGCGTGGAGGACGACGACGAGGACGACGGCGATGAGGATGGTTTCTTGATGGTATGAGAGGCCTTGTTGATTTTCAAAGGAGATGCCCAATAACTTTGTACATCCTTATTTGAATGGAGTTGTGAAGGGCTCATGGTTTTGACATTTAAACAAGTGAGATAGAGATATTCATTTTAAATCAAAGAACCTTTGGATTTTTTGTTTTTTTTTTTGAATTTATTTTTTCATAAAAGTTATTTAAGGATTAAAAAAAAAAGATATATTAAGGTTCTGTTTATGTTATTTCTTAGCGATTTGTGTGGGAGTTTGTTGAAACAAAGTTGGGTTTGTGAATGGCTGATAAAGGCAGTGAAAAACAGAGGTCATGCTTACATAGCAACAAAGGAAAGGTTCTTGTGTGGGCAGTTCTACTGTTAAATGCATGAAACCCCTAATAAAAACATGCCATGTTATCCAAAAGGGTTTTGGATTATTTTGTTGGGGGTAGTTTGGTAAGTCAAAATATGCAGATCAGATAAATAGAAACGATAAGAGAAAAGTCAAATAAAAAAAGTTGCAAGGTGGGCCACAGATGGAATTCGGATGTCGACGTGTCAAAATCACAGGAAGGGTGGAGAAACAGTAGTAAGTTGGCGAGTTTTTTGCTGTGTGTTTCTTTTTAGCAGATTCCTAGGGTGCCACGCGGTTGGCGGGAAATTTAGGAAGAACGTTAATTGAGAAAAAAAGGCAAATTTATAAGAGAGAGAAAAATATATGATTAAAATTTTGCACATGATAAAAATGTGGGTTTTTATTGAGAGCTTTTTACCGTTAAAAAATTAGATGTAATTGTTTGTGAGAGATTTTTCTTGTAAAACTTCATTTCTAAACTCGAGTTAAGAACTTGGGATCCATATTCCAAGTGGAGCGGATTTTATATCAGAAAATACTTCTTTATCTAACCAACAATATATAAATTCATAAAAAAACAGCATAATTTAGAATTTAGCGTGTGTTTAAGTTTCATGATAAAAAAAAAAAAAATTTAAGTTCCAAAGTTTTAGAATTTCATTTAATAGAAAATAAATAGATAACGAGCTAGAAAATAAATAGATCATAACTAGATAAAAAATAATTTGATTATTAAATAATTAACAATAAAAATAATATAAGTAGATATTAATAATAAAAATAAAGAACAATTGGTTTTAAACAAAAGAGTTAAATAGATCATAACTAGATAATTAATAGTTTGATTATTAAATAATTAACACTAAAAATAATATAAGTAGATATTAATAATAAAAAAAAGAATAATTAGTTTTAAACAATAGACGTTTTGACGTATAATTATAGCAAGTAAATACTTATTATAATTAACAAGTAAATACTTATTATAATTTTAAATGACAGTTTAAGAAAAAGGTACATCTATCACAAAAAAAAAAAAAAAAAAAAAAAAAAAAAAAAAGGAATAAATTAATGTCAAATTGTTTACTGAAGAAAGAGATTAAAATAACACACCATGGTTACGAAAATGCCCCCGTATGGAAGAAATTTAGTGAAATAAAAGTGCACTTACTAGGTGCAAGTCAAGACTTCAATTAAGTTTAAAGAGAGAACAAGTTAATTAAGGGTCCGCTCACTTCACTAACTCAAATTTATGATTTGAGTTAAAAAATAAGATTTGAGTTTAATTTAAAATTTAGAGTTTAGTGTTTAGGTGTTGACTGATTTAACATTTGAAACTTAAGTTTTGTGTTTACTTGCACAAATGCCAAACTCCAATTACAACCCAACATTGGCATGCATTTATGTTCTCTAAAACGTGAACATTCACCCAATTAGCAAAAAATCAATTTTTCCTCATAAATATATATATAGACACACACACACATATATATATATATATATATATATAAATACAAACACTTTATAATCTATCCATTATAAAGGCAACAAACTCATTATAATGAAACCCATTGTAAAGAAACCCATTGTAATAATCTATTAATGCCGATTATTTTCGAATGCAGCCCACATTGTATTGGCTATTTCGTCCCTCAATATATTCATTTGTTGTCATTGCGGATGGTTATGATTTTGTTGGTTTTCCCAATCCGGATTGTGATTCTGATTCACATCTTGATCCACGTTGAATGGATCAATTTCTACAACTGGAATGGTATCCCTCATGTACTAAGTGAGTAGCTCATCATTATGATTGTACATATGTATGAAATTGTGTAGAATAGCACAAGCAAGTGGAATGGCTATTTGTGTATCTATTGGATAGTTATTAATGCACTTAAGAATACGGAACTTGGCTTTCCACATGCTGAATGTGCACTCAATACAATTTCTTAAGGAAGAATGGTTGTAATTGAACAACTCATGCTCAGTTTATGGCCAACCACGCCTTGCCCGAAGCTCTTGAAGGTTGTAAGTGCTCCCCCGATACGGTTTTAGGAAACAACCATTGTTTGCATATCCAGAGTCGACGAGGTAATATTTACCCGTGGTGTGAGTTAGAAGACATTACGTGAATATATTAGTTCCACATGTAAGCACAAACATGTAGTAATGAAAAATTAAGTAAAGACCAAGCGTAAACATACCTTGTGGTGAATATGGGAAGTTTTTTTTTCAACGTCTCCATTGCGGATGCAAGCACACGTGCATCATGGATAGAGTCCTCCCATCCAACTAACATGTAGGTGAACCTTAGTAAGTTCTTAGAATTGGGTTCCATAACTCTATCAATGTGTTTACTTAACTAATTCAATGTCTATTTGTTTATTTACTAACCTGAGAAATTGGAAGTTGGAATAAGGATAAGTATAGTTAAAAAGGTACCTTGGTATGGAGAAAATAATTAAGTTAAAATAAGGGTTCATTTTGTAAAAAAATTTATTATCTTCTATTTGTTAGAAAAAGAAATTAAGAAGTTTAATTTTTATACACCGGAGTTTAGGATGGGCATTGGGTGGAATGGGGTCAGGTATGCTTCCCCCACTTCCACCTCTGCTCCTAATACCTGTGTATTCGGGCTCTGGATCTAGTTCGGGGAATCCCTATTAAGAAGGCTTTTCTTATACCGTACCTATTTACTCAATTAAAAAAATTAGAATATTTTTAACACTTAAATAAAGTGCATCAAATTAAATATAAAATTAATCAACATAACATTAATATCTCATAAAACAAACAAAGGTTTCAAAAGAAAATCTAAGCTCTAAAAATAACTAATCAAATCTCAAAATCATATGAAATCAAATCCTAAAAATTCAATTCTAAAAATTATTAGGGCTTTTTAAGATGGTATAATTTAAATACTTTTAATTTTTTTAGACCCATATTTTTAAGTACTATTATAATATATAATATATATTTGTATTAAAAATAATTTTAAAAATTAGGTATATGTATATTGGGGTAGCGATGGGGACTTCTCCGGCCCCTGTTCCACTTCTAATTCAGGGACAATATAAACCCATACCCATCCCATCCCCATTTAGTAACTCCCATACCCACTCTATTCGGGGTGTGTACTCACAACTACTCGGATAAAATGCTCATCTCTAATCAGAGTTGACAATTTAGTTTCCCCTTATCCAAGAATTTATTACCCAAATTATAGGAGGGATCCATTATATAAATATTCAATAAAAAAGAAAGAAACTATATTTGTAATAATTTGAAATTAGGAATATTATTCCCTTTCCTAAATTTAAATTTCTAATTAGTAATAATTAGTATTAGAGTTTATAGTTTAAATATATTTAGGTTTTATTGTGACATTATGTTGTTGTTTGTACAAACTGAGGGTTTTTCTACTCCAAGATAGACAAAAAGTATTAGTTTCCAAGATGATTTTGGATGCGGAAGCGAAAAGGTGCGGATCGTGTATAATAAAAAATTTTCACAAAATTTTTGCAATACTTTATAAATTATATTAATTTGTATGAATAAATTAATCTAATTAATTTATTTACCTAGCAAATGATTAGGTTGATAACTTGAGTTCTTTAATCACGAACAATCTCGCTCCAAGCTTTCTAGAAAGATCTGAATCTTTCTCATCTAGTCCTGTATACTTGCAAGACCTAGAGTGTGGGCTCTAATTTAGAATTATAGGATTGATCACTCACTAATTTTCTCTTCCACCCATATCAACACATGTATGAGGTGGAACCGGAAATGGAAGAACTTTTCTTCTCTTTTTCTCTCTGGTTACACAACTATCACTAGAATGTTACGTGTTATCAAACAGAATGTAACATGCCCGTAACATATATGTTACACGCTTATCCCATAAGGAAAGGGAGAAAAAATTGTGTTATCTAATTTTCTATTGTCTCCTATTTATAGAATACTAGGCGGATCCCTTTGTTTTTTCTTGAAGGCAAAGCAATAGATAATTTATTACCTCTTTATTTTAAATCCTATTTAAATTATAGTTTCCTATTTAATTTTGGAAACAAAATTTCTCTCTCCTTATCTATATGGGCCTGCCACACCATAGAGATATTTCCTTGTGGTTGGAGTTTTTATCAGCCAAAAGAAAGAGATAATTTCCTCTTTCTATACAGTTTCTAATTTTGACTCAAATTCAAATTTAGATAAAAGTCAAACTTTAATTTCCTTTAAATTTAATTGGAAAAACTTATCAAACAAGTATATTGGATTTCTTGGAGAGCAATCAACTGAATCCCAAAGGGATTTCCCTTGTGCTACACGCCACCTGTACCTCCCTGTGCTGGGTGTGTGGCATCATCTGGTCCCACCACAATGTGTTCTAAAATTAATTAATTTAAATAATCACATTATTTATTTTAAGTGATAATTAATTACCAATAATTCACCTCATCTTGTAAATATTACAAGGATGACCCGGTCAGTCATAGACCTATAATTCTGAGTTCTAATAAAATTAATAATTAATTAAATTCTTTAATTAATTCATTAATCATACTAATTTCAAAAGTTATTTCACTATAAACGTGGAATTGCACTCTCAAAGTTACAGACGTAATTTACTTCTAAGAACTTGAAGTGTCCATTTAATATAGTCACTACATATAGATTGATCCTCCATAAATAAGTCATAATTAGAGCAAGCTAAAATCTATTAACCTCTTATATATTTATCCTTGAGTACCATTGATTCTCTAATGGATAGTGATTTATAAAACAAATTCATGAATTGGAGCTCCTACTAATCCAAATATCGAATCAACACTTAAGGAAATTATCTATCTAATTCTTTATTTAAGAAGAAACGGATTTCATCTCATATATTAGCATTCCCAGCTATTCACTTCATTATGTCTCCAAGCTACAAGGAATGAGATTTAGCAATCTCAAAATATATATTGAGTAAGTTAAAAGATGCAAATCCATAAACATGAGTGTGCTAATAACTCAGGATTAAGATCGTCATATATATGACTATCTATAGACTCAATTCGTATTTCTATAAACGAAAATTATCAGAATTTCAAGTCGTATTTGTGTCCCAGTTCTACATAATCACATTATGTGTAATACACTCATCTAATATCCCTCCATATTAACAATGCGGATAATACCGTTCCATTCTTAATGGGAATGACACATATTAATAATGCTTTAATTAAAGATTCTAAAACTTTAATTAAATTCATTACGAACACATTTTAATTATTATCTTAAAAATTGTCCTTTTGTATATAACTCTTATATACAATATTTAAAGTTACATAAATAATCACATTTCAATATTCAATAATATATACACATAAATAATGAAATTTCTCTTTTATTAGATAAATAATAATATCATTCATTACATCTCATGCTTTTAGGACATTATTCCCAACAAAAAAAAAGTTTGTAAACTGGTAAGGTCATTGTACAACTTGAAACAAGCACAAAAATAATGACATGAGAACTTTGACAGTGCTATTATGGTAGATTGGATTTAAAACAATGAGTGTGATAAATGTGTTTATGTCAAAGAGGTTGGAAATGACTATGTCATTCTATGTCTTTATGTGGATGACATGCTCATTGTTGGTAGTAATGATAAGATGATCAAGTCTAGCAAGGATATGTTGAATTCCAAGTTTAACATGAAATATATGTGACATGCTAATGTGATTTTAGGGATGAAAATCACGAGAACATCAAAGGGGCTCATTCTAAGTCAGTCCCAATATGTGCGAGCTACTTGAAAAATTCAACAATGATGAATCTAGCATGGCTAGAACACTGATAGATGCTAGTTAACATCTATCAAAGAATAAAGGTGAGAGTGTCTTTCAAGTGGAATATTCTAAGGTGATGGAATGTATTTAATGAGTTATACAAGACCAGACATAGCAAACGCAATTAGTATACCGAATAGGTGTATGAGTAACTTAGGAGCTAACTACTGGAAAGCAAGTGTAAGAGTAACTTAGGAGCTGAATGGCTACATCAATTCTTAGATGATATTATAAATGTTGGGAATGATATCCTAGAAACATGAGATGTAATATGATATTTATTATTTATTTCATAAAATAGTTTATTCATTATTTTATGTGCATATATTATTGAATATTTTATGAGTATTACTTAAAATTTCATGATTATTTATGTGACCTTAAATATTGTATATAAGTGTTACATATGAGGGGATAATATTGAAGGATAATAATCAAAACAATGTTCGTAATGAATTTAATTAAGTTTAGAATCTTTATTAACACATTACTAATATTGTCATTCTCATTCAGAATGGAACGATGTTATCCGCACTATTAATATGAAGAGACATTAAATGAGTGTATTACGCATAATGAGATTACATGGAGCAGGGACATACAATATGAATTTTTGATACTTTTGTTAAGTATAGAAATTCTAATTGAGTCTACCGATGGTCATATATAGAATGATCTTAATCTTGAGTTATTAGTAAACTCCTATTTATGAATTTTTATCTTTTGATTTACTCAGTACAGTCTTCGAGATCCTGAATTTTATTCCATGTATTTTAAAGACATGATGAAATGAGTAGCTGGGAATGTTATTTTAGAGACATGATGAAATGAGTAAAGAAGTAGATA
Organism: Morus alba; assembly: GCA_012066045.3. NCBI lineage: Eukaryota > Viridiplantae > Streptophyta > Magnoliopsida > Rosales > Moraceae > Morus > Morus alba. The sequence continues at coordinate 17,137,736 of CP050231.2, forward strand.
TATAATTCTATTGAAGGTTGATTTGGTACTTGGACTAGCAGCAGCTCTGCCTCATAAATTTGTTTTATGAATCACTGTCCATTAGAGAATCAATGGTACTCAAGGATAAAGATGTAATTAGAGAGGTTAACGGATTTCACCCAGCTCTAATGACGAATTATTTTTTGAGGATTAATCTATATGTAATGACTATATCAAATGGACACTTCACAGGTAATTTATATCTATAATTCCAATAGTGTAATTCTAAGTTTATAGTGGAGTAACTGTTGGAATTAATAGAATTAATTAATTAAATAATGTGTTTAATTAATTATTAATTTTATTAGAGCTCGGACTTATAAGACCATAAGTCCCCATGTCGTCCTTGTAATCCTACAAGACACTAAGGGAAAAATGAGAATTTAAGAATTATAGAATCCTAAAATAAAAACACTCAAGTATAATTAAATGAGGATTAATTATTAATTAAATAATGTGATATTTAAATTTGAATTTGAATTTTGAAACATACATGTGAAAGTGTTCACATAGTGTGAACGCCAACACAGTGTGAATCTCTTTGGGATTTAGTTGCTTACTCTCAAAATTATCTATTTGACTTATTTAATAAGTTATCCATTTTGAAATTCAAATTGATTTAAGTTTGACTTAAATTGAAATTTGAATTTGAGTTAAAATTGGACTGTAGGATAAATGTAGAAATTTACCCTACCCTACTCATACTATATGTGCCTACCATAGGGAAGAATTTCGTTGTGATGGCCGGCCAACATATGGATAAGGGAGAGTGGATTTTGTTTTAAAATCAAATTAGAAGTGAGAGATAATTATCAAGTTTTATTTTGAAGATAAAGATTAGACTTCTTTTAGGAGTATGACTACTACTCTATGAACACAATTTTTTCTCTCTCCAAACAATAGTGGTAGGTTTTCTATAAAGTGTAAGAAGGAAAATTCTCCAAAAAAATTTCACATCATGCATCTATTGGTGTTCGTGGAAACCTTAAGTGTTTATTTGCTAATTCCGTTTTATTTCAGGTGTGCCCACACACGTCTTCGTAGATTAAGGAATTGACGAGTAAGATTCGCGTGTTCTAAACTAGCTTGGAGCAAGGAATGTTCGTGGTCAAAGAACTCAAGTTATCGACCTAATCGTTTGCTAGGTATATAAACTAATTTGATTAATTTATTCGTGTATAAATTAATATAATATGTGAAGTATCTTAAAGTTTCATGAAAGTTTTTGTTATACACGATCAACTTCATACTTGCTTTCGCATCCGAAATCGTTTCAGAAACCAACAATAAAGTGGTTCAAGCCTGTTTCAGCGATCAGTATACACTGTGATAGTCAATCAATGATTGGAATGGCACAGAGCAATATGTAAAATGGTATGTTTAGACATATATGTCGTAGACATAATATCATTATACAACTAATCTCAACTTGAGTTATCTCTGTTGATTATGTAATGTCAAAGGATAACATTGCGGATCCGCTAATCAAAGGGTTAAACTAAGATTTAGTTAACAAATTGTCGAGGGGCAATGGGACTAAAGCCCGTGAAATAGAAAGTCAATATGAAGGAAACCTAACCTAGTTGAATGAAGATTGCAAGATCTAAGTTTAAAGGGACTACCTAATTAAAATGACTTCATTGGACCACTGTGGGGTTATCCCCTGTCCATTTCCATAATGAAATAGTGATGCTCACAACATGAAGGTTAAGTGAGGCTTTTGATGATTCTTATATTAGGAATAGTGTTCTTAAAAGTGTAAATGTAATATGATATTTATTATTTATTTAATAAAATATTTTTTTATTATTTTATGTGCATGTATTATTGAATACGTTATGAATATCATTGAAATTTCTGCTATTATTTATGTAATCTTAGATATTGTATATAAGCGTTATATATGAGAGGATTGTATTTAAGGATAATAATCAAAATATGATCGGAATGAATTTAATTAAAGTTTCAAAATCATTAATTAAAACATTACTAATATATGTCATTTCTATTTAGAATAAAACAATGTTAGCCGCATTGTTAATATGGAGAAATATTCATGAAGTAGTGTATTATGTGTAATGAGATTATATAGAACTAGGACATAGACACGATTTGAATTTTTGATAATTTTCATCAAGTATAGAAATTTAAATTGAGTATATCGATAGTCATATGTGAAACGATCTTAATCCTAAGTTATAAGTATATTCCTATTTATGAATTTATGTTTTTTAACTTATTTGGTATGGATTTTGAGATTCTAAATCATATTTTTTGTATTTTGGAGACGTGATAAATTAGATAGTTAAGAATATTAATATATAGTTAATAGCTTATTTTTATCTACAGTTAATGGTTTATATAGGAATTGAGAATAATATTAATCACTCGTCGTATTCCATTATCTAGTGTTGAAGATTGATTCTTTAAACAAGTTTTCATTATTGATTGTCTTTTTATTTAAATTCAAGTTTTGATGTCTTTAGGTTTCTTTATAATTTTCTTTATCATTAGTTTAATTATCAAATTCCCTCGTTTATTTTTATTCATGTTTTACAAAATTAATACTTGCCGTTGAACTCAGTAACGACTCAATAATAAGGTTTTAATTTGATAACCCGTTAGGGAACCCATCATTTCTAGCTCTCTTTTTCTAGCAGTATAAATGTGTAATAATATCAGAATTAACCTACTATTAAAGCCTCAGATTAAAACGTTTTGCAACAACCAAAACGTTTGGATTAATTAGAGAATTAATCTGGGATTTATACTGGTTTTTAATTCAAAAATAAAAGCTAAAACCACCAACAGCCATCCTGAATGACTATAAATTGGCGTCCCTGCTCATTTTTTCATACAAAAAAATTCTCAGAAAGCATATCAGATATTCCTCTCCGCTCCTAGTCTAGGCTTTTCTCAGTGTGATAGAGTTTTAAGTACTTTTTAAGCTCGTCAGAGAAACTTCGTCGTGTATTGGAATTTCTCATTCATTGTTGTATCTTAGGAGATAAATGCCGGAATTTTTTAAGCACTGACGGGTCTCATATGATCGGTTCCATTCCGTTCAATAATGATCTTCTGATCTTTGTAATTGAGTTTTTAATATTCTGTTGTTGTAATTTATAATGGTGTATGCTTATTGCAATTTTCTAATTCAATTTAGCTGCTCGTTTTTAATTTCTTTTATCCTATTTTTCTAACGGTAGAAACACATAAAAAAGACTGTGAAGTGATTTACTGTTGAAACCCATAAACAATCTTTAGAGGTGGCAAGTAGCACTTTCTAAAAAAACATGATCTTATCATTTTAGTTCGTTGATTCGAATTTTTAATTCGAATTGAGATGTGATTTTATGTGGAAACTTTTTGCTGTAGTAAAAAAGTTAGATGTGATTGTATGTGAGAGCTTTTTACTGTAACAAAACTCAAATTCTAAACTCGAATCAACGAAATAAATGGGACCAAGTGTTTCAAATCTTCATATCAACATTCAATGCTAATTCCTCCTCAGAAACAAGAAAAAGCATTTTGTGATATTTGACCTCGGTCATTTGTCTCGCCGATATTATGTGCTTCTCATGTGATCGAATTTACAGCTTTTCAACTTTACCCATTATCCATGCGTGCATCAAAAATTGATTATTGATCAGAATGAGTTACACTTTAGCAATATTTTGTGTTGTACGTAAGATGTATTATCTATATATATCTTAGGCCCCTTAAATAATGCATTCTCTTAAATAAATGTTAGGGTATTCCTATCTTTGAGAAAATTATGATACTATTTTAGTAATATATATCTAACTCAGTGGTTCATTTACGACGACATTATTTATGACGACATATGTCGTTATAAATATTTAATTATTTATAATGACATATTATCTCAATTAATTTCCGTTAAACGACTATAAGATATTTTCTACTCGTAACACGTTACTTTCATTTTAAAAGTGACTATAAGATAAGAAAAGACAAAGGAAGGAAGATGACGGAAAGTAAAAAGCATCTCCTTCCTTTTTTTTGTGCAATCAACTCAAAGTGGGGGTAGCAAATAATTAAAGGCACAGCGGAAGAATTTGAATTATCTCATCTCTTCTTATACGATTCGTTTCTGATGGAGGTTTTGTAAATTAATCGGTTATTGTCCTGTAATCAAAGCACTCATTCCAATGGTCTTAATCCTTCCAACTTTGATGTTGTTAGCAGTTACTTGTTTGTCAATTGTTGTCATTAGTTACTTGAGAGGTAGAGAATTTACTCCAAAGTGTTTGGAGAGTGAGAAAATACAGGAAAAAGAATATTCTAGAGAGAGAAGATTTCTGGGTAAAAGTTTGTATTATTGCTAACCGCTTGTGTAATACAGTTTTGTGTCTTAATTATCTAATTACGGACTCTAACAAACCTAACCGACTCAGCTAACTTTATCAACGCAGCATATCATGGAATTTATCCATACATTACTCTAAAGCATGATCATAATATCGAGATTATTTCTGTTTCTTTCCTTCTTTCTTTTACTTTTTTTTTTTTTTTTTTTTTTTTTTTTTTTTGTGATAAACTCAGTAAATTAAGCATGATGGTGATTTGACACTCCTCAAAAATAGTTTTAAGTGGCGAAGACTTAAAACGCGTTTCTTGAGTATTGAAAAATGCATGATTATCCTAAAGAATAACTGCTACCTAGTATTGAGCATTGGGTGGAATGGGGTTAGGTATGCTTCCCCCACTTCCGCCTATACTTCCACCTTTGCTCACTATAAGAATTTTGGAATTTTTGTTACTTAAAATTTGGTAATTAAAAGCCCTATTTTTAATAGTTAAATATTTTTGTTACCAAAAAATTTTAATAGTAAAAAGTGGATAGTAGATATCAAAAAAATTTTAGTAGTAAATAGTTTTTGCTACTAAAAAATTTTTGGTAACAAAATGTATTTAGTAGTAAAATATATAATATTTGTACCAAAAGACTTTTGGTAGCAAAAAGTGTGAGCTTTCTTCTAGCAAAATATATTTGGTAGCAAAAAGTACACAATTTAGTCACCAAATATTTGGTAACAAAATGTATTTAGTAACAAAAGTCAAGAGATTTAGGGACCAAATATTTAGTATCAAATTGTATTTGGTAGCGAAATATATGAGATTTGATGACCAAATATTTGGTAGCGAAAGGTATTTGGTAGCGAAAAATATGAGATTTAAAAACCAAATTTTTAGTACTAAAATGTATTTGGTAACAAAAAGAACAAGAATAAGGTACTAAATATTTAATAGTAAATAACTAATTTGTTGCTATCAAATCTTTTTGGTCACTAAAATTGAGAAATATTTATATACCTGTATTTTTTAAAAATATATATAAATAAAATACTAAATATTAATTTAAAATTCTCAAAATATTTCAATACATATTTGAATTCAAATAAAATATTAAAATAGTCATACTTAAATAAATCTAAACTCTTATGTAAATATTGTACTAATAAAATCTTAATATTATAAAAATTAAATGTTCTAACAAATTGAGACGGGTGGTGACATTGGTGGAGGATCCTCTCTTCTTGAGTCCCAAGAGGAAGCAAGAAAGGATCTTCAAATCAAAGTGCAACTATCATATCAATCTTACATCTCAAAATGAATAGTTAGCAGTTACTTCCAATGGTCTTAATCCTTCCAACTTTGATGTTGTTAGCAGTTACTTGTTTGTTAATTGTTGTCATTAGTTACTTGAGAGGTAGATAATTTACTCCAAAGTGTTTGGAGAGTGAGAAAATACAGGAAAAACAATATTCTAGAGAAAGAAAAAAAAGATTGTATCATTGCTAACCGCTTGTGTAATACAGTTTTGTGTCTTAAATAGCTAATTACAGACTCTAACAAACTTTGTCAAAAACCAATCCACTAGTGACACGTGTACAAGACTAAAACAAACCTAACCGACTTAGCTAACTTTATCAACACAAAGCATATCATGGAATTTATCCATACATTACTCTAAGCATGATAATATCGAGATTATTTCTGTTTCTTTCTTTCATATTTCTTTTTCTTTTTTCTTTTTCTTCTTTTTTTTTTTTTTTTTTTTTTTGATAAACTCAGTAAATTAAGCATGATGGTGATTTGACACTCCTGAAAAATAGTTTTAAGTGGCGAAAAGTTGAAACACGTTTTCTAAGTTTTGACAAATGCATGATTATGCTAGAGAATAACTGCTAACTAGTGCTCTTTCACATCCATGAGATGAGGAATATCATTTGGAAAAGTGCAACTTATAACAAAAATTATTCTACCAAAAAGGAACAAGAAAAAAAAAACTTATAATCAAGATTATTTTATCAATAATAAGTACATAAATTTACTAATTACGACCTCATTCGTTTTGCAAATTTAAATTTTTAATTCGAATTGAGATGTGATATTTTTTAAGAGTTTTTAACTGTAATAAAAAAAGTTAGATGTGATATTTTTTTTAAAAGTTTTTAACAGTAAAAATCTAAAACTGAAAACTCAAATCAGTAAAATGAACGAGACCATAATGTTACTTCTACGAAGGGTTTTGGATGGACCCCGTCACCCACCCAACTCAAGTAAAGAATAATTACATAAAAGAATATGAAATCCAATCCACGTATAGTGCATACTTTTTGTGATGCCATGATAATGACATGCATATGCACATTCGTAAGCGTCATCCATTTAAAGATATTAAAGGCATTTTCTTTCCCCATCTATTTGAGAACATCATACATCAGAATATGACTATTTCTTTTCCACTGCCGAAAAGAATAAAACGCCAATTGTATGCTTATCATACATCAGAATATGACTATTTCTTTTCCACTGCCGAAAAGAATAAAACGCCAATTGTATGCTTAGTGGGTACATTTGAAAAAGGGTTGTTTGAAAAAAAAAATCTTAATTAAGGACACATTTGAAAAAAATATTTTAATGGGTCACGATTATATCTAAAAATATTTTAGAAAGAACCAATTAAAAAAAAAAACTATTTCATAAGAATAAATTAGAGAAAAATTCAATTAAGTACATTTAAAAGTATGAGATTAAGTAGGAAAAGATTAAAAGAAAAATAATTAAAAAAATTTTGAGATTGGATTTTTTAGGGATATATTTAAAGTTTATTGATAAGGGGGCACATATAAAAATGTTTTGAAAAAAACTATATCCTAAAAATCAAATATCAAAATTCCAGGGAGGGCATTTACAATGTCATGTTAATATATATAACAAATTGATCACATGAATAAGAATTAAATATTCAAAATACAAACGCGGATTAAATGAGATTGGTGTCAAAATTTAATAAGACAGACCGTCAAATAGATAGGAAAATGAAATAGCACATCTGAACTCCAATATGCTAATTGCCTATTGGAATGTACTGACCATTCCGATCGAACATAAACCATATAGATACATACATTTGTTTTGCTCGTAAGTAGTGGTTGAATTAATAGGCTAACTGTTTCTATCATACCTATCGAGAGACTTTCGGTTCTTGCCAGCGGCTTAATGGAGTGTGGCACGTCTACTTATTCGTGGATTTCGTGTTAAAAATATTTCACTATGGCAATTCTTCTGTACAAAATATTAGTTTTAACTTTGAAGTTTTGTCGGAGTGTTTTAAGTTTTATTATAAAAGCTTTTTTTAGGTGCTTTAAAAAAATTTTTAAAATATTTTTGCTTAAAATAATCAAAGATACCTTTAAAAATTATTAAAAATAAAAGCTTTAATTTTTTTTACTATAGTAAAAACTCTCACATAAAATTACATTTCAACTTTTTTTTTAATTAAAAACTCGAATCAAATTACAATTCAACAAAATGATATTTTTGTTATTTATTTTTGTTTTTTAGTTTTAATGTTTTGGAGGTATGATGGGTTTTAAAAAAACGAGCCCTAAATTAGTTAGAAATTGCACAATAGGGAAGCGTTGACCTAGATTTTGCTCAATGATACCACATTGAAACTTTTGTTTTAATTTTAACAACTCTTGCAAAATTTTCCTCTCAACTAAAGTTTTGATAGAAAATGCCAGTGAAATGCAAAAACTAACAAAAAAAACTCCTTATGTTAAGATTTTTAACAAAAATAACACGTATCACATAAATAATAAGTATCGTTGAACTATTTTAGTACACAATTATTCTGTTAGCTCTTCATTATTTAGTTATATATAAATGTTAGAGATTAAAATGAGATTCACTCTTATATTTGGGACCAAAAATATAATTAACCCTTATTATCTGTTTGTAATTAACTCTTAAGAAATCTTAAAAAAATCATTTAAAAGTACATAAATCTTAATTTTTATTTCTTATTCACGATTAATACTATTTTTTAATTAAACAACTATACTAATAAAATAATACTAATCAAAAGTAAAAAGAAAAGTCTAGACTCATATATTTTAAAGTAATTTTAACAATTTTTTTTTTTTTTTTTTTTTCAAGGATTTAGGCATCGACTCATCGTCTGATTCTTCTTTGGTCAAACTTGGTGGAAATATAATAATAATAATAATAACTCGGAAAAAACAAAAAGAAGAAAAAGACCCATGAAACCTTCCAGAGGATTTGGATCCACTGTTTAATTTTTCCGTGTCATGTACAACCACTTATACCACCTCATAAAAAACTTTAATGGTATTTCAAGAGGTTTCTATATTTACACCACCGTTATCTTTACTCTGATTTCTCTCTCTCTCTCTCTCTCTCTCTCTCTCTCTTTTTTTTTTAATGTGTTTCTGAGTGTTTCTCTTGATCTTTCCTTTTTCGGATAAACATGATTAGAAAAGCATAAAAGAACTCACAAAGATTACCAATAAAAAAAAAAAATCGTTGATTTTCACTATTATGACACGATGTGTTATTTGTTTATATACAAAAACCTTAATTTTTGTCCTTCATAATATATATATATATATATATATATATAATAAAGAGAAATGTGAAGGGATCAGTTTTTATTAGGTTTGTGAATTTCTCTTTCAAAGTCTGCAACATTCAACGTGAATGAAGTCTCAGAGAGGGCAATTGAAGAGAGGAGAGAGAAGACAGAACACTTTCAAAAGTAAAGTTAGAGAGGGAGAGAGTAAAAAATAACGATAGATTAAACAGAGAAGTCTCATGAAACGTTTTCAAAAATTTTAACCCGTTTATTTTACTATTTAAATTTAAAATTTAAATTTTATTATAGTAAAAAAATTTAAAAAAAATAATTATATTTAATTTTTTTATTATAATAAAATTTTTTTTTACATAAAATCACATATCAACTTAAATTAATAAAATATTATAAAAAATAATTATATTTAATTTTTTTATTACAATAATTTTTTTTACGTAAAATTATAAATTATTTTAAATTAAAAACTAAAATCAACAAGCTTCTTAGACCTCATTTATTTTGTCAATTCGAATTTTTAATTCGAGTTGAGATGTGAAATTTTAAGAACTTTTTATTATATCAAAAAAAGTTAGATATGACATTTTTTGAAAGTTTTTTACTGTAAAAATTTAAAATTAAAAACTCAAATCGATAAAATAAAAAAGACTGTAATAAAGTGGCTTAATTTAAGTAGTTGGACACAATTTGAGGCAAAAAGATTTGGACAGGAGATCCTAAAACTTAGTTTAGTATTACTTTTTCCTTTTAAATATAATATAATATAATCGTAATTTTTAATTATACACAACAATTTAATCTTATAATTTATTAAACATTATTATACTAATTTTAAAATTAACACAATTATTATATTTATAATTTATCAAATACTTAATTAATTTTTATAATAACTACTTCTTCTTTTTAACACAATTAAAAACAATTTTTTTAAAATTTGAGTCCTACCAAACTAGCTAAGTCCCCTTCCATATTGACGACTTCCAAATTGAAAGGCGGCCCTTCATGGGTCCCACGATCCCAAATCGTAACAAGAAATTTCCAAAGACTACAGTCAACGGCCACCAATATCTCATAACGGCGGGACCCGCATTACATTTTTTTATTGTTGTTAAAACCAAACGGTAATAGAAAAAAAAAAAAAAATTCTAACAAAAAAAAGTAATAATAAAAAACCGTTCAGTTCACATTGCACGGACCATTCCTCTTCACTTCCTCGTCATAGTGCTTAACTAAAAATTTGTCGGAAGTACGTCATTGACTTTTCCACTTTCGTCTTCTCACCGTTTTGCTCTTTAAAAACTTTCTTCAAAATGAAAAACGAAAAAATATCTAGAATCATTCTCCAATTCTGTTTCCTCCATTGCCCATTTCTTCTGGAAGATTGAATTTTCGCTTTTGAACGGAATAAATCCTGAAGAATTTTCTCTCTTTCTTCTTCTGGGCTTCTTTTTATGTTTCTTTTTTTTTCCCTTTTTATTGTAGTGGAGAATGGATGAGAAATTCAGAGAGAGCCAGTTTTCATCTGGGTTTTTGGTAAAAAAATGGATAGAAGAAGAAGAAAAGGAATTATTTTGAGAGTTGAGGAAGCTTTGGAGTTGCTCAACGATGTTGTAAAGGAGAAGCCTTTTCTTCCATTTGTGATTCCTCTGGTTTTGGTTGCTTGGGGCATTGAGAAGTGGATTTTCTCTTTCTCCAATTGGGTTCCTGTTATTGTTGCTGTTTGGGCAACTGTTCAGGTGAGTAAAAGAGTTTCTTTTCTTCTTTCTGTGATCTGTCTCTCTTTCTGTTGTTTTTTTTTTCTTCTGAATTTATTTTTTTTAATTTTTATTTTTGTTGATATTCATTCTTAGGAAATTGAATATCTTTGGAATATGTGTACTTTTTGTTTTGGAAGTTGGATAAGGCCATTTGGTTTGATTTGTTTGATGCATCGAAATTGACAGCACCATGTGACAATTGGTTTGAATTGTTGATCTTTTTTTTTTTTTTGGTTACTTCTTTTTGAATTTTTTCTCCCATTTCAGTGTTGTGATTTGCTTTTTTTTTTTTTTTTTTTTTTTTTTTTTTTTTTTTTTTAATTGTGATGAACCATTTTTTTTTTTTTTAACATGTAGAATGAATTGTGGCTTTTCTCTGTGACAATTTTCTTTTTTTCTTCTTTCAGTTATAATCTTCCATTCTGCTTTTTCTTTCTTTGAATTCCCTGTTCAACTTTTTTGCTTTTGTTTTATTTTTTTAATTTATTTATTTCATGGGAACTTGCCTATGTTTGTTTATTCATAAGCTATGAGGAAACTATATCATGTTCCAAAGAGGGTCTTGTTTTACAGTTCATGGTCATCTATATCATGTTCCTGAAGAGTGATTAGTTCTTGATATTTAAATTTGAAAATTTGCGTTGTGGTAACGTGTGGTATCACTCTTGCCATTGCAGTATGGGAGTTATCAACGTCGAATACTTGTCGAAGAATTGACTACGAAATGGAAGCGGCTAGTAATGAACACCTCGGTAACTTACTCTTTCTTGTGCTCTCTCTCTTTTTCATTAGTCTGGCATTTGAGCTTTAGTGACCTAATCATGTCTTGATCCTTTCATTCTATATACTGTATAGCCCATAACACCATTAGAGCATTGCGAGTGGCTGAACCGGCTAGTGACAGAAATATGGCCGAACTACATTGGTCCAAAGCTCTCAACAAGGTTCTCATCCCTTATTGAGGTAAGAATCTTTTCCCCATTATTCAGCACCGACTTTCCGTTGGGTTAGTCTGACATTTGCTTATTTTCTGCGCAATGTTTTAATGTTCTAGATGAGATTTTGCACCAGGTTAGAAAATTCAGCTGGCATTCTTAGGCCCAGTTTAGGATGGTTTTCAAAGAAGTTCTGCCTTTATTTGTAGCAAAAGCAGAAGCAGAAGTCAAAAACTAAAAAATATAGCTTTCTCAAAATAACTGTGAAGGGCCGGACTATTATCAAACATGCAAGTTTCGTTGTTTTATGTGCATAGTGCTTTTTTGGACTGCAAATGTATCCCTAACTGGCCCTTAATCTGAATTACATAGGATTTAGTAATAAAGAGGAGCATGTCCTTGTACATCTCGTCATTCTTTATGGACTTTTAAGCAGAAGATATGGAGAATGATTCCTGTAATGTTAGAGCCATTATCACTCTCTCTCTGATATGCTACTTCTATTGCTGTGTATTGTTATTCTTGGGCCTTCAATAACTTTCTTATACCTCTATGCTGTTTGTTGAATTCTCTGATGTCATTCAATTCTCTCTCATTTGGAACTAATTGAAAGTTACTTACCAATATTTCTAGTGCGGAAAGAAGTTGATGACCTGACGTAGTTATTGTCACCAGTTTTCGGTGCTTTGGCGTGATTCAATTTGTTTGTCAAAGATGACTTGCATTAAGCTTAATGGATTAAATTAACTAGTTGAACTTTGTTATTGTATGCAGAAACGTCTAAAGCACAGGAAATCAAGGCTTATAGTAAGTATTACTTATTTTCCTGCTCTCTATTCTATTTTTCTTTTTAGAAAAGAAAAATCTCTATTTCACTGCTTTTTTCTCTCTGATTTAGTTTTGAATTTTTGATTTGATGCTCACTTTATGGCATCATGCCACACTAAAAGATAACTTATATTATATAGGAAAAAATAGAGCTGCAGGGATTTTCACTAGGTTCATGCCCACCTAGCTTAGGTCTGCAGGGGACTCGTTGGTCGACTTCATTTGATCAGGTTTGTTTTTTATTTATTTATTGTACACTATTAAGCCTATCTTAAAACTCACATTGAAGTCTTTGCCTACATTCGTTATTTTTGTGTGTGTTATCATTACTTGCTCAATTGTATATGTGCTATATTTCGTGCAATGATATGAACTTAATTTCTTTGATTTTCACTTTTGTGGGCTTTTGACAGCGAATCATGCGTTTGGGATTTGATTGGGACACAAATGATATGAGTATTTTGTTGCTCGCTAAGCTGGCGAAACCATTTCCTGGGACTGCACGGATTGTTATAAATAGTCTACATCTTAAGGGTGATGTATGTACAGTTGGTTCTTTAAATTTCTTCCATATAAGCAGTCATGTATGCGTTGTTTTAAAACTTGCTGAGTGAATGCTATATCTGTTATTGGCTGAATGATAAGAGTATCTTCAATACATTGTTTTAACATTTAATTCCCGCGTTTGTTTCACTGGTTTAATCTCAGTTCAAACAGTAAATAAAGTTTAAACTCGTGTTTGGTAAGCATGCATTTAGAATTATATTCTTCGTTTGAACTCAGTTAAACTGTCCAACTTGCCTCATTCAGTTCGCCAATTCGAGTTTTCAATTCGAGCTGAGATGTGATTTTTGTGAGAGTTTTCAACTATAGCAGAAAAAGTTAGATGTAACTTTTTGTGAGAACTTTTAACTGTAGCAAAACTAGAACTGATAATTCGAATTGGTGAAATGAACGAGGCATTAGAGTTTAGCTCCCCCTTTAGTTCAACTGTTCAAACCATTTTTTAACAATAAAAAAGGTTACTCTTTGCTTTTCACACCTGCCAAACACGAATTTGAATTTTATTCCTTATTCAGATTATAATTTTAATTGCACATCCAAAAGTGAATTCGAACTATAATTTAAACCACATAGTTTGAATTTTTCTATTCAAACAAAAACGTTTAGATCAAACCAGCGAACCAAATATGGGAAATTTTAGTTAATCTTTTCTATGGGTAGCCCCAAATCTACCTATTACCCAGCTTTGAGGTCACCATGATTCACGTTTTATTGTTTTGTGTTTATGTTGGCATGGACATTTTGTCAATGCCTTTTGTAGCTGTCTCTTTTGTTTGTAAATTATTGTATGAGGTGAGGTTAAAGGATTAGGCAGGGAAACCTCTTTTTGATATGTGTCGCCAGCATGTTTAAATTTATAAAGCTGTTTCCTCAAAAACAGATTACTATAGTTCACTGTAATTTCTCCTTTTGGTAACCATGCATCTAATAGCTTTTAGTTATAGGTATCTTCTTTTTCTTTTTCTTTATTCTTTTTTTCTTTTCTGACTGTTAATTGATACTATGTTCTCTTAAATTTTTTTTTTTTTAAAAAAAAAAAAAAAAAAACTTAATTACAATTTACTTTTAGTTTTGTGGTTTCTTGGATCTCCACCGTTGCATCTTGGATATAAAGATGAGATGTTGCTTAATGGCCTTGATGGTTTTTGTATCACTTGGTAGGCTGTTATCACAATCCCATAACTTTTACTAAATTAATTTTGCAGCTTCTGTTGATGCCCGTTCTTAATGGAAAAGCGGTACTCTACTCGTTTGTATCAGTTCCTGAAGTGAGAATAGGAGTTGCCTTCGGAAGCGCTGTGAGCCAATCATTACCTGCCACAGAGCTGCCTGGTGTTTCTTCTTGGCTGGTGCGCTTCTTAAGCACATAAAATTTGTTTAGACAACATTATATTTTTCCTATGTAGAGTTTTCTAGAGTTTCATCTTTAAAATATATTCACATTGTTGCTAATACAGTGAATAGTTATCTAGCGGCCATCGTATTCTATTTATGTAACATGCACCTTATTCTAAATTTCCATGCCACCATACCATCACGATGATACATTAAAATAGGCATAATACCTGCTAATGAATTTGCAATTTCAGCTTCTCATCCGTTGTTCTAAAAGGTAATTTCTTTCTCTCATAGGTTAAAATTTTCACTGACACCTTGGTCAAGACAATGGTTGAACCCCGCCGGCGTTGCTTCTCTTTGCCAGCAGTGGACTTACAGAAAAGGGCTGTTGGTGGTATTATATATGTGACAGTCATTTCAGCAAGTAAACTTTTTAAAAGTAACTTGAGAGGAAGTCCATCCAGAAGGAATGAGAATCCTTCTGATCGAAGTTCAGAGGAGCACTTGGTTGATCACGATTTGCAAACATTTGTTGAGGTTGAACTTGAAGAGTTGACTAGAACAACCAATGTGAGAACGGGGTCATCTCCTAAATGGGATTCTACATTTAATATGGTTTTACACGACGAAACAGGAATTCTTCGATTCAATCTTTATGAGTCTACCCCAAGCAATGTGAAATATGACTACTTGGCAAGCTGCGAAATTAAGGTACTAGCGATTTCCAATTCTGTCCGTGATTAAATTTCATGGTCTTTGCTATTTGGTGTTTTGATACTAGTCAGTGTTTGGGGGGTGCAATTTGTTGTAGATGCAAATCATGTTATACATGTGATACGCGCTTTTTTACTGACAACATTACACATCACATCATCTAAATAGCTGAGTAACAAATAAAAATGCAGTTGTCTTCCAAGTACGCTTCTCATTTTGAAGCACAATCTCTCAACTAGGCCTTCATTCAGGGTAGTAGAACAACAAATGCATTGCTAACTATCCAGCGCTATAAAATTTTTGCGGTCGTACATTCCATTAGTCAGAATATGTTCTCTCTATTTCAGTTTTCACAGGTCAACTAAGTTTAATTCTCCCTATGAGCAGCTGAAGTATGTGAAAGATGACTCTACAATGTTTTGGGCAATAGGACCGGACTCCACTGTGATAGCCAAGCAGGCTGACTTTTGTGGAAAGGAGGTTGAAATGGTTGTTCCATTTGAGGGGGTCAGTTCTGGGGAGGTAACCTTTCAAAACTTTGTGGAAGCTGTGTCTATAAAGTAGTTGCATTTTTTGTGAAATTTGTACATATTTTCAGTTTAACAAACTAAAAGCTCCTTCTATTATCTGATTAGCTTTGTTTTCTCTGATAAAAACCAGTTTTCAGTGGATTATCCTTTCATTCAGACCTTTGCATAGTTCCTACTTTTCTTCAGAAAAGAGGGGGGAAAAGAAATAAAATAAAACATATTTTCCAGTGTGCATGCCACCGAATCAGAATTTACTTCAAAAGTCAAAACTTTAAAGCAGTAACTTGTTCCGTCTGTTACTGTATGCCTACCAATAATATGTATAGATTCATTGTCTCTGTGTGCGTGAGTTAATGTATAAACATGGTTATTACTAATTCTTTCAGCACTAAGTTTTTTCTTCGATGGATCTTGCAGTTGACAGTAAAGCTCGTCTTAAAAGAATGGCAATTCTCTGATGGTTCACATAGCTTGAACAACTTCCACCTTAGTACTCAACAATCACTATATGGATCGTCAAGTTTTCTCCCAAGAACTGGAAGGAAAATAAAGATAACTGTAAAGGAAGGAAAGGATCTTAATATGAGAGATAAATCTGGGAAGTGTAGTCCATACGTCCGATTGCAGTATGGAAAGGTACATTTCTTTTTCCTTCATAACACATGCCAGTGTATGAACGAAGATCTTGGGATTTTTATGAAACCAGAATTATGTAATATGACACCTTGTATATGCTTGAAACTTCTCTTCAGGCCACTCAGAGAACGAGAACAGCGCATGCTTTAGATCCTACCTGGAATCAGAAGTTTGAATTTGATGAAATTGGAGGGGGTGAATACTTAAAGATAAAATGTTTTAGTGAAGAAACCTTTGGTGATGATAACATTGGTAGTGCGCGAGTAAACTTAGAAGGACTCGTAGAGGGGACAGCCAGGGATGTGTGGATCCCTCTTGAAAAAGTCAATTCGGGTGAACTAAGGCTTCAAATAGAAGCAGTTAGAGTTGAAGATTCTGAAGGAGCAAGGGTATGGACCATTAAACATAAGTTGGATAAGTTTTCCTTCTATTTGATTGGACTCTACTACTATTCTGTGTCGGCGGTTAATGTTTATTTAGACAAAATTGACTTCTTCAATATGCTCTTTTTTTTCTTCACCTTTTTTTACTCTTCCTTTTCCGTCATATGTTCAGGGTTCAGCGATGGCCTCAGCAAATGGATGGATTGAGCTTGTTCTCATTGAGGCAAGAGATCTTATTGCAGCCGATCTTAGAGGGACAAGTGATCCATATGTTAGGGTTCAATATGGGAGCTTGAAGAGAAGAACGAAGGTCTGTAACATTTTACATCTTCTATCCATGATACAATGATGAGCCTCTAGCACTTGAATATTCCCAAAGTTTTTCTCTAGTGACGATTTGATGACTATTTTTAACAATATTTAGTAGTTTTGAAAGTTTGATTGTGGGAGAAAAATCATATTAGTAAACAATTGACTCAAAATTCCTCGTCTAACCTTTACCTTGAGTCTAAGCATCCAACCCCGAGAATAAACTCTGGAGACGTAACATAATGAATATGGTTATTAAATCGTTGTCACTGCATAAATGTTTTTTGGCTTTCTAAATAGTTTGTTTTGCGTAATCTTGCGTTGTTTAAATATTTACTTATTGTGCCATAATTTACCTTGCAGGTTATGTATAAAACTTTGAATCCAAAGTGGAATCAAACTCTAGAGTTTCCAGATGATGGAAGTCCCCTAATGTTGCATGTCAGAGACCACAATGCTCTACTCCCCACAGCAAGTATAGGTGATTGTGTCGTCGAATATCAGAGATTGCCTCCGAACGAGATGTCTGACAAGTGGATACCCCTGCAAGGGGTGAGAAAGGGGGAAATTCATATTCAAATTACAAGAAAGATTCCAGAACTACTAAAGAGGACCAGTTTGGATTCTGAACCATCCTTAACTAAAGCACATGAAATATCTAGCCAGGTGAGATTCATTATTATTATTTTTTTTAATTTGTTTTCCTTTTCTATATTGCCAATAAGAGCTTAGTGAAGCAAGAATTTAAAAATCAGTAAAACTATATTTGTTACTTTATTGATACAATTATTAATTCATTTATCTTACAAATTCAGTGTGAATTCATGCCGAGCACAATGCTTGCACATCCATTCTAAATAGGTTTCAAGTTGCATTTTTGTTTCTTCGCTTTCTTTTTTTCTTTTTAGCTCAACGCTCTTCTAATTAACACATTCAGCTCACATTGAAGTGTTCAAAGGAGCCAAGTCCATATGGTTGATTATTTCTCTCATTATGCGCCTAGATTTGATTCCTTAACTCTCTCGTCCGATGTTTTTTTTTTGCTACCATCGATGTTTAAATCCAATTTTTTTGAGAGGCGGGAGTTATGTAGAGAAGTTTGTCATCATTAGAGTTACAATTTGCAGACTAGGTAGTACGGATTAGTTATCGAGTTGACACATGTTATATTCGCTCATATCTAACCTTTGTTTTTGCTGACAATGCTGGTCAGATGAAAGACACGATGATCAAGTTCCAGTCTCTCATCGATGATGGCAATCTTGAAGGAATTTCGACATCATTGAGTGAATTACAAAGCCTTGAGGACATGCAAGAAGAATACATGGTTCAGCTTGAGACCGAGCAAACGCTTCTTCTAAACAAGATAAATGAACTTGGTCAGGAAATTCTCAACTCATCTCCTTCCCTTAGCAGAAGATCATCGGGAAGTTAAAACCAATTCTTTCTAGCTATTTGTATCCTTCAGCGATATTTTCGCATTCACAGTTAACATCTAAAGATATAGTTCATATACATAGTTTTGCTACTACATAGTCCTTGAGCTAATCTTATAGCCAAGAAAAAGAAGTCCCTAAGTTAATGTCAAGTTTCTGCTGCATCTTTGTACATGGATGCTTGTTTAAATTTTTTTTTCTTTTGCAGCAAATAGGGTGATTTATGTCCTTGCAGTGTTTTATGGGCCCATTTGGCAAATGTATTTAAACCCCGTGATTCTGATTTTACTACAGTGTTTTTCTCTCACATAGAATTTGAATTCAAAAATTTTCCACCAATGGTTCTCTCACAGTTCTGGCACTGAATCAGAATCACTGATTTGAACGCGTGAAACCAAATGGGCCCTATGAAACTAAGCATTATGTAGATTCAATTGTAATTAGCTACATTGAGTAGACTCCAACAGAGGTTATGTTATACAATCCTATCATCAATAAAATTTTGATGAGGCAATTAAACTATTTGTACTGGTGGCATGATCGGGAAATAATATATATACGTGTATGCGTATGTATATATGTATATATGTATATATGTATGATATGCACTATCGAGATCCACTTCAAAGCTGAGAATGGTTTTGGGAAAGAAAATAATACCTGGTCCCTCGTTTTCCAAAATCCAATACCACATTGGAAAACCGCTCCTGATTTTCTTATGGGACAAGTAATCTCTAATTTTAAGGAATTGTATCCCCCAATTTTCATCTCGGTACAAGCGAGCTCCTTTGATGCAATCTCAAGATTATTCCTATGTGAACCTAACGATATAGATCTGTTTGAAATTCGAAATCTTGGACCGGACATTGCCCTAGTGATCGACATTAGGACAATTGTGTTAGGAAGAGATGAAAATTCTAGCATCAAATTCTTTGAACAAATTTTCGAAACTTGACCAATTGAGGGGGGGAAAAAAAAGTGAACGATGACTCTGCGAAGAAACGATTTTATAAACAAAGTTTTGTAGTATTAGGGATTTAAATTGAATAGATATTTTGTTTTCTCACTATACTTTTTTTTTTTGTTTAATTTTGTTATTTTTTTTATGGTTTTAGGTTTTAGGGTAGTTTTATGGTGTATGTTTGTAACAAAATTTTTTCTTTTATTATTTAATATATTTGTCACTTATTAAAAACTATCCAAAAAATAAGAACAAGAAAAATCTCCAAAACGAAGCAAAACAAAATAATTGAAATATGGCCCCTAGTTCATTTCACCGATTCAAGTTTAAAATTTGAGTTTTGTTACAATAAAAAGTTATCAGAAACAATCACATCTAACTTTTTACTACAGTAAAAAGCTCTCACATAAAGTTACATTTCAACTCAAATTAAAAACTCGAATCAGCAAACTAAACGGGCTCTAAATCATAACTGCAATTAGGCAGAAACAAAACACATCCTCAGATGAATTTAGTGATTTAGATTTCAATGTGTTCCTTCCTTTTTTTTTTTGGTTTAGATCCAAATAGTGATTTAGATTTGAATATAAAGAATATATGAATGCGAGGTACTCGGATGAGAGTTCTTTTTAAGTACTATTATTTAAACAATAAGTATTTCTCCTCAATTTTTCCTCCACATCCTATCCACTTTTACCATTTTATTCTTACTGAAGAGTGACATGCTAGTCACATGAGCATTTCTATATTAAAAAAAAAAAAAAGTGATTGGCACTAGGAAAAAGATATAAATATCCCTTTAAAGTGCATGGGTCTAGAGTTTTATCTCAATATTCTTGATTAATATTATTTTTAGTTAAATAATTATATTAATCAAAAGGTATTAATTAAAAGTAAAAAGGTTAAAAAGGTAAAAATTCATACTTATACACTTTAGGGTAAGCTCAACAATTTTCTTGTGGTGGTGGTGCTATTTGCCTTTGAACTTTTAGTGTAGTTATACTTTGGTCACTAAATTTTTAATTTTGACATATGAGTTATGAACTTTTGTTTTTTGACAGTTTTAGTTCCTTACAGTAAAATTGACGAAAGATTTCTGAAATTTAACAAAGATAATCATGCATCTATTGCATGAAATTTAAATTTTACAGAAAGAATTATATTATACGCAAATTTTTCTTTTTGTTAATTTTAAAACACGTTGAAAACTATAGCATTTTGCATTTATTATAACTATTTATGTAAAATTTTCAGTTGTTATGCAATAATGAAGTAATTATCTATGTTAAATTTTATAAATAGTTTATTAATTTTAGTGTCAAGTTCAACACTGTCAAAAAGACGAACATGTCAAAATTAAAAGTTTAAAGACCAAATTATCACCATAGTTAAAATTTAGGGACTAATAGGGCTAAATCACCCCAAAAAAAAAAAAAAAAAAAAAAAAAAAAAATGTGCAAAGGGACTGATTATATTCATCGTATTTCGATGTTGTTTAATATATAAAAAGTTATTTACATTTTTACACTATGTGTTTTATGTTTACTCATAAAATATACTATCAGTTTTTATTCTCATCAATAACATATTTTCAAGTTACAATATATACATATATATGTATATATCTATACGTTTTTCGGTAACTTGTAAAATTCCCAATGATTCTTATAGGGACTTTATATATGAAACATATCCTTGTTTACAAACAATTACGCGATCCCCTTCTAAAGGATAATTTGGTCATTTCACAAGTTAAAATCAATTTTTTAGTGAGAAAATTTATAAATTTATTTATTAACTGCAATTTGAAGATACTTTCTCAATAAACATAAATACATGATATAAAAAGATAAAAATATGAAAAGGAAACTTTCATTATAGAAACTGTCTTTAGCTACTAGTATTTTAATCATTAAATTAACTTTTTAATTATTTGTTTCATAATTAGATATATAAATGTCAAGTGTCGTAAAGTTTTATCACGAAAGCTTATAAATCAGATTGTTGAAAATAAATCTAATAACTAAAACAATAATTCTTTTATCGATAGGAAAAAAAAGTAAAAACTGTAAATATTCCTCATAAAAATTAAAATTATAGGCTAAAATGAAACAAAAGCTATGAGAGACTATTTGTAAAATTAAACCTTTATTTATTTGTGTTTTGAGAATTTTTAGCTATTTTTATAAAAAGTCATGATTAAATTAATGTCTAGTTCATTTTTGTTTCATAATTTAAATTTTTAATTCGAGTTTGAAAATTTTACATTTTTTGAGAAATTTTCAATTAAAATAATAATTCTTATCGATAAGAAAAAAAAACAGTTAAATGTGAATATTTTTGAAAATTTAAAATTATAGGCTAAAATGAAACAAAAGCTAAAAAGACTATTTGTAAAATTAAACCTTTAATTTGTGTTTTGAAATAAACTGTTTTTAAACCTAAAATGTTTTTTAATGCATAGATTTTATAATGTCAACACTTCCATATGAAATGGTTGAAAAATTATATCAATAAATAAAACAAGAATTCCTATTGGTATTAAAAAAAAATGATAATTTAATTCTACTACTTTTCCCCCTTTCTACCAATAACTACGTCATAAAAAAATAAAAAATAAAAAATAATAATAATAAATCCTCCTAAGGCAAAGATATGTAAAGTTCCCACGAAAATCTTATCATCTCATTCGCCTGCCAACTGAAAAACAACACAAACTCAAACAAACACACCCGCATACATCACCGTCTTCTCCAACTCTCCCGCTATGAAACTCAAACCTCAACACCACCACCAACCACCACCACCATTAACCCAAACCACGCAACAACCTTAACAACATCAAAAACAACTACAATGGCGGCCTTTACAGTCACGAAATTCTCGGAGCTTCCACTGAGGAACTCACTTCCTCTGACTTCTCACTCTCACTCTCTCAACCTCCTCATCTCCTTCTCTTCCCCAAACCCCTCCTTTCGCATTCTCAAGACCTTTTGCTCCGTCAAAACCACCGAGCGTTCTTCTTATCCTTGGAAGGACCAAAACCCTAAGCCCTCCTCCTCCTCTCACAGACACAAACCTCCCTCCGCTCCGTGGCTCAACAAGTGGCCGCCCGTCGAATCGTCCGACCGGAAAGTCGCCGAATCAACCGACCGCGGCAGAACTGATCGACCGGATACCGTCGGGTATGTGGACAGAGACCGAGGGCGTAATGCCATTGAGAGAATTGTTCTTCGCTTACGGAATTTAGGTAATGAATGCACTTTGAGATTTTGCGCTTTTAGGAATTGTATTGAGATTATTTATGTTATTTCATTTCATAAAGGATTATCATGTGTGCACTCAGATTTTTTGATTTTTTGATTTTTTTTTTTTTTTTTTTTTTTTTTTTTTTTGTCTCGGTAATCATTAGTCTCTTTAAAGACTAGCTTTGATTGATTTTGTTTTAATTAATTTATTAATAGTCTCTAATTTTAGCTTGTTTAGTAAATTCTACTATAACCAACTCCAGACCTACTTCTCAAATTCTGCTGCCCAGCAGCAGCTTTTAGAATCAGCTGGACAAAAACGGGGTTTACCAAAACAATCTAAAAGCAATCTCCAGTCCCCACCAAATATGTGAAATGGGCCCGAGTGTTTCTTGATTATGTTAAGCATTAGAAGACTTCCATTCATTCTTTCTTGGTCCTGCGTCATTAGGGCTTGGTTCGGATGATGAGGATGAAGATGACGAGGAGGGCGATATTGGCTTGGATGGTCAGGATGCAATGCCGGTGACAGGAGAGGAGAAGTTGGGGGATCTGTTGCAAAGGGAGTGGATTAGGCCAGATTTTGTTTTGGAAGAGGAGGAGAGCAAGGACGATTTAACATTGCCATGGGAGAGAGAAGAGGAGGAGAAAGGTGTAGACGAAGGGACGAGAGAGTTGAGGAAGAGAAGGGTGAACGCTCCAACTTTGGCTGAGTTGACGATCGAGGATGAAGAGCTGAGGCGGTTGAGGAGAATGGGGATGTTTTTAAGAGACAGGATCAGTGTGCCGAAAGCGGGGCTTACACAGGCGGTTCTTGAGAAGATTCACGACAAGTGGAGGAAGGAGGAGTTGGTGAGGCTTAAGTTTCATGAGGTGCTCGCGCATGATATGAAGACTGCACACGAGATTGTTGAGGTTTGTCATATTTTTTCAATTTTGGTTCTTTCTTTTGTGTGTGATGTTGTGTCTTTATTGCAACTGATATGAAATAATAACTAAAAGAGTGTTCTTTTTATAGGTTTGAATAGAAAATTTGAACTGAAATTTAAATTTTTATGAGAGGAAACATCGTAGTAAAAAGGTTGATTTGTTATTCAAAGCTATGAAAAGAACGGGGCCTAAACTATTTGATGCATCTCCAATTCATTACTTTGAACAATGTGAACGTTGTTGGGTTTCTATCACTGGAATTAGTAAATGTCACTGGAAATATCAGCAATGTTGACCAGTAGATGTTTAATAATTGAGTTGGGATACTCTTCCCATCTCGAGATACTTTTTTCTTCCTTTTTTTTTTTTTTTGATGATTTACCTTGCGTGTGTATTTTCTTTTATGTTTCTTGGTGATTCTTTCAGTCTTCTTTTCAATGTTTACTATAACTTGATTCGAGAAACACAGTTTCAACCATGTAAAGAATGTTCTTAAATGGATTTTGTTGTAGAAGTGGCAGATACGAGAGATTTTTTTTTTCATTTTCCTTTCTATTAGATGCCTGCTTTTCCTTCTTTACGGGGTTTTTTTTCCCCTTCGTTTTAAGTAGTGTCTGTCATGAAATTTTTAAGATCCCACGTACTTGATGGCCCCTAAGTTTGAGGAGGGTAGTTTGAGGACTTCCATTGATGCAAGTTAAAATTCAATAAGGAACTTGTTACGTGGGTTATAGCCTTTTTTAAAATCAATGTTTATGTTTCCTGGTGATGTTAGGAAATAAATTGCATGATACGCATGGTGCTTTTAGATGAACAGTAGGCTATTTCTGGGCTATTTTGTCCCCCTTCACGTGCTTGCATACTTACAGATGTTGTTATATTTCTTAACTTTCACTACTTGTTATTTGTTCCCTTTTTTTTTATAAAAATACAAAGTGACAAATACAAGTGGGATATTTAACTGACTGCTTGTAGTGATGTCAGCGTCGGACAGGAGGACTGGTTACGTGGAGGTCAGGAAGTGTTATGGTTGTGTACCGTGGGAGTAACTATGAAGGGCCTCCTAAAAGCCAATCAGTTACTAAGGAAAGAGATGCTCTTTTTATCCCAGATGTTTCTTCTGCTGAAAATTTCCTGACGAGAAGTGACGATAGTCTGACTTCAAATGCTGAAAAGAGTGAGACGCCTGTGAGAAATCCAGTCTCCGTTCAGAACATGACAGAAGAGGAAGCTGAATTTAACAGTCTACTGGATGATTTAGGTCCTCGCTTTGATGAGTGGTGGGGTACAGGAGTAATTCCGGTTGATGCTGATTTACTTCCCCCTAAGATTCCCGGTTATAAAACACCTTTTAGACTTCTTCCCACTGGAATGAGATCACGACTGACCAATGGAGAGATGACTAATTTGCGGAAACTTGCCAAATCACTTCCTTGTCATTTTGCCCTTGGTACCTTTCTATTCTACGAGTCCCCTTTGTTTAGCGTTTTGGATTATATAAAGCTCTGACATGAAATTTCATCCTAAACTTCTTGATTAAGGGAGAAATAGAAATCATCAGGGGCTGGCAGCTGCCATTATCAAGCTTTGGGAGAAAAGTTTGGTTGCAAAGATTGCAGTCAAACGAGGCATCCAGAATACAAACAACAAATTGATGGCAGAGGAGCTAAAAGTAAGCAATATCTTGATTCAATCTAAATACATTGGCATTAATGTGTGTGTGTGCGCGCGCGTTTTTGTTTGCTTTTTTTTCTGTATTTTTTTGTTTTGTTTTGTTTTATTTTGTTTTTATTTTGTTTTCTTCCCTTGTTATCAAGAATAAAGGAGATGTGCTGAATTGTAACAATTATAGGGGCATAAAGTTAATAAGCCACACTATGAAACCTTGGGAGAGACTTATTGAAAGGAGAGTAAGCGCCACAACTACCATCTCAGGTAACCAATTTGGCTTCATGCCAGGTAGATCAACCACGAAAGCCATTTTTCTTCTTAGGATGCTGATGGAAAGGTACAAAGAAGCCAAGACGGACCTACATATGGTCTTTATAGATTTAGAAAAGGCATATTATAGGGTACCGAGGGAAGTTTTATGGTGGGTGTTAGAAAAGAGAGGAGTGCATGTGAGGTATATCAAGGTAATTAAGGATATGTACGTGGGGTGGTCACGAGTGTGAGAACTGTTGAAGGCTACACAGCAGAGTTCCCCATTCAGATCGGCCTTCATTAAGGATCTGCTCATAGTCCTTATCTTTTCACCATTGTGATGGATGAGCTGACAAGAGAAATCCAAGATAAATTTCCTTGGTGTATGTTTTTTACAGATGATATAGTTTTAGTTGATGAACATAGGGAAGGAGTTAACCGTAAGTTAGAACTGTGGAGATAAGACTCTCGAGACGAAGTGATTTAAGTTAAGTAAGACGAAGGGATTTAAGTTAAGTAGGATGAAAATTGAATACATGCATTGTAGGTTTAGTAACTCAAGTAATTAGAGTGATGGATTTCTTTACATGGTGTGGAGATTGGGGCTTTTAGGAAGTTTAGATACCTTGGATCTATAGTGCAGTACGAAGGAGATATAGAAGAGGATATTCAACATAGGATTAAGGTAGGGTGGGTTAAGTGGAAGAATGCTATGGGAGTTTTATGTGATATCAAGATGCCTATTAAGTTGAATGGAAAGTTCTATAGGACTGCAATTCGTCCAGCTATGTTATATGGTAGTGAATGTTGGGCCATTAGGAGACAACATATATGTAAGATGAGTGTGACAGAAATGCGTATGTTAAGATGGATGAGTGACCATACGAGAATGGATCACATAAGGAATGAAGTTATTTGTAGTAAAGTAGGTGTAGCACTAATAGAAGATAACGTGCGCGAAGGCCTCTTGAGGTGGTACGAACATGTCCAACGTAGACCGCTAGAAGCACCAGTTCGTGCTTGGGAAGACATTCTTATACCTAATACTAGGAGAGGGAGGGGTAGACCAAGAATTACGTAGATCGAAGTAGTTAGGAAAGACATTCTAGATCTAGGCCTTCAGGAAAGTCTAATTTCGAATAGAGCTACATGAAAAAGTGAAATCCATATAGCCGACTCTAATTAAATTGGGATTAAGGCTTGTTGTTGTTGTTGTTGTATTATAGTTTCTATATTTGCTTGTTTCTATGTTGTTGTATCAGAATTGCACATGCCTATAAGCAATACAATTGATTGCTTTTCCCCTGTAATTTCTGTCTGAAAAACTTCATCCTCATTTGAAAGAAAAATACTTATTCAGTTATTCTTGAATTTAGATGTGCTTAAACAAGTTGTGTAAACAATTTCGTATTGTTAAGTCCTAATAATTTGCTAAGTATCATTAGAATTTCACCTCTGAAGCAAACTTCGAATGCTCGATAATTAATAGTTACCAATCGCATGTTGTGACATTTTGATAGGACTCGTTAATGATGGTCTTGGGTAGTTAGTTTGATAGTAGAAGTTGTTATTGTATAGTAATAGCTGTCAGCAGTTTGTTAGAGGGGTATTAGTACAATTTGTTAGAGGGGTATTAGTAATATAAAAAGAGGTACTAGCATTTGGGGGGGGATTAGGGGATTGATTAGAGTAAACTGGGAAAACCCTTGGGAGAGCTAGCAGACCTCTCGAAAGTCTGCAAATCTATCTTGTAATCGAGTCTAGTTTTTGTTTTCAATAATAATCTTTTCTTGGTTTTTATCACATTTCCTGATGGTTTTGGAGCATTATTAAATAATGCTAAGCATTATCGGATAAATAAAGTTTATATAGGTTGTTGAACATTGTTTTCTCTTTTAGTTTTTAGGGTACACTATAGTCTTTCAGTTGTTGCTTGATCAAGCCAACAACTAAAACGTACTGTCTTAACTTTGCAGAACTTAACAGGTGGTGTCTTACTGCTCAGAAACAAATACTACATTGTCATATACCGAGGAAAGGACTTTCTCCCAACAACTGTAGCTGCTACTTTGGCTGAAAGACAGAAATTAGCAAAACAGGTTCAAGATCTTGAAGAGCAAGTGCGGGTTCAAGATATCGAGCAGAAAATGCAAAAGAAAGCAGTGGATTCAGTTCCATCAGGTGAAGATGAAGGGCAGGCACTTGCAGGTACATTGGCTGAGTTTTATGAGGCTCAAGCCAGATGGGGAAGAGAAATAACTTCTGAAGAACGTGAGAAAATGATAGAAGAAGCAGCTGTGGCTAAGCATGCTAGACTTGTCAAACGAATTGAGCATAAAGTAGCTGTTGTGAGTATTCTCTGTGTTGGCATTCTTACATGATAGTTTACCACTCCAGTCACAGATACGTGACTTTGTTTCAAGGAAAAAGACAAGAAACTTTGTTTAACATTAAACTCTTTATCAGGCCCAAGCGAAGAAGCTCAGAGCAGAGAAACTCTTGGCTAAGATAGAAGCATCCATGGTTTCTGCAGGTCCTGATTATGATCAGGAAACAATTACTGACGAGGAACGGGTTATGTTTCGCAGGGTCGGTTTAAGAATGAAAGCATACTTGCCTCTTGGTACGCAGTGCTCAGTTCTTGGAATGAAGGTATTATTCTTTTGGCTGAAATACTAATGATTTTTTGTACTATAATGTGCAGGAATACGTGGCGTCTTTGATGGCGTTATTGAGAACATGCATTTGCATTGGAAACACAGAGAACTTGTTAAACTAATAACAAAACAAAAAACCCTTGCGTTTGTGGAAGATACAGCTAGATTATTGGAACACGAGAGTGGGGGAATTCTAGTGGCAATAGAAAGGGTTCCCAAAGGATTTGCTCTTATTTACTACCGTGGAAAGAATTATCGGCGACCGATTAGCATAAGGCCAAGAAACCTTTTGACAAAGGCAAAAGCATTAAAGCGTTCAGTGGCCATGCAGCGCCATGAGGTTTTTTCTTCTATATCATTTTTCTTCACATGAAAGCTAATTCTCGTATATAAATCTGTCACATATTCTTCATTTCCCATAAATTTGAAATGTATCCTGTAGGCTCTCAGTCAGCACATATCAGAATTGGAGACGACCATAGAGCAAATGCAAGATAAGATTGTAAGTGATGCCTTTGTCTTGCTTTATTTGTATATTTTGTCTGGTCATCAGATCACTACACAGTCTACACTCCTAGACAACTTAACTACATGTCAAATTCAATGTCTTGTAATTAACTTCCATAGATATTGTTTTCTTAAGATACTGCCCAAGAAAGAAAGTGTATTTTAAACTAAACCCTCTATCTTTAAGACTGAGTGGTGTCATGATTAGTTCAAATTAAAGCAAGAGATTTTTTCTTCATCTGAGTCTCACGGTGCCTTCTTAAATTATGATAAGAGTAACTGAGAGGCTTTTTTTTTTTTTTTTTTTCAACCTTTACGCTTGCTGACATCGAATATTTTGGCGTGGGATTGGAGACTGTCTTTTGTAGCCCCTTCGTCTCTTTTTTTTATATTTGTGTCAGTGTTCTTAGTTGGAACCATATATTTTTTCCTTTCCTCTGGGAAGTGTGCTCAGTTGGAACATTTCCATATCGGTTTATGTTTCATAATGAAAGTGTTATCCGTAGGTTGCTTCCAAATCTGGACAGGATGAGGGTAGCTGGAGCACCGACGAGAACCTGAATGATAATGTCTCAGAATCGATCCAAGTGAGATGTTCTGTTTCTCTTTACCTTCTTGGTTATCTTTATTTTCTTGTCCCCATTGCCTTGTAAATCTGCCCTTCACTGTGGGATTGGATCGCTTGGATTGGGGACTCCCAGAGTTATTTTGTTATTGCAACAAGAAGTTTATCTTGTGGTTCCCATTTGCAGAGTGAGGATGATGATGCATTCGAAGATTCAGATTATAATGATAGTGATGAAGAGATCAATTGGGAAGATGAAGAAGATGAAGAAGATGAAGAGTAAAAGCAAGATTTGGAAAGCACGATTGCTTTTGCAGCGAGAATGGTAGATGACAGAAAGGTCTTCAATTGTTAGACAAAAAGACCAGATCTGGTTTTACTTGCGTGACTGCTCCTTATCCAATTCTTTGATTTGATTAGTTAGCTCCGACTTTATGGGATGGATTCGGCAATTTACTTCAAAGACGAACGCCATAGAGAATAAACTAGAAGAGGAAGCTTCTCGGAGTTCATTAGATGTTGGGATGTCAGAAGAAATTAGTAAATCTTTGTATTTAGATAGTATGGGGATTATCTTCTTCTTTTCGCATGTGAAAGTAAACGCCATGTATTTTATTTGCTCCTCTTTAACATTGTCACTATAATGCTTAAAGCTTACTCTTTTTTTCTTTTTTTTTTTTTTTTTTTTTTTTTTTTTGCTTGAAAGCTTAAAGCTTACTTTCCTGTAAAAAGGTTGAGAAAGAGATGTTTTACTGTTCACTTTGGCTCGTATAAAATTTTTGGAGAGAATAGGCTTGAACATAGCAGCATTTTGCAATTTTACAGTACCAAATTCACCTCAACGACCATACATTAAAAAGGTAGTTAAGCCTAATAATAATAATGATATTATTATCATATATAAAAATCTATATTTATTTGTGCTATAAAAAGATTTAAAGACCCTGACGAGTTTAATAAGCGAGGCCAATGAAGGTTATTAATTTATTCTCCTCTCTGTTGCATTTTTCTGATATCTTGGATTAGGATTTCCAAGCTGTGGTAGGAAGATCCACCAGGGCCAACACTCTCAGTTGCCAATTTACAAATCCCATCAATTGATCTCTCAAACTCAACCCTTTGAGTTTCCATAAATTTCTTTATTGTCCTTTCTATTGTCCATCTATCGGTGGCCTCCAATTCCACCCCAATTCTCCACTCCTTGCTTACCACCCTACTGGTTACGGTGCAGTCGGCATGTTTAGGCGGCCGACAGATGAGCGAAACTCTGGCCATAATACTTTCCAAAACAGAGTTCCACCCACAATGAAACAGGTACCCAGCCACAGCATTATGGCCTAGCACCCGCTCTTGTGGCGCCCACGCCACGACGTACCCTGTTTTTGTAGGGCCCATAACAAGCTCTTGAGGAATCACATTCCCATGATCTCCATCCCCTAATTTTCTTTCCTCTTGCTGCATCAGATCCGGCCGTACAACCAACAAAAATGGATAGCCACTATTGATTAGAGCGTGCCAAAAACTCCAGGAGTTGGTGATGCGTAGTTTGCATTGTACTTCCAAAGTTGACGTAAAGGACTGATTTCGAAGGCTGCGAATCCAACCACGCTAGGCAGCTCTCCTCCTCTTTCCAAAGACTGCTGTTGGAGCGATAACTAGTCGCTCCGGCGACAACGTGAAGAGGTCCAATTGTGTATAATTTGCCAAAGAGATGGCCGAGATGAGGAAGAGATACGTCGTCAAATGCGGCGTTGAGAATGAGACCTGAAGCTCGAAGCATGGCGAGGTGCTCGTCAATGAAAAATTGAAGCCTAGGGTGACTGTGTTTTGACGTGAAAAAGAAAGGGAAGTCATCTCTTCGCAAAAGGCCTTCCAACCCACCAGGCACACCGTTAAATATTTCTTCATTCATGTCATCTTCGTCTGCACGTCATGAAATATATTTCTCTTCACTCATGTCATCCAAATTCACTTATATCGAATTTGTCTTTTAATTATCACCCTGCACATATTTTTTCAAAGAAATTTCAATTATACCTTTTATTTTGACTCTTAAATATAATATTATTTAAATTTAAGCATCGTTCATTTCATCGATTCGAATTTTCAATTTTAAATTTCTACAATTAAAAGCTCTCAGAAAATGTCAAATCTAACTTTTTCTACTAAAGTTAAAAGTTCTCTAAAAATATCACATCTTAACTCGAATTGAAAACTTGAATTTATAAAATGGACTAAAACTCGAATCTATAAAGCGAACTAGGTCTTAATATATCAAATAAAAAAAAAACAACAACTATACCACTACATAAATTTATAAGAATCTAAGCTTTAAACATTAAAATTTAATTATATTACAAGTTTAGTTTAAACAAAGTTACAAATAGATAAATTAAGGTAAAAAAAATTAATTTCCTTATAATTTTAGTTAAAAATTTTGGTTTAATTCACGCCCTTTAAACAAATTTTCTGACTCCGCTACTGGACACAAACGTATATATGTTTGCATGTTTGTTACCTAACCTGCAAAAGGAAGCTCGCCTTTTTCGACAAGGTTGGGGAGATTGAAGATGGACCAAACGTAGCGAGGATTACATGGATAAAAAAATAGAGCTGGAATCTTCAAACTCCTCTGCTACTTCAATGGGAAAAGACATGAGTCCATCGTAGATCAAAAAGGTGACTGGTGGGGAAGAATCACCTGAATTAATCAGGTGGAGAAGCTCTTTTAGGTGCGGCTTAGTGGCTGACTTGA
Source organism: Morus alba (assembly GCA_012066045.3). Lineage (NCBI taxonomy): Eukaryota > Viridiplantae > Streptophyta > Magnoliopsida > Rosales > Moraceae > Morus > Morus alba. The sequence continues at coordinate 17,169,662 of CP050231.2, forward strand.
TGCCCGAAAGGTAGTTGTAGTTCGGCCAACTCAAGAAATCGTCTGGTAAGCCGTCAGAGATGGAAACAAGGTGGAAATTTGGAATGCGACCGAGGCTAGAGAGCGCTCCGGTGTCGGCCAAACGGCGGTGGTTTTGGTGGGTGTTCACGAAGGTGACGTGGAGGCCTGCTTGGCTGAGAAACTCTCCTAAACATAACAAGGGCTTGATATGACCTTGAGTTGGGAAGGGAAATATTACTACGTGAGGTTGTTGAACTAGCTGATCATCCATATTTTATGCCTTGTACACGAAAATGTAGAGCACAAAATCAAGGGGATTAGTCAAGTATATAATATAATTCGTGTGGTTCGGTCTATTCATAATTATGATTCAGAACTATTATCATTTTTTGTGTATTTTTTATGAGAAAAAATACTATAAAAAATCATAAATCATGATTCAGAATCAGAAATAAATATAGAAAACGAACGAGTTCTAAATCTCACTAAAAATTGTAACTATGATTATTTGTGCAATAATGCTCAAAAAATTCTACAGATCTTGCTTTTGGGGAAAAAAATGAAAAAGAATGACAAATGTGAAAGACCAAGAATGCCCCAATTAAAAAAATAAAAAATTTATTTTTAAGAGTGCGTGAGTGGATCTTTATTCTTTATTTTTAATTAATATCTTTTTGTTAGTATAATTATTTGATTAATAAAATTATGAATCAAAAAGTAAATGGTAAATATTATGATTTATGTACTTTTAAAGAGTATTTGTCAAAATTGTCTACGCAATTATTTGTCTGGTCCATCAAGAAAGAAATAGAAATTATTTTTTAGAGGGAAATGCCATAATCACGAGTTTATAATATGGTGCCATAAATTAATCATGCTTTTGGGAAAGAAAACTACGAGCAAGAATAACAAATATGAAGAAGAATAAAAAAATTGTCAACTACAACTAGCTACTTTGACAATTGGTACAAGCTATTATTTGTCTGGTACACCAAGAAGGAAAAAGAAATTATTTGTTTGGAAAATGTCATGAATCACGTTCTACGACATAATATAATCTATGATGACGTTTAGTTTATAGATTCAGAACTATTATCATTTTACGTGTATTTTTTTGAGAGAAAAATACTGTAGAGAACTATGAATCATGATTTAGAATTAAAAACGAATACATGAAACAAACATCTCCTAAAAGATTCCGTAATCTTACTTTTTGGAAAGAAAAAGACGGATAAGAATAACAAATACGAAGAAAAAGAAAAATAAAAAATCATCATTGTTTCTTTATTAGCAGATTTTTGAAATTAAATTAAAGTCCTGTTTTTTTTCACAACTCAAGTTATATTACTATAATGTTTTCTCTCATAAAAATTTAAATTCAACTTTTTTGTTACAGTGTTTTTCTCTCACATACACAACTCAAGTTTTTAACTTGAGTTGTAAAACAGACATACTCAGATTGCATATTTTAAAACTATTTGACGTAAATAGCAATTTACAATGTAAATGTTTTATTTATGATTGGAAAAAATAATTTGTGATAAAAAAATCTTTATTTACGTGAATAAAATCTTTTACCAATCATAAAAGGAAAATTTATGATAAAAAAAAAAAAAAACTTAATACTGACCGTAAAAAAAACATATACACAACTGCTATTTACTTTAAATAGTTTTAAAATCAACTATTTATTTTAATTATTTACTATAAATCTATTATTTACTCCATTCTCTCGTATTTATCTAGAATTATTAAGCATACCCTTAATATCATATCATACTAGTACGTTGATATTTAGTAGTATCGTGTTGTGACGCAAACATTTAGATACCGAAGACTGTCAATAACCTACCGTCATACTAGTGGTATCACGTTGTGATGTTAAAAAAATTTGCAACCGTCTATATGCTTTACTGATATTTCTTTATAGCCGCAGGCTGCAAACAGTTGTTATATCTTGGCGTGATAAAAAAAGGTGGTGTCGGAGATTAGCGGGCGTTGTAGGATTTCTCTTCGGAATATTTGATAGAAAAAATACAACAAAATCTATAAAAAAAAAAAAAAAAAAAAGATGTATGTCGACAGTGATTGGAGTTAGATTGCAAGGTGTGATTGTGCTGAGAAAGACATCTATCTTTAGATAAGAGCTCTAGCACGGAGAACCTTAAAAAATTAATCCGAACAGTTAAAAAAATATAGATAAGAGCTTTAGCACAATCCACACAGAGAATCTAATCGTTAAAAATTAATCTAACAGTTAAAAACAATAGTTCCTGCTCAAATGCTTCTCCATAGAGATTCTTACTTAAGAACTTAATGAGAACGGTGTAGAAAATTAAGTGGAATGAGAGAAGGAAACGAATAGTGGTGGGACTTTTTTGGGGAAAAAAAAGGTAAAATAACATTAGATTGAAAATGAACATTGATTGAGGGGGGGAAAAAAAAAGTTTTAAGGAAAATCCACAAGTATCCGTTCTCTTCTCTCAAAATCCCTCCTTTCCCACTCTCTCTACAAACTAGAAATATAAAAAAACTTCCTTCCTGAACGCAGGACGAGAATCGAAACAAGAGAGCGTCCCAGCCAGGTAATGGGCAGAGCTATGGTGAATTCCAATGTGATGATATTCAGCATGTTACTGCAACTTGTCTTTCACCAATTCTGCATCAACTCTAAGGATGGCTCCCGCAGCAGCCAACCAGTTGTTCAAATTACAGGGAACGGAAAAGAAATCTCAGCCTCATGAAGCAAAACTTGAGGTCATAATGCCTTCCTGCTTCTTTTCCGAAACCGACATAATTAATATTCGATGTTTCATTGGCGCAGTATCTGCTGCAGCTGTAGAACTTGATTTCTCTGCTCAGGAGGCAGGAGGTTAATTTGTTCTGGTGTGAGGCTCATGACCTGTTGAAGCAGGGCCTTCTCCATCTCGGGGGACAACTGTGTGCAATGAGCAGAAGTCGGGCCCAATTATTTAATTAGAAAACAAGGTCATGCGAAAAAGCTCCAACCAAGGAGGAAGTTTAACAGGAGCAGAGATATTACCGATGGGGGCCGAGCAGACTGATTGCCAGGGCCCATCTGGCCCGGAACTAATGGTGGTGGTGCTGCTGAAAGCTGTGTTAGTGCTGGATTTTCTGGTGGAGCAGACATCCATGCAGATCCTCTATCTGCTTGCATGTTACTTCCAACTTGATTATTGAATTCTGTTCCGGCCTGAAGGAAAAACAGCATTGGATAAGCATAAAAGGATCACCAATCACGGAAAAACTGATTCACAAGCAAACATGCTAATAAGTGACATGATGGCATCCAGATGTACCCATGTTGCATCTTCCAACATTACGTGATGCATAAATGAAAAAAGCTTAAACGGCTTCCAAGTCTGAAATCAGAGCTAATGTTTCCAATCTACTCAAGTTTCTCTGTAATGAGTTGCATAACAATTTATGTTTTATATTCCTTTTTAAAACAAGACTGGAATGAGGCTGACTAAGCTTCGGTCAGACCTGTCCGTTTGTAAAGGAGAAAATCATGGCATCCATCAGAAAGCCAAAGTAAACAAACAAACTTGGAATCTAGTCGTAAAAGAACTATTTCAAAAATAGAATCAGATCATTAAAGGGAAAATATACACAAACCTGATACACTGATTGTGGAGGTGGCTGACTTGGTAGTGGAAGCTGTGCATGTGGAAACGATGGCCCAAGGTTAGGAGGCCTAGTACCTGGCTGAACAATTTTTGAACAAAAGAAAATCCGTCACCAATCTTGTACTATGCAATAACCAGAATCAGTTCAGGACATGGTGATCTCTGCTTACATGATATGGAGGCTGTGAAAGGTGCTGAGGAGCGCCAGGATGTTGGAAGCCCATATTAGCTGACATTTGTGGTGAATACTGATGTTGGAAAGTAGCCATTGAAGGTGGTCTTGGTTGTGGTGGCAATGGTGGTTGTAGTGGCATATGCGGGATCCCTGTTGTTGGCAAGGACTGTTGCAACTGGCTGGATGCTGTAGGCATATGGGATTGATGAAGCTGAGGTAATTGTGAAGAAGAGTGAAGAGGAAGAGCAGGGACATTAGGAAGGTGAGAAGATTGTGGAAGAGATGTTGGAGTAAATGTTGGAGTAACCTGGGCATTCAAATGCCCTTTAGGTTGTTGTGGTGGCTGCAGGGGATGTAAAGGCATAGGCTGAGACGGTATATTTACACCAGGAATTGCGGTAGATGTAGCCATTACAGGTTCGTACTGATGTTGCATCCGTGCAGGAGTTCGAATCTGAGGTGCACCAGTTTGGTCTTTCAGACCCATTTGACCTGACAATGCCTGAGTAGCCTGTACGTTCAATTGCTGAGTAGCTTGTGTTAATTGCTGAGAAGGTTGTGAAGGCGGAGGCTGAATGTTTGGAATCTGGGAATATAAGCATGGAATATACATGAATGGACCAATACAAATTAAAACCTCAACAAAAAATCTCTTTTATTATTATTTATTTTTTGAAAGACAGAAGGCACTATACCACTTGAGGAGGCTGCACCATTCCAAGCATTATCTGCGCCTAGAGAACCAAGATGAGATGAAGTTACTCAGCAGTCAAGAAGTAATTGAGTTAAAAGGGTGTTTTTCTCAGCTGCATATCACTAGTGAACCATGTAAAGCACCTTTACTGATCAACAGTTATGCTACTACAATACTTCATGGACATGCACAAAAAACATATTTTTGTATCCATACTTTTCCATATTCAAATTTAGGCAAAACCACAAATGATGCTTAAAATTAATTGCCCGGCGTAACTTTCCCGAGGCACAAGTGTTACTGGACAAGAAAATTCAACAATTGATGCTGAACTTAAAAACTACGACATTTTCCTCAACCATGCAATACGTGAGAGAAAAATATTTAAATGTGGGAAATCCTTTGTTAACAGCTGCCACTAAGCCTCAATTTCCGAGAAAAGATAGAAATTTATCCAAATCAAACGCTGGCAGATGGCGTATCCCCTTGTGAAAAAAGAATGGAAGTCAACTAGATTTCAGCTATATTTTCTAAATGTAACAAAAGAGACTAAAGGCTTCCCCTTTCCTTTCTTCTTTCTATAGACGGGATTGCCTCAGGAAGGCATACTTAGCATATGAAACAAAAACATCAAAGTGCTAGCAACCACTGTTGCAAGTTGCTCAGGCCACGTTCTTTTCGTAGATTTGAATCACAATGCAACCTTTTTTGCTACAGTGTTAGCTCTTACAAAAATTAGAAGTTTAGTTCAAATTTTATATTCAAGCCTATGAAAAGAAAAGAACAGTGGTGGCTTGCGGCCAGAATTGCTGAAGAAGTTACATACTTGGTAAGACTGCAATAAACATGAAGAAATCCCAGCATCACTGGAAAAGGTCCTTAAAAAATTAACATGAAAATTTGATAATTTGGTACTTTGAAATTGTTCATCAACAATCATAAAACCCTATCCAACATTAGCATTAAAATTCGAAATCTAATTGACCCCAAAAACCCCCAAACAAACAAAGACTAAACCCTAATTGTCCCAATCCACTCTGGATAAAAAGCCATCAAATTTCACGGAAGATTATAAAGAAAGTAGGAACAAAAACAAGAAACACTAGTGATAGAATACCTGAAAAAGAGCTTTAGTGAGAAGCGGGTTCTGGATGAGGATCTGCCTCGCTTGTTGCTGGTTCTGTTCGATCAACGTCTGCAAGAAGAGAGAGATATAGAGAAAAAAATTAATGAAAATAATTGAAAATCAAGCGAATGAAGAAATTGTTTTCTAGGTCATGCGAGAAAACGAAATTCAGCGAGGAATGAGCGGAGATAGAAAGACAAATGGGAAGTGAGAGAAGAGAGAAAGAACCTTCATCTGAGACATGATTTCGTAGAGCTGGTTTTTGGACATTCCGGCGAGATTCGCCGCCATGCCGTCGCCGGCGACTTGCTTTCCCATTCCCGTCATTGTCAGGGCTGAGACTCAGAGACACAGTTCTGCTTGCGGGTATTGGCTAATAGGAGCGTTTCTTCAAGAGTGAATTTGGTTCGATGGGAAGTATTAAAAAAAATGGAGAAAGAGGAAAATAAGCTAAAATTTAAGATGAATTAAAATTAATAGATTAATAGTTTATATAAGTTAATAAATAGGTTAAATTATTATTTTCGTTTATAATTTATCGAATTATGAATTATAATTTGACAAGTTATTATTCATAATTATTCATAATTTGTCTGGTTATGAATCATAACTTGACAAATTTATCTATAATTTATCTAATTATAAATCATAATTTGACAAATTATGACCTATTAATTTCTATAACTAAAAATTGACTTATATATTTTTTTAAACTTTTTATATTCATCTATTTTTTACTATTTCTCTAAAAAAAAGGGAAATAGTAGAGAATAGGCCAAGATTAAAAGATTAGGGAAGTAAATAGGCCAAGTTTTAGGTATAAAAATTAATAAGCCATAATTTTTAAATTTCCAAATTTACCCTTTCTCTTTTTTTCTTTTCTCTTTCTTTTGTTTTTCTTTTCTTTTTCTTTCGATTCTCTCTCTCTCTCTCTCTCTAGCTTCACGAATCTCTTCACCGGTTGTTGATCGGTCGTATTTTTGCTTCTCCGGTCGTTTTTGAGGTGCTATTCCGGTTATTTTCTTTTCTTTTTCTTTCAATCATATCGTTATATTCTCACAGCTCTCTCTCTCTCTCTCTTTCTAGCTTCACGAATCTCTTCACCGGCGACGATCCGGTTGTCGGTCGGTCGTATTTTCGCTTCTCCAGTCATTTTTGAGGAGCTATTCCAGTTATTTTTACCGAACATAAGGTTTGTCTCTCTAATTTCAAGCAGGTTTTCACAGTGCCGATCTTTCTTTCGGTCTTCGTTCTATTTTTCTCGTTGGATTTGCTATTCTCCGGTCGTCTTTGAGTAGATGTTCCGGTTATTTTTACAACAGGTTTTGTGTATTGTTGGTTTCTAGTTTTATTTTTTGTTGTATTTTCATTTTCATTTTTTTTTTATTATTTCAGTTTTGTTCTCTTTTTTTTTTGTCGATTAATTTTGTGTTTTTTGCTGTTTTCCGGTCGGTTTTTGAGCAGCTCCTCCGTTGATTTTCTTGAACAACAAATGTTTTGGGCATTCTTTGTTTCTAGTTTTTTTATTTTTTTTTTTTTTGTTGTAATTTCGTTTTTAGGATTGAATATAGTTCTTGTAATTTATTGATTTTTGTAGGCATACAATATGTTTTCAATCATTGATGGTTTTTTTTTTATAACTTGTCCGGTTATGGGACATAACTTGACGAGTTATTGTGCACAATTGGCGCTTTTTATATTTACTTGTTCGGTTATGTATTTTTAACGTGAACGTGTTCCCGCAATATGTTTGTAGGCATGCAATCTGTTTCAGATCATTGTTGCTTATAGGGAAAATGGAGTCTAGAAAACCAATATACAAATTTTGGTTTCCAATCGGTTTTTTATTCCGGAGGATGCTTTTTGAAGTTTTTGCGAGGAGTTTTATGTGAAGAGTCGCATCTTGAGTTGATTGGTTTTAATCTTTGGTGTTCATTCTTTATTACTTTTTGTGGGAAGGAAGTTGAAGGACCCAATTGAAATGGTTTCGGAGTTAAAGAGGGATGATGATGTTAAGTTGTTTTTAAACTTGGTTCAAGGAAGCTCTTGGATACCTGTTGGTAATAGATTTTGTTAGTAGATCTATTAGTGCAGTGGGATCTACTTCTTCTTCATGTTGTTTTATGAGTTCAAGAGATGATGCGTCTTCTTCTAATGTTGATGGTTCCGTTTGTCAATTTGAAGATGATATTGATGTTGTGATGAATAATTTTTTGATTGACGATTTGGATATTTCCAAGTTGCCTATGTCTTTTGATGTGACTGTAGGCAATCAATTCATGAGCAAGTCAATTCTCAAGAAATTCATGCATGTAATTGCTATTAGGAGGCATTTTGAGTTTAAATCTGAAAGATCTAATAATTCATTTTATGTTCTGGTTTGTAAGAATAATAATTGTACTTGAAAGATGCGTGCTACTAGGGTTTCAAATGGTAATGTTTGGGTAGTGAGGAAGTATGTTAAGGAACATACTTGTTCACTTGATGTTGTTAGTGTTGAGCATTGTCAAGCAAATAGTCGTGTTGTTTCGGAGTTTTTAAAATGTGATTTTAGCATTGGGCTTGCGGATCTTTTGCGTCCTAATGATTTGAGGTCTATAATACATGGTAAGCATGGTGTTGAGATTAGTTACTACAAAGCACGAATGGCTCGCCGATAAGCGTTAGCATCAATGAGAGGAAGTGCAGTGGAGTCGTATGCTTCCATTCCTTTTCTGTGCAATGTTTTGAAGGAGAAAAATCCAGGTCATTTTTTGTTTTCATGTGTTATGCTTATGCTTTTGTTTATCTTAACGTTTTGAAGGAGAAAAATCCAGGTTATGGTAACTTAACTTGATAGGTTATAGTCCATAACTTGTCATGTTATCGGATTAGTTGATGTGTTTTTTGCTAAATTTGTCCGGTTATGGAGCATAAGACAGGTTATGGAGCATAATTGGACAGGTTATAATGCATAACTTGACAGTTATGGATCATAACTTGACAGGTTATGATTCATAATTGACGATTTTTGCATAACTTGTCCGGTTGTGCCTGATAACTTAATTAATTTTTTTTTTAGATATTAGAATGTATAAATAGTTATTGTTTTTTGGTGCCGTTTATAAATAGTTATTTTTAATGTTTTTGTTTTCGTTTTTTCTTTGTAGAATCTGTGACTTCTTATGAGCTTGACAATGATAGGCGGTTCAAGTATTTTTTTTTGTGCTTGGGGGCTTCTATTAATGGTTGGCGCCATTGTAGGCCTGTGATCTCAGTTGATGGCACGTTTTTGAAGAATGAGTTTTCTGGGACCTTGCTTCTTTCTGCAGTTTTAGATGCTGATAATCATATTTTTCCGTTTGGTTTTGCAATTGTTGATTCGGAGAACGATTCCTCTTGGGAATGGTTTTTAAAAAGGCTTAAGGAGGCTATCGAAACTCAAAGAACTTGTTATTGTTTCCGACCGAAAAGAGTAGTATCCCTAAAGCAAAGAGAGAAGGTTTTTCCCAGATGCATCTCATGGATTTTGTATGCGACATTTACTTAGAAATTTGAATTCAAATTTTAAAGGTGTGCATGTGGATGCTATATTCTATCGTTGTGCCAAGGCATACCGTAAGGAAGACTTTGGTTACTTCATGCATCAATTGGAGGCAGTGCGACCAGCTATTCGAAACTATTTGCTGCAAGTAGGGGTTGAAAAGTGGGCACGTGCTCACTTTGAGAGGAAGAGATATGATGTCATGACGACTAATATCTCCGAGTCGTTGAATAATGTCTTAGTGAATGCTAGGGAGTATCCTATTGAAGCCTTAATTGAGCATTTTAGATCCCTCTTGCAAAGGTGGTTTTATGAACGTCGAAATAAAGGCGGATCGGACTTTTACATACTTGACTAATCATGCAAATAAATGCCTTCGTGATAGGGAAAAGATTGCACGTTGTTTATCCGTAAGTTGCTTTTGTCTCTGTTTTTTTTTTAAAGTTATTCTTATTGTTTGATTTGATGATTCTTGTATTTTTGAATATTCTACTTGTTTTCAAGGTGATTGCTTCTTTTTTTGGTTGGTCTTTTTTTTTTTTTTTTAAGAATTTTTCACTTTATTGGGGACTTAAATATTGAGTGCTATGTTTTTATTTCTTTTTTCTCATCTTTTCGGTTCAACCCATAGATATAAATAAGTATTATGTTATTGATGGTTTTGTTGGTGAGGAGGTTGACTTGTTGGCAAGAACATGTAGTCATCTTGTTAGGAAAGTTGACCAATTTCCATGTGCACATGCCATTGCATCAATTTGGAAGAAAATCTTGATCCAACACATTTAACTTCTTACTATTACACCAACAATGCATTCAAAGCAACATATGATGGTGTAGTCTATCCTCTTGATAATAGATCACAAAGTGGCAAATTTCGGAGGGCATTGAGGAGGAGGTTGTTCTTCCTCCCGAGTTTAAACGTGGTCTTTGGGAGGCCAAGGAAACAAAGGATTCTTTCTAGTGGAGAACGAGAGAAGCAATCATGAAGTGTAGCCGATGCAAGCAAGTTGGCCATAATAGGAGGACTTGTTCAAACCCCACATATGTTGACTAATCAAGATGTTCAAAGTTGATTCATTGTGATGTACTGTAGTTTATTTTGTTCAAAGATACATTTTTGTTTGGATTTATTCTAGCATTTTATTGAAGAATTCATGTGCATATTTTTTGGATTTTTGTTATGGAAATGAAGTAAAACAATTTATGTTTTTAAATATTATTTTTGTTTTTGTTGGAATTGTATGTTTGGAACGAAAAAACTTTTAATTTACAGATTATGGTTTAACTTGACAGGTTTTTATTCATGCTTGTTCTGTTATGGTCCATAACCTGTGTTGTTATGGACCATAACTTGTCGAGTTATGGGTTTTTGTGCATAAATTGCGCTGGTATGACCATAACTTGTCAAGTTATAGACAATAACTTGTCACGTTATGGAGCATAACTTGACAGGTTATGGTCCATAAATGGAGTCCTAGTCGGTTTTTGTGCATAAATTGCGCTGTTATGACCATAACTTGTCAAGTTATGGACCATAACTTGTTAGGTTATGGAGCATAACTTGACAGGTTATGGCGCATAACTTGATAGGTTATGGTCCATAAATAGAGTCCTAGTCGGTTTTTGTGCATAAATTGTGTTGTTATGACCATAACTTGTCAGGTTATGGAGCATAACTTGACAGGTTATGGCGCATAACTTGACCGGTTATGGTCCATAATTTATCGATTTTTTTATTATTTATTCGGTATATATATAAACTTAAATGAAACCCTAGTCGGTTAAAACTTCATAACCTGTGCTCTCTGTTTTTTCTCTCTAAGATAGTTTTCTCTTTTCTCGATTTCTCTCTCTTTCCACCGGCATTCTCCGGCGATTTCTTTCTCTTCTTTCCATTTTGTTTTCGGCGATCTGTCTCTCTTTGCTCTGCAACTCTCTTTTTCATCACTGAGAGTGCGCATTTTTGGTATGAGTGATTTTTTTTCGCGTTGCTTTAGATTTTTTTTTGTTTGATCTTTGCGATTTCCATGTATTATTGTTTAAGATATGGCAAAATCACGAAACAAGAGGAAGAACAATGCTTCTGTTTCTAGTGTGAGTAAACGACCGAATGTGCGGGAGAAGAAAAGTACGGAAGAAGTTTCTCTTCCTTCTCCCACTCGTAACATTTTGGAGGTATTTTGATTTATTTTACTTACTGTAAAGAATAGTTTTATTTTTGTGTTTTGATTGTTGATTTTTAGTTTTATCCTCATATTGTTTTTATTCGGTTTTTTTTTTTTTTTTTTACTGATTTGGAATTATCGCATTAATCCTGTTAAGAGATTTCGTGGTCGTTAATGTATCTTCTTCCTTTTCTGTTATAGAGGAATTAAACAGAAAGTTTCCTGAATCTCGGAAGGAATTGTTCAGGAAAACAATTTTTGGTCCGTTTTTGATTTGGTTAAATACGATAACCAAATGTCACCGATACATGAGTTCTTTGTTTCATGTGGTTCATAATCCAAATCAAAATGAGTTATGGTTCAAATTTGGTGATTCGTTTATTAAGTTTTCTATTGAGGAGTTTGCAGTAATTAGTGGTTTAAAGTGCACAGGAGATGTAAACTTCTCAAATACTTCTGATTTTTCAAGACGTAGCAAATATTTCCAGGATCATTGTACAGGGCTTGTAAAGAGGGGTACAATAAAGAAGTGTTTTGAGTCTGTATAAAAGTAATTTTCAGATTCAATAATGACATAACTTGACAGGTTATTATCATAACTTTATCATAAAGTAACGAGCTTCTGTTCATTCAAGTGTGAACCTAAAATAAACCCTAAAACGTAACCTGAATTAGTGGTTTTCCGATTAGTGATGAAACGGATTTAAATTTTGGCGTTGTTTGTAGTTCGCCGATTTATCGCCCAACACACCGAGAGGTTTTCTAAGAGTGGCCAACAGAGAAGAACGGTGGCGGACAAGAATCAGATTGGTGGAGGGATGAGAGAGAGATGCGAAAGAGAGACAAAAAAAGAGAGAGTGATCGTGGAGAGCGGCGGAAAGAAACAGCTCACGGAGAGCCCAACAGAGGAGGAGGGAAGAACAGTTTTTCTGAGAGAGATGAGGAAGGGATGAGAGAGAAAGATGCAGGGGAGAGAGACAAATCACGCTTTAAAGAGAGAGTGATCAGAGCAAAGGGAAGAAATTTTCTCGTGGGAGAGAGGAGGAGGGAAGAACAGTTCAATTGAAAGGACCGAATATTGGAGGTCGAGAGAGAGAGAGAGAGAGAGAGGAGGCGGAGGGTGGGTGAGAGAGAGAGAGAGAGAGAGGTTTTTTTAGGGTTTCTTTGATTGAAAAGGGCATTTTTTGAAATTTTATGTGTAGATAATCTGAATATATTATTTTTAGGGTTTTTTTTATTGAAAAGGGTATTTTTGAGATTTTATGTATAAATAAATCTGAATATATGTTTTTTTAGCCTATTTATTAACTTTTAAAAACTTATGGCCTATTAATTTTAATTGATATCAAATTTTGGCCTATTTTCCTCCTTCTCCCAAAATAAAATTGGTTCGATGGGAGCTGGAGATTAAAGTTGGGCCGGCATTGGCCCAAATTAGTGTAGGATGAAATGGAAAGAGAACATTTTGAAAAGCCTTTAGAGGAAACTGTCGCTAAGTTTTAAGTTTGAATTGACGTGTTGTATGAAGTACTTATTACATGAATATCACAATTATATTATTACATTATATTTAAAATATTAAATATACTCTTAGGATATTAGTCGGTATCCGATCACTATATCGTATTTGACCTAGATGCATGCCGATATTCGGCTATAAAAGCAGTATCCAATCAAGATTCTCGACAATATCCGGTGAACAACTGCACTATTGGTGATAGTAGTTGACGGAATATCGTTATTTAGTTGAGATACCACGCAATATTTATTGTGATATAGGTTACCAATCGGTGACCACCGAGTCACCGACTGGTAACCACCGAGTCACCGACCGGTAACCACCGAGTTAATAGCCCACTCCACCCACATCATATGTTTTGGGGAGGCTTGAGGAAGATTACCAAATGTTTTGGCATCTTTAATCATTTGAGCCAAAGAAGTTCTAGCTAATTTGAGATCTCATCGTTGCGGCATCATTGTTGAGGGTGGCAAGAAAAACTCAAATCTCTATCTAAAATATTTGGTGCTCTCCTCAATGCAGATCGACGTGGACTTCCACGGAGAATCTCGCCGGTGAGAAGGAAGATGGCTGACAACAATACTGAGAGGGAAAAGAGAAACAAGAGAGAGAAAGAGAGTGTCGACCAGGCTGGGTGGTGTCTGTAGGGGTTGGGCATGAAGAAAAGAGAGAGAGAGAGCAAACAACAAATTAGGCTAAGAAGAAAAGAGCCCTAATTAAAGTGATGATATTTTAGTCTTTTTCCCCCAAACTTTATTTGGAAATATGGCAAAAAAACTAGCAGTTTTCCCCCCTGTGTACATGTCAATCCACATATGTTTTTCATGACATTTTTCCTGAATATCTCATTTTGAAAAATAGAGAAAAGTACATGGTTTACCATGGTTTTCTAAAAACCTATTATTTATACCATTCTAAATAATTAGATATCATTGTGACCTTTTATTTTCTTCTTATGAATTAAATGACACTTGTTTATTTTTAAGTGGAGTGACATAAATAATATTTTTTACCATCTTGAAAGGTATTTTGGGTTTTTTCCCTTTGAAATATTTTGAGAAAATTGCTCAACTTATTAGTGCATAGTCTAGATTTTTATGTTTTACGTTTGATTAATATCCTTTTGACTAATATAGCTATTTAACTAAAAAGAATATTAACCAAAGGATAAAAATTCATGCTCATGCTCTTTAAGGATATTTTTCTCTTTTTTGTCAATATTTTTTAACATAAATTATAGTAAATAGCAGCTTTATGAAACTAAATTAAATAAATAAAATTATTTTAAAAAATAATTGAAATGAATAACAATTTACGTGTAATTTTTTTATTTTACGATTGGTAAAAAAATTTTATTTACGTGAAAAAATCTTTTTACTAGTCATAAAAAGAAAATTTACGTGAAAAATCAAACATTAAACTGCAGATCCATTTAAAAGGAAAAAAATAGAAAGAGACAATCAGATTAAGATCTACTTAAATAACCAAAACACAGAGATTTTCTAGCATGTAGAATTCAAAATTATCATTAAAACCCAACAATTTTTTGATGAAAACAAATCAATTAAAAAAAACATTAATCTAGAAAATAAAAAAGAAAGGAAAAGCCATGAATAATGTTGGTGGTCTAATCTGCGTCATTTTCCCGATCGTTGTTCTGCCAATATCCTTGTTGAATAGCCTTGAGTTGCTAAATAACATTCACTAACCTAGCCGAACAGGGCAACATGACGTCCTTTGTTGTTCATTGATGTCTTTCAGTTTGGTAGGAGCTCGACAAGGCCAGTCCTCGCCCATACATCATGGGTGACATTAAGGAAAGGTTGTTCTATACACAACATCTCATTTGAGGTCATCACCACCCTCCATTAGATACAATACAACTTGTGTGGATCAATGACACTTATATATAGGGTTGACAGGGTCGTACAACCGTACTTGAGGGCCCAAAATGGATCATCCCAGATCCAATGACATACTATAAACACCACACATGCATTTATTGAAGTATGGACAATTTTTCTACCTAGCCATGCCCACTCATTCATTGCTCATGATCAGAATGCTAACTTGAGCATTGGCAAACACCATTCCAGTGTCCCTCTAACTCTCAAGACATTTGCTCTTTGGTGCAACATAGTGTTATCCTCGTTCCTATACGGAAGAACACTAAGTTGAGAGTTTGACCAACTTCAATAGAGAAAAGGAGAGTCCGACCACCTTACACAGCCGCACATGGTGTTGTATCATATTTGAACATCAACATTTTAGCGCTAGAAGGAGGGCCTCGTGCTTTTCCGGCTTACATTTTACACTTCTTACCCCTTGTAAGAAAGACCAAGCAAACAATAATAAAAAACATGCACCCAAGCAGATAGCCACAGACTTGAGAAGTGCTTAGTCAAAATGTGACCAGAGCAATCCAGCAAAACCCTAAGCCCCAACCCAGGTATAGCAACTTGCTGCTCAGGTTCAGAACCTTATCGAGGCAATTCAACAACTCGTCCAAGTTATTCAAGTCTAAAACAAGCTCACCCCGACCCAGCCCAATAAGGACGAAGCCCTACTAGAGTAGGAAAAAGAAGATAAACAGTATGTCAACTCTAAACGATCAATGAGTTGATTTACTCACTGATAAGGTGCTAGATCTGAATAGGCCAGTTCAGCCAAGCAGACGAACGACCGACGACCCAAAAGGGTCCAAATATGATCAGTCTTCAGGCAATCTATCTTTAATTGATTAAGCAGTGAAAGGGCCGAAATGTCCAAGCATGATGCTGAGGAAGCTGAATAGGACCCGAACAGGTCATTCAGCTGAGCATAATCAAGCTGCAGAGAAAATTTTTAAGGTGACTAGGCTAGAGACATCTGAGCCATTAAAAGACATGTCGATCTCCTTATGAGTCGGTGAGATGGGTTAAAGAAGCTTGGGATGATAGATCTTTCATTCACCAAAGACATCGTGACTGCTCCTATGTTGAACAAGTTCAAAATACAAAAAATCACAATATGTAATGACACTATTGATGCCGATGAGCATCTGGAGAATTACCAGGAACACATGTTGTTGCAAAACGCGAGCAATACAACCATGTGTAAGTCATTCATGTTAGCGTTTATACCCTTACGAATAAATGTAGCAATACATTTTAGACATTTTGACAATTAATAAAGATTTATTTATTTCATATATCTATACATTGTCCTCTTTACATTCATATTAGTTGAATGTATGATAAGAAAATTAAAATCTGAGACTGTCACTCTAAGTCTTTAGATCAAACATGTAATGTGTAGGACATGTAGAAGATATGAATCTAAATATGATAGTCTAAAGGATATGATCCGCAATCGAGGGAATAAAGTTTGACACTTTATTCGTGTTAAGATTGTTATGTTGTCTACTTCCTAATGGAGACGACTTGTCTTGGTCGTCGCAAGTGGGACTCTATAGGTAGAGAGATTGATATAGTTCCTATATGTCGATTGGGTCTCTTTGCTAGCTCACATAATTTCTTAGAACGATACGGCGTATTTCCTGTATTGGTAACTTGTGTTATTTTTGTAATTGGTTCAAAGTCTGTATAAGATCGGTTATTAATTCATGAGTAATTTATTGGGTAAATTAATTGTTAAGTTAATTTATCTTTAAATTGGTTGAATTATTATTTTGAGTTTTATTTAATATGGGAAGACTATTACATGTCTGTTTTCACCAGGTAACTTCCCTATTAGGTTACTTGAGTCAAAATTGAGGCTCTAGTGTAAGTTTCCTTATTGAATAGCTTGCGAAATAAGTTTCTTGTATTGGTGACCGGTCAACCAGTGAGTAGACCGGTGTAGTGGTAACCGGTCGACTAATGGAGACACGAGAAATGTTACTGATGTGGCAAAATTGACTTTGTACACGAGACTTATTGGGGGCTATAAGTAAGGGTTCCTAAGAGGAAAAATTATTTAATTCTCAAGATCGATTTTTTTTTTGCTCTTTTATGGTTGGTCGGAGTTCAAGAATACTAGGAGGAGATTAAACGACGTGTGCTCACTCCTACTCCGGTCATGGAAACGAGAATAGCAAAGGAGACTAGTTGGTTGAGGCTTTTCGGGTTGCTGTTTAGAACACTTTAATCTGTCAGAAGTGCTGTTTCTGAAATCTCTGAATGTATGACTTAGATCTTTGGTATTTATATTATATAGCATCATGAACATGTTCTTCGTATCAAGTTTAAATATTTATATATTTGCAACAACAAGTCCTCGCAAATATTAAATGCGACAAAACTTTGTTTAAAATTTTTGTTTCCTTTATTGCGACGACATGTCATCACAAATATCCTACTATTTAGCAACGACAAATGTCATCGCTAATAACCTTTTTTGTTGTAGTGAGTGTCACCCTTTTAGTACTGCATCAACACTTGTGGAACTTAATTTTGTCTCCCTTGTTGATTTATATGCACCAATTAGAGGGAGTAAATCCGTATTATTGGATGGAATCATGGAATCAATATTTAAACTATGATTTGGAAGAAAGAGACAGAGGGATAGGAGGGTGTAAGTACTTAAAACACACAAAATAAAAACCCAACAAGAAATATTTTTCTTCTTAGTTGAGAGTTTTGCTTTAGCCACTACAAGAAATAGGGTTATTAGCGACAACAAAAAGTCATTGCAAAATACACAAAGTAGTTGCAACTGCATTTTTCGCAACCACTTGTCGTCGCAAAGCTGTCACTACAACTCTTTCGTCGCAAAAATAATTTTTGCGACGGCAATGAGTCGTCGCAATTATTTTTGCGACGACAGTCATCGCAAATGAGTCGCTACAATTATTTCATCGGGTACATCATTAAGATGACATGGCACTAATTATTTGCGACAACATTTTTCTAAATAAGTCGTGGCAAAAAATGACGTGGCATATATATTTTTTGCGACCACTTTTGTCGTCACAAGTAATATTTTAATTTTTTATTAATTTTTTCTCATTTTAATAATTATAATAAATATAATTCATGATATTAAATATAAATAAAAATTAAATAAGAAGAAAAAAATAATAAAAAATATAAATAAAAATTATTATGGTAAAAAGTAATTAATAAAATAAAAATGTAATTATAGTAGAATGGTGCGGAAGTATAAATTGTTATATTAATAATACTTTAATCTCCTAAATTAGCAGCATTACTAGAATTATCATTGTTATCATCAAAAGGATTCAGAGGCAGATGAGGTGGACAGACATACAGCTCAGATGAGTAACCATTGGGAAAGTCATGTTAGGGTTCATTTGACTGATGAAATCCTGCATCATTCTGAGGTTCTCGTACAGCTGGAGATTTTACTGGTAAGTCCATCATAAGTATTCTTCTACGTGTGGGTCAGAACGTGACGTAGAAGATGTTGCCGAGTATGAGCCAAATGATGACGCATTCCCTCAATAATTTGTGGGAGTGTGCCACCCACTCCAATCTTGTGTTCTCTACGGGTGCCCAGAAACTATTCCACAATATCCTCCTCGTTAACTATTCCTGTTGCGAAGGATCCAGAAGTAACAGACTACATCTAGATCTGCATTTCTCTTTCTCCTTCCATCCAATACTACAAATATTATAAGAAAAATAATTAAATACATAATGCAATTTAAATAAAAAAAATATAATTAAACATGACGAGTATACTTACAAAAGTCTGCTCAGCTTGGGGATTAACCAAACTATCCCCACAGCGATGCATGTCCCCCCAGTTATCGATGACGGATATCGGCTGTTGAGTCCCTATGGTAGACTGTATAGTAGTTTAAATGTATATAAATATAGTGTAATTGATTCTCAAATTAACATTTATATGGAATAAATTGTTAACAAATACTTACTTTTCTTATCACAATGTTAGGAGTACGACAATCGACCGTGAAAACTTGACCACTTTTGGTTGCTACGATTAAGTTTATTGATCCCTGACTTTTTCTATTTATGATTATATTCAGCGTTAGTAAAATTAATCTTTATTATATATTTTATAAAAACAACATATAAAATAGATTCAATTACCTGAAACTTGTTAGACATGAATCTATCGCAGTACTTTCCACGAAACTTTTTTTTCCTTTTTGTTTTTCCAATGACTTGTACTACATGCATACTGGACAAGATTGCAAAGCAGTATTCTGCTTCTAAAACAAAGCACAGTCATACTTACACACATGAATTGCCTCATAGCTCAAACATAGTTTACTCAATAACTTCTTCACCTCGTAATGTGATGTAGGTAACTTGTTCCCTTCAGGAAGTGCATCTTTCAGTAGCTTCAACATTTCATCCATGCATTCATTAGGCCACGATGAATGCTTAGTGCAACCCGGATACAATCCGACTTGTAGCTCGGATAAGAGGTTTCTAAATTCATCGTAATGCAATGCGTATCTTCTATAACTGTTTCTATCTCACCTATTGTCTCATGATCATCACTAATCTCAGCCACATCATTTAGCATTGCAAACATCTCGTCAACAGATTCACTAACAACTGCAGCAGCAGGACGTACTTTACCATGGTAAATCCATGTGGTGTAACTTGTATCAAAACCCCATCGATGTATGTGCGCTTTCACTATTTCGGTTGAATGCTTCTCATGATTTCTACACTTCAGACACGGACAACTAATACCTCCGAGTTCATTAGCATAATTCTTTCCAACCTTAATAAAAGCACATAACCTATCCCAGTATTCATCAGACAACTGATTCCTTAAATGTATCCAACTTTTGTCCATTGGCATCTCCACTATGAAAAATTTATAAAGTTTTATCAAATTTTATGAAAATTAACACAAATTATTTTATAATAAGTATTTAATATTAGTTTATTTAATTATTTTAGTATTAATATAATCTTAATCAAAATTTTATCTAATTTTTTAATTATCACATAACAATCATTAAATAAATTTTATACAAATTTTAATCTAATTATCACATATTTCAATTTCAATTCTAATTTAAAATTCACAATTCTAAATTTAAAACCACAAACTATATCTAAAATCTAAAACAAAATTATAAACCATAACAAAAATACCAAAATAAATAAACAAAATACCAAAATATTAACTCACAAAATCCAAACCCACAAATACCGGGGGTTAGAGAACGGTAAGGCAGCGAGAAAATAGGACTCCAACAGCCGAAAAATGGCGAGTGTGGCCAGAAAATGGTGATTTTGGCCAGAAAAGGAGGAGGCGAAAAACTTCGCATTTTTTGACTTTTTTTCTTCGCAAATAAAAGATTTGAAGAGAGAACGATAATACTAAGCTATTTTCAGTGTTTTTGGAGGTATTGGATAGAGAAAACAAGAGAAAACCGAGAGCCTCATTAGGAAAAATGGCGGAAGGAGTCCTGCGATCATGGTTATACAGGTCATTTTTTGCGACGACATTATGTCATCACAATTAATGTTAAATAGTTGTCGCAATTAATGTTAAAACGATGGTGTTCTTCTTCACCTCATTAATATTTCTGAGAATATTCTTGAGGAATATATCCTGGCCCCTTTTTTTTTGCCACGACACGTTAACAATGTCGTCGTAAATAATTTTCAAGAACCCGCCAAAGTTTCCACCCTTTTTTTGGGAAAAATTAAATCCCCCAGTTGTTTGTGACGACACGTGTCATTGCAAAAAACAATCGGTCTTGATAGAATTTTCTAGAACCTTTTCTTGTGACGACATGTGTCGTCGCAAACAAGTCGTTCTGAAAAGAATTTTCTTGAACCATTTTTTGCAATGACGGTTTGCATAGTCGTCGCAAAAAATAAAGAAATATCTGGAACCTATTCGCAGGAAAGCTTCCTGCCTCTTTTTGGACACGTCAACGCCAGCTATAACAATGAATATTTACGACGACATGTCCTCGTAAATAGTGTACAAACTGGCGCCAAAATTGTTGGCGCCAGATTGATTTTGGTGCCAATGGGTATTAGCGACAACATGTCTTCGCTAATATACAATTCCATTTTAGTGACGACATGTCATCGTAATTATAGAAAGTTTGTGCAACGACATTTCATCGCAAATATGGAATACGACGACAAGTCGTTCAAAAATTTTATTCTCTTTTAAGCGACGATATGTCGTCGCTAATACTAGAATTTTAGCAATGACAAATGTCGTTGCTAAAAATGGCGTCGCTAATAACCCTTTTTGTTGTAGTGACAGGTGAAAACTTACTCGTTAAATGAACCAACAAAGAATATGGAGCATATACAATAAAACACAACCCATAAATGAAGAATTTTTTGGAACTAATTTTCAAGAAACCGCCAAATTTTTCGTCTTTTTTGGCCACGTCACTGCTAGCTGTAACCTTGAGTATTAGCGATGACATGTCATCACAATTAATGGACAAATTGTCACAATTAATGGACAAAGTGACGCCAAACATGTTAGCGCCATATTACTTTTGGCGCCAATAAATTTTGGCGATGACATGTCGTCACAAATACTATTCCCGTTTTTAGTGACAACATGTCGTCGCAAATATTTACATATTTGCGACAACAAGTCCTCGCAAATATTAAATGCTACGAAACGTCATTCAAAATTTTTGTTTCTTTTATAGCGACGACATATCGTCGCAAATATCCTATTATTTAACAACAACAAATGTGGTCGCTAATAACCCTTTATGTTGTGGTGAGTGTCACCCTCTTAGTACCTGCATCGACACTTGTGGAACTCAAAATTGTCTCCCTTATTGATTTATAAGCACCAATTAGAGGGAGTGCATATCTTCTCCGTATTATTGGATGTTAGGTATCATGGAATCAATATTTAAACTATGATTTGGAAGAAAGAGAGAGGGGGAGAGGAGGGTGCAAGTACTTAAAACACACAAAATAGAATCCCAACAAGAAATATTTTTCTTCTTAGTTAAGATTTTTGCTTTGGCACTACGTACACAGAGGTGAAAACTGACGCGTTAGATGAACCAACTTAGAATATGGAACATATACAATAAAACACAACTCATAATGAAAATAGCTAGGTAGGAAGTTCTCCCTTATTATTTCTGACATTGTTCAAAGATCCGACATTGAACTACATCAACTGAACAAAGTTACAACTTAGTACAACAGAAAAGAAATGATACATGTATACTTTTAACATATTATAATAAGCTTAGCAATGTCTCTGAAATGTCCCAACAGTACTTATCAGAGACATGGAATATTTCCAATTCACAGCTACACTTTCAGAAATATTAACAACATTGATCATCGAACAACTTTACAAGTTTTTGTTAGCTTTTACAGTACTTTCAAAGACTTCGTAATCTCTAGCTTCACCAAACGGAGTCCAAGTTGAATGGTTGCTCCTGCTGCTGTACCTGCGACGCAGAATCTACGATTTTACTACTATTCATCATCTTGGACGATGAAGAAGAAGAACCTAACTTGAAATTTGCAGTGGTGTTTAAATCATGAATATCTGTCCCAAAATGAGAAACTCCTTGTGGCATGTTATACGAGTAGTTATCTGTACTTGGTTGAGTATAAGCACTAGTACTATTCCTGAGCTGTAACGCCTTGAGAAGGAAAGAGTTCATCGAAAGATTGGGACTTAGCATGTTAGAAGGCCAGGATGAGAGCGGTGGAAGAGAATTAATATTAGTCCAATTCATGTTGTTTAGGCTCATCATGTTGTTGTTGGTCAGGAAACCTTGTGTGGAGATAATATTGTTGTTGTTGTTAAGAAAACCGCTGGATGATGAGTTTGCGATGGCGTTGAGATTTGGGAGCTCAATGTCTCCAAATTCGTTTGCGATTGAGTTTGCGTCGTCGCATGGGGACTCGATTGATGGATCGCGAGAGGACGCCGCTTGCTGGGGCTTTTTCATGGCAGCGCTCTTTTGGAAAACCCTACAAACCACCCATTCTTCCTGCCAAAATATATAATTTATAGCACCCGAAATTTTCGTCAGGAATTGATAAAATAATAAAGGAAAAATGCTAAATATTATGCGTGGCCTCATATATAATGGACCCGGCTATTCTTGAGAGTGATTTAGGGTACTACACAAGATTTCTTGTTGATATTATCTTTCTAATTATGATCCATATATCTGATCTTTATTGATTGAGCGTGTTGGAGGTTATTTGTTTTTTTAGTTTTTCCTTATTATGAAAAACTTCCTGTTTTCAATCAATTTTGTTCATCACAGTAATAAGTATTAATGCATGGCCTTTCCATGTCTTGTAATATTCTTCGCTCACGCATATGTTATCTTCACGCTAATAATATTAGGCTCACTTAGTGGCTTTCACTTTCTAATATGCTATATAATATATGCTGTCACATATATAGGTGCATCTATCTAGTCATGATGTGTATAACACTACTTATCCGTTAGTGACATACTACTTTTAATTATTTAGTTGTAAAAAATTCTGAAGTATCACAGTTGCTGGTGAGATCATCAGTGCATTGCATCAGTACAAATAAATTATGCATGCTAATCTTAGACCTGTTTGGTTTCATACACATATTGTGATAAGCCATATTATATTCATGATTAGTAATAGTGTATTAATGTTTGGTTTATGGATTTAGATTTATAATTCAAAACTATTCTCAATTTACGTGTGTTTTTTGTGAGAAAAAATATTGTAACGAACTACGAACCATGATTCAAATCATAGCACGAATCCATTAATCAAACGCTAACGGAATAAAAAATATCATATACATATAAATATATATATATATATGTATATGTGTGTGTCTATATTAATTATTAGCATTTACAATGGCATGATACATGTTTTGAGATTTATATGATCTACCTTTGTGTTCTTGAAGGGATGCTTGTTTTCTAGCCTGTATTCATGCATAACCCAGTTGCTCTTCTCACCCCTTGGAGCCCT
Source organism: Morus alba (assembly GCA_012066045.3). NCBI lineage: Eukaryota > Viridiplantae > Streptophyta > Magnoliopsida > Rosales > Moraceae > Morus > Morus alba. The sequence goes on from CP050231.2 coordinate 17,193,439, forward strand.
ACCCTTGTAAAATACTAGGGTTTTCTTCATCCCAACAAGTACACCTGCTCGAAAAATTTCCTTGTCTTTCCCTGTAGTCTTCCAATATCCGGCTTCCGTGGCTCGGTTGGTTCGGAGTCCGGTTGGATATTTTCGGTCTTTCAAGCTGAAAAAGTACCATTCTTTCTCTCCCATGGAAGCCTTGTCTACACGCCACAACATGGAATATCATGGAACTTTGTCATTATTTGAACAAATTTGTAATCATTTAATCATATACTTGTAATAAACTTGTAATCAATCAACGAAAGTAAACTAATTTGGAGTTAAGCGGAACATAGATATCCATATAATGTTTAAGCATGTGATTTATTAGCCAATGATTAATCATATATACAAATTATTGTGCAATCAAAGTTATGAAGGAAAAGAAAAAAGAAACAAAAAAGGCAAAACTCATCCACACACACACACACACACACACACACACACACACACACACACACACACACATATATATATATATATATATATTTCTTATACGATAAGGAATTAATCAATATCTTACGTCAACTATAAATGATATTTCTTCGTTCAAAAAAAAATCTTAATTATATGGATTAAAATCAAAAGGATTATGCACTACCTTTTCTATTTAATTAGTCAAATTATTTGCAAAAGTCTACTGTTTTCTCTTTCTAACAAATCCACAAACCTCATAAAAAATAAAATAAAATAAAAAGTCCACAAACCAAATTTGGAAAAGTTGAATAAATGGATTGTGCAATAATGAAAAGAAAAAGAAAAAAAAAAAAAAAAAAAAAAAACGCTATTTGTTAAATGAAATAAAAAAAACTCCTAGGAAAGACAGCCGAATTTACATGATCACCATCCCCATTCTGGAATGATCACTAATTGAAGCAAACGAATAAATTAGCTACAGGCTGAAAATAACTTCATTGCTGCGAAACAGAGAACCATCAAAACCTAACAAAGTATTAAAAAAAAAAAAAAAAAAAAAAAATAGAAGCAACTTAGAGACGAAGCACAAAAACTTCAAACTACCTGGAAGGTCCCAAGGTTCACACTTGTTAAGATCAACAACAGCTACAGCTTTCGGCGTGAAACCCAAATCGGAAACCTTACGAGCTAAATAGTACGTGATGAGTTCTTCATCGGTCGGATGAAATCTAAATCCCGGCGGAAGAGTTTCCTCCATATCTCTGCTAATTAGTTTCTTCAACACCCAAAGAAGGAAAGAAACACTGAACAAGAACTTAGATTTATATCCAAAGATGTACGGTATTAATGGGGAGTACAATTTGCGTTCTAGCTCATACTTCAACAAGAAGCTGCCATAACCAAGTTTTTTTTTTTAAAAAAAAAAATTCAATTAATTATTTTCCTTTAATTACAGCTAACACTTTGACAAAGAAGCCTCGTGGTAGCGAGAATTTTCTCACACGTGAGAAGTTACCAAAATGCCACCACTAAATTAGCCCGTGGCAAAATTTGTCTCTTGATCTTGGAAGGGTATTTTTGGGTTACTGCCCCTGAACCACAACACCTGCGACATTGACTTGAAGGAGAGAAACAAATTCAACAGCAGATATGAAAACTATGTGATATGTTATAGTTTTATATAAATATATATATATATATATATTGAAGTGAAATAATCGTGTGTGATCAAAATATTATGGGCTAGCTAGCTAGTCGAGTCTCCGTTACACCAAAATTGAGATTATGTTGTTAATTTCTTCTGTTGTCCCGTCCAACCACCTTCACCCATTCTCACCCACCGAACCCTCGCCGGGTAATTCACGCTTGTCCAATGAGAACAAACATATTATGGCATTTAACACCAAGACAATCGCTATCAATGCATATTGTCTATAATATATATTTTATTGACACTTGTTGGCGGCTTTAGTCATATCTTTCCTCGTGATTACAACACGTATGTGATCATTTATTTTGACCATTTCTGCTTTCATTTTTTTAGGAAATTTTTACTGTAGCAGTAGGACTTTCTTCTTCTTAACTACTTGTAATAAATACTGTTGTTGTTTTAATTATTAGGTTAACTTTTCGATGACCTTATATGTGATTGTAGCAATTACTTGCTACATGCTACAAATTTTTAGCATATACAAATCGTAAAATCTTATTTTAATGGTTAAAACAATACTTTATACCACCCGTTAAAAGGATAATTTTTATTATACGATCGAGTTCCCTAATTTTCTTTTTTTGGTAGGGAAGATTTATTAATTTAGGTGCTTCATCTAGAAAAGTTTACTACGTGGCATGTAAGTACAAATTCCAGCTAGCATATAGAGTATCTGATAAATTGACACTGCCGAGATGATCTTACGGTTGTTAGAGTTATGTACTTTTTTTTTTTTAAATTTTTCTTACTATAAAAATTTGAGACAAATTACCATATGGAGTGGTTAAAAGGATTACCAACCAACGTGACTGTTTCTTGGCCCTGGTCATTGTTTCTGTTGGGTCATTTCGTTCATTCATCATCTCTTTTTGTCTTCGAAGCTTCCTTATATTCAATCCTAACAAGATTTTCTCTGACACTGTAGTCTATAGGGTTTCTAGAAACACATACACGCAAACACAGATATATAAATATATATATATATATATATATAGATGTGTGTGTGTGTGTGTGTGTATTGATTAAAAATTTCATCACGTTTTAGAGGACTTTGCTTTAGTATCCTTTTTATCCACCTGTATACATCTAGAAATTGTATAGATATCCAAAGCATTAAGGAAAGGAGAAAAATACCTTTTAAAATTACATGAGTTATGATTTTTATCATTTATTCTTAATTAATAATTTTTTTAGTTAAATAATTATACTCGTAAAAATATATTAATAAAAAATAAAAAAAAATTTAGACTCGTATATTCTTAAAAATAAATTATGTAATTTTTTCTTTTAACCCTTTAACCCCTCCTAGCCCCACAACCCGACTTAACACCTTAAACATACTAATCGGAAAGCCAACCACATCACTACGTTTTGTGGTTCACATAGATAACATTAGTTAAAATGCATGCCAAAAACCATAAGTAATTGCTAACATTATAACACAATTATTTATCAAAAAAACATAAACAGTAAAATTGTCGCCAAACAAAACCAGCTATATATATTGGGCAGAGAGAAGCACTACCAAAAAAAATAAAAAAAAAAAAATGAGCGGACGATACCAAGAAATTAATGATTATTTTCATGAGGGTGCTTTGTTTACACCCTCATCATACTTTTCATACACTTCCTAATAAAACTTTTGGTTACTAAATTACCCGTGTTTTAAAAAATACTCATTACACACCCCACCTCGAAAAAAAAAAAGATTGTCTTTTAAAAATTAATGTGCCCTGCTTTTTCCAAAAAAAGAAAAATAATAAGAATGAATTTCAACGTGAAAAAATCTTCTCCACAAAAAAAAAAAAAAAAAAAAAAAAAAAAAAAAAATCGTGGTTTATTTTTTCCTTAAAAATTCTTTTTTTTTTCATTCAATTTTTTTTTTTATACTATTATTACTTTTGAAAAATTACGTTTTCACAAAATACTTTTGAAAAAACAAGTTTCTGATATGTGTAGAAAAGTGTATGATTGTTAACTTGGTTTATATATATATATATATATATATATTGATTGATTGCATACAAAACATTTATTTCCCTCCCTGTTTTATATATTGATTGTATATAAACTGTCTACCATCGAGAGTATACTCTTCTGTCTTTTTTTTTTTTAATGTATACGTTTGCATAGTTATACCATTTGTTTTTTTAATAACTATATATTATCATCATATAATGCAAAATATTATATGTACCACTACATTTGGATTCTCTTTTTAATTTCTACTGTATTCACATTTTTGCAACTTTTTTTTTTTTTTTTAGAATCAGATAATATGACAAGTAATTATCATATGTAGTGTAAAAAAAAAAAAAAAAAAAAAAATAGTTGGAAAGGGAAAATAATCGTTAAAAAAAAAAAAAAATAAGTTTAGTTAGTGGGGTGAAAAAAAAAAAAAAAAAAAAAAAAAAAAAAACAATACAATTTAATTGAAGAGAAATTTTTGAAATTTAAGAGAAGTGTAACAAATAGGATGAAGGGGGGGTCAACAGATGTATCCTTTTATAAATGTCCTTTGAAGTATGAAGTATGATCATTTTTCAAAGTACCCCTAGATTTTTTAAAATCACTTAAACACCACCCCCACCCACCCATCCCCACCAAATATCTCCAAACCATTAAAAAGGCTCCATATGCCGATTAGAGTTTGAGGAGAGAAATGAAGAAGAAGAATAGCATTTCAAAGGTATTGGTCTTCCATCTTAAAATGTTAACTTATTTAAGTGTGAAAGTCAAATATGCATATATGGATGTGATTATATTTGTATTTAGACGATATGGGACTCGGGCATTTTACCCTTAACACTCCCTTGCAAGATGGTGCTCCGTTAGGAGTCACTAATCTTGTATTTTTTATGGATCGACCCAACTTGTTTGAGCTATAGGTTCTGATATCATATTAGAGTTTGAGGAAAAAGTGAGGGAGAAAAATTACACTTTATAAGGTATTAAGATTTCATCTTAAAAGGTTAACATGTTTAAGTTGGGTGGCCTAATATTCTTATATGTTGTGGTTTTGTTTGTATTTAGATGATGTGGGACTCAAGTATTTTTACCCTTAACACGCCCTCGCAAAATGGTGCTCCGATAGGAATCACCAATCTTGGTTTGTTTTCTTTTTTTTTTTTTAACCCAACTTGTTTGAACAATGGGCTCTAATACCATATTAGAGTTTAAGGAGAGAATTGAGGGAGAAGAATTGCACTTTATAAGGTATTAGGCTTCTATCTTAATAGGTTAACCTGTTTAAGTAGGGTGACCTAATATTCTTATATAGTTGTGGTTATGTTTATGTTTAGACAATGTGGGACTCGAGTATTTTACTCTTATCACGCTCCCACAAGATGGTGTTATGTTAGAAGTCACAAATCTTGTATATTGACGGATCAACCCAATTCATTTGAGCAATGAGCTCTAATACCATATTAGATTTTGACGAGAGAAGTGAGGGAAAAGAATTGCACTTTACAAGGTATTGGGCTTTCATCTTAAAAGGTTAACCTGTTTAAGTGGAGTGACTCAATATCCTTATATGGTTATGATTATGATTGTATTTAAACAATGTGAGATTCAAATATTTTACCCTTAATACACCCCCGCAAAATAGTGCTCCGTGATGTATTTTGTATGAATCGACCCAGCTCGTTTGAGCAATGGGCTCTCATCCCACTTGCATCTATATGTCTAATGGATGTAGTGACATGGTATGCTAAAAGGGGGTACAATGAAAAATGTCAAGGGGCACACTAAAAATTAGTCAATAAGTCAGGCATGGATAAATAAATCCTTAAAATGTATTAAAAAAAATAATAATAACAATATTAATATGATTAATGGTATATCTATCAACTACAATTAATAAAAAGTCAATTATATATAAACTTTTTTTAATTACTCGAAAAGTAAAATGCTTCTAAAGGAAAATTATAAATTGAAAGTTCACTCAAATTTAAATCAATTTTTTTTGGTTAAATATTTGTTCTAAAACTTAATTATTATAAAATTCAACCTGTAAATACGCATTTGAAAATGCCCAAAATTTGACAAATGACACCGACTCACATGATCTTTCTAGCCGTCCAGACAAATTTCAAACAACTAGTTCCGACTGCTTAGAAAATCAAATGGGCATAATGAAATATTTTCAATTGATCATGATCAAATGGGCATATATTTTCAAATGGGCTTACAATTTGAATTTCATAATGATTAAGTTTTAGGAAAACTATTTTACAAATATTTGATCTAAATTAAAATATATCAATATTAATGCAATTAGAATTTGTAATTTAATTTTTATTATTACTATTGAGAAATATGTCATGATCATAATAATTTTTTAATAATATCTTTGCACATTGTAAGATTCATTTAATAAATATCGTTCGATTTATTGACCAATTTTCAATGTGCTCCCTCAAGTTTTTTAGTGTGCCCCCAGATAGTGCACGCCACATCAGTAAATCCGTTAGACATATAGACAGAAGTGCACAAAGAGGACATTTTGAATAGTTTTCAATACATTAGAAGATGTTTTGAACGGTTTTAAAAAATTAAATAGCACTTATTAAAAATAAACTTACTAAAAAAATATTAATTAATTTTTGTTATTTACTTATATCACCTTCTCAATACGAAATACTATATATTGCCATTTTCATTTTAATTCTTTAATGGAAACAAAATAACAAACAAATCAAACACTAAGAAATACAAATAATCAATCTAGGAAAAAAAAAAAAAAAAAAAAAAAAAAAAAAAAGGAAAACTCTTGTCACATGGAAAAGAGATGTTAGAATATGACCAAGGCATGTATTTTGGTGAATCAACAATGTCATGATTTTATTAATTAACTTATATATCATATATTCACTGTAGTAAGCAGATTCCTATGGGCTGTTTTAAAATATTTACGTGATAAATTACTATTTATTTTAAATATTTTAAAATATATTATTTACTTAATTTAATTTCATAAATTTAATATTTACTACATTCTTCGCCACAAATACGTCCATAAAAGGCCATGAGGGCCCGAGACACACAAGTTATGGAGGCTGAAAACAGCGTTACTTGCAGATTACTCCCAGAATAGATGTTAAAATTTTAAGAATAATCTAGAAAAAAAAAAAAAAAAAAAAAAAAAAAAAAGAATCAAAATAACATATCATAATACTCGTAGTTCCTAGACAAACATTGTTACTAAAACCCTACATTATTATTATTTTTTATGGATTTCTCTAACATAAATATACTTTTATTATGTAAACTATGGCGGTCCCTTCATTTTTATTATAAGAGTTAGACTCGTGAGAAGTTTCCAATCTTTTTTCGGAAAATATTTTATTTTAAACCTTGTACCCTTGTCTCAAGTGTAGTCACTCTATTAAAAATTCAGTATAATTTGAAAGGAAAACTATAGTAATCTTGAAATTTCACCTTAAATAATGAGCAATCTCATAGTCTTTTTTTTTCACCAAATATGTTTTATTTATTATTTTTTAGATAAAATCCAAAACTCAGACCGTAATTTTTTTTTGTTTTATTTTCTTTGATATGTTTCTTTATACTTTGTTGACGGGCAAATTTAATCAACAAGACTGTACCGGATTACTCCGCGGTAGCCCGTGAGTTTACCGGTTCGACACTTGTATTTTAACCGAATATGCAAAGGTGTGTAGTAGTGTTTAGTGAAGTAAAGGTTATGGTATTTGCAATAATAAAGATACACAGAGGTTTTATAGTGGTTCACCCTTTTAAATCAAGAGTTACGTCCACTGGATTGTATTTCTCTTGTTTTGCTCTTTACAAGAATGTCTCAATACAAAAATTCTCCCATACCCCCTCCCTCGGGGGTCTTCCCCCTTTTATAGCCCGTATTCCATGAGCATTGTCTAACAGTAGGTGGTTTGGACCATTGGGCCTTTTTCCTCTAGGGGGCCCATTCACTTGAGTGGCTTATTGCCTCATTTGCCTAGACCGTAGCCTGTCAGCACCTTTTGGACTGTTCACTCATCCAATTTGTCCCCCTATTACGGCTCTGTAGATCCTCTATAATATCTATTGATCTATTCCAAGCGGTTTTAGGGGCTTGTAATCATTTCCTCCAAACCCAGACTAACATTGGGATACTCAACCGATCACCTCAGGGGCCTTGGGATGTGGATCCAGTTACTTGCGTTTTGCCCCTGCGCCTATACCAAAAATATAGGTGCCTTACTAATGAATTCTGGTTTTTATAATTTTAAAATAAAAAACTAATAATTTTTTTACTCAATTACCACTAAATTCACAGCTAGAATTGTTTCTAATTCAAACACACATTTGTACCGAAAAACGATTATAATGATGCGTCTATCAACACCTCATTATATTTTTCTCATATTTTTAATAAATATTTTTAAAAAATAATTTTTTTATTATTAAATTATCTATTAATAAAATTCTTTTAAAGATAAGAATATTTAAAAAAAAAAAATACTCATTACACTCCCCATCTTAAAATAATATATGTCTTCAAAAATTATTGTGCCCTATGATTTATTTGAGATCCTGTATTTTGAATCACTTGTTAACGTTTGACAAAAATAATTCTTATGATCTTGTATTATAAGGTTTTTTCTCATAAACAAAGTGTGGCATACCTTCAACCGGAAGAATAAATGATTAAATTTTCTAAATAATTAATTTGATCCTGTAATAAAAATGCAAGAACAAAACATAAAAAATAAAAATAAACAATAAAAGCGCATCAAGTATTTCTACGAAAAAAAAAAATGCACATTACAATACAATAAACATGATTGGAAAAGATAAATGGTTAGCCTAATGTACTGATATCTTAGTTTAATGTAATGTTTAGTATAGTAGTATGGAAAAAAATGGTAATTAATTTAATTGGTAGATGGGTGAAAAAAGAAAAAACAATGCAATTTATATGTAGGGATTTTTTTTTTTTTTTTTAAAATTTTAAGTGGGCCAAGTAATAATTAAAATTTAAAATTTAATGGATTGGTGATTTTAGAAAGGGTGTAAGAAAATAGAACTAATATGAAACCAATATTTTTTTTTTTTTAAGTTTTTTGGCCTTAATATGAAATAGTGAGATGGTACATACTTATATATGGAAGTATAAAACTAGATAGCTATGTAAGATGGACTTTCCACATATGTAGTGGATAATTTTGTACAATTTGGAAGCATCTAGAAACAATAATACAATATTGTTTGTCGATGCGTGTCATTGAATTATCAATTGTGGGCAGTCAGTAAAGTCTGCAGAAATCTTAGTGGCAAAGTTAAAGACAAAGAAACAAACTAATTAATAAAAGATTGGTCTTACTATTAAGAAATCCCAATTGACAACACAATGTCCCTGCTCTCTCTGATCACCTTTTTAAAAGTCTCTTTATTCCATTTGGACGCAAGGAATACGCCTCACAGCCCACCAGTAATTAAACAACCCCAAACCCTTGAAACAATGCAATATTTATTAATATTCCTCTGCAAATTCTTGCTGATATATATTTATTTATTAAATTGTGCAGTATGTATAATATTTCTTTTTAAAAGTGTCATCCATACGTGTATAAATATTGTGTACGCTTGGTATTGGTCTCTTCTTTTTATTTTTGTTTATATTTGATCTATTTACGCTTGGTTCATAGATTCAGAATCATGATTCATAACCATTTATTATTTATGTGTGTTTTTTTGTGAGAGAAAATACTATAGCGAACCACAAACCATAATTCGAATCATGACACGAATCTACTAACCAAACGCACCTCCCAGGATTATAGCTCAAATACAATGTATAATTCAAGGTTTTGTGCTACTTTTAATGCAAAGCGGAGACGTTTGGTTTATGGATTAGAATCATGAGATTAGAACCATTTTTGATTTACATGTATTTTTTGTGAGAAAAAATATTGCAGTGAACCATGAACCACGATTCAAATCATAGTATTAATCCTCCAACTAAACGTCCCCAACTTCTTCCTCATTTGTTTTGTATTCAAAATGCAGGCACATGCAACATATATATTATAAGTGATCCTTTAGATCCTAGATTTGACCTTATGCTTTATATGGTGAATCTGTTGAAAAATATACCAAAGTAATCAAAACAATATTTATTTTGTTTCTAATCTTAGATATATAATTGCATATGCATGTGTAGTCGTATTCAACTGTGTATTAAAACTTGTACAAAGTAACTTATAACCAATTTACAAATACTAGAGCACCTGATTTATTACGAGTTAGGTTGATAATTAAGCAATCACTAAAAGTTTAAACAGAACTTTGGACCAAAAAAGGGAAAGAATATAAGTTACTTGCTCAAATCTTTATTCAATTGTTCCGATCAATTACAAATGAGGAAATGCGTGAATATGTAATGGGAAATGATTGAGTGATGGGAATGATTTTCTTTTTTTCTTTAATTTGAAATGCATAATATGGTAAAATTAAGGCTCATTTATTTCACTTATTCGAGTTTAGAATTTAAATTTTATTACAGTAAAAAATTCTCAGAAACAGTCACATTTAATTTTTACTACAGTAAAAAATTTTCACATAAAATCACATCTTAACTCAAATTAAAAATTCAAATTAACGAATCTTAATATTTATACGGAATGAAAAAAGTGAGCCTTGTTTAGCAATGATATTGTCCCTTAGCCGCAGCTTGTTGTCCTTTGTTCCAATCCGACCATGTCAATGACAAACTTACCCTTGCAAGCTCCATATTTAATGATTGTTACATTATCATTGCTAAAGAAGCTAAAGTCCAACATCCGAGACAGAGAGGGGGGAAAAAAAAAAAAGTGCTCAACGTTTTCAGCCTTTGAGGACATAATGGACAATTTGAAAAACATAAAGAACAATTTTGACCAACAAGGAAGAGATATTAGCAAAAGTTACTAAAGAAAACGCTCTCCCACGGAAGACTCCACTTTAATTTGCTTTGTAAAAAGCATTGCTTAGCTAGGAACTCATTTTCAGGCAACAAGAGTGGAAGAAACCAAAAAAAAATTAAACAAACACAAAAAGAAAATGCCATGTTCGAGAGAAGAAGCTCTCGTTAGGCTCTTCTACAATGCCTCAAGCCTTTTCCAACTCCTCTTCCTCTTCTCTTCTCTCTCCTTCATTTTCCTTTTCAACTTGTTCCACTTTGCTGGTCGCAATCCAATATTTCCAAGGCACTACCATATGATATTGTCATTTAACAATATTTTACTATATTATAATTTCATATAAACTTTGTGTAAAAAAATAAATAACTCTTTTTTTGTGTTCGTTTTTCAGGAGCCAAAATGGATACGTCCACAACATGTTTTCGGACGAGGAAGAAGGAGAGGAAGAAGTACAGGAAAGAAGCTTTGACGACCATTTGGTGGCCGACATCATTCGAGGAGGCGAAGCGTTGCTGTTCTTACCAAACGGCGTCGGTTTCGTTCAAAGCGAAACCGACCAAAATCTCAGCTCGGATCAGGAGTTCACAAGCCCGCACGAGAGCGTCGTCGAAGATGATCAAAATTACGCCACCGAACTCTTGTCCATGCATGACACTGACCTGAGCGACTCGGAATCTGAGTACAACGACGGTAATCATGATGGCGATGAGACGGTACTACAAGAAATCCCGGCAAGAAGAGATTCAGATTCGGTTCACAATAATCGTGTCTCAAACAATAAAGGATGGCCCACATCGCCCATCATAACTATAGACTTACGAAATCATGATTTGGTCATGGACGGTGAAAAAATTATCAATGACGGTACTATATATTCTTACATCATGTACAGCTTGTATATATCTAATAAAATTGTTACAATATATAGCTATAGTCACATGCTGTACTTTTGCATATGCATATAATTGATGTCTTATCAATAATTAATATTGTTTATGTTGTTGTAGAATATGTTTATGATAAGATTAACGGTGAGACCAAGATGGACACAAATTTCTCCGGGGATGAGAAGTTTCTCAGTTTTGCTCCGACCCAGCTGGAGACAAAGAAGTTTCTAGCGAAAGAGAAAGACATTATTTATCACGAAGAGGAAGTGTATGGGGATTCTTGTACGGTTGGATCAACTTCTAAGAGCTCCTCTGAATGGAGAAGCTCAATTAATTATAGAGATTCCGGGACTGAAGATCCATTTTCTTCTTCATCAAGGAGGAGTTGCCCCAAGTGGGAGTCTTACACTGTTTTTCAGAAATATGATGAAGAAATGATGTTCCTAGATAGAATTAGTGCTCAAAAGCTCCATGAAACAGGTCAGAATAATTTATATATTATCTTAAGTAAATGACAGAGAAGATATAACTGATATAAAACTGACCCAAAATTTATTAAAATCGTTTTTGCCAGTTATCTTTAAATTTTTAATCATGTCAGGAGTAAACTACGTAGTTTATCGTAGAGTTGACATATAAATATGCAATTGATACTTAAATTTTTTATTTACGACGAGAATTTCAGAATCGCTAAGATCAATAAAAGTCTCTCCAAGATCAGTTTCGGAGAGGATTGTCCACAAGTTCGCTACGGCGAACAAAACGCCAAAGGAGATTCGGCGGAACCCTTATCACGAATTGGAGGCTGCTTATGCGGCTCAAATCTGCTTGACTTGGGAAGCTCTTAATTGGAATTACAAGAAGTTTCAACAGAAGAAAGCGTTACATGGTGATTTTGACCCCGGTTGTCCAGGCCAAATTGCGCAGCAATTTCAGCAGTTTCAAGTCCTTCTACAAAGGTACATAGAGAATGAGCCCTATGAGCAGGGGAGGAGACCTGAAATTTATGCAAGGATGAGACGTTTGGCACCAAAGTTACTTCAAGTGCCCGAATACCGAGGTATTATTCAAAAACAAAATCAATCTCTTTTAGTACTTTAGGGTTTGTTAGGTATGAGAATTTAAATCAGGAAAATTTTAATCATGATTCTTAGATCAGAACCATGATTCATAATTTTGAGTTTAAATCATGATTCTGAAATTATGATTAAGAATCAGGAGTTTGAATCACCTTGAATCAAGATGTGGTGGTTTTAAAATCATAATTTAAACTAGTTTAAAACATCACATTAGATTCTGAATCATGATTCTGAATCCATCTACTAAATGCACCATTAATCTATACCTCATTGGCACTGACCATCAATAACATTTATACATTACAAAAAATTAAAACCGTCACTTTATTATAATTAGTGATCGTCATCCTATTATATGACTGATATTACTATTGTACTACGACTATCATGTCAAATTAGTATCATAAAAAATATCACAGTACTTTCGGGATATTAGTGAGTGCCGGTCTAATTAGAATATTCTAACGATTCCTAATGTCGTTTTTCTTCTGCCGTGAGTTAAAAAAGAAAAAAGGAAGGGAAAAAAAAAAAGTTCACCATGTTTTTATAAGTATTAATATAAAGTTGTAGTACCTCGTATATAGCATACGAAAAAAATAAAAAAAATAAAAAAAACTGCACTAAATATAGAACAAATACTTGAAAAAAGATTGCTTTCCCACCAAAGACTAGGAACATATATAGTCTATGACCCATTCACTTTACCGATTTAAATTTTTAGTTTTAAATTTTTACAGTAAAAAGTTCTCAAAAAATATCACATTTAACTTTTTCTGTTACAGTGAAAAACTTTCAGAAAATATCACATCTCAACTTAAATTAAAAACTTAAATTTACGAAGTGAACGAGGCCTATATATAGAGTTATAGTCCTAAAGTTAATGTTATTTTATTCCTTTTATAAGATTCAGAAGATGATCAAAGGGAAGACGGTTTGGGCTCAAGGATTTCTTCACCTGATTTTCTTATCATAATGGAAGATTGTATCCATACTTTCCTGAATTTTCTCAAGGCTGATAAGGAAAATCCCTGCAAAATTATATCATCTTTGTTTAAAAGAAAACGAAGAGGTTCAGTAGATCCAACACTTCTTCATCTCATGAAGAAAGTCAATCAAAAAGTAAGTCTATTATATTTTTTTTTTTTTTTTTTTTTCTCTTTTCTACTTTAATTATTATAAGTATTCTTGTTTATTATTTTATCTAATTAACACATTATAATAATTTCCCTTCCGTTCTATCTGCAGAAGAAGATAAAGCTTAAAGATCTTCGCCGAGCCCAAAAATGCTTGCGAAGAAGAAGATTGAAAGTGGATGATGGGATGGAGATAGTGATGGGTTTAATAGATCTAAAGGTGGTTTCTAGGGTTTTGAGGATGAAAGAGCTGAATGAAGAACAAGTGCATTGGTGTGAAGAAAAAATGAGCAAAGTGAGAATTTTGGATGGGAAACTTCAAAGAGATTCCTCACCACTTTTTTTCCCTGCACACTGACCCACAACAGAATGTTGCTTGGCAATGACTAGACTTATCATGAATGTTGCAAAAGCTCCAAAAATGAATATCCTCAGGCACTCTTTTGTAAATAGAATTATCGAAGAAAATTGCAGAGTGGGGCCTACAAATCAAAGTAATTACATGTGAGGGGTGACATGGATTTTGGCAGATAGGGAATCCAATATCAAAGAATAGGAGGAGGGAAAAAAGATGGTATTGGTTGGTGTGTAATGTGATTCGTGAATATTGAAAGTGAAAGGACCAGAGACAAAGCAAAGAATAGATCAGACAATACCAACTTTAACTTACTTTAATTTTTGTATCTTTTTTTTTTTTCTTTCTTTCTTTCTTTAATTAGGGTTTAATGTTTATCTACGAGAGATTTTGAGCTGAATCAAAAGCAGAGATGAGATAAGCTAGCAAGGCTGCTTACACATGCATGCATTATGGAATAAAAAGGTAGCACATGGTACACTAAAGGGATATGTACGTAGGATAGATTTATATAGGGGCCCCACTTGGTTTCGGGGGGAAAAGGAGGAAATAAGATACAGAAATAAATGTCTTTTTTTTTTCTTTCTTTTTAAATGGGAGAGTGTAAGCTTTTTAATGCTTCTTCAAAAAAAGTTGATCTTGATAAATGTAAGTTTTTTTTTATTAATTATTTGTTGCAATGACTGAAAAGAAATACACAGATTATTTTGTTTTTCTTAATTTCATCAAAAAAAATAAATAAATTTCCTGCGCTTGAAATTATTTATCTTATAGATGTGTGTAATAAATACATTATAGGTCCGTTTAATTTTATAGAGCTTTTTCCTTTGCTATAAAACAGTAGAATGAAAGAAAAAAAAAATCACATTTAAAAATTAAAATCAGTAGAATAACAAAGTGTGACTTTTCATCAAGTGTTTACAACCATGTTTTTTAAAGAGTTTAGTAAGTAATTGATTTTAAGATTTTGTAAATAAACAATAAAAATATTAGAAAGCAGTTTATATATCTTTTGGTTTTTCTGGCAAATTTTTTAAAAAGGACTATTTTAAGGATTGACTTCTGAAGGTGGAGTTTTGGCTTATCCTTTTCCCGTCAATGTTTCCTATGAACGGTTACTAATTTTCGGCCTCGTTCAATTCGCCGATTTGAATTTTCAATTTGAGTTGAGACATGACTTTATGTGAGAGCTTTTAATTGTAGTAAAAAAAGTTAAATGTGACTGTTTTTGAGAATTTTTAACCGCAACAAAATTAGAATTGAAAACTCGAATCGGTGAAATAACTGTTTCTTGAGTCTTGTAACTCTTATTTTCCTTTCTTATTGTTTAATAAATTTGAGTTAGGTGTTTAGTGTGGGAAGAGTCACGAACTGTTATTAGGTGCCAATTTAATTGGGATGTCCTAAATTTTTTTTTTTTTTTACTAATTCTTCTTTCTCATCATTAAAAATAATATTACCATATGTGTTAATAAAATAAAACTATCACATAAAAAAAATAATTTAGTGATCCTTTCTATATTATAATATGATAAATTTAGATACAACCCACACGATAGCTTGCCATACTTCATTCTCCCCTTTTCCTTATTCGTGCCAATTTTAATTAAAAGAGGTCTCGCTATATATTTCGGATATTATGGTCCTTGATTCTGTTGATTCGGACTAATAAATCTCATATTTTCCTTTCAAAGGAAAAAAAAAAAAAAAAAAAAAGGATACAGTGTCATACATACATAGTAATTTCACATATTTTGGAATAACAATTGCCAATAAGCATTATTGAAGTTTATCATCAACAATTTTTGGTCTATTTCTATACTAATGGTATGATCATGTTAAATTATGGAGTCTAAGACCTTGTTCATTTTATCGATTTGAGTTTTCAGTTCTAAGTTTTTATAGTTAAAAGTTTTAAAAAAATATCACATCTAACTTTTTCTGTTACAATTAAAAGCTCTCAAAAAATATCACATTTCAATTCGAATTGAAAACTCGAATCCGCAAACGAAACTAAGCCTAACCCGAATGATTATTGACTTACATACAAATAGTACATTGATCAACCTTTATGGTAAGGTTTCCTGCACCTATTCTGATAGTGCGAGGGTGAAAGACCTCAGATTATTTCTTTAAGGGTACTTTGAGATATCACACTTTAAATTTGGTTGTCCTAGTTTTTCTTTATAAAAAGAGAAGCCACATTTAAAGTTTATCAAAGAGGTTCGAGAAATAATCTAATGGCAAGAGAAAAACAAAAACAAAAGTGCTTTTGCATCTACAGAACATTAACTTTCTGATATTTGCCACTTGGATCTTCATTTTGAAAATTTGAACAATCAGTTTCTCAAACTCTCATTTTCTTGGCACTTGGATTCTCATTTTAAAAAATTTTGACAGTTTGGTCCCTAAACTCTTATTTTCTTGACACGTAAGTTCACTTTTTAAGAATTTAGACAAGTGGATCCCAACCACCCATAAGTGAAACCAAGTTACTTAGGAAACTCACTAAAAAGTAAGTCAACATGATGTATGCTCACTAGTTAAGGTGAACGTTTAGACTGTCTGACACGATCCTAAAGTCCGACAGGCCTAAGATTGGCCTGACTCAGCCAAAAATTTTATAAGATATTTTCAAAAATATAAATATAAATATGTTATTTGGGCAGGCCCAATCCAGCATGAATAAGTTTTCAGGCTTAAAACCTCAGTCTGGCTCAAAGATTAGGGCAGGACCCGTGCCAACAATAGAGGGCCTCGGGCTAGCCCATTTGGTTTAGACCAAACTTGCAGCTCT
The DNA here is from genome assembly GCA_012066045.3 of Morus alba. Lineage (NCBI taxonomy): Eukaryota > Viridiplantae > Streptophyta > Magnoliopsida > Rosales > Moraceae > Morus > Morus alba. The sequence goes on from CP050231.2 coordinate 17,210,265, forward strand.
ATTCACTAGTAAGTAATATCTCTAGAAAATTGATATGGTAAATGTTTTAGAGGGTATTAGGTACATGGGTCAAATAATCTGAACCTATGAGTCCGATTCAAATTGTTCTTTGATTAGTTACTTTAGGTAACATTTTTTGGATTGTGTAATCGGTTTGAATCAGATTGCAATTTAAACTATAGTATTTACATTTTATAGTTTTTTAATCAAAAAGGTTCAAATCGCCACAAATCGAACTCTCAAATTAAATTGACAATAGTGTTTTAAAATATTTATTTTAGTATCCTAAAATTTTCATTGTATAAATTTTTTTCTTGCTTTTCGTATTTATTTTGAATGTAAGATAAAAGTTGATAATAAAATAAATTTGAAAACTTTTAAGAGAATAAGTAAATGGGAAGATTAGTATGTAGTTACTTGGTAGGATAGCTAAGTAATAGAATAACGATTCAAATTACCTTTCCAATTTCGGTATATAAATAAGGTCTAATCAATCAAATTGTACAACAATTTAAAAATTAAAATATTTTTTTAACTAATTTTTTCTCATTTTTCAAGCAAAAAAACTTTTTCTTATTTTGATATTTATATCTATTGAATGACGTGAACTATTATAATTAATTAGACATTAATTGAAACATAAAAATTGAAGAGTCTAAAAAACTTATCTTGTGAGAGATTCAAAATTCTTTATGTGTAAGATAAACTAATTTTAATCCTTTTAAAGTTAGACAAATTTATGCAAATTAAAGGAAATTTTATTTCCTCTAATATATAAAATTCAGAATATCCTCTTCTTTCACTCTTCATTTTAGTCATATTCCTATTTTTATTTTTTTCTCTCTTTTTTATTGGACACATAAACTTTATAACATGATTACTTTGATAGATCGTTAATATTCGCCCTTTATGTAATTAAGTTATCATAATAATTTACAAAAGAAAAAAAATCATAATCATTGGGTCCTTTCCATAAAAAAAAAAATTAAAAATTGGGGAATTGCGCTGTTAGAAAGCCGTCAAAAATTCAGCTATGATGCCATTTAACTAAGATAAATAAAACAAAAGTCCACATACAAACAAATCTAATAATCTATAATCCATAATCTATAATATTAGAAGTGTGAATAGTGCTTCACTTTTTTTTTTTTTTTTTTTTTACCAAAACGGGCCACGTTTTTGGTCGAAAAAGTTACCCCTCCCTCTTTTCTTTAAGTTATTCATTTTATTTTTTTTATCGTATTATTTATTTATTTTTCATTTTGGTCCTTTTTTAATTATTTTTTATTTTTGCATTAAATTTTATTTTTTCATTTTGATTCCTTTGCCCTAAAATTTATTTATTTTTTCATTTTAGTCCTATCATTTTGTCGAAAAAGTTAACCCCTTCCCCCCTCGTTTAAGTCCTTCAATTTTATTTTTTTTTGGTTTTATTCTATAATTTATTTATTTCTTCATCTTAGTTTTTTTAATTCTTTTTTTATTTTTACCCCAAATCTTTATTGCTTTTTCATTTTGTTTCCTTTTATTTTAGAACTTATTTATTTCTTCATTTTAGTCCCTTTTTATTTTTTTATTTTTATCCTAGCACTTTATTTCTTTTTTGTTATGGTTCCTTTTGTCCCTAAAACTTATTTATTTCTTCATTTTGGTCCTTTTTTGACCTTTTTTTTTTTTTTTTTTTTTTTTTTCTCACCCTAATATTTTATTTTATTTTATTTTTCTCATTTCGGTTCCTTACCTTAAAGCTTATTTAATTTATCATTTTAGTCTTTTTTTGGTCCCCTTTTTTTTTGGTGCTTGTCTAAAACTTTATTTTTTCATCCTGGTTCCTTTTTAGAATTTTATATTTAGATCTTGTATGCTTTTAAATGTGTCTCATTCTCAAAACTTTATTTTAATACGCATTTCCCTTCCACTATGCCTTATTTAATTATAACAATTATTTTTAATACAAGCATTCTCTCTAATTTGTTTTTATTGTGTAATTTTAAAATGTGATTTTTCTCCTACTTTGCTCCTACTAACATGATTTCTTTCATATGTGCTCATGCTCAATTTTTTTCCCTTTTTTATTTTCGTTTTGCCAAAATATTCTTTGTAATGTAATCCTTTTTTAAAGTAATTCTTTTAAATAATTTTTTCACCGATTGTTCTCATTGAAATCTATTTTTTAGATGTGCCCCTATTTAATTTTTTCTATATAATCCTTATTATTTTAGTAGTGGTACTTGTAAAGATGTTTGTTTTAGTTATTATTTGATTAACTAGCTAACTAACATCTTTATTATTAAATGAATTAAAAGAAATAATAAAGTGGTAATCAAAACTTTTATCATAAGAATTACTCCCTACGTGCATCGCACGTAGAGTTCAACTAGTGTATACTAAAAAGAATGAGAGTTTCTATACTAAGGTCCTACTCTTTTCACAGCTTGAATTACTATTTAAATTTTTACTACAGTACTTTTTTCATAAAAATTTAAATACAATTTTTTTATTATAGTGTTTTCTCTCACATAAATTTATTTTTTAATTTAAATTCTCTAACTTGGGTTGTGAAAAGAATGACTTAAATTTTCCAAAATTATAGAATAGAGACCCCCAAGTGTCAAGGCAATGGGAATATTTGAAGGCCTAGTTCAATTTTTTAAAATAAGGGCTCCAGTACCAAAGATTAAAAAGTTTGAGGACCCGATGTGAAGGGGAAAAAAGTGAAAAAGAACAAAAGCAAAAATAAAAACAAAAAACAAATGGCGCATTTGGAACTCTTTTTAAAATGATTTTATTTTTTGTATGAAAATAAAAATGAAAACGTTTTCAATCTCAAACAAAAATTATTTTTAAAAATGTATTTGGTAGTTTTATTAAGTGATTATTTTCAGTATAAAAAAGCTTATTAATGTCTCTCTCTTTCTCTCTCTACTCGAGAAAGGAGAAAAAAAAAAAAAATGACTAAAAGTCATTTTTCATTTCTCTTTCATTTTATACTAAACTAAAAAATCGTTTTCATTTTTATTTTTTTTTTTTTTTACGCCAAACACTGTTTTAAAAATATTTTTATTTTTTCTTTCTTAAAAAATATAAAAATAAAAAATGAGATCAATTTCAAACACAGCCATCCTTTTGGTCCACGTAACCTCCAAGCTGACTAAGGGTAATTACTGCTTTAATGGGCTAGTCATCATAGTCCCATGGACTCCCAAATAAACGCGTATTTGCATGTGCTCTCATTTACCCATGGAATTGAGTAATAAATGGGGAAAACGCTGTGTCATCAGAGGCAAAAATGTGAGGCACATGGTGGAATCCACGTAGACCCTACAAATGAGATCACTTTTGTGTGTAATTTAGATAAATCTCATTGGACACATAAGGATGCTCAATAAATGAACCGTACACCCAAATAACAAAACTGGATGTTATTTGGGTAGTATATATTAGAAGTATACATTGAAATTTTTCCTTTTTTGATCAAGTTCAGAAGGAAAAAAAAAATGTCTTTTGACAAAATAATTCACTCAGCGAAGATATATGAAAAATTTATCTAACAAACATTTCATTTACATTCACCTCACTATCGATTATAGTTATCTGATCTGAGATATCCTTTATGTTTAGCTTGAAATTGAATGTTAAGGGTTATGAAGATTTTGCAGACATTCTGTTTGGTAAGAGAGAAAGAAAAGCAAACGGAAAGAAATTACATCGAAGAAAGAAAATGTGAAGGTCTCATACCATTTGAAGGTTGTGTCCTTCTTTTTATATTATCACTTATATCCTTCTCCATACGATATGGAATTGCACAATTTATCTTATCTTGACTATTTTACCTCAAGGAATTGATAGCTATCACATCCTTAACCTTATCAAACTTGTCCAAAACGACTAGATGTTTAAGTCGAGTTAAAGACGGAAGATAACTCGTGATCTCATTGAAAAGATAATGTAACGACTCGACTTCTCAAATTGTTATAGATTTCATAAAAACTTTCTTAAGTGCCGAAGTCAAATTGCATGGTGGAATTCTATACCCTTACCTCCATCGTCTTTGAATTGCTCTGCCAGTCTATCAGTTTGGTCAAGTTGCAGGTTTTATGGCCGGTTTAATTCAAAATTCAGTACACTAAACAATAAAATAAAAAAGCCAGCTTCCCATATTAATGTAATATTCAAAATTCGGTACAAATAGAATAGGGTTTTTTTTTTTTTTTTTGTTTTGTTTTTGAGAATAATAGAATAGGGTGTTTTTGGCGACTGCCACAATAAGTTAGTTGGAATCTTAAATTCAGTAGAATGTACTTTTTTTTAATAAAGAATTCGGTAGAATAAGTTGATCCGTATAGCATTGCTCCTTTTAAATTGTTATTGGTTTTAAAAATTAATCTACCATAAAATTAAAATATAAAAATATCGCACCATTAAAACACAATTTTAAACCGTCAACACTATGTTCCATTAAATTATTTATTATATATATATATAGATTTTTAAATGTTATTAGATTTTGATATTAATGTCTTGGTTCAAAATTATATCCTATCAATAAAGAATTTCTTTCTTCTCATACCCTAAAATTCTTCAAACAATTTATATTTATTTATTCAATGTAAACAGGGGCGAAGCTAGCACCTCCCCCATTCCCCCGGGCCAAGGGCTCTTTTGCACTTTTACCCTCCACTAGAATTTTGACATTTTCCTTCTAATTTGCCCCCTCTGAAATATTTTTATTACAACATCAACATGTATAAAGATTTTTTTTGACAAAAAAAAAAAAGTTCAATTACTCTCCAAATTTGGACTCCCATGTACCCTAATATATATATATATATATATATATATATATATATTTGAAAGATATGTACCTTAATGAGCGCGATTGGAACTTGTTTTAAAATAATTTTATTTTTTATATAAAAATAAAAATAAAAACGTTTTCAATCTCAGACATAAATTATTTTTAAAAATACGTTTGGTAGTTTTATCAAGAGATTATTTTCAATATAAAAAACTTATTAATGTCTCTATTTTTCTCTTCCCTCTGAGAGATGAGAAAATAAAAACAAAAAATAAAAAATGATTAAAAGTCATTTTTCATTTCTCTCTCATTTTTCACTAAACTAAAAAATCGTTTTTATTTCTATTTTTTGTCATTATTTCGTCAAACGTCATTTTAAAAATGTTTTTTTTCTCAAAAAACGTAAAAAATAAAAACGGAATCAATTCCAAATACAACTAATATTTCAAATGTAAAAGCTTAAATAAATCAAACATCAATTACACTACTATATAAATTCATAATTCATAATTCCAAACAGGACTGTTACTTTGGGAGAATGGTGAGTTATAAGACGTGTACGGAGAAATCAAAAAAAGGAGGAAGGAAGAGAAACAGAGTGGGGTTTTCTTTGCTTTTCATTTCTAAATCACAACCGGCAAATTTACGTTTGTCTTTTCCACTTTGGAGTGGAATCATCATCGACAATCTTTAACCCTTTTTTAAGATAAGCTTTAACACTTTGCTGCACTTAATTGTTACTCAAGACACTTTTTTAGATCACACTAAGGTTCAAAATAGTAATAATAACAAAAAAAACAAAAAAAAAAAAAAAATCTGCCTCTTTTTTTTTTTTTTTTTTTTTACTTTTGAGATTCATGAAATGACATTGGTAGACGGGTTGAGTCCTGTCTTTTATCCCGATAAACAATGTTCTACTGATTAGACGGGGACATGATTCGAACTTACAGTCTTCAGATCATGAGCTTGATGACTCGACCAATTCTTCTACCCCGCTTCTTCCCCTTATCTTTTTTTCACTATTCCCACCTACTGGCTTTGATTGCTTGGCCGGGATAGAACCAGCGCTTAGTAAGCTAGTTTCTTCCTTACTCTAACAAGTAAACTAATAAACTATCTTGTCTAGGTTGAAGCTATGAAGCTCGTTTACGTATATTGTTTGGACTGCACACAAGACCATCATAGTTAATGAAAGAAATTTAGAAAATAAGGATGATGTAAACATTCAAACCAATTAAAAAATGTTCCTTGGTTGGACTAAAGTCTGTTTGCTTAGTCTTGTCTTATTCCAATATCAATAGGTCAAGTACACAATTTAGATTCTCATTCAATGGAGAGATTCGATTTTTTTTTCTCTCTTTTCTTTTTTAATTAAAAACTCCATTAAATCTAATCCAATTAAATCAGTTGTTTTCAGACTTTTCTATCTTAATAATTGAGTTAACAGTGGCCTTTATTAGAGCTAAATATCTCATTAATACTTTGTATTTTTTTATAATATTAAAACGGTATTTTTACCTAATTTAAAAAAATGTACTTTTAGTACTCTAAGATTGATTTTTTTAACATAAATTGTACATTTTACTATTCTCATTAAGTAACAACAAACTAATAATTTAAAAAAAAAACTATTTAAAAATTAAAAAATTAAAATACATTAAAATATTTTCAAAAATATTTTTAAAAGTTACTAATTTCTATTTAATTAATTAAAATGGCAGTTTGAACATATGTTCCAAACATCAGTCTTAAAATACTGAAAAACATTTATTTAAACATAAAAGTACTGTCTTAATATTATTAAAAACACAAAATAATAGTGAGATGTTTCAATATAATAAAATGATTTTATCCTTTCATAAAATGGTTTCATTTTAGGAAAAAAAAAACACCATCCAAAAACTTAAAAAAAAAAAAAAGAGATAAAAAAGGATAATATTAAAGAAACAAATTGATTTATATGGGGTGTGTAATTAGAAGAGGTGTGAAGAGTAAAGAAAGGATGTTGAGAGAAAAGAAGGAACGTAAATACAACCAACTTTAATATATTATTTTTATTAAAAATAGTTATGGATAATTATGGTATATAGAGGTGTGTAAAAAAGAGAATTTAATTATTTAGAAACTATGTAAGGTGTCTCATTAGAAAAGTGAGCAAAAATGAAGATAGAAGCAAAAATTAGTTTTGGGATGTCTAAACAAACATCACAAAAGAACTAAAATGAAGTTCGGTATGAAGCCGAATTTGAATTGAAAAGTAAATTTATGTGAAAGAAAACATTGTAATATAAAAGTTGAATTTAAATTTTTATAAGAGAAAACACTATAGTTAAAAAGTTTGAGTTGTAATTAGGAGTGTACATGGGTTGAGTTGGATTAATTTTAAGATTCTTTTAAACCTAACTCATAAGCATCGATTTGGAGAAAATACAACCCAATGTTACTAGAGAAATACTCTTAATTAATGCGTTATTGGGTTGGTTTAGGTTAGGTTAGGTTGGGTTGTCGATTTATGAATAAATTTTTTATGTTTATTTTTTTTAGTTTTCAATTGATAATAAGTAGAGTTTCAAATTTTAATTTGCTCATAAAGAAGTGGTGTTTCTTGTGTTAGTTAATTGAGCATTTATAAAATAATTTATACTACTATAAGTATAAGCTCTATAAAACATATACTAAGATAAGCTAACAGATGAGTGCTTTCCTTTATGCTTTCGGTATATCAAATATATTATACATTTTTATTTTAGTATATATGAAATTCAGGTTGAGTTGAACTGTATGGATTTAGATATCCTCAACCTAAAACCCAACCTATAACTTTAGTTTGAAGTATTTATAACCCATAATGGCTTAGTTTGGTAGTGTTAGATTTTAGAAAAATTACTTTTAGCTGTGTTGAATGAAAAAGTAACTATTACAAAAAGTAGTTGAGTGTTTAGTAAACTATAATTATTGTAGTTGTGCTAGTTTCAAAATCAATGTAATAGGGTTTGGTAAATTATAAGGTTGAATTATTATAGATAATTAAAAATTATATTATACTATAATATATATATATATATAATTACAATATAATATATATTTATTATTATATTTAATATAGTACAAACAAAAATTATTATTATATAATATATTATATAATTATGATATAGAATATAATAATATTATTAAAATAATAGCTGAAATAATTAAAAATAGTGATTATATTATGAAATATTATAATATATATAATTACAATATAATGTATATTTATTATTATATTTAGTATAATACAATAAAACTATTATTAAATAACCTATAACTATGATATAAAATATAATAATATTATTATCATTATTATTATTAAATATAATTATTATATTATTTAAAATTATAATAAGATTATTAATATTTATTATATTATTATTATATTAAATTAAGTCCGAATTTTAGATTAATATTAGATTATAAATTTTAAATTTCATTAAGCGGTATTATTAGTATTATGAAAATTTTATTTATTATATAATCTTATTAATTCCCAAATAATCTAAAAGTTAAAATTTGTTATATATTATTTAAACTCTTTATATGATTTTAAAATTTTAGATTCTTAAAAAATTTTAAAAAACATTTTTTAGAATATTTATTAAACACTAAAATTAGTTTCTGCTTGTAATAGAAGCTTATTTTAGAAGAAAAAACAATAACAAACTAAGCCAATATACATTTTAATTTGTGGGTTTGTCATTTACACAATAAATTATTCATTTATTATTAAAATTTGATATTTATTTAATTTAATTTTAAAAATATGTTATTTATTATAATTTCTCTTTATTCGAATATTGCTCTTTGTATATAGGCAAAATATAAAGTTTATTAGTGGTGGTGCACACTTTAGTAGAGCAATTGAGCAAAAACAACATATTAGGCTTAGCTTCACAAACCAAAAAAAAAAAAAAAAAAAAAAAAGTTATTAGACGTAAGGAGGAAGAAAAAAAAGAAAAAAAAAAGTATTAGACGTTTGAAGGAAAAAAAAAAAAAAGAGTATTAGACGTTTGAAGGAAAAAAAAAAAAAAAAGTATTAGACGTAAGGAGGAAAAAAAAAAAAAAAAAAAAAAAAAAAAAGGAGGAAAAAAAAGAGAGAGAGAGATGATTTTTCGTGCATTTCTTGTGGGGCAACCACCTCCAATTCCCACACGATTTGTAAATTATAATCCAACGCTGGGAAACCCCGATAACGCAGGAAGTACGCTACAACCACTCGCAGAGTAGAACTCATCATCTTTTCATTTCCCCTTTCGTTGCCTACACTTTCTCTCTCCTCTCTCCTCTCTCCTCTCTCCTCTCTCTGTGAACCATAAATACTCAGACAACCCAATCCTTATCTTCCTTCTTCCTCCCTCTCTCTGTCTGACCCTAAAAAAAATCTCTACTTTCCTTTTTTTTCTCTTTTTTTTTTTTTTTTTTTTTTTTTTTTTTTTTTTTTTTTTTTTTCAATTCTCCCCTTCAAAACCCCTCCTCCTGTTTGGAGGAGCCTCTTCTGCTCAGCACAGGTTTTCTCTCTCTTCTTTCTCTCTCTATTTTCTTCTTCTTTCTCTGGTTCAACGCGATCTAAAACGTGTAGATCTGCGTTATAAAAATAATATTTTGATATATATTTTCTAAATTTGTTTTCTTTTCTGGGTTTATAAGGCGTTTTTGGTGCGAGATCTTTGGAATCTGAAGATGATGAAGGGGTGCGGTTACGAGCAGAACGCCATGGCAGGATGCGAGGGGTTGAGGATGGTTGTGGGATCTGTCGTTTGTCCAAAACCTCGTCGTTTGGGGATTCTCAATCCCTCCATTAACGACCACATCAGACCTCTTAGATATCCCACAAAGTATGACTCGTTTTTTTTTTTTTTTTTTTTTTTTTTTTTCCTGTTTTAACTTCTTCCCTAAATTTATGGAATTTTTTGTAAAGAGAAGTGAAAAAAATTCGTTTCTTTTTTTGGAAAAAAACAAAGATTATTTATTTCTTCTGATACTAATTATTGTGTTTTTCCTCTTTGTCTTACCAGTCCTTTTCAATCGGAAGTTGGGGATTCTCAAGCCGGAACAGAACTCCTTGATATCATTCTCACCAAGGTTTTCTCTCTCTTCTCTCTCTTTCTCTCTCTATGTGCAAATTTTTTTTTTCCTGGCCTTTTCTTTTTATTGTTTTACGGTAGAAAATTGGTTTGAAAACTTTGAACCTATTTTTGTATTTTTAATTAATTTTTCTTAAGCTTGTTTGGTAACAAATTTTTTCTTTTGACTGGGAAAATATTATATATATTTCTTGAATCTTAATCAATCTTCACTAATCTGAGCGAGATACCAAACAAGGCCATAGTCCAATTTTGCAGTTGAAATTTTGGTTTGAAAATTAAGACCCATATTCTTTATTCGTTCAAGGATTATTCCTAACCCAAAAACAAAAAAAAAAAAAAACAAGTAATTAAAGGGTAAATTTTGTTTTTTGACCTCAAGCTGAGATTTTATTATTTTTTTTTTTTTTCATATGAATTTTAATGGCAGGGGAATAGTTCAGAAATACACAATAACCAAGTAGCTTCATCTCCACCGTATTTCTGCGGATCTCCACCAAGCAGGGCTTCAAATCCAGTAATCCAGGATGAGCAGTTTGGCAACGGGAAGGTGGGTTTTGTATCCGCAACACCGCCGTCGCCGTCCTCCGCCCGCAAAGGCGGCTGCGCTCGGATGAAATTCGGGCACAAGCCGGCGGCCGTGCGCGTCGAAGGGTTCGATTGCCTCAGCAGAGACCGCAGGAATCGCAGCATCTCTGCAGTGGCTTGAAAAAGGAGGAGGATGATCATCATATAACCCCCCAATACAAAACAAAAAAACAAAAAGTTTTTGAGAGATGTAAAAGGGGGTTTTGAGAAAGAAAGAAGAGGAGAGGGAGAGAGAAAAGAGAGATTTTAGTCTTGTAATATTTGTGTATATAAGGGTCAATGTTTATGCAAGTTTCTGGTTCTGCTGATGATTTTAGTTTTTTTTTTTATGGTAACCCCAAAAGATGTAATCTTGTAAAGTAAGGTCAGTTTTATGAGAGAGTATTTTCCCATTTTGATGATCAGGAATAAAGAGAGAGAGAGAGAGAGAGAAAGAGAGAGAGAGAGAGAGGTAGAGTTTGTCCGCTTTTTTTCTTTTGTTTTGTGTTTCCTTCATTGGACAAGAGTCTGTAAATCTAAAAACCAATCTTTGAGAGTCTTTTGTTTCTCATAATCCTCCTTTGTAATTTGTGAAGAAAGATGGAGGAAAATGGGAGCTTAAATTATTTTGGAATTTTTGCTACTCTTTTTTTTTTTTTTTTTTGGTGGGTACCTATTGTTTTGGTGCCGTTTGTTTTTTTGCCTTTGTTTTTTTTTTGCTTATAAACAAGTCTTGTACGGTGAAAGCACGTGGCTGTGAATACAATAGTCGGTATGTATAATATGGCTTCTTTTATTTTATCAATTTCAATTTTTATTTACAGTTTTGTTATAGTAAAATTTTTTTTTTAAAAAAGTTATATTTAATTTTTTTATTATAGATAAAATTTTTTAAATAAAGTTATATTTTAATTTAAATTAAAAATTTTAATCGGTGAATTAAATGAGATTTATATAAAATCATTAATTAATCCGTGAGTTTCGTAATAGAATATTAGGGGACGTGTTTATGTTTATTAAAAAAAAAAGAATAAGAATAAGGTTTAAATTTTAAGTTTTGTTTATTTCACTGATTCGAGTTTAGAATCTGAGTTTTGTTACAGTAAAAATTCTCAAAAATAGTTATATTTAATTTTTTTATTACAGTAAAAAATTCTCACATAAAGTCACATCTCAATTCGAATTAAAAATTTAAATCAGTAAACTAAACGAGTTTATATTCTCATAAGTTGTGCAATTGCATAATTATTTTGTAAGAGATTAAACGAAAATGAAAAATGTTAGGGTTTGGCAGGCGGCACTAATGGTGTTTACGCGCGTTAATTATTTTAAATAAACACATCAATAGATGAGAAGGGGAATTATTTTTAGTTATAATTTTCTCATTCAATATGAAATAACCACGCCCCATAAAGCTTTTTTTTTTTAATTAAAAAAACAATCATGTTAAGCATCTAAACATTAGATAGTTTTATGTGGAAACATCACTATTACATGGTTATCAATATTTAAAAATAAAATACAACCAGTAATGCTAATATCATTGAAATAATCCATTAATTCATTAGTACTTTTTTTCCTTATAGAGTTTATTAGTACTTAGTCCCGTTTATTTCACCGATTCAATTTAAAATTTGAGTTTTACTACAATAAAAAGCTTTCATAAATAATCACATCTAACTTTTTACTACAGTAAAAAGCTTTCACATAAAATTACATCTTAACTCAAATTAAAAACTCAAATCAGCGAACTAAACAGACCTTTAGATATGAAATTACTGACTTACCTAGCTACTAATTACATACATGAACAGTTATATACATGAAAATTTTATTCATGGTACACATACTAAACTTCAGTAGTTTTTGTAATATTGAATAACTATTTTGTTTAAGTTATTTTATTGTTCTTAATTAATATTTAGTTTCATCTTTGTTTGCAGTGGTGGAGCTAGCCTTTTACTTCAGTTAGAGCGTACATTATATTTTGTTAACAAATTATCTTAATGGAAGCATATAAAAATATATATTTATTTTAGTAAGAATATATATTATTTCAATGAGAAATTAAGTATAAAATTTTAAATTTTTAAAAGATAATATTTTTTTTTAAAAATTTTAAATAGGGCGGCTGTCCCCACTCATCTTCAAGTGGCTCCCACCTCTGTTTGTTTGTGATGTGTTATTATTTTTCTTTTATCACTAGATCTCAATATTATGTAAATATGATAACCCGCTAAACGATCACCGCACACGTTCCCTTAGCCTCACTACTCTTGATAGCACTTTTCAACAATAAATTATTAAAGAGATTTTTACGGTAGGATTTGAAAAATAAATTATCAATAAGTTTATTTTTTAATAATTAAATTAATATTAAAATCTTATTTATTTTATTAATTTAAATTTTTAATTTTAAATTTTTACAGTTAAAAATTTACAGAGAATAATAAATTTAATTTTTTTATTACAGTTAAAAATTTTATAAAAATTTTAAAAAAAATATCGCATCTGAATTTTAAATTCGTGAAATGAATTAATCTTAAAAATTATTTGTTTTATATATTTTATTTTATTTTGATACGGTCTATTAGGTAGTTTACTTTTTCGTATTAAAGTTGAACACATGAATCTAGAAAAGGGCAGTCTTCATCGCATTTTGAGAATAGTCGTGATTAGCATTTTTTTTTTTTCAATATAAAAAAACGTTTTCTTGGAAGCATCGTCGGAGAGGGGGTGTTGTGGGGGACTCTTTTGTTTGGTTGTGTGTGGTATGACGTGGAGGATTGGTATTACGAGGGTGTTGTGTGGGGGAGATTTTGAATGGTCTAAAAGGCTGACGAAAGGGCACAAAGTTAAGTTGGTGGGGCCAATTTTGATAGCAACCAGTTGGGCTAAAAAGCCCAAAAAGTATGTACGTACAGAAATTTATTAGTGTACTCACTTTTTAAATTAACGGTTTTAAAATTTTAAGAAAACTCAGTACATTTTTAAAATTAAATTAAATTAATAATAAAATTTAAAAATATTTAAAATAAATATCAATTTACGTGATAAATAAATTATTTATAGCGTAAAAGGTATATTTATTGTTAGTAAAAATATTTTTTCACATAAATTTTTTTTTACAATTGATAAAAAGATTTTTTTTCATGTAAAAATACACTATTTAATATAATTTTCTTAAAATTTTTACCTTTTACTATTAATTAATACCTTTTTTAATTAATATAGTTCTTTATTAAAGAGTATTGATTAAGAGTAAATAGTGAAAATTTAAAACACGTACATTTTAAGAGGATTTTGCCTTTTTTTCCCATATATAGACTTTTTATAACAAGTCTCTCTACTGTTGAATCTTGTTAAAATCATATTAAATTAAAAAAATATGCACAAGAAACAACTTCTAATGCAAATTCAATGGTTGAAAAGTAGATAACTACCGACAGATCATTTTTTCTAAAGATACACACACATACATACACACATACATATGTACACACTGAATAATATTAAGAATACTAATTTAAATATCAATTTTTATGTATCAATTGATATAGTATGTGAATTATTTTTTTTACATTAGTGAGTATTTAAAATATTACTACGTCAATTAATAATAAAAGATTATATATACTGATAAAAAATAATATAACTCAAATATCATATCAATTGGTACATAAAGGTCTCGTTCACTTTGCGGATTTGAGTTTTCAATTCGAGCTGAGATGTGACATTTTTTGAGAGCTTTTCACCGTAACAAAAAAAGTTAAATGTGATATTTTTTGAGAATTTTTTACTGTAAAAACTTAAAACTGAAAACTCAAATCGTTGAAATGAACGATGACAAAAAATTAAAACTTAAGTTTGTATTCTTACATTACTTATACATATTATATGAAAATTTTATTTATTTTACCGATTTAAATTTAAAATTAAAATTTTATTATAGTAAAATTTTTTTAAAAAATAATCACATTTTATTTTTTTTTTATAATAAAAAAATTTACATAAAATTATATTTTAATTTAAATTAAAAATTTAAATTATCGAATTAAATGGATCCAGAAAAGTGCATGTGTTGAGTTTGTTGTGTTTGGGTTTTAATTAGTAAAGCCAATTTAACTTTTACAGTTGTAAAAGAGCTATGTATAAAATAAGGTCTGTTTAAAAATGTGTCATCGAATGACATAATCGTGTCCGAATCCAGAAAAGTGCATGTGTTGAGTTTGATGTGTTTGGATTTGAATTAGTAAAGTCCAATGCTACGCCCTACATTAGTACATTATTATCAGTTATTGCCCTTTAAAGTCGCTGTCCTTTCCCCTCGGTGCTTCATTCTTTGGACGAGGTCCAGTCAGCGGTTTAGACTCTTTCAACGTACGGTTGCTGATGTAATAAAGTTGCTGTCCTCAATCACTACCGTGCTTCATCCTTTGGAAAAAAAAAAAAAAAAGCGGTTTAGACTCTTTCAACGTTCATGTTTGGTTTAGAATTCCAGTTTTATTACAAAAAAAAAAAAATTCAAAATAATCACTACCATGCTCTAACTTTTTACTACAAAAAAAAAAAAAAAAAACATCTCAACTCGAATTAAAAACTCCTCTTAGAAACTAAACGGGCCATATGTATTTTCATTCTCGTTCACTTTATAAATTAAAATTTTTAATTTAAGTTGAGATATGATATTTTTTTAAATTTTTTATTACAGTAAAAAAAATTAGATGTAACACTTTTTGATAGTTTTTTATTGTTAAAACTTATAATTGAAAACTCAAATCGGTAAAATAAACGAGACATTAAAATGTTCCTAAACTTTAAACAAGATTCATTTAGGCCCGTTTAATTTGTTGATTCATATTTTTAATTCGAATTAATATGTGATTTTATATGAGAGTTTTTTACTGTAATTAAAAAGTTAAATGTGACTCTTTCTGAGAACTTTTCACTGTAACAAAACTCAAATCGGTGAAATAAATGAGACCTTAATTCTTTGAATTATGAAAGAAAAGATTCTCTGGTACGACTGGCGTATTGATATATTAAGTTTTTTTAACCGTTAAATCTGCGTACTTTTTAACTTTTATGTAATTTTATTCAGATTCGAGAGACATAAAACCTAATTTACCTGTATGTTGACTTACCCAAGAAGATTTTTTACACAAAAATATTCAAAAATAACACCTCCATTTATAAAACTAAGAAAATGACTACGTGAAACTACTTATAATTTTATAGATGCCCCTCCATCTATTTATTTAGTTTAACTTGTCCTTTTATTGAAAAGAAAAGTATGAGTTGATATAAAATCAGTAAGTCACAGGATACTAATGAAATATAATCGGTTCATCAAGTATTTTGGACGATTTTTATAGTTCATAAATGAAATGAAGCCTTTTCAAAATTTAAATGACATGTTAACTATAGTATATAGTTCAATGTATTATATACAATTAATAAAAAATAAAATGAAATAAAAGTTCACTAGCTTGCATGCGGGACTCTTAACAGAATAATTTTTAGAGTGTAAATAAGCGAAATTATTTGACTCTCCATGTTAATAAAGAATGAGGGTTCGTTTGGTACGAATATTTAAACAAGAGTGATTCTAATAATGATTTTAGAATCAAAACTATGATTTATGATTTTAGGTTAAGATCATGATTTCTGAAACCATACTTCAGAATCATGGGTTTAAATCAACCTTGAATTAAGAGGGGAGAGGGGTAGTTTTAGAATCATGAGTGATTATGGTTTAAAACATCACATTAAATTTCGAATTATGATTCAGAATCATCCAAACCAAACACTGATTTAGAATAACACTAATTCTGAACTAAGATTTAAAATCATGATTCTAGATTCATGTATCAAACAAACCTCAGTCTCATTAAGGTGAGATCCACTTACTCTATTTTTATGGTAAAGTAATGTATTTTAATACGAACTCCCTAAAAGGGGTTAACTCTTGTTTTGCAAGAGATACAATAGGCTAACAAAAAGTAGTTCCAACTATTCATTGTCATAAATATGCATATTTCTAACATCATATTTTTATTATTTAAAATTAGCCAATTTAACATGATCTAACAAGAAAATAAACCTTATGCATTAAAATTATAGCAGTTAAGTTGTTTTAATTGAAGTTCCTTAATTCTATGCCTTGATATTTATTTGATTTATGAATAAGAATAATAAGACTATACTTTATGTGTTCCTAAATAGTATATTTAGTAAGAATACATAAGTTTTTCAAAAAAAAAAAAAAAAAAAAACCTAGGTACAACAATTCCAATCCCAATTTTTTGTCATAATTCTCCAGCTACCATTCTTTTACTGTCAAGTGTTTAAAAACTTAACACATCAAGTAATAATAAGAGGTTTCATCTCTCTCTCTCTCTCTCTCTCTATATATATATATATATATATATATATATATATAAACTCAAAAGTTAATATAAAAATTGAGATTAGATTGGTATCTCTAGCATTTTTTTTTCAACAATTGACATAATTAAGTAATTTGTACTTTTTTGTATAAAAATTATATTTATTTTTGGGTGCTCTGTGTTAATTTCCTTCTCAAGATTTAGAAATTTAAAAGGTGTAGCATGATTTTTTGCATCCCTTATTGATTCGTACCTTTACAGGTGCTCCTCAAAATTGTAGTTTCTAATTCGTGAATGTATGAACAGGTTAAAAATGGCAATATCAATATTTTTCATAGTTAAAATTTGGGCCAATCCTATTTTATAGTCCTTGAATTCTATTTTTAATTCATTTTGGTTCATAATTTTTAAAATGTTCAAAACTTAATCTCAATCTATCAATTGTTTCTATTTTAGTCGCTTTTATCAATTGGGTGTTAAAAAAAAAAAAATGCACATGACGTGAAAATGCAAAATAACATGAATATCATTGATATTATGATCTCGTTTATTTCACCGATTCAAGTTTTCAGTTTTAAGTTTCTACAGTAAAAAGCTCTCAGAAAATGTCTCATCTAATTTTTTCTATTACAGTAAAAAACTCGCAGAAAATATCACATATCAACTCGAATTAAAAATTTAAATCTGCGAAGTGAACAAGGCCTATGTTATCTAGTTAACCTCAATTGATCAAACCATCTAAAACAGTAATAAACTAACAAATTGAGGTTAAACATAGGACGTTCAAAGAGTCATAGATTAAAGTATAATTAGCAACAAAGTGTGTAGACTATTTATTAGTATACAGTATTAATATTTATAAAAGCTATCACTAAACACAAGAAGCACCAGTGGTCTAGTGGTAGAATAGTACCCTGCCACGGTACAGACCCGGGTTCGATTCCCGGCTGGTGCATTTCAAGTTGAACTATGATGATTTAAGCGCTGAGTGTGATAGTTGGGTCTATCACGACCGTCCGATTCTTCCGACGAAATCAAGCGCATCTGAGCTTCGACTTTTTTTTTTTTTAATTTTTAATTTTAATTTTTTTTATTAGCATCAATGGTTTCAAACCTCTGATGATAATTTAATCCAATTTTTTTAATTTTGATAAAAAGGTCCTTAAATTTTTAAAATATTTTTAAACAATCATTTACTTGTGTTAAATTTCTAAAATCCGTCCGATTCTTCTTATCAAATTCTTCCGAAGCGCATCTGAGACTTTTTATTTTTTTTTTTTATTTTTAATTTTTTTATTAGCATCAATGGTTTCAAACCTCTGATGATAATTTAATCGTAATTTTTTTTTTTTGATAAAAAGGTCCTTAAATTTTTAAAATATTTTTTAAACAATCATTTATTGTGTTAAATTTCTAAAATCGTCATGATTCTTCTTACGAAATCAAGCACATCTAAGCTTTTTTTTTTAATTTTTTTTTTATTTTTTTTATTAGCATCAATGGTTTCAAACCTCTGATGATAATTTAATCCAATTTTTTTTAATTTTGATAAAAAGGTCCTTAAACTTTTAAAACATTTTTAAACAATCATTTACTTGTGTTAAATTTCTAAAATCGTCCGATTCTTCTGATGAATTCAAGCGCATCTGAGCTTTAACTTTTTGTTTTTGTTTTAATTAGCATCAATGGTTTCTAACATCTTATGATAATTTAATCGTATATTTTTTTAATTTTGATAAAAGGAGCTTAAACTTTTAAAATATTATAATTTAAACAATCATCCATTTGTGTTAAATTTCTAAAACCGTCATAATTCTTCCGACGAAATCAAGCGCATCTAAGCTTTAACTTTTTTTTTTTTTTTTTTTTTTAGCATCAATGGTTTTTAACCTCTAATGATAATTTAATCATATTTTTTTAATTTTGATAAAAAGGTCCTTAAACTTTTAAAATATTATAATTTAAACAATCATCCATTTGTATTAAATTTCTAAAACTGTTTGTTCTTCTAACAAAATCAAACGCATCTGAGCTTTAGGTCCCTTTTTTTTTTTAAAATTTTTTGTTAGCAACAATGGTTTCACATTTAACTTTTCTGCTACAGTAAAAAGCTCCATAAAAATTAAATTTAATTAAAAACTCTTTTTTTTTTTTTTTTTTTGAAAAAGGTCCTTAAACTTTTAAAATATTATAATTTAAACCAATCCGTCCATTTGTGTAAATTTCTAACGGATTCTTACGTGAGGACAAATATGCCCTCAATCTCACACCCAAAAAATAAAAATAGAAAAATAAAAACAAAACAGCAAAACTCCTTTTCTGAAGAAAAAAAAAAAAAACTCAAACCCTTTTTATCTTCTCTCTCCCACTCTCGATTCATCATCGGTGTCGACGACCAGAGGCCGTCGGAGATCTCGAGAATTGGGTCTCGAGCACGGGTTCGCCAAGCTCTGCGACTGAGGGCGGCGGGAACTGGTAACTTACCGCCATTGACGAGCTTGGAGGAGCGTAGCTGAAGGGCGGTGTGCTTTTTCGTTCTCGCTTCCTCTCTTCTGCTTCAGAGTATAAGGTCATTATTTTCCCATCAGGTGTTGGAGTGCTGAAGATTTGTTGGCTTGAGGTTATTTTCCCCTTTTATTGAATTTCGAATTCGGTTTATTCAATTCTCACTTGGTCCATGTGAAAATTTCACAAATATTTTGTTTTAATTTAGTTTGTTGTGAAGATTGTCGGATTCTGTATATAGATTTATGTATATATTGTAGTAACGTAGCTTATTAATAATGTAAACATGGTTAATTTGTTTGTTATGTTTATTTTGACCCAAATAATTTGAAATTTGCGTAATTGTAGCGTTCTGTTATGGTTTTCATTTATTTTCTTCTTCCGTTAAATTAAAGAGGTTTCAAAAAGTTAGTTTTTGGTTCCCTCCGCAGATTTAAGCTCGTTCATTTTACGGATTTAAATTTTTAATTTGAGTTAAGATGTTATATTTTTTTTTGAATTTTTTATTATAATAAAAAAAAAACATTTAAATGTAATATTTTATGAGAATTTTTTAATGTAAAAAATAAAATTAAAAATTTAAATTGATAAAATAAATTAAATTTTTTAAATTTTAAATTTAAATTAAAATGTGATATTTTTTAAAATTTTTTACTGTAATAAAAAAATTAAATGTGATATTTTTTTAAAATTTTTACGAAAAAAATTAAAATTAAAAACTTAAATAAGTAAAATAATAGAAATCTTAAAATTTAGTGCATGTATTTCAGGATTTGAGTGTTTTACTTATGTATTAGGTCAGTATTTTACTAAAATACCCTGCATGAGATATTCTGTAAAAAAGGTGACGGAAATGGACGGAAAGGTTTAAATTGTTAATATTTTAAGAGTTTAAGGACTATTTTGTTAAAATTAAAATAACGAGGACTAAATTGTCATGTAATGAAGAGGTTTGGGACTAATTATACCATTGTGTAATATGAGGGACGTTTTATCCTTTTAAGTTCTAAAAATTCTTCTCATCACAAATCAAAAACTGACGTTATAGGGATCAAGTACCAATTCTAATTATTGGGTTGGTTCGATCATTTATGACGCAAGAAAGATATTTTGCATAATACAACGTTATATATCTACCAAAATTTTCGAAGCAAGCAATTTATTAGATTTTTGTTTCTAACAATTACAATATAAAATAGATTATTTTTTAAAATACACGGTATTTTTGAATATTCGATTCGATCAAATAAAATACAAATAAAACCTTATACTTATACTGACGGATTAAAATAAGATCCCTAAATATTTGATTCGGTCAAATAAAATACAAACAAAACCTTATACTTATACTGACGGATTAAAATAAGACCCTACCGTTATGGTATTTTTCCACACTTTATCTTAAAATCCGCATATAAAATAACTTAAAAAAGGGCACGGATACTTTATTTTTTGTTACAAAGCATAAGATATAATATGCTCCAATAAACGCTCCATTGCCATATAATTAAAGCTCCATTAAAAGACAAGAGGAATATTACAAGCTTAATTTTTTTTGCCCCAAAAAGAATTGATACAAAACAGGCTTAATTTTTTTTGCCCCAAAAGAATTAATACAAAACTGGCCACTAGAAGAGACAAATGAAGTTGGAAGGGAAGCAAGAAACTTGTTGTTTTATAGCAAACAAGAAAAATAAAACAGAAGGAAAACTGCATACATATATTGTATCTAACTATAAAAGAAAAAAGGTAATACAAACCTTCAATTTTACTGCCATCTTTTACCAGGAGGCTTCACTGAAAGAGAGCTGGCACTAGGAGTTCTCTTTATACCTGAAAAGAGCAATTGTGGCAAAGTGTTGGGAAAAACATTTATATCTTTCTATTAAGAGTAGTAATTGATCATATATGCATATCTTATGTAAGAACAAAATGCTTAAATTTTACATACTTGATGAAACCTTGGAGATGCCCTTTGACAATGAGGAAGTACTCGACGTAGTTTGCTCAGGTTTCCGGGAGGGTCGAGAAATTTTCGACATGGTTCCGGGCCTGCATAGAACAAAATTTTTGCTTAATTAGAACCCTAGGTAAGCACAGTTCAGATTTAGGTGATTCGGCAATGAGCAAAGATATGTAAAAACTTTTTTAGTCTTTGTTTTTGGCACATTGTAGGAAATCTTTTGTACAGCATCAAACACCTTATGGTACTAATTTATATTACAAAAGCAAAACAGTTCATTGCAATGTGTCAGATAAAATGACAGGAATTAATTTCCCTTGATAAATTAACCAAAGCAATAATAAGAACACCAAGAAAAACTCACTTATCAGAGTTATTAGACCTTGTGCCTCCATCCGTGAAAATAGCATTCTCTGCAGAGCCATCAGTTAGTTCTGTTCCCACAGAAAGACCACCATCAGAAATGTCACTTAATCTCTCCTCAGTATCTGCATCATCTCCAAATCTTAATATCTCATGATCATGGTCATCTCTAGGAATGTTCTGACCTATGTCATTTTGGTGTTTAGTGTCCTCATCATCCTCCTCCTTTGACTGCTGGGAATCAGCTTCTTCGGAATAGTGCTTATCACTGTACTCCGAAGAGTTGTCGTGCTCAGAAGCTGCTTTCTCAATGAGTCCTAAGCCTTCGCTGCTCGATGGCTTTTGGCTTTTCTGAGGAGATCCTATTACAGATTCTCTGCTTGAAGATGGAGAACCGTACCTTAACAACGAGCCTGATCCACGTCTTTCGCCATCGGTTGCAGGATACACGTTTTTAAGATCTTTAAGCAATTGCAGTCTCTCAATCTCTTCATCCTTTTTTGCAATGGTGTTCTTTAGAGAAGCCACCTGCATGGTTAACAAAACTTATGTTCTGACTTGAACTCTTAAGTAAGAAGTAACGGATTCACTTTACTTTGGTCATTTGGGGTGATTTAAAAAATTCGGAAATGGAAACATGAATATTCTTCCATTCCGCGACATGGAAGCTATAGACTAAGTTCTTCATAGCCATGTTACCAATTAATCAAGACCACTTCTTTGGTATTTTTCATCTTTTTCAGAAAGAAGGATCCATTAGCAATTCTCAAAATTATCTTTGACAGGTTCTACATATTTGGTCCTCGGAGGAAAGGACGAGCAAAAGGGACACTGATTAATTCTTATTCAAATTTGAAATTATGTCTGAAGAAAGAATTCAACATAAAAATAAACAAGTAAATGTATAAGAGAAGAACCTGCTCCACTAATTCCCTAACATCTCTTCCCTCTTTGTTGCTCTTTGCAGCACCCAGCTCAACTCCAGAGACCCTTTCAGCAAACCTCAAAGTACTTAAAGTTTCGGAATACGAATTCACATCAGGATTAAGCTGCACAAACATAAGTGTTTTTGCCTGTCCTCCTATTATAGATTAACAAGAAAACATTGTAAGCAATATAAAAATCTCATGCAAACTATAACGCAATACATAAAGCAGAGTATGACTATGAAAATGGCACCGAAAAAAAAAAAACCTAGAGAGCTTTGTAGAACTTGAGTGAGCTTGCTATTTCTGTATGGAACATGAGAACTCTTTTGTGCTAGAGAGAAAATGACATCTCCAAGAGCAGATAGTGATTTGTTTATGTGCTGTGCTTCTTTGAGTCTATCACCAGTTACTTCTGATCGATCTACTCTTTCGCTTCCCGCAAGATCTACCAGATGCAGATTACCAAGCAAAGCAGCACCAGTCTTCAAATCCAACCCGCGAACATGCATAGTGACGCAACTGTACACACACATCTAAATGAAAATCACAACTCAATCGAAAACTCATAATACTTGATGGAAATAGAGCTAAAGAAAAGAAATGGTGTACATCTTCTAAACGAAATCATCGCAATTTTCCAACAATTTATCAGGACGTGTTAAACAAATATGCTAATAAAGATTAGAGAGTAACAAACCTATGCGAACGGCTACTTCTTTCGTTAAGTGCAGTGGCGCCAACAGACCTGTTCTTTAATCCAATATCCATCAATTCTATGACATCTGAGGTTGATTTCACAGGGTGCATGCTGGCATCAGGTATAGCTAACCCATGGGGTTGAGAGTGGGTCAAAATCCCAAGTGTGTGCAAATCAAGGGAAACATGAGGATAGTAATGAAAGTATTCAAGTGCTACATATGAAGAAAAACATGTATGGAAAGAATTTGTTTATAGTCAACAACGAATTTGGAGTATATTTCTACAGAAAAAGGATATTTTTTCTGAGAACCATCACTTGATAGCAAATCCCTCACTTGCTCATTGTATATTTCAATCATTTGGACACCAATTTCATATGTTATGGAGCTTCTTCTATTCTGAGAGATTGCAAATAGATCATTCAACGCTCGGTAATTTACTCCCCAATTGTCTTTGGATGCAGCATTGGGACCCGTCTGAAAGTAATAAATCAAAAACCAATTACTATTTTTTGGTTTTTGATTTTTTTTTTTTTTTTTTTTTTTTATTTTTTAAGTACATCATGAACAAAGTTGAGATTTGAAAAGAAGGTCTATACCATTGTGTATGTCTTCCCTGAACCAGTTTGACCATAAGCTAATATGCACACATTATATCCGTCAAGAACGGACCGTATCAATGGCTGTATATCAGAAAATACCTCCGCTGCCAACAATTAAAGGAGTTAGTTATGTTAGTTAGGATTTAGAGTACTTATCACAACACAAACACGTTGATGAAAATCATTAGTATTTATACAAAGACCTTGATTTGTCAAATAACAACCAAGTCGGATGAAACAAAATGAAAAGAATGCAGGAGAAAACCTTGAGTTGAAGATGGACCAAAGACCTTGTTAAATTTGAACAACCGCTGGCCTTCTTTCCCTGGTTTGGAGGGGTTTGCAATTATCAACTCCCCATTTTCATCAATACGTTCTACGGTTGTCTTTTTTTCTTTTTGTCCCGGTAAGAATGGCCTTATCCGACAATAAACTCTAATGTTTCCTTTGCAAAGAAAATAAACATGTCAATTCAAAAACTGCATTAGATATGCATAATAAAAAAGCTAAAGATGAATCAAGTAGTGTCACCCTTTAACTCCTGAAGTTCATTGAACATCTTCCGGTTTTCAGCAAGAAGCGAATGGTAGTTCTGAGCTGCGTTAGACAATGCTTTAAGCTTGACTCCTGAAAAGGCCACACATTATGTGAATATTCTATCATAAACTGTATGACAATGATGAAAGTGGCACACTTTTCTGATTGAAATTCCCACCTAAGCTACTAAATTCCTCAGCATAGCTCTTTTTTGCTTTAATAATTTCTTGCTTGATTGAGTCCGAAGATAATCTCAACTCCTGAATTTACACAAGTATTGCAAAATGACATAATGTTAAAATAAGAAAACAATTAAAGATAAAAGAGTAGAAGGCTATAGAAAGCTTACTCGCAATGCACCAAACTGAATTTCCATAAAGCTTTGGTAGGTGTTCTCTTTTTCGCTCCAACTTTGGCATTTTGTCTCAGAATATGACTCTACCTCTAGCACCTTGTTCTTTGAATCTGCCAAGAGGAGATCAAGTTCTTGTAACCTTTCTTCAAGCACAGATTTAACATCCTTTGCATCTTTTTCGAGTTCTAGGCAACGCATTTCATAACTCTTCTTGGTTGTTTCCAACTCCTGCTTTAATGCTGAAATTTCCAGATTGCTTTGATCCTTCTCTTTCATCAACTTGCTTAAGTTCTCATCCTCAGCTTGCTTCTTTTCTTCCCTATTGGTCTTCTCATTCTGCAGTAGGAACAAAGTTAATACTAAAGTTCATTATGAGACGCGTCCACAAGTTTAGAGGTTTGAAATAATTGCCTTAAAAATGGCATATAAAAGATGGACAAATTACAAAAGTGTCAACTTGCTGCGCGATTTTCCGAATGAGCCAAAAACACTCCATGAGCTTGAGAAAAGTGACAAAGTTAGTCCTTTGGTCTGTTTTCCGTCCAAAAAATAGCACCGGACAGACAAGTGACTTCACATGAGGTTTTTCGCCTATTCTTTGGCCTCAAACAGATGGAAGGACCAGTATTACCGCTTTTATCAAGTTCAGGGGGTGTAGTTGGCACATTTGACAAGTCAGGTAGTACGTTGATACTAGTGGGAAAATCAATGATGCAATTTTTGTATTTTTATAAAAGAAATAAGAGGAATGGTGTTACTAGATGGAAAACAGATGACAAGCAATACAAGGATAAAATAAGACATTATGCCTTTGAGCCATACCTTCATTCTCTGAAGCTGATTCATAACAATCTAGAAAAAAAAAGAGAAAAATCATTTAATAATAAAATAAAAATATTGGTAGCATAAAAGTACCTGTGTTTCAAACCCAAATATCATACCTCACTTTCTTCATTAGTCCCAGATGCAAGAGCTTCAAGTACTCTAATTCTAGATTGGTATTTCTCTTCACGAGCCTTGAAAAGGTTGTTTTGCTGCAGGCAAAAAAATGGATAAAGAGATTGATAAAGAACATTCTAAAAGAAACCACAAAATCAATAACAACAATATGAACATGTATTACAGTTCTCAAGTGCTCCGCTTGAGTGGAGATGCGCCTTTCGATCTCCTGCACAACCTTTCGCAACAAGCATGCCACGCGCTGATCGATCAACGAAGACAACAAAATCAGAGAATCAGAGAATATCTAGTTGAGCAAAGAAGACTTAAATACATGCTTAAGAACACGTACATGAGGTATTTCACTGTTCTTTCTCTCAACACTTTCATCAAGAATTCCATTCACAACACTCAAAAGTGACTGAGTTGGCGCGTTCTGCAACAACAGATGCTGCATTAAAGATACATTGAACTCAAGACGTCGTCAAAAGAAACAGAGTCACGTCAGAAAGTCCGCGGATAAGACACTTACATCCAAGTTGTTTGATTTCATCATCTCCGAGATTTTGGAAGCGGGCAGATCCATGTAGTGTCCTTGTTTCAGTTGAAACACCTCGTGGAATTTGTGACCAACATGATGTACTAAAGCAGCTGATGGTTCTGTGGGAAAGAGGAAATTGCATTCAAGTTTTTTCTTTTTAACATACATAAAGAATGTTGTTTTACAAGATCTTCTAAAGACTGGCCACATCACATTTCTACTTGTCATACATTGTAATCAATCTTGATTAATACTTAAATCTATATCTGCCATAACATTAGATGTGTTGAGGCCTCCTTCATTACACCATTCTAGTTTTCAATTTCAGTTTTACTACAGTTAAAAACTTTTATAAAAAGTCACATCTAACTTTTTTGCTATAGTTAAAAGCTTTCACATAAAGTCACATCCCAGCTCGCATTAAGAACTCAAATCGACGAACTGAGCGAGGCCTGAGAAACGTACCTGACATAACGGGACTTTTAAGTGCACGCTGAAATTTCGACTCGGATAATCCTTTCCTCTTCTCTTCTCCTGATAACGGCAAAGAAAAACCACCCCGCGGGCTTTCAACTTCGCTCGTTACTTTTTATTACAATTTTTTCAGAAGGATCACCATTCGAGTTTCCGCCATATACTTTTGTTTGGTAATCCATTATGGAATTGACGACACCAAAATTATGTGCTAACAATATGGATTTGAATTAGTCATCCATGTATAACCCATTTGCAATATGAAACAATGAAACATAGATAATCGGGTTTTATTTTGTTAGGGACTCAGAGACAAGGGTTTTAGTTTGAACCTCCTTTTATTTTATTTTTGTTTTTTTATTTTTTTTTTTTTATTAAATCATATCCAAATATAATGTGCTATCCCAAAAAAAAAAAAAAAAAAGATAACATCATTTCAGGTGTAAGATTCATACAGTTTATTTTACTTCCTTGACATACTACTGCTACAGAACAAACCAACTACAATACAGATTTCTCTGATATGCTTTTAGTTCAACTAAAGGGGAAAAAAGAAAATAAAAATCCTGAATTATTTTAGTTGTGCAGATTTTGTGTTTGTCTTCACGAAATTTCATATGATTCTATGATAAAATAAGCTTCTGACATACAAAAGATACTTCCAACCTATCTTTACATATTCAAAGTTTGGTCATCAAGACTTAAAAACCAAAGCTCCAACACTATGTTTGATGAACAAGAATTGAAAAACGAGTCTTACAATGAAATCTGGAAACAGTTCCTTCTGAGCCAAGCAAAATCGTCTATGTACGACTCCAGCTCTGCATGTAATGGAAAAATTTATGGAACGAAAAGTTAACGATCAAAATGCATTTTAACATGACGATTGCAAAAGCTTATCAATGAATTGTTACACATTATATCTACACATTATATATATATATATATATATATATATAAACAGGAGAAAAAGGATGTATTCACCCAGAAATCTTCAACCAGATTCAATATCCAGAAAAAAACTAAGAAGCTTTCTTTACACAACAAAAATTGAGATATCAACTTTCAAGAAAGTTTACCAGGAGGATTAATATTAAAAAAAAAAAAATGAAAAAAAAAAAAAAAACTCTGGAACATGTTCTGAATTGGGGTTTTTCATACATAAGAAAAAGAAATGCGCATTCAAGAGCTTGGTATTCGTATGAAAGTACAAATAGAAATCAAGAAAACGAAAAGAAATTTAGTTTCTCAATCTCCACATTTTCGAATATTCATCAGGAACTATATATGTGACAAGGAAAACAAAATACAGCTGAGAGATATATATATATATATATATATATATATATATATATATATATATATAAAAGGAAGTAATCCAATAACATACCACGAAGAAATAAATTAGTATCCTCAAAAATCTTGATTTACCCAAAATGAATGAAAATGTGAAAATCGAAAGTAAATGGAACAAAACCAATGTGAGAGCATTGTCGGCTCAAGAGAAAGGGCCACAACTACCTAAGGCCCTCCTTAAATCGAGGCTCCTCATTATTAGGATCATCATGAGGAGTGTTAAATACAAACTTAAATTTCAGATTCTTGTTTGAATGTCATCTTCTTGTTTTGACAAGTGTTTTCTTGATTTTCTCAAACAACCGTACTTAATATTTAATAAAATGTCATTTTTTTTTTTCTATAAATGAATTTACAATTGTAATCCTTTATCTCTGTTTAACGATATCTACTTCCATTATTTACAAAAATATAACCAGACTTATATTCCGCCTTGTTTCTTTTGCCAATTAATAAATACGAGATGCCACCGTCCCCATGCAAACTACTGAGTTTAAATGCTTGTAACAGTGATATTTATCAATTTGCTTTTAGCTATAGCATACATCAAATTCAAAAAATAAAGTTCACTTAGAATCATAAATAGAAAAAAAAAAAAAAGAAACTTAAATAATTTTAATGGTTAAATTAGGAAATTGTATGTATATAGGCCTTTTTTTTATATTGAAATGCTATATAGGCCTTTTTTTTTTTTTTTTCTTTTTGAAAGAAAACACACAATTTCATTGAAACAAATCAACTTTTAGAAAAAAGAAGAAATAAACTGGGGAATAGCATCAAAATAACTTAAGTCTAATATAGAAATATTAACATGTGACGCCAGGATATGAGCAACAAGATTACTCTCTCTAAGAACATGAGCACATTTCCAATTAAAGACAGCCAAGAGTAAACCAACAGTCTCCTCCATTAAGGCGCTTTCTTCTGCTAACGAGACAACCCCATTTACCACTTGGACCACCCGTAAAACGTCAAGTTTTGTTATATTTGAGATGTTTGGTTGGAGGATTTGTGTCATGATTTAGATCATGATTCGTGATTTGTTATAGTATTTTCTCTCACAAAAAACACACATAAATCGAAAATAGTTCTGAATCATGATTCTAATTCATCAACTAAACGTCTTCAAATTGCAAGATCTAGCAAATAGGAGACCTTCTCGTAGCGCTAAGGATTCAGCAACAAAAGGCGAGAACGAACCTGGAATTTTTTTAGCCATGCATGCCAAAACCACTCCAGAGTGATCCCCGGATCAGAGCACCTATCGCAACAAAGCCAACTCCTTCTCGCACTGACGCATCTGAATTTAGTTTCAGCAAACCATCAGGGGGAGCAAACCACTTATGAACTGGCTTAGCCCGGATCTGACTTTTCTCTATTTCCATACGCGCGCAGGTGTGAAAATCTCCAAGCACCCCAGCAGCCATCTCCAAAACATCCCTCACTGTACGCCTAACTCTTTGATGCACTAAATTATTTCAGTTCGACCAAATAGCCCAGGCTATTACACAGAAGATCTCCATCTCTGCATTTGTGACAGAATGATTAAAGGAGTGGCTTCGAAGGACTTAACCAGAACCGATTTCAGCTTTGGCCAAAGAGCACACGAATCCCAGATTTGCAACACCTGAGGACACTGCTATAGCGCATGCCAAACCGTTTCCTGGGACTCCAAGCATCTCATATACACCTCATCATAAAGGACTCCACGAGACTTAAAGATTAATATAACATGGTAGCACCCCACGCACAGCACACCACATGAAAATTTTTATTTTGTTTGGAATCTGCAATCTCCAAAGAGCATTCCACCATCCCTGGCCATGCATTCCAGCCGATCCTCCTTGGTCATAATACAAGCCCATCGCTAGCTTATACTCGGATTTCACAGTGTACGAGCCCTTAGAATCATAATGCCACATCCACTTATCCTCACTCACACTGTAAGTCTAGGGAATGCTAAACATCACTTCTTCATCTACTGGTGGAAAAGAAGCTTGGATAAATCCTTAATTCCCACTGTATATTGACAATTAAATATTCAAACTATTAAATCATCCATCCCTTCAAGAAGGGCTGTAATCAGCTTAAAAAAAAATGAGGTTTAGGTAACTATTAATCAATGAAAACCTTGATAGTCCTCCCCGACCCCCTACACCTCCACAATCCTTTAACCAATAACTCTCGTCTCCATAGGAGGTTCCTCCAAGTATATGAATGATTATGACCCACCTCTGCTTCAAGGATAGATCCATGAGGGAAATATTTAGCTTTGAGAACACAGGATACTAGAGAATCAAGATTTTGAATTAATCTCCAACTCTGCTTGGCCAATAAAGCTTTATTGAATGCTGACACATCTCGAAAGCCAATCCCACCTTCCTGCTTTGGTTTACAGAGCCGTTTTCCAGCACATCCAATGGATTTTCCTACCATTTTCATCCCTACCCCACCAAAACCTCGAACTAAGAGCTTGGATATCGCTGCATAAACATTGAGGAACACGAAACACATTAAGAGTGTAAATAGCCGTAGCTTGAGTAACAGCTTCAATCAAGATTTCTCTCCTCGCCATAGAAAAGAGCTTTCCTCTCCATAAACATAATTTCCTCATCACACCATCCTTCACCATGTTAAAGGTAGCCCTTTTATTTCTTCCCACAAATGATGGCAAGCCCAAGTACTTATCACGTGAAATGTTTACCTTAATAAGACCGAAGCAACCATTTAAATCTACCATTACATGTGCCTGCACGTTTGGGCTAAAAGTAATCTTAGACTTTTGGAAATTAATTACCTGACCCGAAGCCTCAGCATAATCCTGCAGAACATCAACAATTGCTCGTCGCTCTTGTGGAGTGGCCTCGCTAAAACCAATGGAGTCATCTGCAAAGAGAATATGAGTAATTCTAGGAGCATGCCTAGCCACCAACACCCCCGATATAAGCCTTGAGGAATCCGCTCACTGTAGGAGTGCAGACAAGCCCTCTGCATACAAAAGAAAAAGATAAGGAGAGAGCGGACAACCTGGCGTACTCCACTAGAAGGCCATCCTAGTCCTTGAGAGCTCCCTTGAAAAACAAAAGAAAGCGAAGTGGTGGTAACATAGTCCATGACTAGTCTACGAAAACGATCACCAATACCCAGTTTCATTATCATTTGCTCTAAGGACGGCCATTCAATCCTGTTATAAGCCTTACTCATATCTAGCTTAAGACCCATCAAACCAACTTTCCCCCCACCTTACGGCTAATGGAATGCACCACCTCAAATGCCTCAAGTACATTGTCGGAGTTAAGACGGCCTAGGATAAAAGCACTTTATTCGAGAGAAATAATGAGCCGCAAGACCCTTTTAAGCTTGTTAGCCAAAGTTTTAGAGACAACTTTGTATGTCACATTACAAAGACTAATCGGCCTATAATCTGACAGCAATTTGCGATCCTTAATTTTAGGAATAAGAGCAACATTGGTTTCCACCGAGTCATGTGAGTTAAGAATCCGCAAGCAAGCTCTCACCAAATCTCCATCAACCAAAGCCCAGTTATGAAAAAGAAGGCATGAAAGCCATCCGGTTCATTAGTTTTGAGCGGATCTTGACAGAAATGATCAGATTATATATATTTTAAATAGTCGAGAGTCAATTTATTAAGAAAAAATTAAAAACTAAATAGTCACTAAATTAATTTATCAAAAAAAAATTAAAGACTAAACAGTCACTTATTAAATATGTTAGAGATTATTTGTGTTAATAAAATACACAAATGTTAAAAAATTTAAAATAATAATAATAAAAATTTAATGTAAATAGGACAATTAAAGATTTACTCTGAAATAATAAATGAAGTATATAAAAGATTTGTTTAATTTATTAATTTAAATTTTTAATTTAATTTAATATGTAATTTTATGTAAATTTTTTTTTATAATAAAAAAATTAATTATAATTATTTTTAATAATTTTTTATTATAATAAAACTCAAATAATAACGAAATAAACGGACTAAAACTCACGTAGACCGACTTTTATTTCTAGTCTTTTCTGTCTTCACCTCTCTTGTCTCTTCCCTCTCCAGAGAGTCGCCGGAAAGAATCGACGATAAATTTCCAAAGGCCACTGGCGATTACGTCGATAGACTCTTTGTCGTCGGCCATTCTTCTTTGAACTTCACAAGCAGTGAATGAGGCTGTAGATCCGAACTTCTCGTTTTTCTCTCTCCTAGGTTTGTCTTTCCTCTATCTCTTACATTCTTTACATTCTTTTCATCTCTCTCTCTAATTTTGAACTCCATTTTGTTCGGAGCAGAAAGATGTTGAATCGATTTTGGATTGCCTTGCTTTTCGTGGTCTCATGGCACGTCGGTGTTCTAGATGCCAGTGCAGGTGATGTCGATCCACGTTACAGGTACATACATACAGAAAAATTTGCTTGAGTAAAAATATTTTGGCAAGTTATTTTACTAATAAATTTCCTATTAAGTTATTTTTACAAAGAGCTTTGTACATACTTTTTTTTTTTAAGTGGAATTATGTTTTTGGCAATTATCGTCAGGAATTTGTCATCTACAAAATTGAGAAGGAAGGAAAAAAAAAAGAAAAAAAACTCTACTTTTTGCACGCACATTTTTCAGTTGTTGCGTTATAATTTGTTTGATTTTGTTCTTTTTTTTTTTTTTAAAGGCCGAAACTAGATGTTAGATGTTGACGATAAGCTAGTCAAAACAAGAAAAAACTCATGTAATGTAAATTGCGAGTGAAAAAGTAATGATTTATAGTGGTTTGGCTTAAATTGGGCTGTTGGTTTCTTACTATTTGCAATTTACATTACACGAGTTTCTTTGTTGTCTTGAACCATTTTGACTAGGTTTTCTGATTCAAAGTTTAGTTTCTTGGTTGTTGGTAGAATTTCACCGTCAATGTTAGAAATTATTTATGTTGCCCTTATTATTTACCATAATTGGGTTGTTTAAATGTGTAAAATCTCAGCTTTTTGGATACAACTTTTAATTGACAGGCCATTATTTCTTTTGGCTGTGTTGAGTAGAAATCAGTATGTTTGTCATTTATCTTGTGCTATTTCCTGTGTTTTTTTTTTTTTTTTTCTTTTTTCTTTTTGCATCCACGAAATGTTAGAAATCTGCATATGTTGCCCTTGTTACTGTAACAAGAAGAACTAATAATTGGGTTCTTGGAACACTTTTTTATTTTTTATTTTATTTTTTATGTTTGTTTCTAGGGCTTGTGTAAAAGAGTGTCAAGAAACTGGATGTGTAGGGGAAAGATGCTTTCCACACTGCAAATTCTCTTCAAAGGGTGTTCCTTTTGACGGTCCATGGTACATGCAAGAGCCTCTTTATTTAAAGTGGAAACAATGGGATTGCCAAGGTGATTGCCGTTACCATTGCATGATAGATAGAGAGAAAGAAAGAGAGGCCCTTGGTACTGGTCCTGTTAAATATCACGGAAAATGGCCCTTCAAGCGTGTATATGGGATTCAGGTCCAATTCCTAATTACTATGACCGGGCAACAATTTATTTCCCTATTCATTTCAGATGTTAACTTAGTTTTGTAACATGGAAGTTGATGTGGCACTCGATTTATTCAGGAACCTGTTTCTGTTGTTTTCTCTGCCCTCAACCTTGCAATGCATTTTCATGGTTGGCTCTCCTTTTTCATCCTTTTGTACTATAAGTTGCCTTTGAAGCAAGATAGGAAGGCATACTATGAGTTTGCCGGTTTGTGGCATATCTATGGACTATTGTCACTGAATTCCTGGTTCTGGAGTGCCATTTTCCATAGTCGGTAAGACTCTTTATGCCTTTCTTTATCTCTGCCACAATCAATTCCCTGAAGGCAAAAAGAAATTAAAAAGTCGAGTGCCTGGTCCTGTCAACTGAGCTTGCATTTCCATCTTTCACAACACACACTCACTCATATTCTCCTTTGTAGGTTATTTTATTGCTGTGTTACTGCATTTGTGTTAAGTTTTTTAACCTAGACTTATCTACTGCAGAGATGTGGATCTGACGGAGAAGTTGGACTACTCATCGGCAGTGGCGTTGCTTGGGTACTCATTTATTCTTTCCATACTAAGAAGTTTCAACGTGAAGGCAGAGGCTTCTAGAGTTATGGTTGCTGCCCCGTTTCTTTCTTTTATAACCACCCACATAATGTTTCTGAATTTCTATAAATTGGACTATGGTACGATTCTCCTCCTTATGTAATTACTTTCTATACCATGTAGAAACTTAGTTTAATTATCACTGATGGTTTAGAATGTAGAGGGTAAGGGATGTTGGGTAAATGTAGGCATTTAGACATACATAGATATATGGTATCTAACACACACACGCCTACATACATATATGGTATCTACAAAATGCACGCTCATGCATCCAAACCCTTCAAAAGAGAGATAAAAGCGATGATAATGCTTGATAGCAGTATGACCAGCCTTCACAGACTTGACAAATTGTCCTGTTGCCATGACCTGCTCATCCACCTCCATTTCTGCCTCTGCCTCAAAAGTTTCCTTGACCTCGACTAAATTGTTGAAAATTCAGATTTCCACCAGTAGAATTGTTATTCTTGAATTGTGCAGCAAAATTAGCAGTAGGACCACTCAGTTAAGCAGAAACAGGGGAGTTAAGGTGCTCAAGTCTCGTTTCTTGATTTTGTAACATGAATTGAGCTTCTGAAAGAGTAAGAAGATCGGGTCTAGAAGTAAGATTGACAATAGTAGCTTCATATTCATTACCTAAGCCACAAATAATATAGAGTATCAATGCCAATTGACAAATAGTAGCTTCATATTCATTACCTAACCCACAAATAATATAGAGTATCAATTCCTCATCCGTGATACGCGGTATATAAATGAATAGAATGCAGAAGAATACTCATAAGAGAGAATTAATGAATATTTGTTCTGTCTTTGCTCTTCATTTTCTTCTCATGAGATGTGTTATACAAAGACTCCTGCCCTCAATACGTCTAACATTGGACATCGGAATATATTCACACACCCACTAAATGGAATTAAGTGAATAATTCTAGGCTTGCAGCCAAAAAAAAAGTGAATAATTTTTGGTCTTCTGTTTGATCTGACCCAATAAAGATTCCAAAACTATGAACTACCATGAAACGTTGAGTTGTTTCTGTTCCTACAATGGATAGTTTTAGGCTTTAGTCTTACTTCAATCTTCATTCTTTGTTTCTGTTAATGGTATTTTAGACTTGCTGTGATAATCTGAAAACACGTTCAACATCTTGCAGGGTGGAACATGAAAGTTTGTGTTGTCTTGGCCGTGGCCCAACTTCTCATTTGGGCAATTTTTGCCGGCGTCACTCGCCATCCATCCCGCTGGAAGTTGTGGCTGGTGGTAATTGGCGGCGGCCTCGCAATGCTCCTAGAAATCTATGATTTTCCTCCATATCAAGGATTTGTTGATGCCCATGCTCTCTGGCATGCAACCACAATCCCTCTAACTTACATTTGGTGGAGTTTTATCAGAGACGACGCGGAATTCCAGACCTCTAGCCTGCTAAAGAAGGCAAAATAGAATGTTTCAAGAATGTCTGACCTTGTAATTCTTCATTCTTGTGCCTGGTATATTAATTTAAGCTCTATTATTTATTTCTCCAGTGTAGTTTGTATCATTTCAGTTATTTTAACCCCCAAACAGCGAGTTTGATTGGATACTAATTCCCTTTTTTGCTGAACCAATTGACAGTGTTAGTCATGGACTTGTGGGTTTACGGATAATTTTATTTACCTTTTCTTTATAAATGACATACCAATTGATGAGTGAGATAGATTTAGTTCTCGTTCAATTCTCTAATTTGAGTTTTCAATTTCAATTTTATTACAGTTAAAAATTCTCATAAAAAATCACATTTAATTTTTTAATTATAATAGAAAATTTTCATATAAAATCACATTTTAACTTAAATTAAAAATTTAAATATGTGAATTGAGAGTTAAATGAGACCTTAGTTAAACCAGTACTAACAAGATTCTAACTTTGCAAAATAAAAGAAAATAAACATTAGTTATGTCAGTTACTAGTACAAGTATTGAAGGCATGATGGAACACATTCTATGACCATTATCAATACAAATATAAGTGAGGTGAATTGGGCTTTAAAAAGCCTTTTCAAGCATTTTAAAATGGGAGAAAGTCCTCAACAAAACACAAATTTGAGATGAATTAAAATTAATATTCTCATTCATAGTTTACATAAGTTAATAAATTCTCAGAAATTATTATTTTTTACTCCATAAAAAAAGTTTTCACATAAAATCACATCTTAATAAATTACAAACTTAATTATTCAATAAACAGTTCCATAACTTGTCTCCTAATATCAACCCATAAAGATTAACAAAAAAGAAAAAAAAGAAAAAAAAAACATCGTGATAAAGATTAAGAATAATAACAATAACAAAGTAGTACTGTGATTCAATAATGTGCCTACATCTATTGTCGGAAAGTCACTTCCACTATTTGAGCAACTTTTGGCACCAACACTCCAAGTTTAATTCCTGATTTGTTCCATCTGAGGATGTCCACATCCTTTGCAACTGTCAAATTTTAACTTAAGAAGTTGGCTATCCTACCGCGTCAAATTACAAGAGATTGATAACCTTTAATCACGATTTCGAATATCAATTGATTAACAAGAATAGAGTTTGATTTGATACAATGGAGGCTAGGCCTTGGAGATGAATGAGTAAGCACAAATATTTCATTCAAGTTTGGTTCAAAGTCTAGAAAACATTCTCAAGACGTAATACAATTTAGAGCCCGTTTGTTTCTTGTATTCATCTTCAAATCACATCTCAATTCAAATTACAAACTTGAATTTTCTCAAAAAACATGTAAAATAAAATAATTTTGAACTCATAATAATATCAACCCAATCAAATGTCCAACAAAAAAAAAAAAAAAAAAAAAAAAAAAAAAACATCGTAAATGTGTCTTAAAAATAGAATTTATTTTAAAAAAGTTTACTGTTTTTTCAATAATGTTATTACATTTTTTTTCCCCAAATATCCATGTTTAAAACTGATTTTGAGCAACTTTTATGTCATTTTTCACAAATTGACCAAGTTTAATTCCTGATTTTCTTTAGTTGTTGAAATCCAAATCCCACCAACTTTCAAATTTTAACCTTTCAAATGCACCTCTTTCAACATTCCAAAAACCAAAACTGACACCAAATTGATATCCTTTAATCCTCTTCTTCTTTCTCCCCCTCTATCAATTGATTAACAAGAATATAGTTTGATTTCCCTACAATTTCTGGGTTGCAAGTTTACAGCGAGGAACGTTCAAACTCGCAAGCTCCTTAGAACTGGATATCTTCCCCTTGTTGATCAAGTCGCCATGCTAATCTCTCCTCCAAATCTGCAGGAGAGATTTTTTTAGAAAACATTCTTTTAGTATGAGGGATAAAATCGTTTCTTTCTCTGGAGATCAAGTAAAAAAAAAAAAAAAAAAAAAGGAAGAAAAAGAAAATGGAGGAATTTTGGGAAAAAATTAAAATGTTGTCTTAAAAATAGAATTTATTTTAACAAAAAAAATTTAGTTTCTTATATCTAAATTTATTCTTTTTTTTTTTTTTTAATAAGTGGGAGAAAATATATGAAAAATAAGAATATCTCATTAATGCAAAATTATTAAACTATCTTTTTCTCCAAATGTCCAAGCAAAAAATTTAAGAATATAAAAAATTTCAATATGATGCTTTTTTTTTCCTTCCAAAAATTTCAATATCAAATAAGTGGTCATATATTTTTTTCTCTTCTCTACCAAATTTAAAAGAGAAAAAATTTCTTTTCCATCATTGCTATTTTTATCATTTCTATATATATATATATATATATATATATATTTTTTTTTTATTAGTTTTTTTTCCTTCTTACTAAACATAGCATAAATTGTACATAGGTAGTTTGTCTCAAACTAATTAAAAAAAGTGATATGAGTATATAAGAATATCTCTATTGCAAGGTTAAATTAGTGTGTCAATACTGAAATGTAGTATTTAAGTAGAAATATCACGAAGAGATGCTAGTTTTGGCGATAAAACATATACTTAGTGGTATGTTACCACTTTCCATCATATATAGCATATGCTAAATTTTAGCTTTTGATTTTTTTTTAATATATGTTTATCCTTTAATTTATTGATTACAAATCAACATTTTTAAAAAATTTAAAATAAAAAATGAAACTCACACAACTTTTAAAAATAATTATATAAAAGTAAATTTAGCATTTGAGTTAGTAATATGCATTGAAACACAAACCAAAATAATCTAGATTCGCACTTTTTGGTGCCAAGTTTGCCGGTCCTTTTTTTTTTAATATATAAAAAAGAAGTTTGACATTGGCGTTAGTGTTGAAAAAATTGTAGAATTTCTTCTTAACAGTGCACGGATATAAATTTTTATTCTCATTTTTTTATTATTAATATCCTTTTATTATTATAATTATTTGATTAAAAATATTATTAATCAAAAATAAACTCATACACTTTTAAAAATATTTATCTCTTTTCCTGTTAACATTTGCATTGAATTGGGCCTTTAACCCCGGAAGACAGGGTATTCGGCCTAATTTTTAAAGTATTTACACAATGATCATTTTTACACTCTATATTTAGGATATATCTTTAATGCAATAATATTTTCAGTTTCTATATTTTATAGTTACTAATAGAACATAATACCAAATATATGGTTTTTTATTTGGATGGTTGTGAATTTATATAAATATTTTTAAAAGTAATTAACTAGGAATAAAAATATCTTGATGAGTTATTTTACAGACTTATATATAAATATAACAACTCGTAGACATTTCCTTTTTCATAATTGTAAAATGAACATACAATCATACATGTAATTAAATGAACGGAAATAGTAAAAAATAAACTAATATGAAAAGCTTAAGAAAGTATATACACTAATTTTTAATTATAGAAATTAATAGGTCATAATTTATCAAGTTATGGTTCATAACTAGATAAGTTATGGATAAATTTATAAAGTTATGGTTCATAGTCAGACAAGTTATAGACAAAAACTGTGAATTATAGACAATAATTTGTTAAATTATGATTAATAATTAAATAAATTATAAATAAAAATAA
Source organism: Morus alba (assembly GCA_012066045.3). Taxonomy (NCBI): domain Eukaryota; kingdom Viridiplantae; phylum Streptophyta; class Magnoliopsida; order Rosales; family Moraceae; genus Morus; species Morus alba. The sequence goes on from CP050231.2 coordinate 17,249,558, forward strand.
TAATTTAATATATTTATTAACTTATGTAAACTATTAACTTATTAATTTTAACCTATTTCTCTCTTTCTCCTTTATGAATTTTCTCAGCAATAGGTCCGAGAGAGAAAGAGGAAAATAGGCTAAAATTTGAGATGAATTAAAATTAATAGGCCAATAGTTTACATAAGTTAATAAATAGGCCAAATTATTATTTTCGTCCATAACTTGTCTGGTTATGAACCATAACTTGACAAGTTATTATTCATAATTGTCCATAACTTGTCCAGTTATGAACCATAACTTGACAAGTTTGTCCATAACTTATCTGATTATGAACCATAGCTTGACAAGTTATGACTTATTAATTTCTATAACTAAAAATTGATCTATTTCCTTTCTTAAGCTTTTCATATTGACCTATTTTCTACTATTTTCCTAGGTCCAATAGCCAATCTCAGCCCAAAAGAGTATCGCATCCTTACGGCCCACAGCCTAAAAGCCCACACGATCAAAAGAAAAGGGTAGAAACTCATCGGCAGAACAAGAACGAAAGCAAAAGTAGAGGATTGAGTGAAGAAGAGAAGAGAAGGGGGAAATTAAATTAAATTAGGATCGCAGTGATAGAAGAAAAATGGGGAGGAAGAAGGGAACGGTGGAGTTCGATGAGTCGGCGCCGGATGACTTCGACGCATCGAACCCATACAAGGACCCGGTGGCGATGCTGGAGATGAGGGAGCACCTCGTGAGAGAGAAATGGGTCGACATCGAGAAGGCCAAGATCATCCGCGAGCGCCTCAAGTGGTGCTACCGCGTCGAGGGCGTCAACCATCTCCAGAAATGCCGCCACCTCGTCCGCCAGTACCTCGACTCCACCCGCGGCATCGGTTGGGGCAAGGACGGCCGCCACCCCTCCCTCCACGGTCCGACAACTACCTGACAAAATCAAATCTTGTTCATTCACTCACTGCCTTTGGAATTCCTTCATACCCTAATTTTTTTGGCCTTTTTTGTTTTGTTTTGTTTTGTTTTGTTTTGAATCAGGTCCCAAGGTTGAGGTTGAGGCGGCGGAGGCCGAGTGATTTGATCATATGCTGTTTGTGTCTCCAGATTGATTTTTGTTTTGAGGTACTTTTTTTGTTTTTGGCTTTTCATTATTGTATTGGTGATCATTCACTGTCTCGTATGCAATTGGAGCGATTTAGTTCTTGTTGGCGATTGTTTTTGAAACATCGTGATACTGGCAAATACTTAAAATAATATAAAGGGCTGTGCTTTTATCACGAATGCAACACATAACTTTTACAAATGGTGGTGAAATTATCCCTATGTTTTACAGATGGTATTAAAACTCTCCCCAAAATGGTGTTAAAATATCCCTTGTAGGAAGGTTTTAACAAAATTTGTATTGTGTAGGGGATAAGTACCGTATTTATGGAAAAACACAGGGGAGGTTTTTGTTATTAACCCATTAGAGAATCAATGTATACCCTTGGATTGAGTTTACTGTCGTTTAAGCCTATCCAGTTACTAATATCGAAGAAAATCTATTCCGGGGAGCTGGAATTATAAACGTGGGTCATTTTAAGAGGAAGTCTTTATAGCCCTGGGAATTATGTCTGTTTTAGATGGTGTGAGAAATTTGTCTTGAGGATTTTCATTGAGGGTGGAGTGAAAACGTTAGTTGGGTGTGGACTGTTGACTGTATCTAACTAAATTGACGCTTATTGCTACTGCAAATTCTCAATGACAAAAATAAATATTAAGGTAGTTACAAACTATGAACTATCTGGGTGGGAATATAAAGCTATGGTTCCTTGATCTGTGATTGTCTGAATTATCAAGGTCCTGGTCATAGACACATTGTAGGTAACACAAATTGGAGATCATGGTTTTTAGATTTATATCATTTTAAGGGGAACTTTAATCATGAAATTTTTGGGTTAATGATAGAGTTGGCAAGATATTGATTATGCTGAAACTAATTTGAATGATACCTTAGAAGGAACATGATGCAGCAGAATGGGATATATCAAGCCTAATCCAAGGATAAGGGGAAAATCCTCGAAACCTAGAGGGAAAATTTTGGTAATCAATATGTTAATAATCAAGTCTAACTATTACAATGGCTAATCTGGTTATTTATAGCTTGCATACAACGATAACAAAAATACTAAGACAAAAAACATACTAGATAGATAACGATAAACAAATAACAAAATTAAGTTTAAGTTGATAAACAATGAAACTAAAATAACAGCTAATGCATCATATTGGAGAGATTTGTGGGTTTTATCTTGTAAAGCTTGGATTTATGAAGAAATCGAGTTTGGTAGGCAAAAGGTTGTTGGGCTTGAGAATTTGATCTGGTCCACTTTAATCTTGGGTTAACTTAGGTGCATTGAGCTCTTCATTACCACCACCATCCAAACTACCTTAGTCATTCCTACCACTGGCCAAACCACCAAGAACACACGAATTCAAAACCACCATTCACATCACAGATCCAGAACCACCACCATCGGAGGGAGCAGTGTTGCACCTCTTCATGCAATTCTCCTCTAGCTTTCGACATCGCTGCCGGCAACTCCATAGATGGAATTTGGCCGAGGTCCTAGACCCCTTGTCTTTCCCCTTCTCCACCGTTCCCATGAGTGGATTGGCGAGTTCTACATATCCCTTCTTCGTAAATTCATTGCTACCGACGAAGAGGCAAGGAATCTCGGCAAATGCCCACAATCTCAGTCAAAGACATCCAAGAAACTCAGAGAGCCGCGATCTCTTCCAACATCCCTAATCTTTCTTGCCGTCAATGCTCAGCTCCGAGGTTTACAATTTTCTTTGATGTCCCCAATGTCTCTCGATGATGGTGCTCGTTGACCTGTCTCTTTGGTGGATGATGTTGCGGATTTCAACAATAGATTCGAAGGAGGCTGCGGGATTTAAGAGTGTTGAGTCCAAGATCCAAAGACGAACATCGCTAGTGCAGATTCGCAACGGCGACATTTGCATCCGGGCACATGGAGGTCACGCCTATCTCACTCACCCATTTTCAAAGTCAAAAACGATGTTGCAGGTTGTTTCTTCATTGTCGTCCAGGTCAAACACTAGTGAGGGCTGGAGTGGGCTTGGTGTTGGGAGTGACCGTGGAAGATGGTGCACTCATTGTGGCGACAAGAGTCCTCTCATGCGATTTGCAACTCTAATTCGTAAATTGCAGCAAGGAGCCCTACACATTAGTGAGCAGAGGCCCAAAAATAGTTGGCTCACATAAGATTTTTAAGCCCAACAAAGAATTTAGCCCAAATAAAACTTTCAATCAAGTTTTCTTAGATCTGTCTGACAAACCTAATAGTCAAATTGGTCCAAGTTTTCATTAGAATTCCATGCTCACATTACAAGGTAGATATGTAATTCTCTATGATATTATGCAATTCGTATATGATTGGTTTGATTTTGATGAAAATAAAATTGCATCTTGTCTTACATTGGAAGACAAAATTACTGATTGTGGAGACATTTGTCAAAAGTAGTTTGTGAAGAATCTTGATGGGTTAATTGAAGTGTTCGTTTGGTTCATAGGTTCAAGTTGGTGTGGTCGTAAACCTTTACAGTTTGAACTAAAAATTTTGAACCTATATGGTTTAACTTTTAATTGTAGTTTGACTTGATGGTTGGAAGTATGAAGTCTAATCATGGAATAAAACATCACACTATGAAATGTGTTTGGATAGTATGAGAATTATGTTGAAACTGGAAATAAATTCATGATTTTATTGTAACAAATAAGTTCAAAACCAATTCAATCAAAAACACATTGAAATGCCAGTTTGAGCTAGGTTCATGGGTTCAAACCCATGTGAACCTACAAACCAAACTCACCCGAAAATTTAGATGGTCAAATTGGTCTTGAAATGATTGTTTAAACTCATAATGGACAAACCAAATTAGTTGATCAAGAATTTGGTACATTGGGAGCACAACTTGGAAAGCCAACAACTTAAGAGTGCAAATTTTGAAGATTGGTAGTGAACCCTTTGATTCTCATTGGTCCAAAATTGTTGGAACATGAGACATTGATTTTCAAGACCAAAGGGACAAGGTGATGTCCATGGTGATTGGTTTGGAATTTTTCAGCATTCCAATGCTCCATTGCTTTGCTGGTTGTGGGTTTGGGATGTGATATGGATGAGCTATTCGGTTGGGTCCACCAATCCCATAAGCTAGAGCAAGAGTGTTTTGGCACTTTCACTTGCCACATCACCTTCGTTTTCATGTGCTTCTACTAAATTTGTGGTCGAGTTCTTTTTCAAAGAAGAGTGAACTGATTTAGGAGGTTTTAGTTATAGTAGTCCTTTTTAGTTGCATTGTCGTTTGTTAAATTAGCTATTCTTTTTATTTGTTTATTGTTGTTTGTTTAGCTTGTCGTATGTCTTAGTTGCTATTTTGGTATTGTTTTGTCCGTGGGCTATAAAACCCGGATTAGCTATTGTAAGGGTTAGACTTGAATATTGACATATTGATTATCAAAGTTGAGTTGTCTCTCTATTGGGATTTTCTCCCTTATGGGTTAGGATTAAGTGCATTTGGAAAATTAAGTCCATCTTCCGTCCGGTTAGGCCAGTAAATTCTATCCTCCCAATTCAGCTGCATCAGAACAGGTTCTAAGCATAGTATGCTATGCTTCTTTTTGGAGAACCGTGCAACTGTGAGCCTTCCATTTTGCAAATATCGGTAGTCATGCATCAAATGTCTTTTTGGCATATTGGAGAACTCAACGGTTTGGTTAGTTTACTTGCTTGGAGTGAGATATGATGCGGGAAAAAAAAAATGTATTTGGTTTTTCAGAGTTTGACAGCTCCATGTGGTGTTTGGGGTTTATAGGCTTAAATGGTATACCGGTTGTATTTTTTGAGGACCAAAAAGAAATGTGAGTTCGTCCATTGGTTCGTGGAACCGTATAGGGTTTGTTATAGACCCTTGATTTAAAAAGAATAAGCATTTTGGGGCCAATGCAAGTAATACATCCAAAGGTTCGTAGTGATTTAGAGGTTCAAAGCCTTTTGTCAACAGTTAGTTTAGAAAACCTCCCGTGTGGTTAGCTGAATGCTATCAAGAATCCAGTGACTTGGGAAATGAGTTTGTGAGTTTGGTTGCCTGGTTACTCTGATATTAGAAGTTGACCAAACTAGGCATTTGTAGTAATGTTAATGATACTTGCCAAGCATTTATGCAATTCTTTAAGCATGGATTGTGTTGCAAAGAAAAAATAATAATAATAATAATAAAAGGACTATAGTTATATCCTATGATTTGAATGCTTTGCTTGAATGCTAAAATCACTCATATGTTTAAATTTCTATTGTGAATAAATTTCATCAATATATTTGTGTACTGTGAATAAATTACATTAATACCATATTTTCCTTACCTTTTAAGCACCTTGAGCGTCTTCTTTTCCTGCTGTGTGTCGTGTATTTCCACAGTGAATGTTTGGCTTTGCTAAATGGTTATACTTCCACTCCTGGTTATTTACAGAAAGTAAAAGTGCAATAAATTACATTTGGAAAGCAGAGTAAAAATATGCATTGTTAATTCACCAATTACTTCCCCGAATCACCCATTCTTCAGGGCCTTACACAGTTGATACTCGACTCAAAGCTTGTAAAGGATTCTTAGTTGGAATGATAATCACAAGAAGGGGAAGAAAAAAAAAAAAAAAAAAAAAAAAAAAAAAAAAAAAAAACCAAATTGTTGCATATTTCAAAGAAACAGTTTCTTTTTAGTGTGCTGAAATGCAAAAAATAAAAAATCTTTTGCCGACTGTTATTTGCATTTCACTGCAAATTCTTTTGTTGGGTGCTTACCAAATAGGTGTAAAATTGCAAGCCCTCTTGACTTCTGTTGGGCAATTGAGGATTGAATGGGCCTTGGATTTGAACTTTTTTCACAGAACTAAATGCCCTTTTCAAAACATCTGCAAGTAATAGTTGCATTGTGAAAAGTCTAGGAAATAGTGAACCGTCACTTGCATAGTAATGTATCATATAGGTTTAATGCTTTTGTGCTTAGAATAAATTTTATTTGATGCTACACCAAGTGCATTAATCTGATCATTTATTAATTTTTTATGTAAAGTACTTGAAATGTTGAACAAATTGAAGGGAAATGGAAAAAATTTTCCCCCTTCTTTGATGGCGTGAGAAACTCTTCATTAATTTACTTGATTCTAGCAAAGTGTGATTATTAACTTCCCCTTTCATTGTGAAATTTACATGTTCACGATGGGATTTATTTACCGCAACCAGTTTCTGTGTCCATCTGACACAACTTGTACACTGCGTTCTGCAATATGACGCAATTTGATGTCCTGAATGTGAATCTTATTGTGATGTAAGGGAAATGATAAGGTCTTCATGAATTCATAATTATAATTAATAATTTTAATTTTTAAAATTTAAATTTTTTATGAAAAAATATTATAATAAATTAAAAATAATTTTAAATTAATTCAAAATTTTCAAAATAAACAGAATATAAATCTCAAGCCGAATTTTTATTTTATTTTTCTCTTTTTTTGCAGGTGTCTAGAGTTGGTCTGAATAGAGGTGCTCAAAATGGAGGGCTCAACTTCATTGTCCTTTGGTTTCATTGTTGTCTCTCTTTTACTTTATCCAGACTCTCTCATCATCCACAGTTCTTCTTTTGTCATGTAATGTGCAGAGGCCAGGTGCCCTCGGATCTTTTCCTTTTTCTTAGATTTTCCTGCTTGTCAGCGTCAATATACAGGCATGCAACTATTTTGAACAGGACCGTGAATGAAATTACATCAGATAAATAAATAAATAAGATTCTTGTTTGGATGTGCTTGTATTTGTTCTTGTAAAATCTCATTTGTTCAGCTGTTTGGTGGAGGAATATATTTATTCTTGTAAAGTCTTATGGGTTATTTACATATATATATATATATATATATATATATATATATTATCGAAGATTGTAGCTTTTATTATAGGTCCTGGCTTCGGCCTTGGAACTCAGCTTTAGCAGTGACTAGATCGTAGGGAGCAAGAAAATTGGAAATATACTTTATTATTATGCATTCGTCTTGAGTTTATATGAGAACGAAGACGATATTTTAATTTCGTTACTTTCATGATTTAAGATGGTTCTGCTATGTCTCGTAATTATTAGCAAATGGTAAATTAGTGGAGAATTAATTGACATGATAAATTATTGTTTTCAGCTAAAAAAAAAAAAAAAGGGACTATTGTATACCTACTTTTAAGTTGATTTGGCCGTACCTTTTTACTAATTTAAATTGTTAAAGAGGGTCTTAACATTGTTGAGATGTTCTGTACGGTCTTGATTTCAGTTGACCTCTTATCGTTTATGATAGGAAAAATAGGACAACTTTCAACGAAGTCGTGGTCTTGTTCAAGGAAAACTTCTTGCCCTTGTTATTACATTAATTTGGTTTTTCAAGGCATTAAAACCGCGTCTCACTTGGTCTATGTTTATTCTGAATTCATGGTTTTGCTACTTGTAAGAACATGTTTATGCTAGAGACAAATATATATATATATATATATATCTCTCTCTCTCTCTCTCTCTCTCTCTCTATGAAGTAGTAGGCAGAAATGTTAGGAAGCAAATCGATTATGGATGAGAACTTTTCGTTGCATTTTGTACTAATTCCTTCAAGAAAACCTCAATAAAGGAGTACAAGTTATGGCCCAAAAAAAAAAAAAAAAAAAAACTTAGCTGGGGACTTGGAAAGACATCTATAACAAAATAGAGGAACAAAATTACAAGAAGATGAAAAAGTTAAAACACCATTCCTGAGCATACACGACCAGTGACAAATGGGAAATCCATCATCTCTCATCAACCTACTTTTCTCGAAGTAGTCACCAAAGCATTTGTATCGGCTATACTTCTCAATTGCAATTTTCTTTTCTTTTCTTCCCATAGTTTAGAAGAAAAAGCTCATGGCATAAACGAGGATCACACAAGGCAGTGATATAGACCAGGACTGAGTCGTTCCAAGAAGCTTGGAGATTTGCAATGGGACAATATTGACATTGATCTTCTCTGCGTTTTTCCTATATATACACATAAAGAGCAAAGTAAGCAATATCCAAAAAAAAAAAAAAGTAAGCGACAAGGTATAGAAGTTGATAAAATGATCTGGTAAAGCAAATAAGAGAGCAGGTGAGAGTAGTCTTAAAGTGAGATTGTTTATGGAATTTGGAACCTAATTGTACGTGCGTACATGCAAATATATTATGACGTAGAAATTAAGAATATAATATTGTGATAAGAAAGAGGAGCTCCCTTCAATCCAACAGGTGAGCTAAAGAAGCGGAAGGAGTTGCTCCCACGCCATGCACCTGGCCAAACCCTTAACATTTATGATCAACTTCTCCTCTCTCTCTCTCTCTCTCCCTCTTCACTTATTTCTTCTGAATTTTTGCCATGAAAATATTAAGGATAGCCAAAATGCATGAAATGGCAGCTCTAGCCACTCCTCAGCTCTCGGCATTGGATTGAAGGGAGCTTCTTATATCTTCCCGTATGTATGTGTGTGTGTGTGGTGATTGCAAGTCTCTCTCTCTCTCTTAGTGAGCGAAGTGCTAGAAGATGAGAAAGAACCATAAGTTCTTCCTCCCTTTGCTTTCTTATATAAGCTACTCTTCCATTTTCTTTTTCCTAAAGTAATTTTTTCTAAAAATGCTTATATTAATTTAGCAAAAAGAGAGAGCTTATTTCTAAAGTAATTTTTTCTGTCTCGATCTTAGTCTAGTCGGTATTCCGTCACGTGCTCAGATTCAAGAATTAGTGAGGGGACACCAGTGTAGTGCCTGTCAAATATACTCTAACGCTCAAGTCAACCGAGTTAATTGAGAACAATAAATGTTGTAACAGAAATAAAGTAGGAAAATTATTCTTACCTTAATAAATGATTATGGGATATTTGTAGTCCCATTAGTGGACTCGGGTTTTGTCCATGACCCACCGGGGGCCCAAAAGTACATGTGTACAGTTCTGTCTAACGTTGTGACAAGTGTTGCATATTAATGGGAGCATGTGGTATCCATCCAACGGTTGGAATCGAGTTGCTGTGTAGATTGTTTATCGTGATGTGAAGTTGTCCAGCAGCCATGTTCCGTGACAGACTTGTAGGCATTGTGCGCGGTCCATTGTCAAGATAGTAAGTATGCCTTACATCAGATCTGCTGTTGGAGAGAAGCTTAGCTATATCAGTATGCCCGAACACTAATCGAAGACTTATTTGGCCGTACCGCCCGAACAGTACTCAGAACGCGCTCGGCGTGCACTGCCAAGCTACCTCCCAACATGTAGTTTACTCGTATACGGCAATATTTCTTTTAATAGTCATGTGTGATATATTATGTCATTATAATTAACTAACAAAACTTGTTGTTGCAAGCTCCCTCCCCCACTAAGGTTCAACGCCCTCGAGGCCAGCCAGAAAAGGCCGTGTAACAGAGAGAGAAAAGGATAAATAAATAATTTTCTGAAAAAAAAAATCATTTAAAATGTTTTATTTTTTATTTTTTTTTTTTTTTTTTTGTTTTTTGTTTTTTTTTTGTTTTTTTGTTTTTTTTTTTTTTGTTAGTGTTATACTTCATTAATGATTAATTTTCTTAAAATTTAAAGTAAGTTTGTCTTTCAACATAATTAATGTCTTATTATTGTTATAGATTTGTCACTAAACACCATTATTTTAATCAAATTATTTTTAGCTATTATATTTTATTTAGTACGTCCATGATTCACCGAATATTGCTTTTTTATGCGTACAATTTGATAACTCATCAAACACAGGATAGGAGTCAGCATAATCAATGCAGTTCTATCCAATTTAATCCAATTCAATCCTAAGAACATCTTTAATGTAATACTAAAATATTAGTGCATCGACACTAAATTTTAGTATTTAAATATGATAAACACTTTGCAATATAATGCTATTTTTAGTGTTAAATTTAGTATATGTTATATTTGGCTTTTGATTGCTGTTGGTTAATATGTTTTCTCTTTTATTGAATGATTACAACATTTACATTTTCAAATTATGTTAAAATTAAAAGTTCTTTTACAACTTCCAAAACTTAACTACTATGACAATTAAAAGTGGATTTAGTATTTGAAATAGTTTTATTTATTAGAGTATAAATAAAAATATCATATCAAATATATAATTTTCACACATTTTGATGTCAAATATAACATTGACGTTACCCTCGTAAAGAAACCCCCTGATTTACTCCCTTATCTGATTTTCAAAATAGTTGGTCTACTAATATCACAATTCATTTTGTTTTTATTAATTGGAACATTTCATATAAAATTGATAAAAGTACTTATAATTGCTTGCGTTCTTTTATTTTTACTACTAATACGATTTTTAAAATTTACTACGTTTGTATAAGTACTTATACAAAACTAAATTTAGAGATCAATTAATCAATTTTAGTCTGTTCAAAGCAAAAGAGCTAGACAATGAGACAATAATTTGGCAGCATATGCGTGTACTAGGTGAATCTGTATAACCTTATTGTTCATGAAATGGATCTCAAAGCTCTAAATCTGATAATGCTAAGACTTCATTGTACTGGGTTGGGTAGGGGTTACATATAAATGTTTAAACATTGATATTGATGAATTCAAAATTTTGAATGCGTTTAAAATTCGTTTCAAAATAATTTTTTTTGTATGAAAATGAAAATGAAAATGTTTTCAATCTCAGACAAAAATTATTTTTAAAAACGCGTTTGGTAGTTTTATCAAGACGTTGTTTTCAGTGTAAAAAAAACTCATTAATGTCTCTCGTTCTCTCTCTCTGCTCGAGATAGGAGAAAACAAAAATAAAAAATATAAAACGACTTATAGTCGTTTTTCATTTCTCTCTAATTTTACACTAAACAAAAAAAATCATCTTCGTTTTTATTTTTTATCTTTATTGCGTCAAACGCCGTTTTGAAAACGTTTTTATTTTTTTCTCAAAAAATGTAAAAAATAAAATTAGAATCAATTTCAAACACGACCTTTCATGCTGATTATAAGACAGTATTGAAACGTACCACTTTATCCGGGTCAAAATTAGGTTGCAAATCCAGGCTATTTATGAAGAAGCAGTCAATCAGATAACAAATACGTGCTATTTGAGATGACACGACCATTTTGACCCTGTGATTTAGCATTTGTCCCTCTCTGCGATATGCTTGGATTCGGATTCTCTTTTAGCATTTGTCCCTCTCTGCAATATGCTTGGATTCGGATTCTCTCTCTCTCTCTCTCTCTCTCTCTCTCTCTCTCTCTCTCTCTCTCTCTACCATGCATGACGACCATCTCAGTCTGTATTTCTATAGATTCCTTTTTTCTTTTTCTTTTTTTAAATAATAAAGCATAAACTGTAAATAGAAAAATAATCATCTACTTCATGCACATCCCTGTCGAGATTGCATAACTATTAAGGCATATATGGATATTTATTGGTGATAATTATAAATTATTGTCACGGATAGGGACACCTTTGATTGGTGCACAAAGGTTATTTTGTACATCCATGTTATTGACATTATTATTTTTTTTTTCCAAATAAATTAATGGAGAGATATATAAGAACTGAGTAGAGAGACTTAGCACCTTCCGACTAGATTGATAATGACTAACTCAAGTAAATTCCCCACGGCCCCACCCTACTTTATTAAGAAGATCAAAAGAAAAAATAAAAATAAAGAAGTTTACAATCTAACCAAATTTAATGAAAATCCTAACCAAAGAAAAATATAGTAAACAATAACCCTATAGAGAAGGCATGCAAAAACCCACTGTGGGCATCTTTCTTCTTAAAATCAGTGGTCATGCCTTTACGCATGCTGCTTATTGGGTACGTTTAGAATTAGTTCTAAAATTATTTTGTTTTTTGTATGAAAATGAAAATAAAAATGTTTTCAATCTCAGACAGAAATCATTTTTGAAAATGCGTTCAGTAGTTTTATCAAGAGATTGTTTTCAGTATAAAAAAAATATATTAATGTCTCTTTCTTTCTCTCTCTCAACTCAAGAGAGGATAAAACATAAACAAAAAATAAAAAAAGATTAAAAATCATTTTTCATTTCTCTCCCATTTTATGCTAAACCAAAAAATTGTTTTCATTTCCGTTTTTTGTCTTTAATTGTGCCAAACGCCGTTTCTCTCCGATTTTCATTTTTTCTCAAAAAACGTGAAAAATAAAAACAAAAACAACTCCAAACACAACCATTAAGTTGCACCAATTTATCCTAAGACCTTGAACCACGTTAACTCCAATTCTTTATGAGCGAGTGTATAATTAACGATTTTCACTCCCCACTAGATATTTGATAATCTATTCAATTAATATCTCTAGCCCTAGTCGTATCGTTCCTATATAGCTTTAAAAACTATATAAACAAAATACACATAAACATCTTATTTATTAACAAAAGTATGGTAATAAATTTATTCAATTGAACAAAAAGATGATTGATATATGGTGTTCGGAATCACGGATTCAGAGATCCTAATTCCAAAATCAAGGTTCCTGAAGTTGCAAGAAGGAAGTTTTGAATGCATGGATTGCATACCTTGGGAGAGTTTGAAGAAGATCAAATGAGATAAGTGTCTTGTATATATGTATACATTCCAACAGACAAACTATTTAAATTTGTCTATGTTGATGCACACAATGATTAGATTGCTTATAAATTTGTTTGGTTAGACAAATAGTAAGCAGAAAAAATACTAAATAATCAATATGACATTAAAAGGAATGAATATCAGCTGTTAATTTTATCTTTGAAGTACTAAAATTACAAAACAAATTGGAAATATGAGTATCATCAAAATATTTTACCCATATTGAACTCACAAAGTGTCCCCTCTCTAGAAGCATCTTGCTTGCATAGCTTCTATAGTTTGTTCAGTTGAAATTAAAAGACAGTTTCTGTCGTAAAAATTCTTGAAACTTAAATTAAGTAATTGGTATGAATAGTCCCTAAATTATTTAATCGTAAAACTACGCATCAATTTACAATTATAGGAAAATATGTGATTGTGAAGTCCCATAATATGATAACTGTGGGCTTTACTGCAACCAATTTGCATGTCTATCCAACATAACTTTTGTACTGCATTCTGCAATATTATTGTTCTCATGCAAATGGAAAGGAGTAAACGAAAGTTGAAATATTTTCTCTTTTTTGCATGTGACTAGAATTGGTCTGAATATTGGTTTCACTGTTGTTCTCTCTTACTTTATCCAGATTATCTCATCATCCACAGTTATTCTTGTCATGTAATGTGCAGCAGCAAGGTGCCCTTGGATACTTTGACCAGGACCGTGAATGAAATTACTTGTAGATATTATTATTATTATTATTATTATTATTATTATTATTTATTTGCTAAAAAAATTGTTTGATCGCTTATTGATGGAGGAATAGTAAGAAAACTATGGAAGTGGGATATATATATATATATATATATATATATATTTGAGAATGGGATATATAAGTGAAAATACCTCTGTTTTGTTTTATTACTCAGGAAAAACACTAATATATACATGAATTATATATTAATTGTATCTACCAAGTAATACTAAACAGACAAAAACTAAGATACAATAAATAGTGCAGCTAAGTAGCTTTTATTAGAGAAGACGATCCTAGACACTTCTAACACTCCCTCTTAAGCTTATGAGAAAATACTTTGCATTCCAAGCTTGCTTATTAGCTGTTGAAATGTTGAACTCGGAAGCCCTTTGGTGAGAGTATTTGCAACCTGACGAGAGAAGGAACATATGGTGTACAAATTAACCTAGATTCAATCTTCTCTTTGATAAAGTGTCGATCAAATTCCACATGCTTTGTGCAATAGGGTTGTGAGCAATGTCGATGGCTGCTTTGTTGTCACAATAGAGTATCATGGGACTATCAATGTTCATTTGTAAGTCCGACAGAATAATCTTTAGCCAAAGTAGTTCACATATTCCTTGCGCCATAGCACGAAATTTTGCTTGCCCTAGAACGAGCTACAATTGGTTGTTTCTTGCTTCTCCAAGAGACCAAGTTGCCTCCAAGAAAGATACAGTATCCAATAGTAGATCGTCGATCCATTTTGGAGCCTGTCCAATCAGCATCAGTATAAGCTTCTGCCTGTAGTTTCTCATTCTTGCGGAATAGAAGACCTTTCTCTAGAGAACCTTTTTGATATCTTAGGATTTGATGTGTGGCTTCAAAATGAGGTTTTAAAGGAGCATGCATAAATTGACTCACCATGCTTACAACATAGGCAATGTCGGGTCTTGTGTGAGATAAGTAGATGAGCTTTCCTACCATCTTCTGATACTCACCTTTGTCAACTGGTTCTTCTTCCCCTATGATTTCCCCAAGACAATGGTTGGCCTCAATCGGAGTATCACTTGGTTTACATCCAGTTATTCCTACTTCTTGAAGTAAGTCTTGAGTGTATTTATGTTGTGAGATGTAGATCCCATGTCTTGATCAAGCCACTTCAATTCCTAAGAAAAAATGCAAGCTCCCTAAATCTTTGATTTCAAATTCCCTGGAAAGATAGGTCTTCAATCCAGCTATCTGCTCATTGTCGTCACCCGTCACAACGATATCATCAACATATACAATCAAAGCTGTGAGCTTTCCACGTCCTGGCCTTTTTATGAATGGGGTGTGATCACCTTGTCTCTAAAATTAGTCTCGGTTTTGCATACCTCGAGAGAATCTTCCAAACCACACTTGAGGAATTGCTTCAAACCATAAAGAAACTTCTTCAGTCTACACACTTTATTGCCTCTAACTTCTTCTTGATACCCTGGAGGAATATCCATATAAACTTCTTCCTCTAGATCCCCATGTAGAAAGGCATTCTTTAAGCCAAGTTAGTGTAAGGGCCACTAATTTGTTGCTGCCAGTGATAAGAGAATCCTGATAGTGTTAATCTTGCTTATTGGAGCAAATGTTTCAAGGTAGTTGATTCCATAAGTCTGAGTGTAGCCTTTTGCGACCAATCTGGCTTTATATCCATTAAGAGACCCATCAGAAGTGTATTTGAGGTTGAAAATCCACTTACATCCAACTATCTTCTTGTCTTTTGGCAAATCCACTATTTTCCATGTTTGATTCTTGTCAAAGGCTCTCATTTCATCCTCCATAGCCACTCTCCAAGGTTTCAATGCAAGGGCTTCACTTACTTATGTTAAGATTTTTTCTTATAAATTACTTGTGATAAATGCCCTATAATGAGGAGAAAGGTTCTGTAAGGATACAAATTGAGTCATGGGGTGTCTAGTGCAATTTTGAACCTTTTTTTTTTTTTTTTTTTTTCAAAACTATAGGAAGATTAAGAGTGGGAGACTCAGAAGGAGAGATAGAAGTTGGTTGAGTATTCTTATTACTTGACTCGGGGTTGACAACTGGAGCTTGGTAATTGATGACATACCATTTCCCCCTAGAGTACGTTTTAAGAGGAGGCAACATTGGTGTCTTAGTGTTAGTCTCTTTTTCTAGTTCTTCATGTAGGATGATAGGCTCGGTGGTGATAGTGGGCTCAGTAGTAGGCTGGACAATAATGGAATGTTTGACTTCATCCGGAGTAAGTTCAATGGGAATAGAAGTAGGCTCCTCTATAGGTTGGACAACAATGGTAGAAGGGTCAACCTCAACTGGTGTGTCAACAACATCCTAATTCCACCTATCTTCCATACTTGTATTCTCCTCTTGAAGATAGGATTGGTCAAAATATGATTGATTTTCAACAAAAACCATATCCATTGTCACATAGAAACGCTTTGTCAGAGGATGATAACACCAGTATCCTTTTTTCTGTGTTGAGTACCCTAAAAAAAACACTTCAGAGCTATTGGAAGTTTCCTTTATGAGTGGGGATGAGCAAACACATAAGCAAGGCAACCAAACACCTTCAGAGAAAGTGTACCACTCCCTTAGAAATTAAGGAATATGAAGAGCAACTTGTCTATAGGCTTTTAGTAGTCAAGAAGCTTGGACGACATCCTATTGATAAGATAGGCAGCCGTAAGGATGACATCTCCCCAATAATGTTTAGGTACCCCAATTTGAAATAGGAGCAAACGAGCAACTTTAAAAAGGTGGTTCCATTCTGTTAGAGGGTATCCAGACACGTAAATTAGTGTAGAATTCCTTCTTGTGACAAGTAGCCCATCATGTCTTGGTTGAAATGTTCTTTGTCGTTGTCTCATTGTAACATTTGAATGATATGGCTCTAAATTGTGTATTGACAAATTGATGAAATGTATTGAAAAAGGATGGTACTTCAGATTTGTTCTTTATTAGATAGACCCAGGTGGTCCTAGTGCAATTATCAATAAAAGTAACAAACCAACGATGTCCAAAAATAGTAGTAACACTAGAGTTACCCTATACATCAGAATGAATTAAATTGAAAGGAGAAACAAACTAAATTTCTTTGATCAGAAAAGGCATATGATGACTTTTAGCAAGAATACATGACTCACAATGTAAACTACGAACATCTATTTTTGTGAACAATGACGGAATAAGCTTTTGCATTAAAGAAAAAGATGGATGGCCTAAGCGGTTACGCCACAGGTAAATTTGGTCTGAACTATTTGCATGTGAGACTAAACACTGAGACTAATCACCAACACTCTCCCAAGCAATATCTAGCTAGTATAATCTGTCTTTTAGTTTACCAACCCCAATTGTCTTTCCTGAGTAATCCTGAAAACAACAACCAGAAGGAGTAAATGTCACAGAACAATTCAGATCACTTGTAATTTTCACTATTGACAACAAGTTGTGATTCAAATTGAGAACGTGAAGAACAGAGTGAAGGGTGATCTTGTTTGTGATTTTAATAGAACCTTGGCCAACAACTGAGTAATAACTTCCATCAGCCACTTGGATTCTTTCTCGTCATGAACACGGAGAATACTTCAAAAATTAGTTTGGCATACAAGTCATATGATCAGAAGTGCCTGAATCAAGGATTGAATTTGAGATGGAGGTAAGAGCTTTTATACCTAAAGATACCATGGAGCAAGAACCTTTTTTTCATATTGGTTGGGACTATAAATTTCATTCAACAATTGACAGAGGCATACGATGTCTTGTTGGTTCAGATTGATTTCACCTGGATTATCAGAAGACATGCTTGACCTTGGCCTTTTTACGTGTTGCCTCTTCGATTGTTGAGTTGCTTCAAGTTCTAAGACTTTCAATGTAAATTCCAACACATAGCTCTGTTGTGCCTAGGTTTGTTGCAGTAATCACACCTTGTTGAGTTGCGTCAAGTTCTTTGTTGGCTTCTTTGTAATAAGGGTGAGTTGTCGGTTGTAGGTCCTTCATCTTCACTTATTTTTAGACCCTTTAACCCTTTATTGCTTTCTTCACTTCGCACATAGAGGAAGGCTTCCTCCAAATTTGGGAATGGTTCTTTGGCTAGAACTCAATCACACACTTGATCATATTTAGGGTTTAGTCCCAACAAAAATTGAATAACCCAATCTTGTTCCTTGAGATCCTTAATCTTCTTTGCATCAGGAGCACATTCGAACTCAAGCTTTTGGTAGAGATCAAGTTTAGCCAACAAACCTTTGAGAGTGTTGAAGTATGTTATGATTTTCATAGTTCCTTGGTGAGTTGATCTGTTTCTTGATTTAAAAACTCTCTGAAAAGAAACCAGTTTTGGAATAGGTAAAACACATAATAGAATTTTTTTAAAAAAAAAAAACCGTTTATCTTATTTATCGAAATGTAATTTGCACCATTGTTCTTTTAACTCTTTAGTAAGTAACATTCTAATCAATGTTTAATTATTCATGTTTTAAAAATTTGGAGATTGTGAAGGAATTAATATTATAAATGACCTCTTATCGAAGAAAAGAATTACAAGTTTGATTTTAATTTTCAGAAATAGTAGAAAATAGGCTAATATGAAAAGCTTAAGCAAGTATATAGGTCAATTTTTAGTTATAGAAATTAATAGGTCACAACTTTTCAAGTTATGGTTTATAAACAGATAAGTTATGGACAAACTTGTCAAGTTATGGTTCATAGCCAAACAAGCTATGGATAAAAACTGTGAATTATGGACAATAACTTATTAAGTTATGGTTCATAATCAGACAAATTATAAATAAAAATAATAATTTAGCTTATTTATTAACTTATATAAATTATTAACCTATTAATTTTAATTCATTTTAAATCTTAACCTATTTTCTTCTTTCTCCTTTTAATTTTTAAGTCCAAGCTTAGAACCTTAGACCTCAAGTTGAGCAGTCTAACATTCACACAGACGCTTACAAAACTTTTGCCTGGTTGATACTTTGCCACTCGTACGTGTTATTTTATATTATTGGTACTTTGAACATTGATTCAAAAGCTAATAAAGTTTAGTTTGTGGTTTAAAGTCAACAGCATCAACTCAATCAACTTTTGAATATCGAGGACAAAGTGACAATAAACAATAATATATGATGGCTAATAAAATAATTGATTGGCCAAAATGTCCGGCGGACAAAAATTAAATATTATAATTAATCTTATAGATTAAGATCTCGTTTATTTTATCGATTTAAATTATAATTTTAATTTTTATTATAATATTTTTTTTATAAAAATCACATATAACTCTTACATCTAATCATATTTTAGATTCAAATTAAAAATTTTAATCGATAAAAATTTTATTTTAAAGAAACTATAGAAAATACTGAATGAAATGTTCGCGTCATGCATGCTAGCCAGGGGGAGAGAGAATCCGGATCCAATCGCATCAAATGAAAGACAAATGCTAAATCAAAGGGTCGTACATTCTAAGGCACACCTCGGAACTCAACAATTATGATCGTGTCATCCAAAGAGCTGCCGTGATCTCAAAAAGCTTATATTGTTATTGGATTGACTGCTTCTTCATAAGAGAAATTTGCAACCTGCTTTTGACCGTGCTAAAGTTGTATGTTTCAGTATTGCCTTACGAGCACCAAAGTTCTGGTTTCGTGAATAACGTTCAACATATATACATATACATATATATATATATATATATATATATATATATATGTGTGTGTAACCCTTCACTATACGACGGAGACATTATGAGATTTAGAACCACAAATATATATTCGGTACGAATCTCAACTGTAAGACAAACTTTATCAACAGTACTACAGGCACATGTGTATATATATATATATATATATATATATATATTATAATTTTTTTTTTGTTCCCTCTTTGAATATAAGGTCCATTTAACGTAACATCTAAGAGTAAGAAACATAATATGACAATTATTAATGCAACATTCACATTAAAGAGACAACATATAATTAGTATTATGTTCAATGATTATCATGTTTCGTTGAAAAGCCAATGTAAATTTTAACGACTCTTATGTTATGTTTATTATATATGTGTGCGTAGACTATTGACGATCCTTACAAGTTAAGGTTTCGGGTGACTGTTCGGTGGTCTCCCTGACCTCATTGACATATAATCTCTTTGCTTTGAATTGACTAATACAAGGATGTAAAAATTAATAATGAATAAAAGAAGAGTGAGCAAGTAAGCACAATTAAACGATATACATTCACAACCACTGATTAATTTTTTGCTCTTTTTAAATGAGCACAAAGTGTAAGGACGGACGACTAGGCGCAGTTATAACCTTGTAGAACATGAAACTTGAAACCTCCCATGTACTAAGGATCCGTTTAGTTTGTTGATTTGAGTTTTTAATTCGAGTTAAGATGTGATTTTATATGAGAGCTTTTTATTGTAGTAAAAAAATTATATGTGACTTTCTAAAAGCTTTTTACTGTAAAAAAATTTAAAATTCTAAACTCGAATCGGTTAAATGAACGGAGTCATCATTTAAGAGTAAGCCTAATGCCACTAGGCTACCACCTTGGTTGGTGCTTTGAAAATACTTGAAGTGACGTTGTTCTTCTATTGGCCTGTGGCTCATGATCAATCTAATTTTTTCATAGTACATATATTTGTAAATGATAGTTTATAACATATACTTACTACTATATTCGTATATTCTTTATCAGGGATTATTATATATCTAACCAAGCCATTGTCCAATATAAAAATATAAAAATCAGCTTATCCAAAATAATAGATGAGTATAACAAGAAACAAAAATATATCGCAAGATTGCATCAACATCATCATCATCATTTATTATTATTATTATTATTATTATTATTATTATTATTATTATTATTATTATTATTATTATAAATTAGAGAAATACTAGTATTACTTTCTATCACTCTTTTTATTACTATCTACATTAATTGTTTGATACGTAGACTCAACTATCTCATTTTCTATTTAAATAATAATATATTATATTATTGGAGAGTATATATGTTAAATAATAAATGTAAAGAATGACAAAAAGAAAGACAAAAAAGCGTGGCTAACATTTCTAAGTTTTGAGTTCTCTTTGTATTTTTAAGTGTCCAACTGAATGGGGTATATATTGCTAAAAGGTGTCATGTCACTTTGATGCCATTACACCGTTTTTTTAAGATTAAAACAATTATAATAGTGCCGTGGTATCAGCCATAGATGTGACAAGTGTGCGTTGTTTTTCCCTCCCCTGAAATTAGAGCCTTGCATGCATAGTCCAGGTTATTTATTTTTTATTTTTTTATTTTTTAATGCATGTTATTGCACACGGGGTTGTTCTTTTGATCTAAAAAACTCAAAAAATGACAATTTGAGTTCCAATTTTATTCAAGTTCATATTTTTTTAAATTTCAACTTTATTCAACTTTACTTTTATTCAACTTTACTTAACTTTATTCAAGTTACAACTTCAATTCAAGTTATAACTTAAATTCAATTAAAAAATTACACTCAAATTACACTCCAAAAGAACAGGTTTTAAAAGACTAAACTGCAAGCAGAGGAATGATGAATGAACCCAAGATATAATTAGGAGTTTTTTAATTGAAAATTTTGAATAAGGACAAAACTCAGAAGCTATTAGGGAATCAATAAATATTTTATATATTAGATTAGGGAAAGCAGACAAATATTTGTTAGAGTGCAGGGTCTAAAATTTTAGACTTCACTTTTATTTAAATTTTTTTAATTAAATAACTATATTAGTCAAAATTATTAATTAAAAATGAGGAGTAAAAATTAAGATTTATGCATTCAAAGCGTAAGTTCTACAATTTTTAATATTATTTTCCTTATTTGTAATTTTAACTTTATTTTTTTTATATAAAAAAATTTTGTAGATTTGATAGTTTAAGTAATTATGTGATAAAAACCCATTCATAATTTAATTTGGGAAAATAATGGAAGAGAAATAATTGAAGCTGTATTTAAGAAAGCTAAGGGTCCGAAGGATATCATATGTCCTTATGGTCCTTTTTTCATCCTCTATCACTTTGCGAGAGAGAGAGAGAGAGAGAGAGAGAGAGAGAGAGAGAGAGAGAGAGAGAGAGAGAGAGAGAGAGAGAGAGAGTTGCAATCCCCCACACACACATATGGGAAAATAGAAGGTGCTCCCTTTGGTCCAATACCGAGAGCTGAGGAGTGGCTAGAGCTGCCATTTCATGCATTTTGGCTATCCTTAATATTTTCAGTGCAAAAATTCAAAAGAAAGAAGTGAGGAGAGAGAGAGAGAGAGAGAGAGAGAGAGAGAGAAGTTGATCGTAAATGTTAAGGGTTTGGCCACGTGCATGGCGTGGGAGCAACTCCTTCCGCTCCCTTAGCTCACCCATTGGACTGAAGGGAGCTCCTCTACTTCTCATCACATAATTATACTTTAATTTCTGCGTCGTTATATTTCATGTATATATATATACAATTATGTTCTAAAATCTCATAATCTTGAATAACATCTCATGTGATTTTCCTTTCTCTAATCCCATTATCTTTCTTATTCGCTTTATACCATAATAATTAACGTCTTAATTACTATTAACGGTTATACTGTTTCTCACTTATTCGCTCCTTATGTATAGGAATGATGTGAGAAAGATCAATCTCAACATTGTCGTGTTGCAAATCATCATACTCGTTCGTGCGTGGAACGACATAGAACTGGTTTATACTTCTGCCTTCCACTATATATATCTTCGTTTATCCGACGAGGTTTTTCTTCTGAACCATATCGAAAGAAAAATAAATTTGCATCTGAGATGGTCACAATTGTACAGTTACGCAAAAGATTATCCTAGGTGTTTATAACTTTTTCTCCGTTTTGTAATTTTATTAATTCCTGTATTTTTGTATACCTGGCTAGGTGTGTTTTTTCTTGTTTTTTGGTCCTTATTGCCAATAACTTGTACTACTATTGAGGTTTGAATTTATTGAAGTAAGAACGTTATGGATACAACCACTCACTGCAAAAAAAAAAAAAAAAAAAAAAAAAAAAAAAAAAAAAAAAAGAGGTTCCTTTTGACATTTGATTCTTTAAAGTTCCAAATATAACACTGTTATCGCTCTGAAGGTGGCAACCGGTAAAGCCTGAAGTAAGCAGAAATCCTACAAACATTGTAACCAGATGATGAACGCATGTGGTGTAATATTCTTAAATGCAACTAGAAAATTGTCATCCATATTTGTTTTGCTACTGATATTCTTGCAAGACAATGGAGAGAGAGAGAGAGAGAGAGAGAGAGAGAGAGAGAGAGAGAGAGAGAGAGAGAGTTATTCGTTACTGATGAATATACAAAAGTCAGTACACACCAATGTGTCATTTAAATTAGTTTTCTACAAATGGCGAGAGAGAGAGAAATATTCTTGCAAGACAACCGAGTACAGAGAGAGAGAGAGAGAGAGAGAGAGAGAGAGAGAGAGAGAGAGAGAGAGAGAGAGAGGGAGAGTTATTCGTTACTGATGAATATACAAACGTCAGTACACACCAATGTGTGATTTAAATTAGTTTTCTACAAGTGGCCGGTAATAATAATGCATGCATGCAGAATCATCTGAAAGCATGAAAGTAACAAATTTGAAATGTCTTTTTCCTTCTCATATTATAAACTTAAGGTGAATATAATATAGAATATAATATATGTTAGAATATTCCCAATTGTCTTAGTCCCAGTGTTAACTTCTCTATTTCAAATCATGCATATCCTTATCAAGATTGCATAACTTTTAAGGCGTGTGTGTTTGTAATTATTGGTGATATTAAATCTTTGTCACTGATGGGAATACCCCTGATTGGTACCTTGCTAAAAGATATATTAACATACATATGATCAGACGTCACGCATACAAATATATGTTTTATTTTATTTTTTTGAAAGTGAAAACATAAAAGAAGGAAAGAAAGAATTGTGTTCTCTGAGTTGTGTATTATAGTTGGTTGATCGTGAAAAACAATTGTGAATAGTACTTTGATTGTCATATTTACTTAATATGTTTTGTAAGCTCATGAACAAAATCATAATACGGGCAATGTGAATAGTACTTTGATTGTCAAAATGAAGGTTAGTTGGAGATTGTAGTGTCAATCCTAAGTGTTGAACCAGCCGACTTAACTATAATATAGTATATAAATAGTAACTATTGCACGTGTTCGTTTGGAAACAAAAAGTACATTTTTAAACCTTGGGAATGCATCTCGTGTTACTGTATAAAATAACTACTAAGGGTCATTTAGTTCACTAATTCGAATTTTTAATTCGAGTTGAGATTGATTTATGTGAGAGCTTTTTACTGTAACAAAAAAGTTAGATGTGACTGTTCCTGAGAGTTTTTTACTATAGCAAAACTCAAATTCTAAACTCGAATCGGTGAAATGAACGGGCCTTAAATAATTGTTCGTATTTATTGAGCAAAACAATTGTGGAAGATCGAACGTTCGAAAACTTGTAGTCTTCTTTGATATTGTTCTCTCCTTGAATTAACTAGTGTGTAGGCACCAACTGCTTTTCTTGGACTTTCTCAATCCTCCTTTCAATCTCTCTTGGCTACTGAGCTTTAAAGGTGAAAGCCCAAGAAAACCTAAATAGAGGCCGAAAAAGATTTAGGCCTCATTCACTTCACCGATTCGAGTTTAGAATTTGAGTTTTGCTACAGTAAAAAGTTCTCAGAAATAATCAAATCTAACTTTTTTGCTACAGTAAAAAGCTCACATAAAATCACATTTCAACTCAAATTACAAACTTAAATCAGCAAAGTAAACTTTCCCCCAATCATGCCCTTTCATAACTTCATTCTCAAAAATATCCATATTAACTTTCCCCCAATCATTCACAAAGTCCTTAAGTTGTTCATACATTCTTCTATCGGTCATTATTCTTAGTTTACTTCTTTTTTCTACCTTTCCATCGAACCAACACTTTTTCGTTCAGAAGGGATGACTTGGTGATAGAAATCTCCTATGACCCATGAATACAAACTTCCTACTAAAGGGCAACCACATTTCTCGAGTATTGTCAACATCTAAAAGACATGCTAATCTACCTTTTGTGTGGCAACCACTAAGATTTCCATAGGCTGGAAAATCATTTATTGTCCATATTAAAATTACCCTTAAATTGAAAACCTCCTTGTCAAATGAATCAAAAACATTGACTCCATTGTTCCACAACTCTTGTAAATCTTCTATGAGAGGTTTTAGGTAAATGTCAATATCATTGCTAGGTTGTTTAGAGCCTGGGATTAACAACGTTAGCATGATGTTTTCCTTTTTCATGCACAAAAATGGTGGCAAGTTGTATCACAAGCATCACTGGCCAACAACTCTAAGTTGAGCTTAAATTACCAAACGGATTGAATCCATTTGTGGACAATCCAAGTCTAAGATTGCATGGTTCATTTACAAACGTAGGCCACTTCTCATTCACTAGTTGCCATGCTGGAGAGTCAACCGGGTGATGCATCTTCCCATCCTCCCTTTTATTATTGGAATGCCACCTTAAATCTTGAGCCATTTTTTCACTCTTGAACATAGCCTTGAACCTAGGAATTATCGGAAGATATCTCAAGACTTTAGCAGGAACACCAACACAGGCTTTTTTGGTATGTTTGTCAACCTTCCACCTTGAAGCATGACACTTTGGACATTTATCAAGATCTGCCTTATCCTTTCTAAACAAACAACAATCGTTAGGGCAAGTGTGAATCTTTTCATACCCTAGATGAAATTCTCTCATAAACTTTCGTACTTTATACGTTGACCTTATCAACACATTAGGTTTGTGTAGCATGTCATGCAATAACTCTAGCAATCTGTCAAAACTACAATTAGACCATCCATTCATGGTCTTATGTTTGAATAAGGCAATAACAGTAGACAACTTGTTGTATTTTGAATAATCAGGATATAATAGAACAAACCAATCATTCATTTTTTCATTTTACTCCTCTAACCTATGTTATTGCGATTGTTCTATATAATCATTCTTATCAGCATTGGCAGCCTTGTATAACTCATATATGTCATTCCTGTCAACGTTTTCCAACTCCTCATTTGTGTTTACTTCTTCCCCATGGTGAAACCAAGTAGTGTATGTTGGATCCATACCATTGATTACCAAGTGTTCATAAACAATATTGTTACCACTTTGATGACTTAAGTTTCGACATTCTTTGCAAGGGCACAACAGCTTTTCCGGATAACCAAAATTCTTTTTAACAGTTTTTACAAATTTCTGAGCGCTTTGCATATACTCCTCAGTAAGTCTATAAATAAAAAGGTCAATACTAAGATTTCTATAACTATAATGACTAAGACAAAAGCAAACTAAATTCCAATATTGCTCACCTGTTATCACGCACCCAATCTTTATCAAGCATCATAACATCATCAATCACTTCATAATTAACATAATGCTAAATAAATTATCACATTTGTAACTAAGAAATAAAATTTAGTCTAACATTGGTATACAAATAATATCTCATTCGTATCTTTTTCATCACCATACCAAAGAATTAACATTGGTATCTTTTTCATCACCATACCAAAGAATTAACATTTAGTCTAACATCATCAATCACTTCATAATTAACATAATGCTATAATTAAAATTGGTATCTTTTTCATCACCATACCAAAGAATATCTCATTTTTCTATAGAACATTGGTATACAAGTATTCGAACAATACTTTAAGAGGTGGATTATACAACCATGCAACATTTTTTATTAACAACTTCACATATACCGTTTTTGGATAATAAGAAGAAAACTTTGTCACTCTTCATGTTTCACTTGATCAACTTCCTCTTCTCTATGGCAATCTGTCTTTTCTATTTTTTTCTATTTAATCAGTGTTCTCGTTAGTTGAAAATCAAAGAATTAATGGTTTTTCCTTGGTTTGATTTTTCATTGGTCAAATGATGTTAACTTTCCTCAGTAGGTTAAAGATTGAGATTGTTGGGAACCAAATCTACAGAACAGAGAGAGAGAGAGAGAGAGAGAAAAAATTTTCAGAGGAGAGATGATGAGAGAGAGAGAGAGAGAGAGAGAGAGAGAGAGAGAGAGAGAGAGAGAGAGAGAGAGAGAGAGAGAGAGAGAGAGAGAGAGAGAGAGAGAAAATTTTTTCATTGAGAATGATGTTAACTTTCCTCAGAGAGAGAAAGATTGAGATTGTTGAGAAATCTAGAGAGAGAGAGAGAGAGAGAGAGAGAGAGAGAGAGAGATTCGAACCTCCTTAGGTAAACCTAGCTCCGGGATTCACGTAGGAAGAGAGCTTCACATCGAGATCGTCTTCGATCTTCTTTCCACAACCCAATCTTCACAAAATCTGACACCAAAAGTTGGGAATTTGGGGGAATCGAGTGAGGCGCAGAGAGAGAGAGGATTTCTCTCTGGGTAAACCTAGAGAACACAGAGAAAGAGCGAGAGAGAGAGAGAGAGAGAGAGAGAGAGAGATTCGAACTTCCTTGGCCGGTAAACCTAGCTCTGAGCTTCGCGTAGGAAGAGAGCTTCACGTGGAGATCATCTTCGATCTTCTTTTCACAACCCAATCTTCACAAAACCAGAAACCGTGAGATTTTTCCCGTGAGATAGACTGGAAAATTAGGGCAGTTGGGAGAAATTTGGAAATATGAGGGAACCTAACACCGGCCTTCAATTTCAGAGCAAATCCAGAGGAAACTTACGGAATTATGGGGAAAGAGAAGTGGTGGAGCATGGTTTGTTCGACAGAGTGGGGGAAGGATTTTTTTTTTTTTTTTTTTCCTTGTTCATATAAGGAAGAAGCAATATCAGATGACCCGAAAAAAAAAGAGGGAGAATCGAGCTGGAAAATTGGGGAAATTATTTCCAATGCCCGCCTGTTGTTATTTTAATGTGGTAGATTTATAGATTATTAAATATATATAAAATAAACCTGTCAAAATGTCATAAAATTTTAATATATATATATATAAATATATTATAACTATTTCTAAACGCTATTATATATAGGCGCAGTAACGTTTCTTAAAAAACGCTATAACTAACAGCTACGAAAAGCCTATTTTCTTATAGTGGAAATAGCAAAGGTAATATGTATTCTCAAAGCTAAAATATACATCATATACATACATACATATATATATATATATATATATATATATATATATATATACCGATCGAAAGAGCTCCAGTTCTCCTTACAACAAATTTTCGAGAAATGGATCTTCAGTACACAGTTAGAGAAAAACACAACGTTATAAAAGTGTTAAAATAAATAAATAAATAAATAAAGAGCTAGCTACCAACTTACTTCCACTTATTCTAGGAAAAACCGAACAAACTGTAATTTGTTCCCAATTTTGCCAAGGAAAA
Source organism: Morus alba (assembly GCA_012066045.3). Taxonomy (NCBI): domain Eukaryota; kingdom Viridiplantae; phylum Streptophyta; class Magnoliopsida; order Rosales; family Moraceae; genus Morus; species Morus alba. The sequence goes on from CP050231.2 coordinate 17,277,374, forward strand.
GGAAAGCAAATCAAAGGCAAAAATTGGAAGGGTAGCTTAATTATTTTAATTAGTAGTAGTACGTGTCATATCATTTGCTCATCATGAGCTGGTACGGAAAAGAAGTACTATTGGCACCAGTATTAGTACTGTTATTGATAGTGCTCATGAAGAACGTTCGCTTGACGAATCGGCCTTTCATTCTCGGCCTCTTCTCTGCGTTGAGTTTCCTAACTTCATATCTGATTTTCTTCGAAAACAAGCGTGTTCTTCGCTTCTCTCTGTATCGCGAAACTCTCGCTTCTCTTCCTCCATCACCAACACTCACTCCAACTCCTCCTAGCCCTAGGCCTCCTCTTGATGAATCTCCGTTTGCGGGACCAACATGATCCGTATGACACACGTCCTGAAATTTTACGTGCAGCAATATTTATTGTCAATCTGATCATTTTTTTTTTTTTTTTTTTGGAAATATATAGAATTTTTGAAATTCTCTGAATGAAAATATTAAGGGCCCTATTCATTTTATCGATTTGAGTTTATAATTCGAGTTTTACTACAGTAAAGAGTTTTCAGAAATAGTTGCATCTAATTTTTTTTATTACAGTAAAAAATTATCACATAAAGTCACATCTTAACTCGAATTAAAAACCTCAAATCAGCGAACTAAACGGTCTCTTAAACAATTTTGGTAACATGCATGAGATTTCAATATAGCTCTAGTATTTTCTCACTATTTTTTTTATTTGTTTTCCTGCAAATATATTATTAATTTCAAGTTAACGTACACATACTAAGACTGTTCTATACGTCATTTGGGGTGTGTAGGTAAGTTCGTAAAAATTGTGATGTAAAACCAAAGGCACTATATACTAAAAACTTTAGGAAAAATGTTGTACAGTGATAGTTTGAATGTGGTAGATTATTTTTGGAAATTAATTAATGGATTAAAAAAATAAAATATCTACTTTTATTTATTTCTTTTTGGAGGGAAAATATCTGCGTTCTATTGATTGTGGCTTTTTTTTTTTTTTTTTTTTTTTTTTTACACAATAAAACTATTTATAACTGAAAGTTACCTTTGATAAAAAATTTAAAAAGAAAAAAAAAAGAGCTTACCAAGCAGTCTGGCCAGGCGTCATCCGGTTTAAAATCGGGTCGATTTCCGGTGGTCCACGGGGAACCTTGGCTGGCCCAGGCAGCGATGACTGCCTCATAATTTAGCCTCAGAATTATGTCTCTCTTCTTCGTCTGCACCATGGGAGAATTAGCAGTTTCATGAAACACACGAGTTTCTTCCTCTTCAACTTTCACTCTTTGTTCCGAAGGGTTAATGCAGACATCGACGTCGATATCGAAATCATCTTCTTCTTTGCATCCCAAGAGCTCCAATTCCAACCCATTGATGTCTTGACACGATTGATCATGATCTTCTTCTAGTCCCCCGCCGAGCAAGCTCTCGACATCTGCCGCGAACTCCGGCGAGCTCTAGCTCCGACGGTAGAAATCCGTGTATCTCGTGATCAAACTCGGCTTCATAAGCAGTACTAATTACACTTTTCCCGTAATCGGTTGTAGTCATCCCCGCTTTCTCATCATCATCACCATTAATCGAATTGCAAAGCTCCGCTGCAAAGGGATCGAACACTGGGACCCGGTAGAGCAGCTGTTCTTCTTCATTCTCATCAGTAATCGGAGACTCCTCTTCATTACTCATCTCCGGAACAAATGGCAAAGGATCATGACGATGATTAGCAGCACCCAAAACCTTCTCAACACCATCATGTTTCGCTTGTTGCGCGGCCGGCTTATTGTTGTGCCGCGGGGTTCGGGCTTTTCTCGTGAACCCTCGGTGCCACGCCGGCGAGCAGTCGCCATCATGAAGGTCGTGGTGGGAGTGATTGTAGTTGCCCTTGTACGACGATGTTTGGAGGCGGACTCTTTCGTGCCTGCTGGCCAACTGGTTGGCGCTGTGGACGGATGTGTCGCAGGCTTGGCAGAGGAATGCATCGTCTGCGGCGCAGAACCACCTTGCCCGCTTCCGCAGGCAGCTGTCGCAGGCTCTCGCCGTCTTGCCCGCCATGGCATTCGCAGTCTTCTTATCGGTGATCATTGGAAGGGGAAAAAAAAAACTTGATTCTGTACTAGCTACTTTGTTAATATTTGGAGTCTATTATTCACAAAAACTTGAAAGAAAATTTTTAAAGAGAGAACAATGTATGTGACAAACACAAAAAGGGTATTTGATTACCGCAACTCATCACAGTTCGGAATTTTGAGTTACCTGTTCATATATATTCAGGACATAAAATGATTCAATTATTTTGGTGGGGAATATGAGTGTGTGTGTGTGTGTGTGTGTGTGAGAGAGAGAGAGAGAGAGAGAGAGAGAGAGAGAGAGAGAGAGAGAGAGAGAGAGAGAGAGAGAGATTAGCGCTCTTTTGGGACCCACATGTTGTCTTATCTCGGTGTTCATTGGCTAAAGGTTTCAAGTCCATCTTGTTCTTTGAATTCTGATTGGTTGGCTGTCTAATGAAGGGGATTCCATGTGGTCCATATGGGATTTTTGGAATGGCTCATTTTCTTACTCTTTGCCTGCGTGAGCAAAATTTTGAGGAAGACCCTTTTGTTGCTTTGTTTCAATTATTCAATTATTCCAGTTAGACCTTTAAAATCGTTTGTTTTGCGGTCCCCTCAGTACCACCAAATGGTTGCTTTCAACATTCCTTTCTCTTTCTCTCTCTAAAACTGTTATATATGCTCCAGAGATGATGATGATGATGATGATGATGATGCATATATGGTCTTTGTAGTATGGTTAAGAGCCAAATAAAATAATGGCTTTTTTTGTAAATAGCGAGGGACTGAAAATAGTTGCTACAAATTTTCAGCTGTTGACAGGTTAATTCGTTAGTTTCTGTAGTTTTCTATTCAAATGAATATAGGCCACAAGTCCTACGTGCAAACATAAAGAAAGAAAACTGTTCTTCGGGGCCACCTCCAAATCTAGAATGACCTCAGAATTGATGTGTTTCACACATTCATGGAGCCAGAGTCGTTGATTGTTAAACTCAGGTGGATCTCATATATTTTACAATGCATGGCGCACAGTAAATAAACTAGATTTCATATCACCAGCACCACAGGTGTTTGAGGTAATTTTTTTGGGCCACCATTAATATTGTACTATGCACTGACTGTGCTTCTCTGTCAGTGTTTTTTTTTTTTTTTTCTTCGTCTTTTCTATAGGAGTTAAACATTGCACTTTCTTATTAAAACATTAAGGTCTCGTTCAGTAATTCATATATTCGACTTTTCAATTCGAGCTGATATGGTTAGATGTAATTTTTTATGAGAGTTTTTAACTGTAGTAAAACTGAAATTGAAAACTCGAATCGCTGAAATAAACGATACCCATCATTGCTAATGGCCGAATATTTGTCTTCTCTTTTTTTTTTAAAGAGATTATGTGAGTTTCTTGAATTTCAGTCTCGAGCATGAGTCGCATGTGTGTGTGCTTTTGTGTCGATTGAAATGAAAGAAAAGGAAAATAGACACATAGTAAAGTTCTTTGATAATCCGTTCTAAGTAGTACCTTTTCCCTCGCGGCATCTTTTCCATAAGTCTATGTATTGTATAGAGAGCCCTAAGTAAATGTGTGGCTAAAAATTTTTGTAGACATTTGAGATGTAAATGTAAAATATTCTATTCATCATATTTTCCTCTATGATTCTTTCCATTTTAGATTGATGGATTGTAACATAGGTGTGAACATATTGTATAGTTTGATTGTACGAGATCTCCTAATTTAATTTTAGAAAACTAATTGTATAGGAGACAATTTGTAGCAGTGAGATTTTATCTTTATATAATAAGTGGCTCTATTCACACACCCTTAATTACTCTCTACACCCTTCTTCAAATTAAAATTTCTTATCACAAAATACTCACAGAATGACAAAAAACGACAATTGTGATTAATTTAATTACATTGTTAAATTTTATTATGAAAATAAACTAATAATGATAGGGTTTTCTTTTGCACTTTTTTTTTTTTTTTTCCACTTATTATAAAGTTGCGTGGATTGTTTTGTTTTTATTATTTATTGTTTTGGTTCTTTTTTTTTTTTTTGTTTTGTTTTTCTTATTTTATTTCACTATTTTACATTATTTTTTACTCTTTTTTTTTTTTTGTGCCTTTTTTCTCATACCTCAATTGATATTGTAAAACATTACAGTTGTCATTTTGGTTTGTATCTATTTATTTTTTGTTTTTTTTGTTGTTAATTTTATATAATTTTGTTGTGTTGTTTTTTTTGTTTTTTTCTTTATTTGCTTATATTGACAAAAAAGGAAGAAAAAAAAAAGGCTCCATGCCAAAACCATCGCCCAAAAAACTAGAAAGTGATAGTAAAACGAATTTATCCTTAGAGTGCAAGAGTCAAAATTTTTAACTCTTATTTTTTATTAATACCATTTTAATTAATATAATTATTTAATAAATATGCACTTTTTAAAAGTACCTTTTGAAATGGACCTCTTTATCTTTATCTCTTAAAATTAGCACATATATTTCTACTTTTTATACTATAATTAGTTAAGGGGTAGTTGCATTTGAAAATGTTGAAACATATGCGTCCTTCAAAAAAATAAAAAATAAAAATAAATAAAAGCTAGGATAGCTTTTGAGAAATCTTATTAAAACAATGTATGTAACTACCCTTACCTTTACTTAATATGATATTATCCGTTTTGTGTCTAAATTTACATGATTTTACTTTGAAGTTCACTTTAAAAGGCCTCGATCGTATCATTGAGAAACAGTGTCATTTTTTATACGAAAATAGTAGAGAATAGACTCTTAAGAAAATATATAAGCCAATTTTTAATTATAGAAATTAATAGGCCATAACTTATTAAGTTATGGTTTATAACCAGATAAGTTATGGATAAATTGTCAAGTTATGATTCATAGTCAGACAAGTTATGGACAAAAACAGTAAATAACTTGTCAAGTTATAGTTCATAACCAGACAAATTATGAATAAAAACAGTAAATAACTTGTCAAATTATGGTTCATAACCAGATTAGTTTATCCTTATTTTTACATTAAGATTTTATTCTCTCTTTTTCCTTCTCTTTCCATTTTCCTTCTTCTTTCTCTTTTTTCTCTAATGAAACTTGTGATCGAAGAATGGAGGAATGTCCAAGTCAGAATGTTGTGTGGGTCCTTGGCCGCGTTGCAATGTTCACCAATGGGGCTCCATGTCATTGACATTACAAATATATGAGGATATCTCTTATGGTAGAGAGCAAGAGACCAGTAGAACTCCAGTGGTAAGGAGGAGATCTCTCGTGTTATGCTGCGTGTCAACCATGGAGAAGAGGAGATCTCTGGTGTCGCATCATACCTCAGCCATCGCGCGGAGATCCTTAGTGAGATCTCTGCTTTACTTTGCAGTTGCTGCAATAGCTATAAATTTAGGTGGGCCAAATGGTCCAGCTTGAAGCCAAACTTTTTGACACGGGCCCAACTTAACCCAACATAACCAACATGACTCTCTACGTCATATTAGGGTGAGAATCTTGGCTCAAAAGTCTAATTGAGATGGGTTGACCTGACCCAATTAACCTTTAATTTTTCTAAAATTTCCCTTATAAAGTTTTAGCCTCGGCTTGATAGCCTAAAGGGCCGATGCTAGGCCAACCTTCTTCTCACTAAGTTTGGCTCAGCCTAATCCAGTTTTGTCATTTAGATCTCTCGGCCGAACGACTTGAATTTATAGCTCTACTTGCCATATCATTTCATGACGACTACAGCTAATGTTGGTTTTGAAAACGGTTTTTTATACAGAAGCATATATCTAACGAATTGTGTATGACAAAAGTTCTAATAAATCTTTGATATATAAAACACATTAATTTATACACGAATAAATTAATTAAATTAATTTATGAATAAATTTACCCAACGAACGATTAGATCGATAACTTGAGTTATTTGATCATAAACGTTTCTCGTTTCAAGCTTATTTAGAATATTCAAATCTTACTCGTCAATTCCTCAAATCTACGAAGACGTGTGCATAGACACACTTAAAACAAAGCGGGATTAGCACTCAAACATGATTATTACTAGCGTTAAACGGTCGTCAGAGTCAGTAGCCGGATTTTTAGATAAATATGATTATTACTAATAAATACAATATCAAACGGTTACTCAAAAATGTCATTAGATTTTTAAATAAATATGGTATTTATTAATAAATATAATATTTACTTGTAAATATAATGTAAAATGATTGTTGAAAAATAGACACCGGCCGCTGGAGTCGATAGCCGGAGTTAGTCGTTGATCTCGACAATGCTAGACTTAAACAATAATCTACTAATGTTCATTAATTCTCCTAATAAAACAGTAGCGTTAACGCATCTCGTTCTACTGTTCAGCGCGCGTTCGGTAAAAACGCCTGCAGTTTGTAGCAGGCGATAAACCCTTTGAAACTCTCACACCAGCCAAGCGACTTTTATATCCTCTCACGCGCCGCCACCTTTCGGACCTTCCGCCACCATGAAGAGCCCTAACCACGTCCGAATTCCGCTGCCAGAGGTTACCAGTTCCGCCAAATCTCCATCCAAACTCGCGCATTCATCAACGCCGGGTCGATCCCAGAATCGCCGCAAAAGAAAGCGCAACGAACAAGAAACCCTAAAACCCGACCCGCCTCGCTGCTTCGCCGGCGCTGACAGCTTCCATTGCCTTCGCTCGTCGTCTCGCCGGTGCAGGAGGCGCAGCGGGACTGAGCAGCGGACCCGCGCCGAGAGCTATAGACGATGGGCGCACTCTTCCCGCGATTCGTCGAGCTTCAAAGGTTAGAAAAATTGATTGCCTTGGACTTTCTGTGTTGTGTTTTGAATGCAATTTGTCTTCCAATTGATTGACGTTTTTAAAATTTAAGCTTTGTACATAGTAGATAATTTATTGCTTTGATTACGGGAGTTTTAAATTTTTGAATTCTTGTGCTATAATCACTTCTTAGGTTTCGCTAAGGATCGAGCCTTGCCAAAAATCTTCATTGTGGAACTCTACAATTGTCTCCAATTAATGATTTTCTTTGTTTCTTTTTTCACCTTGAGAAGAATTATCTCAATGAACAATGGACAATTTTCAAAATCTGGGTTTCCATTGCCACTGAATGAGAACGAGTAAAGTGTTAAAAGATAAGCTTGAAACGAGTTTAAGATTCATAGTGAGGCTTTGGCTTTGCTGGAATTTGAAAATTTTGAGTTGTTTTGGTTTAGAATAAAATGTAGAATCGCTAACAGTTTGTTTGTGTTTCAAGTTGTTCGGAGCTGAAAAGTCTGAGTGTAATTAATTCTTTCCTAAATCCATTGTTTCTCTTGCAGATAAGGTGGTGGTTGTATCTTATAACATATTGGGTGTTGAAAATGCGTCAAAACATCCAGATCTGTATTTTAAGGTCCCACAAAGATTTATGGAGTGGAACAGGCGTAAAAAGGTTATACGCAAGGAGATTAATCGGTACAACACGAGCATCCTATGCCTTCAAGTATGCATTAGAGTTACTGATTAGCCTGTCAAAGTCAATTCTTAGAAATTTTTGTTATGTTCTAGCGGGATAGGTATAATCTTGTCTTTGTGGTCTGAATGAAGCTGATAGTGCTCTCGTTTACTTCTATTGGCTAATTTTGTAAAATTGGGCATGATTTGTTACAGAAATTTGTTCTTATGGTACCCTCTGTGCTGTAGGAGGTTGATCACTTTGATGATTTAAATGATCTTTTTCGAAAAGATGGGTTTAAGGGCGTTTACAAGGTATAATGTAACTGAATATCGCTAATTTGCAGTTACTATTTATTTATTTGGCTTTGTATTTATCAAGTTTTAATCAACATGGATAGAAATATCTGCAGGCACGCACCGGTGAAGCATATGATGGATGCGCTATATTCTGGAAAGAAGATCTGTACGGTCTCTCAGTCCCATTAGATTGCAAATTCTTGCACTATTTCTCTGCTATGCCATGGCCATTTACCTTGAAAGTGACTTTATTGTTTACTTTTGACACACGTAGATGACTTTCTTGCACTTGCTTTCAGTTTCTGTAACCTGTGATTCTGGTTGATAAATGTCTGTTCATTCGTATTGTCCACATTTTAGCATATTCATATTTTTTGAAGACAGATTTACTCTTTTGCATCAAGAAAATATAGAGTTTCAGAGCTTTGGCCTTCGCAATAATGTTGCTCAACTTTGTGTTTTAAAGGTATGCCAGGAGATTAGTTTATGCAATATGACTGAGTTTTGTACACACACACACACACATTTATTTTATATATATATATATATATATATATATTTTTTTTTTTTTTTTCTCTTTTCCCCTTTGGGGCGGTCAATCTGAAAACTGTGTCCACGTTTTTATAATGCAAATGGATACTCACTTTGGTTTAACGGGTCCACTTTCATTACACATTGTTTTCATTGTACGCTTTTATGCTGCAGTCTTCTAGTTTTATTGATGGTCACAACTTTTTTTTAATTACTTATTAATCTTTGCCATTTGATACCTGAACAGATGAAACCAAATCAATCAGAGTTGGATGAACATCCTCAGACAATGTAAGTAGTGTTTGGTGTTACACGTTGCTTATGGTCCTTGACAACTTGTGTTTTTATTTTTTTGTTTATTGATGAGCACTTAACAGATAAAAGCATGTAATCTTAGTTTGTTGCTGTCACTCATACACTATTGTATATTGAAAACTAAAGTGTCTGGGGTTACAAATTCAAATTCAAATAGTGTATATAGAGAGCTCTTTTCATCTATGAGGCGTGTCTATTAGATGTCCAACTCCTTTACTAAGATGACTTTTGACGTGATTGACGGCTGTTAAATTTGCTGTACAAAATGCCTTTAAGAATTGTCTTTATTAGTCTGTCTAGATATGTGTACATAATGCACGAAAAGAGTATTTTTCTTGTTCTGCCTGAAGGTAATTCGGTTCTTGGGTCATAGTTATTATGTAGGAAATTGTTTCTCTTGTTCTTCTTAGACATAATTCAGTTCCCCAGTCAGGGTTGATTCCTCACTTCTATTAAAATTATAGGCTTCCACCCACTCAAAGCCGAAGCTTTGTGATTGGAAATATACATGTGCTATTCAATCCAAACCGTGGAGACATCAAGCTTGGCCAGGTATCTCTCATTACTTCCAAGTCAACAATTCCCGTTTTTTATGTGAACTCTCTGCATGCAGTCTACATTTCTGCCCATCTTTTTGTTCCTTATTTTGATGGGGTGTTGTGGGGTGAAAAATGATGGGTGTTGTCGATGGTAATTTTTTCATTAACAATGTTGATGATGCTGTAGGTGAGACTGCTTCTAGAAAAAGCTTCCAAGCTATCACAGGAATGGGGCTCCATCCCTGTTATATTATGTGGGGATCTAAATAGCATTCCGCAGGTTAGACCTTTGGGACTAGATTACTGTTTGGTGCCTTTGAAGTTCTGTGCTAGTCACTTAATAACTAAGTTTCTTTTGTCATGCGGACAGAGCCCCATATACCAGTTCTTGGCTTCATCAAGGGTCACTGTTCTCTAAATCCCGTTTCAACTTTATAGTGTTTGTTTTTCTTATGTTATTTAAGGTTCTATTTAGATTAAAAAAGTTTTATTGGAATTTATTGCAGCTGGACGTTCAGCTACATGACCGCAGAAATATATCAGGACAAGTTGAATTTCAATCAACATGCAGTGTCTTCAGATCACAGGATGAGAAAGCAAGCAGGTTTAAACCTTTCTGCAGTTTAGAGCTACTAATTTTAAGTGCGCAGAGAAGAGAATGCTATATAATAGAACTTGACTTTCCTCTGCTCCAATATGCTTAGATCTGCTGCAAATCTGCAAACTGAACATTATTTTACTCTTTTACTTATTTATCTGTGCATTTATTTTGTGCTATTGCTAACTGCTTACTATATAGCTGCAGTATAAGGACATCCATATCAAGGCCGTTGTTCCATAGATGGAGTGATGAAGAATTAAGGCTTGCAACGGGCAGCAGAGAGGTCACTTATCTTCAGCACCATTTAAACCTTTGCAGTGCATATTATGGCGTTCCTGTAAGCTGAAATAATCATCTTTGCTACTACCTAAATCAGAATTTTTTTTGCTTAATCAAGTACTTTTTCCATTTTATTTTATTCATGCACCTAATGAAATGGAAGTTGATAACTGAAAGATTTAGACATACCAGAATGTGAGTCTTCTAACGAGAATATCCATGAGTCATTGGGCATTCGTTTCGTCTTCTCTCTTGTCTTGGTATCATTCCCTGCCCACCCTGTCCTTTCTCATTTCCATGGTTAAATTCTGCAGGCAAGTTGTACAACGAGGGATGATTTTGGAGAACCTGTAGCAACATCATTCCACTCCAAGTTTATGGGAACTGTTGATTACATTTGGTAGTTCATTTTTCATGTAAAAGCACAGAACATGGTGTTTATATTTGGATACTTTATTTACAGACATCTATGGCTGCTACAGGCATACTGAGGAATTTGTTCCTGTGAAAGTTCTGGAAACCTTGCCAGTTGATATCTTGAAAGGAACTGGAGGACTCCCTAGTAAGGTACCTCTCATTTTTCAATCAATGTTGATCCAATCAGTCACATGGTAAACTCGAGTTTTCTATTAGGTTGATACCATTCTGTTCATACATTATGTATAAATGAAAGTGCTGGATATCCCAATATTCTCTCTGTGTACATCATTCCTTCTTTTCTATATAATTTTCAGAAGGGGAGGTAGAACTGTCCTTCTCGAATTGTTTTGCATTCTTTTACTTAATATGAGTAAAGATTTGCAAAGAATGATATTTGCATCCTGGATAGGATGGTATGATGATTCATTATTATATATGATCAGCACATCCAGTGTCCTTGACATGTTGGCTTCCTGTGGTAGAAAATGTCGTTTTCTGTTGAATGCTATGTAGTTTGGGGTGATTATTAATGTCCTGTTACTCCGTACTTAGAGGCTTTCTGTTATGGTCCCGGTTTTAGAAGATTTTTTCTTTGAGAAATCACTTAATGCAGCAACCCAGACAACGTATTTAATTTGCTAGGAAAATGCAAACTATGCTGCACGAATTTGGGCCCATTAGAAGCGCACTTTCTTTCTACAACTGGCTCTCATAAAAGCCAACATGTTAACCTTAAAGGGTTCAACATCTAGATTTCTGAAACAATTTAGAATTTACTTGTACATACTTTTTCACCATGCTGTAGATTTTTCCAATTATTGACTCAGTACCACAGTTTCATTATCGTGTATATAATTTACATGGCAGAAATGGGGAAGCGATCATCTTGCTCTCGTATGTGAACTGGCTTTTGTAGACAAGTGCTGCGGGGACTCACCGCTGTGACATCTGTTCCAAGTTCCAATTCAAGCCCACACCAAGGTAGAGCTAGTTTGCTCCAAATATTTTAGGAGCAAACTAGCTTGGTAAGCAATATATATATATATATATATATATATATATATATATATTTCCAAGCAATTCTATTCAGTGTTTCTGAAAAGGTCAGTTTGCTCTCATAAGGAGGTTTTTAAAAGCTTCCATAAGGGAATGATTGGGATTGGTGTACCAAGTCCAATACGAAAAGTTTGATCTCCTGATGTATTTTTCTACCAGTGTTTTACTCTTGGACAGATGTAACTGCGAATTTTCATCATAAAATAAAACTGATATGATTTATACGAGGGAACACGATCTATGTATGGCTTCAAAATCCACGTGGTTAATGCAGTCCAATTGTCGGTGGTATTGTAGACGAGGTCATGTGAGTTTGGTGATGATGTGCTGACTTTTTCAGTACCTCATTTGTTTGTTGGTGCCAAATTGAGTTAATTGGAAAATATTCAAATAATTCTGCTCTGCGGTCCAAATCAGCTTGTGGAAAAGAAAAGTCTTGAGAGAAGAAAGGTGAGAACGTTTTTGCCTTTTGGTTTTGAGAGAAGAGGGAGGAGGAAGACCAAGAAATCACATTGCCGTTTGGTTGGGGGAATGAAAAAATAAAAATAAAAAAAAAAAGAAAAAAAAAGGTGGGCAAAAGCGTTTTAGGAAAAATAAAAACGAAAGAGAGAAAAACAAAGAGGAATTTTTTTGGTCGTCTTTGCAAAAATGAGTATTAGTAGTCCTTTACTTTTTATTTTAGCCGTTTGATTTATATAAGAATTTATATGTTTTATATATTTTTATTTAATGTGATTTTAATCAAATTTAACAATTAGTAACTAAACTTACTAATAAAACGGACTATCAAAGAAATTCTTAAAGAAAAATAAGATGCTATTTCTTCTCAAGGTGGGCATTGTAAATACAACTGCAACTAGCCAAAAGATAGAAAAATTATTCATTGCAAAATTATATTGGTGTATTATAGATCTTTCCTTGATAAATAAATAAAAAAAACGGGGAGCCTTAAAAAAATTGTTCTATTTTAATTTCACTCTTGCAAAAAGGATTGAACCATGATTAAACTATGAAACAAACAAGCTCTAGATTGTGGAATCCCACGGTGATTTTTAAACATTTTGAAAAAGTTGTTATATTTCAATTGCACTCTTAAAGGACAGTGTCTATTAGTTGTTCCTTGGATTGGTACTCTCATTTTTTTTTTTTTTTTTTTTTTTTTCCTGAAAAGGTTTGGATTGGTACTTTTGGTTTTGGCTTGCAAATGTATACTAAAAAGCTTATGGCAATTATATGCTATGAAGACTTTAGCTTCATCTTGGTACTTCAATGGACACGACACAGTAGAAAGTCAACCATAACAGTGACTTTTTTAATAGGCCTTGTTGTGGAAGGCCGATTGGAGTCATTTACATAACTCAACTTGAGTTAGCCATCATGAATCATGATGACAAACCAGCAAAGCCGGTTAGGACATCCGAGGTTGAACCTTCTTTTCTGGGGCTGTTTCGAATTTTTGTCTCGTTCATTTTATCAATTTAAATTTTTAATTTGAAGTTTTTACAGTAAAAAACTCTAAAAAAATATCACATTTTTTTTATTACAGTAAAAAATTCTAAAAAATGTCACATTTCAACTCGAATCCGCAAAGTGAATGAGATCTAATAAAAATCACGTTACGTAAAAAAAATATAAAATAGATAATTTTTAATACATATCTGATCATTGAAAATGAATTTTTTTTAGTATTTTAGTTTAGAAATTTCCCATTTGAGTTTCTTGTATAATATATGTATATGTGTGCGTGGCAAAATAAATTTCGTTTTCAGTTATTTGACATTTGATCTCAATGTGAAACCTTAAGTCTAGGTTCGGGCTTGAGAACTTTACTTTGGGTCCCGGTGGCTCCAAACTGGTGTTTTTTGGTGTTTTGTGTGTAAGAGAGAGGTGGAAGGCATAACATGCCGCCCAAAAAAGATGACATTTTTAGTTTATTAAGAAAAGTCAGTTTTCATGTCAAAGAAAATACAATAAACCAAATGGAATTTTTCTTATAAGATAAAGTCAGTTTTCATGTCAAAGAAAATACAATAAACAAAAGAGAATTTTTTTTCTTATAAGATAGTCGTATCAGTAGTGTCATTTTATAGTTGTTAAGTTTAATTAAAATCATAATAAATTAAAAAGTATAATTGATAATTTTTAATACAAATTTAATAATTAAAAAGAGAAAATTATCAATAATTTTTTTTTTTTTTTTATTCTACCACAGAAGTCCCTCAAATAAAAATAAACACGTGAATTTTGAAAGGGACATATAAATACTACACATTTATATCTTTACCAACTACCTTCCCAACTTGAAAGTCCACCCATTTGCTTGCATAGCAAGTGAGCTACACTTCCACTTTTGTGACAGAAGCTTCACTCTTTACTTTCCAAACTGTCAATTTTGTTGCCGAAGTGCATTAGTTGGAACGATATAATTCTGCTCCTTTAAAAGTCCAATCATATCAAATAAATAAATAGAATAAATGTCTCATTCATTTCACCGATTTAAGTTTTTAATTTTAAGTTTCTATAATAAGAAGTTCTTAAAAATATCACATTTAACTTTTTTTACTACAGTAAAAAGTTTTCAAAAAATATCATATCTTCTTGATTTTCAACAACAAAGGCTACCCATTATTTGTTGAAATTAAAAACACACGGAAAGATGAAAAAAAGAAAAAGGAGAACTTTTATTCCAATCCTTTCTCTCTCAAAAAATCATATAGTCTCTCATGAAGTCTCTCTAGAAGTATGGCTATAAACTTAGGAGAAATCTTAGAGCAAATAGTAAATTCCTAATATTTAATTACTGTTAGTTGATATGTTAACGTTTTCATATAATCAACAATATTGTTCTTTTTAAATAAATTATTGTAAAAGTTTAATTTTATAAGTTTCAAAACTCAATAACCATGATAAAATATAGATATGGTAGAGTACAAAAATGAATAACACATTAAATATGTTATTTTCACTTTTTAGTGATAAATATAATTTTGGCATTAGAGATGATCTTACTAGCCATCTTTTTTTTTTTTTTTTATTTCTCTATCAAGTTTTATTAATTGTCATATTTTTCTTAAATCCAATATTAATATGATTTGATAGCTTGAAACTATATCGCACAGACAGATGAAATATTTTCTTTTTTGATACCCATCAAAGAATTTCCTACATATTCAACACAATTCATCAAATTCAAAACCACATATCATCAATTTCTCTTTGTATTGATGTAGACAATCTCTATAATGTTGATTGTTGGATATTAACGATGTAAAATCTCCAAACAAGATAAACACTCACTTTTTTGCTGCCAAAAAAAAAAAAAAAATCAATAATGTTCTCACACTTTCAATCAAAGTCACTTTCACAATCTACTAGAATCACAGGTAGAACGAAAAGAAACTAGCTCAAACTTTTATTAGCTAGTATCCATGGAGTTCAAAGTCAGATAAACTCAAGTCATATTTAATAGCTAGGTCAATGAGGCATAATTATAGCCTCACAGCAAATAATGAAAATCGATCATTAGATTATAGGTGAGAAAATCTTAGTACGTTGTCATTCGCTGTTATGCCACCATGATTAATCTCTCACATGCGAACAATGAAAAAAATTGCAAAAGATAAGGAATACAAAAATTTAAAGTAGTTCACTCTCAATATGCGAGTTATCTTCACTATGTTGGTGGGGTTTCACTAAAAAGTAGGAAATACACAATACCCATTGAAGAGCAAAATAAGATTAGGGTTTGTAAGTGGTCGAATAGTCCTCTTTATACCCTTCTATGAGATACATAGAGATAATTAATCCTGTAAGCTAATTTTTAGCTGATAGTTAATTTCTAATAAGCTAAGCTCAAATGTGACTTCCAAATAAGTTTGAATTTTTGAATTGTTGAATCTCTCGAGAATATTCATGGAATTACTAAAATTCATGTCATCGTAAATAAATAAATAGTTGTGACGATAAATATTATCGCAAATAGTTTCGTCGCAAATAACTCAAATTGTAGTAGTTTGCCTTGACTTCACTAATTTCACTCTAGAGTGTCGAGTTCTTCACCTTCGAGGAAAGATATTGTTGGAAACTGGTCATCGTCGAGAAGGTTAACATTAAGGTCTTTGTCATTTTGCATAAATATATCGTGCAATTTAGGTTCCTTCAAAGCGCACATTTTCTATCTTGAAATCTCATGATCAATTGCCTACTTGAAAGTTTGTATCGGATTTATACTCTTGAAACAATTAATGCTTAATTCTGAGTCCTGACCATTTAAAAGACCAAAAAAAAAAAAAGAAAGAATAAATAAATTTAGAAAAATGATAATATATTTTGGAATAAACATACTCATTCACAAAATGTATTTATAAAAGGGACATTTGTTAGTACACCAATGTATTAATATATCAGGTTTTTTTATCGGTTAAATATACATAAAATTATATAAAAATCAAAAGCTATATAAATTCAATAATTAAAAAATTAATCTAATGGTACACTATGCAAACCTAAAAATCTCCCCTATATAAAATTTCCCTCTTTAGAATGAAGATCTCTTTATTCTCTTTTTGTTAATTAGTTGGGCCCATGTCAAAAGCAGAACGTGGAGGAATAGGGATATTGACTTCTTCTATTCTCTCCTTTATATACTCTTCAAATAAAATAAAAGAGATATATATTTATATACACAGAGAGAGAGAGAGAGAGAGAGAGAGAGAGAGATTTTTACTATATATATATATATATTTTATGATATTAAAACTAAAAACTATTCCATATAGATTAGCATTCATGAGCTGCCATTCTCGAATCGCTTTATATAATCTTCAAATAAAAGAAATATTTTGACAAAGGAAGAGAGAGAGAGAGAGAGAGGGAGAGAGAGAGAGAGAGAGAGAGAGAGATACCCTGGTATATTATTAACATTCCTGAGCTGCCATTTTCGTATCGTTTATGTTGATTTTGCGTATGAATTTAGCAACCTCTGATGACCTCCATAGTGGCAAAGTGGGGTTACTCCATTATTAATCTACATAATAATAGTTAAGGACCTTTCAAGTGGGTCCTGAGATCTCTTATAGTAGCTTAAATCCAACTTTAGTAGTTAAGCTACTGCCTTTGTAGGATTCACCCCAAAGAAAATAGAACTTCTCACCATATATATATATATATATATATATATATATATATTGACATTCTTGAAAATGAACCATGCAATAGTAAAAAGAAATTAAGGTCTCGCTTATTTAACTTGTTTGAGTTTTCAGTTTTAGATTTTTACAGTTAAAATTCTCAAAAAATATCACATCTAACTTTTCTGTTACGGTTAAAAGCTCTCAGAAAATATTACATCTCAATTCGAATTAAAAATTTAAATTCGTGAAATAAAAAAGACCTAAATAAATCATAATAAATTGTGGGACTCCGCATAGAGTCAGCTTCACAAGAAATATAATGGATGATTCGTAGGTGATTTTCAATGGAGGATTTTTAATATTTAGAATTTATCATTTATCTCTTTAGGAGATAGAATTGCTCTATTTTTTTTTTTTTTTTTTTCAGTAAACTTTTTTCAGCCATAATTCAGTCACGGGAGTGAATGAATCTCATATTAGTAGTGGATGGGAATACGTAATTACAACCAAATAGGGGTTATGATGAATGGAAATTGTTTGCAAGTAATCATTCCACACGGCCCACGAGTGTCTCGGGGTTCTAAAAAAAGACCATACCTGATCAGGATGTTCTTCAATGTGAATGACATTAGTTTAATTCGTTAATTTAAATTTTTAATTTGAGTTAAAATATAATTTTATGTAAAAATTTTTTATTGTAATAAAAAAATTAAACGTGATTATTTTTAATAATTTTTTACTGTAACAAAATTTAAATTTTAAACTCAAATAAGTGAAATGAACGGGGCCTAAATTAACATTCAGAACTCCTATTTGTTTCCATGGAGTTTAAATCATAAATTAAGGACTTATTTGGTTGTATTTTTTAAGTTATAATAATTTTAGTATAGATTTTAATTTAAATTTGAGGTATAATTTGAATTAAAATTATAATTTGAATTTGTGTTTAGATATTTACATTTAAATTATGATTTGAATTAATAATCTATTTGAGTTTGTATTTTAATGTCAAAACTTAAATTTATATTTAAATAATATTTTAATAAAAACTCAGTGGTGATAGAAAATTTTAATAAAGTATATGGGTGAGATTTTATTCATTTTTTTCGTTGTGAACGCATAAAAAAATCATCTCAATCAGAATTAAAACGAATAAGCTATGACATTTTTAATAATAGAAAAAATATTATTCATTAACCTAAATTTAAATTTAAAAACTTGAGTTGAAGGAGAAATTTAAACTGAAATTTTAACTCTAACTCAAGTTCAAACTCGAGTTAAAACTCAAATTTAAATTCAAATTAAAAATATATATATATATAAAATTAATAAAATTGTAATTTTTAGCCCAAAAAAATTAGGCCCCGTTCACTTCGCCGATTCGAGTTTAGAATTCAAGTTTTGCCACAGTAAAAAGCTCTAAAAAATAATCACATCTAATTTTTTTACTACAGTAAAAAGCTCTCACATAACATCACATATTAACTCAAATTAAAAACTCGAATCAACAAACTAAAAACCTCTTGAATCTCTCGCGTGTTAAATTTTAACAAGTTAAAGCACTTTTTCAACTCTTTAAAAAAAAATTTAAAACAAAAACTGAGACTCACAGTCCCACTAGCACATTAACTTAAAACTTAGGAGTTATTCTTTTAGAGTGTAATTTGAGTGTAGTTTTTAAGTTGAATTTGAGTTGTAACTTGAATTGAAATTAAAACTTGAATAAAGTTGAGTAAAATCAAATAAAATTAAAACTTAAAAAAACATCAACTTAAATAAAATTTTAATTTTAATTTTTTTTTTTTGAGTTTTATGAATAAAGAAATATCGGATGACATGGGATGACATGATAGTCAAAATAGTGACGTCAAGCACAAAAATAAGAAGAATTAACTTTATAAGCACTCCTAAATTAGGTATCTTATTAATGTCTTTAATTTTTTAAAATAACTCAAAACACC
This sequence comes from Morus alba, assembly GCA_012066045.3. Classification (NCBI taxonomy): domain Eukaryota; kingdom Viridiplantae; phylum Streptophyta; class Magnoliopsida; order Rosales; family Moraceae; genus Morus; species Morus alba. The sequence continues at coordinate 17,296,010 of CP050231.2, forward strand.
GAAAATACCCCTTTCGTCCATTACTATTTATAATTGTAACAGATATGTTTATGTCGCAAGTCAATAAAGATTACACGAATGTAATAAATTTTAATTAAATCCATAAAAATAATTAAATATTAAGAATAATAAAAAAGGAATTATAAAACTTTGTTTTAAAATAATTAAAAACCCAAAAAAAAAACGTTGTTTTAAAAAATAATTAAAAAACTTTTGGCTCTTACTTGCAGACCCAACGAAGAACACCCTCAGTTCCCAAAGCCAAACACCTCAACCTTACAGCCGTAGAAGTGTCGTGCCCCCATACCCCGCCGCACCGGAGAGCCGAACCAGCAATCCACCGCCCGTGTCCCCTCTCGCAAACCCAGCCAAGCTGTTTTCAAATCGCGTCGGACCGCCGTCCAACCTGGGTTTCGGTAGAGGATCGGCAGTTGCTGTGGCGGCGAAGAAGAGGATCACGATTAAGCTAATGGGAAGAGGCGGAGACGCCAACAGTCGCGAGAGGAAGAAAATAATCGCGCCGAAGCTTGAGGGAGATTCTCGTTTTTCGTGACTGTGGAGAGGGTGACGGGGATAGTCTGATATGCCCACGACAGCGTTCCGACGCTCATCAACAAGCGGAGGAGATGCTGCTTGGGACGGAGTCAGACTGTCAGAGGTGGCAGGGAATGTGATGGGGCGGCTAGTATAGTTTTTTTTTTTATTTTTTTAAAAAAATCTCATTTATTTAGTAAATTTTGAGTTTTGGTGTGATATTTTTTTAAAAAAAATTTAATTATAATAAAAAAATTAAATGTAATATTTTTTTAAAAATTTTAACAGTAAAAATTAAAAATGTTAAAATTAACGAGACGTTAAATGTAAGGCTCAAATTAGATGCACTTAGATGAATGACTGAAATTCAATGGGTGTTAATTTTTTATCAATATTTTTACATAATAGGTATATATATATATATATATATATATATATATATATAGGATTGGTCTTTTAAGTCCGGCACTTATAAAATGACTGATTGATCCGGTAAAAAAATTATGGCCGTTCGATTGGCATTTGAACGGTGTAAATGAAATTTTGTTTCTCAAAACCCATATCCTCTTTCTCAAACGCACGAGTGAGCACTCCCACACCAAATTTTCTCTCGACCTCCTCGACCTCCCTCGAGCTCCGTTGACGTCCTCCGCATCCACACCGGCGCCGCGAGTTCCGACAGGCGGACAAGGCCACGTTCCGACAATTCCCAAAAGCAAACCCACCCACTTGTATCTACTCCTCTACCCTGACATTTCTTCTCTCGTCAAAGACGACAACTGCATCCTTTGTCTCCGTCGCTGCTTCCTCGACGGCTTCCGCTGAGATCTTGCCGTAGGTGACTTCCGACAGGCTGACGAGGAGATTCCGACAGGCCGACGAGGAGACCCGCCGCCTAAGGACCACTCCCACAACCAAACCTACAAACATTGTCGTTTCTTATAAGTTAATATATACATCTTTACATTAAAATATATACACGAAACACATATAAATATACACACTTCAGTATAAATGTACAAGTGTCATTCTGGTCAGGCACTTTCAAGTGCCTGACCAGAGACCTTGCTTATATATATATTGTAAAATATATTTTTTTAACCCTTAATAGTGCTCCACATCATCAAGAGATAGACAGAGGGACATTTTGAAACAATTTTTATATTTTAAAAGGTGTTTAAACTGGTTTAAAAAGTTGTCCGTTTAGTTCGTAAATGTAATATTATGTGAGAATTTTTTAATGTAATAAATTTTAAATTTTAAACTAAAATCGACAAAATAAACGAGACTAATAAACACTTTGAAATAAGATTCATAATTCAAGTATCATGTCCGTTCAATTCGTTGATTTTAATTTTTAATTTGAATTGAAATGTGATTTTATGTGAAAATTTTTTAATAGTAATAAAAAAATTAAATGCGATTATTTTTAAGAACTTTTTACTGTAACAAAACTCAAATTTTGAATTGGTAAAATAAACGGAATTGAAAATACTTTTCCCATTGAACTCTCAACAACAAACAAAATGATACTCTCCTATAGATGGCCGAATTAACAAAAGGTCAAAATACCCTCACTCAAATCTGAAGCACCACTCTACAAGAGAGCTAGCAAAATCTTGGACGGCTTTGAAAAGCACACAGAAAAACCCAAGAAACTCTCTTCTTCTCCTAACAAAGACCACAAACAAAGCCTCTTCAAAATTGTTTTGGAGTTCTTATTCTTTTTCTCCTCTCTCAAAAAAACACTAAACGTAACAACTATAAAGTATTATAGACTCCTAAGCTACAAAACTTCATGGGAAAGCCATGTTCAAGGTCTCATCAAGCCAAGCAAGACCCTGATTGCCGAAATCGAAGTCGATCGAGGGAAGAGGAAGAAGATTCCCGGCCTCGCCATTTTTGTACCCGCCGCACAAAGCATAATCATCAATAATAAGATCTTGATCATCGAACAAATGGTCAACAAAATCTGTCCCAAATAGAGAATTCTCCTCAAATCCTAGCTCGAACTCCTCATTTGGCAGTGGCGTAACTATCGGCTCTTCCAACAAGTCCAAAATTCGCTCCTCTTCGTAATCCGACCCCATTGCATTTCCTGTGCTGCATTCTTCTTTCTTTAGATTTTCAATCACTTCAACACAAGCATTTGATGCTGCACTGGACATATCGAGAACAGACGATGGCGACGGATGTGAAAACAAACTTTTCGTATCGTCTGTGCTCGTTTCTGATAAATTCAGACTTTCACACTCACTTTTAGCTCTACTTTCTCCAAATGACAAAACTTCAGATCCACCCCTTGTCTTCTCCAGCAACTGTAGCGCCTCAAATTCGCGCTTCTTCTTCTGATAAGCACCGGCAGCCTCCTCAGCGGTATTGTAAGTTCCGAGCCACAACCGACCTCCTCGAATCGGATCGCGAATTTCGGCAGCAAATTTCCCCCACTTCCTGCGCCTAACTCCCTTGTACATTGAGGAAGGTGATCTTCGAATTTTCTTGCTCCTGTCGACCTTTGAACTCACAGAATTGTTCACCTTATCGGGGTTTTGACAGTAAACACTTGCTGAACACGATTTTCGTGGTGAACCCGGAATGAAAATCTCCGAAATAAAGTGCTTGGATTTGCGAAATCCATGCCTATTGATCTCATTTTCTTCATCTTCGTCGCTTGAAGAATCGGTGGCATAAGGATCATGGCAAATAATGCGAATTCTCTTCATGGAATTTGAACGCTCGGTTTCTTTGATTAGTTTCTTCGTCTTCCCTTTGGTATTACCGTTCATGACTTGATTCAAAAACTCGTTTTTAATGCCTGGCATTTTTTAAGAGTCAAAACCCCTAAACCCCAAAAGGAAAATTTTCAAAAGAAGAAATTATAAGGAAAAGGAAAAAGAAAAAGAAAAAGAAAAAGAAAAAGAAAAAAAGAAAATGAATTGTCTCCGACAGTATCAAGATAAACCCAAAATCCTAAAACACCTAAGTCCCAAAACTGAAAACGAGTATTGTTTCCTTAAATGATCTCCAAAGCAGATTATACCTGAACAAGCCCTGCAATGAATAAATAATAAACCTTTTAAAAAAGACATTTTCCAAAAAAAAAAAAAAAAAAAAAAAAAAAAAAAAAAAAAAACCTTAAACCCATTAAAACCCAAGGTAAAACAAACAGATAACTAATGATAATTCTGACATTTAATCTTATTAACCCAAAAAAAAAATATTAAATGGCATAAAATAAATATAAAAAAGAAATACCCACCAACCCTTTTGATTTTAATTTCATGGAAAAAGCCGAGAGAGTTTGTTTATGGGTCTGACAATCAGACGAGGATTGCATGCAAAAGTTGGAGAACAGAGAGCGAATATATGAAGAAACCCAGAGCTGCTTCGGAGCTCCAGTCAACGAATCAAACCCGAACGACATAAATTCTCTGCTTCACTCTCCTCTGTATTTCTAGAGAGAGAATCTCTTTAGCGAAAAGAGAGAGAGAGAGAAAGAGAAGAATCTGAAAACAAACAGAAATATGAAAACCCAGATCAGTATTTAAACAAAGCTAAAAGATTATGCATCAATGGACCAGAAAATTTCGGGATTTTTCTTACGGATTTTTTTTTTTGTTTCCCAAAACCAAGCAAGCAAATAACTAGGAATAAAAATTAATTCACGCACAAAATATAGTAAAAGGGCCGAAATGAGCAAGTTTTGTTTTTAACTCACTCAAAAATAATGGTGGAGAAAGCTTTTCTTCTCCGGCTTGATTTTCTCTCTCTAGACTTCGCCTAGAGACGAAGAGACACACACTCTCTCTCTCTCTCTCTCTCCTCTCTCTAACTCTCTCTCTCTCTTACTGTCTCAGTTGCCAAAGGGATAGAAATGAGAGACCGAGAGGGGCATTTATGCTAATGTCATGTCCGCTTGTACCAAACGAAGGACCGTCGGTCTGTCCCACACCCAATCCCATTTTGTGCATGGGTTCCGTTACTCTGCATCCCAGCTCAGCCTTTTTTTCCCATTTCCCACTTCCGGAGTGGGACCCACATGATTTTGACCTTCACTGTTGCTGGTTCGAGGGGTATTTTAGGCATTTGGGTTCAATTTTTGGTAGTGAGATTGGTCCTTTCTTGACGTGTGACGTTGTTATTGGGTTAATGAACAGACGTTTGGGTTTATTTTCAAAAGGCACAGACGTTTGACTGTACGATTTCAATCGAACGGTCTTCATTTTACGAGACTGTATTCTACAAAGAGGATTTCTTTGATCATACCATTGCATCTACTTTCGGTTTAAATTCTGAAATTAATTTGAAAGAGCCTTACGATAAGGTACTCCTACGTAAAATTTCTTGTATCTATAACGATTAACGACCGTGTAAAAAATAACGATAATAATTAGAAAAATAGTAAAAAATAAGTGAATATGAAAAGTTTAAAAATATATAAAATTATTTTTAATTTTCATATATTAAGTTATGATTCATAATTAGATTTATGGAAAATTTGTCAAATTATAATTCATAATTGAATAAGTTGGATTAATTAACTTAAATTATGGTTCAAATCAGACAAGTTATGGACGATTTATTTTATTAACTTATGAAACTTTAATTCATTTTTAAAATTTTTTCTTTTTTTTTCCCTAATAATTAGTTTTAATAAAGATAATTTTATAAATTTTTTTAAAAAAGTTGTTAATTAACTTTCTAATTTTTAAGTCTCGTTTATTTCAAAATTCTCAATTTAAAATTTACATTTCAACTCAAAAAAAATTTTTAATTTAACTTTTTATTAAACGAACTCTTAAACATTTAAATTAGACTCAATTCAAATTAAAAATTTAAATCCGCAAACTTAAACTTTAAATCTAGAAGTTCAGAATCTGTTTGACTATTTTTTGATTTTCATTTCATTTACGTGAGAAAAGAAACACTTTTAATCATAAGCATCAATAAAAGTAGTATATTCAAGTATTTTGAGAAAAAAAAAAATAGTAGTATGCTAAAATTAAGGGTACCCTCAAAAAATTACTGGAAAATTCTTTTAATATTCTTTTTCTGAAAAAAAAAAAAACAACTTTGAAACCCTATGGTATTTACAATATTAAAACGTTACACCCCTTTTTAAATTATCATTTTAGTAATGAACGATATTAGAACATAAAATATCATTTATCCCTTTTTTAATTGTTATATATTTACAGAAAATGTCAAAAATTTCATTTATTTATTTTTGGACAAATGGATAATATTTACTTATGTTTTCGGTCCTTGTATTCCTAATTTCTAACCATTTAAATGAAAGTAAGAATAAAATAGAAAAAGCATTTCTAAAAAACAGTTTCAGGTTATCAAGATAAAAATTTTTAAAACGTCAAGTTACCATTTTAATTTTATAAGAAATATGGGGTTTTAATGATTTTTTTTTTTTTTTTTTTTTTGGGAAAATCAGCTATCAAAGTATATATTTTCCATTTGTTGCTTCAGCTCAAAGAATATGAAAGTCATTGTCGATTGGGGTACTCACTCCTCTTGGTTCTCAACACTAATTATCAAAAAAAAAAAAAAAAAAAAACATTGTTTGATTATTATAGGCCCTGTTCACTCACTTCTTTAGGTTTTGCTCAAAAAGCTCTAATTCAAAAAAAAAAAAAAAAAAATCACATCTCAACTCGAATTAAAAACTGGAATTATTATATTTAGTTAGGTAATGTCTACAATCCAACAGTAGAATGTTCTAATCATAAAAACATAACATGACATTTATTTAATATAATAAATATTAAAAAGATCCAGAATCAAAAAATTTAACTGTTTCAGATTATTATTATATTTTAATTTAATTATTTAGCATAAGATAGATGTTAGAAAGGTGTAATAGGTGTCTCACATTTTCAACGTTAGTCGTACGTCAAACAAATGGCATATTATGTTTTTATTTTAAGGGGTGAAGAAGTAATAATCTTAAGTAAATAATTAGGGGTAACAATAGAATTAACATAGTTGTATACTCATTACTCTCTTTGTTTTAGATAATAAGGCTATATCAGTGCTGAAACTTTAGACAGACCGCCCCGTGACCATCAAAAAGTCTAAATTTTTACCCGATTACTGAACCCGAATTGTCTAAAAATTTGAGCTGCTGATCTGACCGATTTTCACCTTGGATGAGCATCGGGCAAGAGTTGGATGCCCGTGCCCGGTCGGGTTGCCCGATGCCCAACCGGCTGCCCAAACTTTCAAACATTTTTTATATTATTTTTTTATATTGTATAATGTATATATATATATATATATATTACAATTTGAAATTTGAAATGAACACATTAACTATATTAAAAAAAAATTATTTCTTTATTGATTTTTAAATTTATAATTCATGATTATCTCGTTAAAAACCTTACTAATAAAAACCCAATTGGGATAAAAACTTGGTAAAGAAAAAAGAGTGCAATCATTATGGGACAAATTACAAATTTGATGAACTTACAAAGTCTATGCAATATTACAATAACACTACACAAATTAGAAATTATAAAGTAAATAAATATTTACAAATTACAAATACAATAATAAAATTTAATTTGAAGCAGAATGATCATCTTGAAAATTAAAAGTTAATCTATTAAAATCGTCGATCCATTCTTGGCTTGCCAGTGAGATTGTATTGTGTAAGCATTAGTCGGAATGATCCCAATCCTTGATGCACACTAAAGCTTCAACAATATCTTGTTGCAATGCGTTTCTCTTTTTCAAGTATTCGACCGGTGGTACTAAATGTTTGTTCGGCTGCAACAGTGGAGACCGGGATGGAAAAATAATCCATTGCCAGTCATGTTAGGATCGGCCAAGTTAATGCTCGTGCCCTCCACCACTAAACCAAATTAAACATTTCACTATTGTCTACAACTAAGCCTTCACTCAGGTACGCCATTAACTCGTTGAATCTGCCAATGTTGCCACCACCTATTGATGAAAATCCACTCTCATTCTTTTTGACCTTGAGTCGTTTTCATCGTCTTCTTCTTCTTCTTAGATAACCCAAAAACATTTAAGAATGAATGTGGATTGTCGCCTCGTTGTTGCGGTTGTTCAACATGAGGTGTGTTTCTAAACCTACTTTTGTAAGAGATATAGAGAGAAAATATTTTTTCCTTTATAATAGGAAATTAGTCAGTAATGTCGATAGCTAAAAATTCACCTAAGTTATCTAATCCGCTTTCTAAACCTTCTAATTTTAATATAGGGTCGAAAATAACACTAAAACCATACAACATGGGTAATTTAGACCAATATTTTTTAAACTTCTTTTCCATAGAAACAATAGGAACTCCTAAAACCTCGTGTGTCCTAAATTCACTAAATAAAATAGACATTCTTAAAAGTTCTCATAACGTTAATGGTGACGTTGGGTAATAAGTTCCATTAAGCTTTAAGGTAACTTCGTGAAATCTACCTAAAAAGTTATACAAGAGTTTGGCAACTTGCCAATCAGTTTCATCTATAAATCCTGGTCTTAATTTTGCATTAACATAATTTGTTATAGCATCTTTATAAGGGTTGCATTGTTCAAGCATTATATAAGTAGAGTTTCATCTTATGAGCATATCTAAGGTTAATGCTATAGGATTTTGATTACATGCTTGTAGAAATGTAAACCAATTTTGTATTCTTTGATTACTACCTTGAATCCAAGCAATGTTATCTCTAATTCTTTTAATATGATCTGAAATTGATTTTAAACTGGATTTTACTATTAAATTAATTATATGACATGCACAACATTGGTGAAATATATCATTATTACCGAATAAACTTAAATCATTTTCAAAAAGTTCCATTGCTTTAGTATTTGCAGTTGCATTATCTAATGTTATGGTCATTATTTTATCTCTTAAACTATATTCATCAATGACAGATAAAATTGTGTTACATATTAAATTAGCAGTATGTGATCCTATAACACATTTGAAACCTAAGATTCTCTTATCCAAATCAAAACCTTTATAATAATATCCAGTTATAGCTAAATAATCCTTGTTGGCAACGACAGACCAAATATCCACCGTTAACGCAACGCAATCACTAGGAGAGTGTAGAAGGTTGATTAATGCTTCCTTTTCTTGTTTATATATTTTTAATGCATCTTGCCTAAAAGTAGTTCTAAAAAAAATTATGCATTAGGAATATGCACAATTTTAATAGAACGCTGCCAATTTCTTTGTTCAGTAAAACTAAGTGGTTAATCTAATGTGGCTATTAATTGTGCCATTTTCATATGATCAACTTGTGGATTGTATTTCCACGTGCTTAGACCGCCGGAGATCAGCTCCGCCTCTTTGCTTTTGAAGACACTTTTCAGAGTGTCTTCTTAAGTGTATAGTGTCGTGAATAGTGTTGCCTTGTAATTTATCACCACAATATTTACATTGAGCTATGTATTTAATGTTACCGTTATTGTCGACCTCCTCGAATGTGTTGAAGTGCTCCCAAACTGCTGAGATGCGCTTGCATTTCTTCTTAGAACTTGCAACACTTGCACTAGCACTACCATTTGCCTCTCCTCCATGCCCACCAATGCCACCATCATTACGTCTCCGACCTTTAGTACGTCCACCAAGGGTCGGATTTGTAGTTTCCTCAACAACTCTTTCCGTAGTTTGCAATTCCTGCGTTTGAAAAACATTAAGAAATTGCCCTTATTCGATGTTGAATTGGACATCAATGGGAATATCACCACCATAACCAGAAGAAGCCATTATGAAAAATAAGAGAGATTGAGAGCGATTTGAGAAAGATTAAGAGAGATCGAGAGAGATTTAAGTGAGATTAAAAGAGATTTGAAAGAGATTTGAGAGAGATTAAGAGAAATTGAGAGAGAGTGAGAGTTTTTGGGTGAGAAAAATGGTTGGGGGGAGGGAGGTATTTATAGGAAAATTTTTGGCTTGAAAAAAAAAAATTTCCCCCAAAAATTTAGGTCCAACAGCTAGTAAAATTTTTGGACACTGGGGTCGGGTTGGGCATGTCGGGCAACGGTCAAAAATATAACTGTTGGGGTTTGAATTTTCGGGCAAAAATCGGCCGGTAGTCGGGTTCGGGCAAAAAAAATATCCGTTGGGTTCAAAATTCGGGTAGATTTCGGGATAACGGTAAAAAAATTCATGCATTTTTGGGCAATGGGCAAAATTCGGGCTAATGGTAAAAAAAATTTGGGCACATTCGAGTTAGCGGAAAATTAAAAAAAAATCCAACGGACGGCGGGGGACGACTTTTCCATAGTAGCGAGCAGCCAAGGAATGAATTTTTTCGGGCTACCTGAGCCCATGCATGACAAAATACCTCTGACGGGTGGCGAATGACACCTGCCCACCGTGCTCAAAAATTTTCGAACATCGGGCAATGCCCGCCACCAGAACTTGCACCACTAGGCTATATACATATATATAGTGTAATTTGTAAAGTTGGTCCTTTAGCTGTTTAATATGTAATAATTTGCTCCTTATTCATTTTGACAAAACAATACTTAAATTCTCATAACATTTGCAATAAAGCCCTTCTTAACAAATCTCGGTAAGTTTTTAACAAATTCTTGCTTGTTGTGACTTATCATGTGGCTATATAAAACTTTTCAGTAAAAATATCAAAATACCATAAAAAAAAAAAAAACTGAAACCACTTTTTATTTATTTATTTATTTTTTTATTGTTTATGTAAAACTAGCTATATGCACGTGCTAGTCAGGTGCATATTAAGAGATCTAAAATTTCTTAAAAGTGTTATTTTTCTTGATTTATTGTTCTTGTAATATTAAGCTTAGCAAAAACTTTTTTAAAAAGATCGTATTTAAAAAGAAAAATTTTATTGAGAAAATTAGAAAATACAATATTTTGTAGTTATTTATAAGAAATAGTATTTGACAGAGTTGTATGAAAAAAGATGTCTGAGTTGTGGCACATTTGAGGGGAAAAAAAAAGATTTAGCGAGGAAATAACGGAAAGAAAATATCTATAAGGAATTTAAAATTCAATGTTACTTTAGAAGACTACCAAAAAAATATTTAAGTAGTTTCATATTTCAGAAATGTTATTTCAATATGGGAAAATTTGTTAAAAAAATGATAAAGTGCATTCAAAATATAAAAATCTAAAAATAAACAAAGAACCAAATGGATCAAGCATGTTCATTAAAAACATGCGTTTTGGTTAAATATAAATATGAAAGCTAATGTATTCAGGTAGAACACTAGGACATATCTGGAAAAAGAAATAATATTTAAGGCAGCAAATTAGAGAAAAGATTAATTAGGTGGTACTATGAGAACATTGCAGCTGAGAGGGTCTTGTAGAAAGAAAAAATTAGGAGCAGAAATACATTTGATGAAAATTATTTCAATAGGGCAAATTAGAGAAATAATATCTGCAGGTAAATAGTAATTAAGAGTCCGTTCAAATTCTGTGATTTTAAAATTTTAAAAAACAAAGAAAACTCGAAATGGAATAAGACCGAAAAAAGAATGCTTTATGTTCATTAAAATTACTTTGTTTCTATATTTGATAATTAGTTTTATGGTTTTGGGGCTTTGTTTCTATTGTTTATTGGGAGAATGAAATGAATAGCATAATTATTAATAAATAATTAAAGTAAAAAGTAACTTTTAAAATTATTTAAAATAAATAGTAGTAAATTAAATATTTATATGGTCATATCCGACTTGAGAACTTTTAAAGTTTAGGTAAAACTTTTAAAAAAAAATATATAGAATTTACTCTTAATAATATATGAGTTTTGACTATTATCTTTTATTCTTGATAAATATCATTTTGTTAGCATAATTATTTAACTAAAAAGTTATGAATGAAGAATAAAGGGTAAAAATTATGACCCATGCACTTTTAAAAATATTTATCAAGATTACTCAAAATTTTAAGGTGTTGTTCTTATAAAGTTAAGAAAAATCTTCATAGATATATTTACAACATTAAAAATTCAATAAATTTTTTTTGTCTTTTTGAGAAGTAATTAAATTTAGTTTATGTTTATCTTCATCATGTAAAATTCTTCAACTAAAATCATAAAATATACAAACTTATTTTTCTATAATTTTCAAAATCAGAAAGAAGGCGTTTTAAATGAAATTTTTTTTTTCCATATGGTTTGAATAAAAATATTTAATAATTAAATCGGGGCCTTGAATCAAATGACGCCTTGGGCAAGTGCTTAAGCTACCTTAAGGTAAGGCTGGCACTATTCGTGATAAAAGTTTTTTATGAGTCGTAAATAGAATATTTATAGAGTAAATTATTTGTCATAAATAGAAAATTTATGTGGTAACTTTTTATTAATATTTACTTTAAATAAATTAAAATATGTTATTTACTTGATTATATAGTTTCATAAGAATTGTTAATTACTACAATTTTTGTTCTTTCAAATCTGTGACAAACTCGAAGTTTGGTACTTTGTTGGGTTGGGCCTGCATTTTGATCCCTTATTATAAGATCAAGTGAGAAGCCAAATTCAATAAGAACAGCCTTCTTGTTTCGTGACAGAGTGGCCTTTATTTGGCAAATGCATTTTAAACAGAGTGATTAGAGAAAGTTACTCAACTTACCTAAGATCGTATGAATTTAGATTTTATCTTACTTTTAATTAATACTTTTTAACTAATAATTTTTTGATTAAAACGTATTAATCAAGAATAAGGGTTAAAAATTAAGAGCCATATTTTTAAAGGATATTTGTCATATATTCTCTAGAGATTAACTTGAATCAATCCATAAAACACACCCGAGTTTGGGGAAAAAGACGGTAATAACCTTAATTACACAACACGTGAAGGTCACGAGGTATTTTATGTGCAAAAAGTTTTCTCACATCTGACGTGTATGCACCATTGTTGCAACACAAACATAGATAAGAATATACTCATTCACTTCACCAATTTGAGTTTAGAATTTGAATTTTTGTACAGTAAAAAATTCTCAAAATAGTCACATATAACTTTTTGCTACAGTAAAAAGTTCTCACATAAAATCACATATCAACTCGAATTACAAACTCGAATCAGCAAAGTGAACGGCCCGTAAATATTGTTAATGTGAAACTTCGAATCTATGCATTTTCATATGGTTTCATATTATGAGCTGGTAGACTTTAATCTTATATCCCTGAATTTGATGTCTGGTAGACTTTAATCTTATATCCCTGATAAAAAGCTCTCAAAACAATTTTTTTTGCTACTACAAAAGCTCTTAAAAAATCAAATCTCAACTCGAATTAAAAACTCGAATCGTGTCGGACCCTTAAAATAAACAGTCCGAAAAATAAACACATCTTTTCCAGTGAAAAATATACACATTTGATATACTAAAAATAAAATAAAATAAATGAAAAAAACACATAAATTCAGGGGAGAATATATATGCCCTAAGGCCTCACCACCCTTCCGTCCCGCCCCAGCAGAATCCAAGTGTCTTTTCAAAGCCATAATTGTATAACATCTCGAGAGAGAAGAAAAACAGGACATAATTACACTATATGACAATATTTCATGAGTTGAAATTTAATAAAAATGTTCAGACATAATTACACATAAACATTTGCATATTGAATACTACAATTATGTCATCACGTTAAATTTTAACTACTAAATATACCGTTAAGGTACTAGTCGGTATCCAATTGATATCCACAAAGATACCGGACAAAATCCACCCAGATATCGGATGGTTACTGACCAATATCTGCCGATAATGATGGTTGCCAGCGGCGGCAACGGCGATCCTGGCCGAAATCAGATCAGTATTTTCTATATGATTGGTATACCACCCAGGTACCAGACGGCATCCGACCGGATACTTGATGCTGAGAAAAAAACATTTGCATAGAATACTACAATCATGTCATCGCGTTAAATTTTGGCTACTAAATATACTGTTAAGGTATCAGTCGGTATCCAATTGATATCCACAAAGACACTGGACAAAATCCACTCGGATATCGGATGGTTACTGGCCAATATCTGCCGATAATGATGGTTGCCAGCGGCGGCAACGGCGATCCTGGCCGAAATCAGATCAGTATTTTCTATATGATTGGTATACCACCCAGATACTAGACGGTGTCCGACCGGATACTTGATGATTAGCGACCGTTATTTGCTAGTAGGCACCGTTAACATATAGTATCCATATGGATAATGACCGGTATCTTGAGCGGGACCCACTAAAAACTCCATTGTTGGCGGAAGTGTAGCCATTGGCATCGGAATATATGAAGAAACACACAAAAATATAGAAAATCACAAATAATACACAACAGAACCATACAAATCACAACACATCCAAAACAGATCAACAAAAAAACAAAAAGACGAAAAAAAGTATAAAAATCATGACTAAATTTGGTCCTTGATCTCCCCACATTGGCGAGGGAGAGGTGTCCACGCGGCCAGTAGGGATAAGATCATGGTGGCTCTTCATAGATCGTGCCTGAGATTGCTGAGATCTGATCTCCGTGGGCATCGTACGGTTGCACTAGGGAGATCTCCATGGTTGTTCCACTGTGCAAGGGAGATACCGGCATCGCACTCATGGACACGATATCTCTTCTCCGGTGAGATCTGGACCTACAGCAGTGGCGGCTTCACCTTTTACTTCCCCGAATCTGGACCTCCGCGACGTTAAGGGTCTCAGATCAATGAGCTATTGCATAGGAGATCGATGTTGAGTGGCGAGATCTTGATGATTGCAGCTAGGCGGCGACAAAGGTCTTTGGCAACGTCTGAGAAGAAAAAGAGTGAGTAGAAAGGAATAAAAACCCGAACCCATTTGGAGAGTATTTTAGGGCCCGTAGAGTTGTATTTTTGAGTTACGGTAATTTGAGTTATAACTTGAGTTAAAGTTGTAAGTTAAGTTTGTAGTTAGATGTGTACATTTAAGTTATAGTTTAAATTGAAAATCTATTTATGTTTATGTTTTCAAAACTTAAATTTATATTTAAATAGTATTTTAATAAAAACTCGATGAAAAATTTTAATAGGGTATATGAATGATGTTTTATTCATCTTTTCATCATGAATGCATTGAAAAAAATCATCTCAATAGGAATTAAAATAAAAAAGTTACAGTATTTTTAAAAATAAAAAAAATACTGTTTTAAATTTAAGAATTTGAGTTAAAGGAAGAACTTGAACTCAAATTTTAGCGTCAAACTCAAGTTAAAAGTCGAGTTTAAATTCAAGTTTTTTTTTTAAAAAAAAAAAACATGACCTTAAATAAAGTTATTATTTAGTTTAATTCTTTAAAACATTTTAATCCAAAAAAAACAAGCCTTTAGTCTATTCAATCCTAATTTTGCCGTGTCACGTGACGAAAAAAGATAGTTAACGCCTGTATAAAAAGTCATGGCAGGTTAAGTAATTATCTCATATTCATGAATACCCCACCAAATTAGAATTTACTTTAATCGTAGTTTTACCTTACAATAAAATTACGTTAAAACTCATTAAGAATGCATCTTTTTATATATGACCAATCAACTATAAATAGAAATATTAGTTGATTTTTGATATGACAATGCACAAGAGATGGCTTTCAAAATCATATATATATATATATATATATATATATTATTTCTATCGTAATATTTATGTTGAACAAGTTTTCAAAAATCATTTCCAAATGGAGCATCTTTTATTGATTCTATTTCGTGTATTGCAAATAGATGAGTTTGAGATTTTCATTATGGTGCTTTGGTTTGTTGGAAAGATAGAAACGCTTTTACTTATGAGCATTAAAGATAGCACTTGGCTTCATTAATTTCAGATGGCACATGGATCAACTGTTTTTTTGACCAGTTTAAGATCCAACATTTTGAAAGAATCCCAAAAGATGTGTTTTTTCCTCAGACCAGTTTAAACACGAACGAATCAGGGGGTGAATGTGGATGCTTCTAATGGTGGTTATGTTGGTGTTGGAGCTAATCAGGGATTCCACAGGTTTTGTTCTTGGAGCTTTTTCCAAGAAAATCCATGGCAGTTTCACTCCTTTTGTAGTTGAATTTCTAGCTCCCCATGAGGGTTTGCTGTTTGCACAAGATAGTGGCATTAGGGTTTCTTTCGTGGAAAGTGATTCACTGAATGCAGCAAGTGCGGTAAACGATAATTGTCCTTTGGCTACAGAGTTTCCAATTTTGAATAATGGATAATGCAAATGGAGTTCTTGTAGTCACATTTCTCGGTTTAGTAATGAGTTGTTCACACATTACCGAAGCAGTCTCTCTTTATGTGAAGTCGTTATCGGTTAGATAAATTTCCTAATTGTATTGCTAGTTTTATAAGTGTTGATACGGCCATTACTTTTTAATGAAATTCATCTTTCTCTTAAAAAAAAAAAAAAAGATTGTATAAAAAGTATTTATAAAAAGATAGCTTTTAAAATATATATTAGGAAATATTAATTAATTAGAGTGTATTTATAAATTTTATAGGTGCCAATATAACTACTCTTTATCAAATAAGCTATAATTAATATGCCATAATTGTTGAGATAAGGTTGGGTTAGGAGAATTTGAAAGAGGTGGCGTGAAATTCTGAGTTCTTACTTCGCACGTAAAATGATTTAGCATAAGTAGTTCCAGATGTAGTGTAGTGGTAAATCGACGGCTTAAGATTAGAGTTCACAATACCGACCTTAAAGTTAAAAAGAAAAAAAAAATATATAGCGTTTAGGTTAAAATAAAGATTCACATATCCTTCAAATATATCCAGGTCCCATATCCTGTAAGAAAAGTTTCTATTTCTGTAAATATATTATATATCTTCTTAATACATCTATTAACGAATCTGTATGCGTTTTTCATGGACGTTAACATTTAATCTGATTTTTATTTTTTTAACGAAAAGTTAAACTGATATTTTAGTTTTAGTTCCAAGGTCATGATCGTCTAATCTTAATCAATATAGTTAAGGAATATTCTTTATCTCATATTTGCATTAATTATCCGAGAATGTTTCATCTATAATATTTGCGGTTGTAAATAAAAAGTATATATAGGAGGTACGACCTCATTTGTGCTAATATGGCCCATTGCTATATAGAAACCAGGAAGCATTCAACCTATTAGGATAGCAGAATCCATCATGTCAACCAAATGAAAGATCTAACCACAGATGGTGGTGACATAGTATCGAAAGACGATTTATCAAATTTTTCTTCCAAACATTGAGAAATCAATTTTTATTTCCGCAATAAGATTGAAATTATACCTCTCAACGGATTGCTTATATGTCATTTGAATTCGCTAAATACTAGTTAATGAAAAGCATGGCCAAGTTCAATTCCGCTACACCTGTGATCTCAATAGATTGTTAAGTGACATTAAACTGGAGACATGAGGATACCATTGATTCCCTTTTATATTAAGGAAATAGAGAAATATTAGATCTAGTAAATGTTATAAAAATGGACAACTATTAAGAAAAATAAATTCAGGATATAGTCCGTCACAAAAAAAATAATAATAAGGGATCAAAGCATCACAAAATGCTAAATCATCTAGCTCTGACTTTTTTTTTTTTTTTCCATTTTTTTTAAGTAAAAAAAGTAGAGCTTATCCCAAGTCGTGCTAAACAGAGACTTAAAAGTAAATTTCCAGCCTTGAAACCTAATATTCATTTCCAAGAAGTCATGCCAAAAAACTATCTTCGATCTTAACCAATTAGTAATCTCACCTCACAATTAAGAGGAAACGAAGAAAAGACACAAATTCAGAGAAAGTTTCGTTGCTCTTTCAAGGAAAATAAACTCCAAACATGCTCAAAAACACCTTTCTTTATCCCGATTCCTTAGGAAACGAAGTCATGCCATGTGATTTAGACAAATAACCTAAACGACGGTTTGGCCGATACCAATAAAAAAAAAAAAACAAAAAAAAACAAAAAAAACAAAAAAAAAACAAAAAAAAAACAAAAACAAAAACAAAAAAGAGTAGTGGAAACATATTTCATAGGACGTCATCCATTGACTTTTGGGGTTATTGGTGAAAGTTGTTAAGAGTTCATTTTTCTTCAATTCTTTAGGACTTCCCTGGTTCGTTCCCGTTACAAAATTTCCATTCTTTTGTCGCGTTTAGCTCATGAGTAGAATATCTAATCATATCCTCAAGAATACGCAAGAGTATAGTGAGAACAAACGAATGACCAAGTAACACAATAGTCTTAACAAAATTTTTAATTTTGAATTATAGCAAATATAAATAAATTAATCCGAAATGTCACAAAAGAAAAAAAAAAAAAAAAAAAAAAAAACACTTTCTTATGTACTAAACGTACGTGTCACGTTGTGTCACGTTCTCAACAACAACCAAGAATAGCGTATAATCACTTAAAACAGAAACAAAACAAATTGTAGGTATGATCGATAGATCATGTGTTAAGATGCTTTCTTATTAGGAATAAGAATAATATGACTTTCTTTGTCTTTTGTTTTTCTTTTGTTGTTTTGTTTTTTCTTTTTGCATGTTTAATTATTCTTTTTGTCTTTTAAGTCAGAGTAAAAATATGCTTTAGCATATCGAATAGAATATATAGAGAACCCTAAGCTTGGTCTTTCTTTTGATAAACGGCAGAGAATTTTTTCTTTCTTCTTTTTTCTTTTTTCATTTTTTTTTTTTTAAAGAAAAGGGACCTTGTTAATTACTACACTTGAAGTCTTACGTTCATGCATAAACTATAACAATTTAAACTTTGGACTCACACATTATGTATATTTATACGAGTTTGTGTTGTTGTTCAACTCTTTGTCAACACAAAAATTATTTTTTATAATTCAACGCTCTAAGAAATACGAAGAAACAGCAATATTTGATCGATGCCCTTCATTTCGCACGGAAAATTTAGGGCCTATTTGGTAACATTTTCAAAGTGGTTTTGTTTTTAGTTTTAAAAGTGAAAATGAGTGTTTTAAGAATTATATTGTGACCGATTCTGAAACTGCATTTAGTTGATTTTTAATAGATTATTTTGAATATAATAAAAAAGAAAAAAGCGTGTTTGGTTATATAATGAAATTTTATTTTTAAGTGATTAATAATTGATAATCACTCAGTAAATAAAAACTAATATAATAGATATAATAATAATGGACATATTATTTATTAATGAGTATATTAATAATTAAATTTATATATATAATAATTTAATATGCTAAGTAATTAAAAGATAGTAATTAATAATCAGTATTTTAATGTTAGTAGTGTACATATCATTATAAATTTATAAGTAATCAAATAGTGTATTAATAAAGATAGTTAGTACATTTACAATTTATCTGTAAGTTATATAATTATATAATTAGTTAATTAATTACTTATATTTATTTAATAACCTATTACAAGATCAACTTTTAGTATTTGTTCTTTAAATAATAATTAATTACTAGTTATTATTTAGTAATTATTATTGATTAGTATATTACAAAACTAATAATTATAAATTAGTTATATTAATTGAGTAATTAATATTTATTTATTAACTATTAACTAATTAATAATTATAATTAATAATATAAATGATATTTAAGTATTTATTATTTATTTAATAACCTATTATTCATTATTTCATTGTTAATATATTATATCATCCATTTTTGCTAATTAATCTTTAACTAATAATTATTTATTATTTATTATTTATTGATAAAATACAAATTTAATAATAAGAGATTATATTTAATTAATATTTAAGTAATTACTTTTTATTTATTAATTCTAAATTAATAGATTATATAATTGGTAAATATAATGATCAACAATTAATTATTTAATATAACACTGCTTATATGTACTGGAAAATGTAAATTGAAAAGTAAAAATAACTTTCAATCATTTCTATCTTTTTTAATAAAAACCATTTCATTGTTTTTAGTTGTCTTTTTCGTTTTTAAAATATTTGCTAAACAAACGAGGTTCAGATACCATTTTGTTTTCATACCTTAAAAGACATGTAGAAATGTTTTAAAAAATAATCAAAACCAGTTTGAAATGCACTCAACTATTTTAATTTTAGGTGAAAAAATCTTTTTCGTTTTCAAAATATTTACTAAACAAATACAGTTCACATACTGTTTTGTTTTCATACCTCAAAAGACATGCATAAATGTTTTAAAAAATAATAAAAAACAGCTCGAAGTGCACTCAACTATTTTTTTTTTCTTGAGGTGAAAAAAATCCTCTAAGGCAAATGGTAAATGTCAGGATCCTTATAGGAAAAAACCACCACATTCTTCAATTCATGCATTATCCTTTCTCATACAGATCCCCACATCATTTTCTTGAAAAGACGAAAGGCACAAATTATCTTTTTAATTTGAAGTGGAAGAATCAAGACACAATGTGTCCAGGAAAAAGAAAAAAAAAAAAAAAAAAAAAAAAAAAAGAAAAGAAAGAAAGAAAAAGGATGAGTGGCCTTCCAGGAAACTGTTCCATGTTCTCAAAAATCAAACAATAATAAGGAAAAAAAAAAAAAAAACGAATGGATAACTATTATTATGATGAAGGCTTCCTATGAAAGTGAATAGGGGAGGTGTTTAAGTCAAATCAACTTTAGAATTGGCGCTACAAGATATAAGTAGGGAAATTTTTTGGTGTTCTCTTGTTTTTTTAGAATATTGATGTTTTTTATTTATCAACTGTTAAATCTGTATTACTTTTTCAATATAATTTGACTTTTGATAAATTTAATATAAATCTGACGGTTGATAAACAGAGAATACTGATGTTCTCAAAAAATAAGAAACACTAGAGAAAGTCTCGTATAAATAAATGAAACACATCAATGGTCCCATGGAAGTCCTTAACTAGACCCATCACCCCTACCCCAGTAGTACTAATATATTCTTGGAAAATTGTGGTAAATAACATTTTTTAAAGTTAAAAAAATTAAATAACAAGTGTTAAGAAGGTAAGAGTATTTAAATAAATTGAAATTTTGGTAGAGGCTCTCTTTTAGAAGCTCACTCTTATTTATTTATTTATTTTTTTGGAAAACACCATTTAGTATCCTATATTTTTTATAATTTTAAAATGATAACTTGATGTTTTAAATTTTTTTTTTTTGGGTACCTTAAACTTGGAGTTGTTTTTTGAGACATAAAATGTCAAATATGCACTTATTAATAATTTATTTAATTGACCCAAAATTTAATATTTATTAAACAATAAAAAAAAAACATTATCATTGTAACCACACGTCTTATTTGCCTTTAAAAATATGCTTGGTGCTTTGTTCAATAAAAATAGAATAAAAAAATGATAAATTAATAACAAGGGAAGATTCAACATTTTATGTTTTAAAAAAATATTCAAAGTACTAAATTTTTTTTTAACGTTGAGGTACTATTTTAAAATTATTAAAAATATAGGATATTAAATGCAAATTTTGATATTATATATAGTACTAAAATAAAATTTTCGTAAGACAATTAATTTTTAATTATTTCCCATATGATTAAAACTGTAATGAAATTCTGTGATAACATACATGAAAAAGTATCGTAACGCATGTAACAACTATGTCTAAATCTTCTTATCTCATTTTGATTATATCAAATACACATAAATTTTTTGAGCTGTATATCGGTTAAATGGTTACTCTACATATATCCATTAGGGAAACGTTAATTTACTTGTATAATTTGAATTAGATGATTATGACAAATTGGGCAATTAACCAAAAAAATTATAATATCTAATGAGCATGAACTGAGAGAGTTGTTTACGAATCTTTTTAACCAGGGCTTGAGATTAATAGATTGCTTAACATGCTATAACAAGTCATATAAAATGTCAAGTAACCACCAATATAATTAAGGTATGCACTTGTTGACGGTGTTTTTCTGACAACTCGTAATTACATCTCCGCGAATACTCACAGTAACACTCACGGGTTAATTAGAGATTAAAGCAATGAAATAACGTAAAGAAGATAAGGATTTATAGTGGTTCGGCAAGATTTCTTGGCCTAGTCCACTTGTGGATGCACTAATCTTTCTGAGATTACAAGTTCTTCCCTGAATAATGGAATAGTGCGTAACCCTTTAATGGGGTTTTTTGGCTCTATTTATAAGCCTTTACATATGATGATCTCCTCTGCATTCCCTGAGGTAGCCATCTTCTATCCCTGGATTTTAGGATTGCGTAGGTGCATTTTCATGATGACAATCTCAGGAAATCAGGCTAATCTCTCTCACCGACTACCTAATTTCTTGACTTCGACAGTAGCAGTTGGCACAGTGCACCCTTCCTTGAGTTGACAAGAATGTTGATGGATTGGACTGGACTATTGCCTCGACGTTGTATCCACCACAAGTCAAGCTAGATGCTCGGCGCCAATCATCCTGCATGGGCTCTCGACGTCCAAAGGGCACTTCAGTCACGGCAACACCTCGACGCCAGTGACCGAGTCGTCCAAAGGAGGGCTCGGCGCTTGTCCTTCAAAGAGACGGTCAATTCCTCGACGGTGGTGTAATAATTACCCCTAGATTGGGATATCACGCTGCGATGTCCCTGACTATGCAATGTCGATAGCTCCATGTGGCAACTTCTTTTTTTCCAAGCTGTGGCAGCTGCTTGTCGATACAATTCATCATTGCAGCGGGTTTCTCAGGCAGTGGAGCAATCATGTCGATCGTGTCAACAATCACGTCTCCTCTACCCTGATGCCACATGGCAATTGAGGGGATGAACTGCGGCCGTCTGATCAAATTCATTTCCCTTGCACTCCCCCTAACCATTAGATCGCGTCCCCTCAGATTCACTGTTGGATGGGGCAGAATCAGATTCAACGGTCGAGATTCGGAGTCCTTTGGGCTCCTCTAGGGCTCTTGGGCACTCCCTCGGGCATATATATATATATTGTTGGGAATAGTGTCCTAAAAGCATGAGATGTAAAAAGGATATTTATTATTTATTTAATAAAATAGATTATTCATCATTTTATGTGCATATATTTATGAATATTTTATGAATATCAAATAAAATTCCTTGATTATTTATGTAACCTTAAACATGGTATATAAGTGTTATATACGAGAGGATAATGTTTAAGGATAATAATCAAAAGTAATTGTTCATAATGAATTTAATTAAAGTTCGAATCTTTAATTAAAACATTATTAATACATGTCATTCCCATTTAGAATGGAACGGTGTTATCCGACCGTTAATAATATGGCGAGATATTGAATGAGTGTATTTCGCATAATGAGATTATGTGGAACATGAACGAGACACAATATGAATTTCTAATAATTTCCGTTAAGTATAGAAATTCTAATTGAGTCTACCGATGGTCATATATAGAATGATCTTAATCCGAGTTCTTAACAAACTCCTATTTATGGATTTATGTCTTTTGATTTACTCGATGCAGTTCCGAGACCCTGAATCCTATTCCTTGTATTTTGGAGACATAATGAAATAGGTAGCTGGGAATGTTATTATACGAGATGGAATCCATTCCTTCTTGAGAAAGAAGCAGATAAATAATTCTCTTGAGTGTTGATTCGGTACTTGGATTAGTAAGAGCGCTCGGTTCATGAATTTGTTTTATGAATCACTATCCATTAGAGAATCAATGGTACTCAAGGATAAAGATGTAATTAGAGAGGTTAGAGAGGTTAACTATCTACCCTACGACTATAATTATGAATTATTTATGGAGGATCGATCTATATGCAATGACTATATCAAATGGACACTTCACGGTTTAGAAGTAATTAATGTCTATAATTACGAGAGTGCAATTCCAAGTTTATAGTGGAGTAACTATTGAATTAATAGAATTAATTAATTAATTAAAGTGTTTAATTAATTATTAATTTTATTGGAGCTCGTAATTATAGGTCCATTAGTCCCCGCGTCGTCCTTGTAATTCTACCGGACACAAAGGGCAAAATGGGAATTTTAGAATTACGGAATTCTAAAAATTAAATACTCAAGAATAATTAATTCTGAATTAATTATTATTTAAATAATGAGATTATTTAAATTTGAATTTGAACATATCTAGATTTATCCATTTAAACTTATTTGATAAGTTGTTTAATTTAGAATTCAAATTAATTTAAGTTTGACTTAAATTCGAATTTGAATCTGAATTAAAATTGGACTACTGGATAATGGATAAAATATCTTCCTTTCTTATCTTATTTAGGTACCACACACAAAGGGATAAAACCCTAGGGTGGCCGGCCATTAAGAGGATAAGGGGAAGGGATTTTTTGTTCCAAATTTAAAATTGGAGATAAAGATTTGATCATATTTTGAAGTTTGACTTCTACTCTTTAAATATGAGATAGATAGAAAATTGTAACAACAATTTTTGACATATTTTCAGCCCTAAAGAAGGTGTGGCCGAAATTCTCATATAGGGAAAAGAGTGAAAAATATTTTTTCTCCAAAAATTCCACATCGTGCATGCGTTGGTGTTTGTGGAAATTCGAGTGTTTTAGAAACCGTTTTGTCTCACGTGTGCCCACACACACGTCTACGTGGAATCAAGGAATTGACGTGGAAGACTTTGGTGTTCTAAACACAAAAGCTTGGAGCTAAGGACTGTTCGTGGTCAAAGAAAATCAAGATATCATCCGAGTCGGCTACAAGGTATTTTTTCGGTTGATCCTTGAATCTTATAAATTAATGAGATTAATTTATTGGTGCATAAATTAATATAATCTATAGAGTATCTCAAAAGTTTTATGAAAATTTTTGTTATACACGATCCGCCTTTCCGCTGCGTTTCCGCCGCCGAATTCGATTCAGCAACCAACATATATATGCCTGTTGCCTCAGTTCTTTCTCTAGAATATATATAGAGAACCTTAAGCTTGGTCTTTCTTTTGATAAACGGCAGAGAATTTTTTCTTTCTTCTTTTTTCTTTTTTCATTTTTTTTTTTTTAAGAAAAGGGACCTTGTTAATTACTACACTTGAAGTCTTACGTTCATGCATAAACTATAACAATTTAAACTTTGGTCACACATTATGTATATTTATACGAGTTTGTGTTGTTGTTCAACTCTTTGTCAATACAAAAATTATTTTTTATAATTCAACGCTCTAAGAAATATGAAGAAACAACAATATTTGATTGATGCCCTTCATTTCGCACTGAAAATTTAGGGCCAGTTTGGTAACATTTTCAAAGTGGTTTTGTTTTTAGTTTTAAAAGTGAAAATGAGAATGTTTTAAGAATTATATTGTAACCGATTCTGAAACTGCATTTGGTTGATTTTTAATAGATTGTTTTTAATATAATAAAAAAGAAAAAGCGTGTTTGGTTATGTAATGAAATATTCTTTTGAGTACATATAATTAATAATATTAAATTAAAATATTAAGTGATTAATAATTGATAATCACTCAGTAAATAAAAACTAATATATTAGATATAATAATAATGGACATATTATTAGTAATGAGTATATTAATAATTAAATTTATATATATAATAATTTAATATGCTAAGTAATTAAAAGATAGTAATTAATAATCATTATTTTAATGTTAGTAGTGTACATATCATTATAAATTTATAAGTAATCAAATAGTGTATTAATAAAGATAGTTAGTACATTTACAATTTATCTGTAAGTTATATAATTAAATAATTAGTTAATTAATTACTTATATTTATTTAATAACCTATTACAAGATCAACTTTTAGTATTTGTTCTTTAAATAATAATTAATTACTAGTTATTATTTAGTAATTATTATTGATTAGTATATTACAAAACTAATAATTATAAATTAGTTATATTAATTGAGTAATTAATATTTATTTATTAACTATTAACTAATTAATAATTATAATTAATAATATAAATGATATTTAAGTATTTATTATTTATTTAATAACCTATTATTAATTATTTCATTGTTAATATATTATATCATCCATTTTTGCTAATTAATCTTTAACCAATAATAATTTATTATTTATTATTTATTGATAAAACACAAATTTAATAATAAGAGATTATATTTAATTAATACTTAAGTAATTACTATCTATTTATTATTTCTAAATTAATAGATTATATATATGGTAAGTATAATGATCAATAACTAATTATTTAATCTAACACTGTTGATATGTACTATAAAATGTAAATTGAAAAGTAAAAATAACTTTCAATCATTTCTATTTTTTTTAATAAAAACCATTTCATTGTTTTTAGTTGTCTTTTTCGTTTTTAAAATATTTGCTAAACAAACGAGGTTCACATACCATTTTGTTTTCGTATCTTGAAAGACATGTATAAATGTTTTAAAAAATAATCAAAAACCAGTTTGAAATGCACAATTATTTTTTTTAGGTGAAAAGTTCACATATCATTTTGTTTTCGTACCTCAAAAGACATGTAGAGATATTTTAAAAAATAATAAAAAACCAGCTCGAAATGCACTCAACTATTTTTTTTTCTTGAGGTGAAAAAAAATCCTCTAAGGCAAATGGTAAATGTCAGGATCCTTATAGGAAAAAACCACCACATTCTTCACTTCATGCATTATCCTTTCTCATACAGATCCCCACATCATTTTCTTGAAAAGACGAAAGGCACAAATTATCTTTTTAATTTGAAGTGGAAGAATCAAGACACAATGTGTCCAGGAAAAATAGGGGAGCTGTTTAAGTCAAATCAACTTTAGAATTGGAGCTACAAGATATAAGTAGGGAATTTTTTTAGTGTTCTCTTGTTTTTTTAGAATATTGATATTTTTTATTTATTAGCTGTCAAATTTGTATTATTTTTTTAATCTAATTTGACTTTTGATAAATTTAATATAAATCCAACGGTTAATAAACAGAGAACACCGATATTTTCAAAAAATAAAAAACACTATAGAAAGTCTCGTAGAAATAAATGAAACACATCAATGGTCCCATGGAAGTCCTTAACTGGACCCATCACCCCCACCCCTGTAGTACTACTAATATTCATGGGAAATTGTGGTAAATAACATTTCTTAAACTTAAAAAAATTAAATAACAAGTGTTAAGAAGGTAAGAGTATTTAAATAAATTGAAAATTTTGGTAGAGGCTCTCTTTTAGAAGCTCACTCTTATTTTTTTTTTTTTTTTTTTTTTTTGAAATATGCATTTAATATCCTATATTTTTTATAATTTTAAAATGATAAGTTGATGTTTTAATTTTTTTTTTTTGGTACCCTAAACTTGGAGTTGTTTTGTGAGACATAAAATGTCAAATATGCACTTATTAATAATTTATTTAATTGACCCAAAATTTAATATTTATTAAACAATTAAAAAAAATATTATCATTGTAACCACACGTCTTATTTGCCTTTAAAAATATGCTTGGTGCTTTGTCCAATAGAAATAGAATAAAAAAATGATAAATTAATAACAAGGGAAGATTCAACATTTTATGTTTTAAAAAACATCCTCAAAGTACTAAAAAAAGATTTTTTTAACGTTGAGGTACTGTTTTAAAATTAATAAAAACATAGAATATTAAACACAAATTTTGATATTATACATAGTACTAAAATAAAATTTTCCTTTTTTTTAACAGGTATAAGACAATTAATTTTTAATTATTTCCCATATGATTAAAACTGTAATGAAATTCTATGCTAACATACATGAAATAGTATCGAAACGCATGTAACAACTATTTCTAAATCTTCTTATCCCATTTTGATTATATCAAATGCACATAAATTTTTTGAGCTGTATCGATTAAATGGTTGCTCTAAATATATCCATCAGGGAAACGTTAATTTACTTGTGTAATATGAATCAGATGATTATGACAAATTAGGCAATTAACCAAAAAAATTATTAAATCAAATGAGCATAAACTGAGAGAGTTGTTTACGAATCTTTTTAACTAAGGCTTGAGATTAATAGATTGCTTAACATGCTATAACAAGTCATATAAAATGTCAAGTAACCACCAATATAATTAAGGTATGCATTTGTTAACGGTGTTTTTCTGACAACTCGTAATTACCTCTCAAGGAATTCACAGTAACACTACGAGTTAATTAGAGATTAAAGCAATGAAATAACATAAAAAGACAAGGATTTATAGTGGTTCGGTAAGATTTCTTGGCCTAGTACACTTGTGGATGCACTAATCTTTCTGAGATTACAAGTTCTTTCCTGAATAATGGAATAGGGCGTAACCCTTCAATAGGGTTTTTTGGCTCTATTTATAGGCCTTTACATATGATGATCTCCTCTGCATTCCCCGAGGTAGCCATCTTCTATCCTTAGATTTCGGGATTGCGTAGGTGCATTTTCATGATGACAATCTCAGGAAATCAGGCTAATCTCTCTCACTGGCTACCTGATTTACTGACTTCGACAGTAGCAGTTAGCACAGTGCATCCTTCCTTGAGTTGACAAGACTGTTTATGGATTTGACTAGACTGCTGCCTTGATGTTGTAGCCACCACAAGTCAAGCTAGATGCTCAGCGACAGTCATCTTGCATGGGCTCTCGACATCCAAAAGGCACTTCAGTCACGGCGACACCTCGACTCCAGCGACCGAGTTGTCCAAAGGAGGGCTCGGTGCTTGTCGTTCGAAGAGACAGTCGATTCCAAGACTACATACACTTGTTTTACTCACTTTGTGCGTGGATGTTGTAGATATTACGTATGTAAATTTTTTTTGCTAAGTATGGTTGAGCCAGAGCTCACCACCTTTACAGGTTTTGGCAGGCCCTATTGTTGGCCTTATTACCCCCTCGTCAAAAAGAAAGTCTTGGACTTGTTTTTGACGCACCGTGGTCGACGTATTGACATATAGTGGTTGACGTATCGACAGTTTTTGGTCAATGTATCGACACCTTTTTTTTGTCAATGTATCGACATTTCCAAGAAAAACGTAGATAGTAGATGATTGAGCCCATATAACAAAGTCGATCGTGACGCAGAATAGAATTAAGAAGCCCGTCTGCCATGTCCGAGACAGTGAAGTTGGGCTCATCAATCCGCGACCCCAGCATCACAAGAGGCCCCTTCGGCTCCGGAGTAGTTACAAGGCCCTTTCCCTTCTCAGAGCGCCGAGACGATGACACCTTGACCACCAAAGGATTCTGTGGCTTGTCCACTTATGGCCTCTTGGCAGTAGCGTCGATCACAAACATCCCTCGGGCTGAAACTTCAATGGCATACTCGTCCACCTGGTGAAGTAAAGAATCCCCACTTTCGCCCGAGGATCTGCTTAACGTTGCAACCTCCTCAGGGTCGTCCCTGACCCTGCTTGTGGAGACCCTTCAACCTCTAATATGCTTTGGTGACTTATTCTGGGAATAAACACACAAGGGGGTCGAGTTAGTTCCTAGCAGTTGAGAGGTCAAAGTGCAGTGCGAGAAGAAATGAAGAATATGTTTGGACTAGGGACCCCAGGGCCAAGGGTTTACTACTTAAGCTCTGT